>CM046657.1:101166158-102366158 GCA_025594165.1 Tamias sibiricus
AACCTAGGGGCGTTTAACAACTGGCTCACATCCCCAGCCCTTTTTATTTTTTATTTTGAGACAGGATATCACTAAGTTACCTAAGGCCTCAGTAAATTGCTGAGGCTGGCTTTGAACTTGAGATCCTCCAGCTTCAGCTTCTCAAATCACTGGGATTATAGGCGTGCGCCATCATGCCCGGAAATCTTTCTTTAAAGGTCTAAAATACTTTGTACTCTAAAACCCATATCTCTAGTTAACTCAATTATTTATTTTCATTCAAAAGCTTATTCTACTCTTGCTCTTTTTTCTTATGAATATAAGTCTATAAATTCAAAATTAATGGGGCAACCATTCAAGGAACTTAATCTAAAAATGCAATCTATACAGTGATAAGTAAAAGAAACCCACAGTAATTAATATCTTTATTACTATCCCAGCTATATAATTAAATTGTTTACTCCACAGAATCATCCAGAATCATCTGTGAAACCAATAACATATTGATGGGCACAGTGAAAATACCATAAAAAATCACCAAGATACTAATAAAGCTCAGAGAAAAACCAACTGAGCTAAAGTTAGACTGCTTTCATTCCTCTGTTTCCACTTATGAAGATTATCTAATAGAAATAAACACCTTCAGCTAATCTGATCATGAGTTAAATCCACAATTTTGGAAGTATCTATATAATAACATCACCTTTAGTTGATGTATATTCAATTTCAATAGTTCTATTAATCTTATGATTAGGATGGCACCAATGAAGAATTTTTAATAAAAAACACCAAATTTATTATCTATAAAGCAAACAAAAATACCACCATCCTCAAATTTAATCAATATTTAATGAATATTTATCATTAATATGAAAACTTGCTAAACACATTATGATATAAAAATATCATAAGGCCTGGTCACCATCCTCTATGCTAAGATGAAGATATATCAAATAATTACAGTATATTTACTGATGTAGGACTTAATACTTATCTATATCTCAAGTTTGTTTTCTATAGTAAGTCAAAAATTATGTTTCCATCATAACTCTAAGTTACATTATTATTATTAACAGAACACAATCAAACAAATCTAGGCTGTGTTCCCCATTTCCCTTAGAAGACAGGCTAATATCATATAAGTATCAGATGATCTAGATTTTAGTCTTGCTAGTACTACTAAATAGTTCTAAAATAACAGCAAGTCATTAACTTCTTTGGACCTTAGTTTCTTAATCTGTTAAAAAAAAAAAAAAGGCAGCTGATTAATGCCACCTTTAAAAATCCTTCCAACTCAAAGATTCCAACAGAAAGTCAAAAACTGGAGAGGGTGAAAAAATCAATAGGAAGAGCAAAATCACAATGGAAGAGTTGTAAGACAGTCTTCTAAAGAATGTAGTCTTCTAAAGAATCTAGGACTAGAATCAGAAATCTGGGTTCTCATATGATGATAGGGAATTATCTATCCATTCTTCGTTTCCTGAGCTATAAAATTGAGACAATAACATCTACTCTGCTTTCCTTACATGGTTACCATGAAAATAAACTGATAGATAAGTGTGCCATGTAAACTCTAAAGTTGCACAGAATTCTCATTACTAAAATATACTTTGTATGAGCTTTAAAAATCATTGAGTTTTCCAAAAATTTTCTCTAAAGATTAATGAATTAATTATTGAAAATATGGCACATCAAACATTACCAAGACTCTTGATATAATCTTCCCAAGACACTTAATCACAGAATAAATAGTTGACATCATCATCCATTGATTCCTATATTTTAGGTACTATATAATTTCTAATTTTAACTTCCCAAAAACTATAAATGATAGTTACTATCATTATTCCTTTTAAAGATAAATAAACTGGACTCAGAAAAATACACTTTTCCACAATCACAAAGCTAGTGAATGGAAATGCCAAAATTCTAATTCCAAGTAGACTCGATTCTAAAATCTGAGTCCATAATAACACTATGTCACCTCTACCTCCCTAACATCAATACTTCCTTAATACTAATGTTCTAATACTTTCAGGTGCCTTACAGTTTCAGCCCTACTACAAATCTAAATAGAAGGATAAAACTATCATAAGCAATAAAACTTCAAGACTGTTTTTTCCATGTTTTTATCATAATTATTCAATTGAGATAATTTTTAAAAATAAATTTCCCTAGGAGCTGATCCTCTGACAGAGCTTTCTGTTGTTTTCCTCCTTCTAAATAAATGCAATGTGAAAAAGAGAAGTAGTGAAGTCGTGATTTGAAAAGGAAGGGGTTCGAACCCAGGGACTTGTGCGTGCAAGGCAAGTACTCTACCAACTGAGCTATATCCCCAGCCCTCTAAAAGCTTTTATGAGGTCACTTTCCTCTTAGTGTCTTTAATTCTGCTGTTTCTACCAGCGAAAAGCTACTACCTAAAGCAGAACTCCAGGTCTTCTATACCAAGTGAAGTTAAAAACCTACTGACTAAAAACAACAAAGACTGAGTTTGCCAATTCTATGTTTCCCCCAAAGATGAATTTATTGAATGTCTTGACACTAGAAATGGTAAAAGTCCAGATCACAAAATTAGGCTGAGTTAACTTATTGTTCCCCAAACTGTTAAGTTTACGTAAAATAGTATTTCAAAGAGAACCATGTATGACAGTTATTATTACTTAACCCAGCATATAAAAGGTTAAAAGAAAATTTATAATTCCTAATAACTTTAGTTAAATTGTGGAAAAAATTATAAAGGAGCCTGTAAGGTAGCTCTAAGGATACACACATAAAATATAAAATATTTTTAACAAATAGCCAAAATATGTATACAATGGAAGAAAATTTCCTACTGATAAATTATTAAAATGAAAAGGTAATATAATTTACACTGCTACTATTGTATGCTGGGTTCCCTGTAATTAAATAAACTTTTCATTGAGTTGTAAATACAACATTTGATAGGCATATAAGTATTTTTAAATTATATTACAAAGTATGCTTATGTGACACAAATATTTTGTCTCCATCTGCTGGAAAATAATAGCACTCTTAACATTATTACAAATTTTGTGACTGCTGGCAAAATTGAAATTTCTAAAGATACAAAACCAGATCTTTGTTTATGTACTATTTTAGTGAAATTTCAGACACAATACTTTTTACAAAACAAATGAATTATTATATTATTACATCCTCACAGAATCATACTTTGCATTAGCCCATCTGAAACAAATTCATATATAAGAGCATTATAAAAACAAGTATAAAACTATGTATTTAATCAACTTACTCCTGAGTAAAAGACTTAAAAAGACTGCAAATATTTTCTCAATGCTTTGTTGTAATGTAAACTCAAGTCATTCCATTAGGAATATCAACTTATTAAAAATGCCTATGTGTCTGCAACCACAATATAGAGATACCTTTAGTAACTGATGACACACTACAGTCTTCTGATGGAAGACCTGTCCCACCATCCTTCCAATATGGATTCAGTTCTCTTTCCAGCAGTTTGGACTAGAAAAACACATTTTCAGAAATCAGAATTTAAAAATACATCCACTATGAAAGTTAATATGAGACAAATCATTTAAAGCATTCTTAAGACACTGTTCTGTAATTTGCAGGTAATAATGTTTAAATCACATTCATTCAATGTTTTTATTGAATATCTATCATGTTTCAGAATTGCCTTATATATAGAAGATATAACAGTCGATCATATTGATTTGACCCTGGCTAGTTTATAATAAATATACTGAGGAATACAGTCAATAAATAACTGATACAGGCTTTGAAGACAGAAATATGGAGTACAAAGGCCACACAAAGAATTCAAACCTCTCACACATTAAAGGATCAAAGATTACCTAGAAGAACCATTATGTACAGTCTTAGACCTAAGGACATGCAGAAATGAGCTAAGTTTTCTTTTGGGGGGAATGAGTGAAAGGGCATAAATATGCCCCAGCATGTTCAAGTTCATAAAACCTTAGAGAAAGAAAATGCACATCACTTTCAGGGAACTTAAAGTAATTCAGACAAGCTAAAACTCAGAAGTATGAATAAGTAGTGAAAACAAATTAGATTGGAGGATAATCAGAGACTATAACACATGAGCTATTTTGAAATGCTGTTTACGTTTTATGCTGGGGGCAATGGTAACATGAAAATGATCAGTTTTATATTACACAAGAACAAACTGATCTTGGCACGCAGGAAAAATGAGAAGAGCAAGATTACAAATCTGGTCATAAGACTATGGCAATAATCCAAGCAAGAGATGATGGGAGCCTGTGTTCCAAGCACTACACCAGGCCCTAGGGCTATAATGAATAAGACAGGTTGGTCCTCATCAAAGAAATTATGGTCTAAGGAAAGGGGAAAGACAATTAAGCAACATCAACACACATAAATGCTATGAAAGCAAAGGAAGCTATATAGAACTACATACTGATGATACAAACTTGACCTGAGGAAATCAGAAAATGCTTCCTACAAGAACTATGCTTCTCCAAAATGGAGAGAAATGGAAAGTATTAAATGTTAGGGATTTTAGTTTCCCAGAATGTGAACCAACCAGACTGCTGAAAACAAAAATGTTGTATAGCTTTTTAAATGTATCTATGAGCTGACAAAAAAGTAAAAATTTTTGAATGGACAAAATTTAAGTTAAAGGTTAACTCAGAGGAATAAGCAAAACCAGATTTGATTTCTTAGATTATCTATAGCAAAAAAGGTCTGTCATTTTCCTGTTACTTTCTATAAAATCTCTCTATATCTCTCATCAAGGAATTTCTTCCAATATTCTTATCTAGACACTCAAAGAGATACACATCAGATACTCAAATGGATTTTTAAAAGGCTAGAAGAGGACAACTGACAAGAGTCTAGAAAAATTGTGAGATACTATCTGGAAATGTATAAATGACAAAAAGCTCAATAAATAAAGAACTTCCACAAATTAGTAAGAAAAATAGAAACAACCCTAGTAGAACATTAAGCTAAAAAACATAAACAGTTCACACTGCAAGAAATCTGAATGAACAACAACAAAAAAAAGATCTCTCTTATAGTAAGAATATACAAAATATATAAAAATATGTAAAATAATATATAAATAAGTATTTTAGTCAGCATTTTTGCTGCAGTGACTAAAGGACCTGACCAGAACAATTTTAGGGGAGGAGAAGTTTATTTAGGGGCTCACAGTTTCAGAGGTCTCAAACCATAGATAGCATACTCCATTCCTCAGGGCTCAAGGTGAGGCAAGGTGGAGGAAGAGTGTGGCAGAGGGAAGCAGCTCACCTGATGATCAGGAAGGAGAGAGAGAGGGGGGGGCGGGGGGGACTGACTCCACACTCAAGATAAAAAATATATACCCCATAGCCACGCCCCCCAATGAACCACTTCCTTCAGCCATACCCCACCTGCCTCCAGTTACCACTCAGTTAATTCCATCAGGGATTAATTCACTAATTAGGATAAGGCTATTACCCAATCAATTCTCCTGCAAATCTTCTTGCATTGTCTCACACATGAGGTTTTGGAGGACACCTCACAACCAAACCAGAAAAATAAGATACAAAAACAATGAGATACTATTTCTCACCCATTAATTAATCTCAAAAAATTTTGACAATTAGAGATACTAAGTATTAGAAAAGAAGCATACAGCTCTTTCATTCCTCTCATCCCCTCTCTCTAGCCTTTATAAGTTAGTAATTCATATCAAATAGAACAAAGAGGGGGGAGGGTGGAGAGGGGGCAATGGAATAGGAATAATGGCAGACTGAGTTATCCATGATTACCCTAAATACCTATATGAAGACACAATTGTTGTAAAAATACTTTATATAAAACCAGCAACTTGAAAAATTGTGCTCTTTATATGTAATATAAATGAAATGTACTCTACAATCATGTATAACAAATTAAAATAATAAAAAACTAAAAAAGAAAAGAAGCATACATTGCTGAAGTTATATAAATTATTATAATTTCTTTGCAAGTACTTGTAAAAGAACACAGGTGCATACTCTGTAATTGAGCCATTCCACTCATAGATATGTACCATGGAGAAATTCATACATAAATGCATAAGAAAATACATACAATATCTTTTGTCATAGAACTATTTAGTGAAAAGCAGTAAACAATGTAAGTGTCCATTAGTAGAAGAATGAACATTTACAGTGTGGCACAGTTAGATGATAAAGGACTATATAACAAATTGAAATGAATGAAATAAAAATAAAATGTCAACATTAATTGATCTCTCTATAATACATTCAAGCCTTCTAGCCAAGATGGCTAAATAAGGTTCCATTTCATCACAATCTCTCTGCTCAGCACAAATAGAAAAGATACATAATGTGAAACTTACTGTAGTTCAACACAAGATAAATATTCCTGTGGACCCTAAACAGAACAGAAATGCAAAGCAGTACACAGGACTGAAGCCACAAGCTTACTGGGCTCTATATGCAAGCCAAACGTGATAGGCCAGAGTTCAATTTGCATATGATAATAAAATAGAGCCAGTCTACATGAAACAAGGATCTCATGGGGTGAGAAGATTTCCTGTTAGCAAAAGAATACTAAAGATACAAACTTGGTCTTATAGATAAATTCTAGATAAACATAAATTCTCAATATAAAGATCAAAATCAACAAGCTTCACACCAAACAATTAAGGACATTCATTTTGGACTTTTTATCCTTACTGCCATTATAAAAATTAACATTTAGACTGGGCACAGTGGCTCACACCTGTAATCCCAGCGACTCAGGAGGCTGAAGCAGGAGGATCACAAGTTCAAAGCCGGCCTCAGCAACCTAGGGAGACCTTGTCTCTAAATAAAATGTGAAAAGGGCTGGGGATGTAGCTCAGTGGTTAAGTGCCCCTGGGTTCAATCCATGGTACCAAAAATAAATAAATAAATAAAAAATAACATTTGGTTCTAAGGCAAGAGACCTTTCTTTTCCAAAAAAAAAAAAAAAAAAAAAAGCCCAAACTTTTAATTTTAAGAATATTATGGTATGCAAAAAAAAACAACAAATCCAAACGTGCACGTGTAAAAATCAGCTAATCTCACTCATTAGCCTAGATGATTTACTACTGCACAAAACAATCGGAATTCTTACCTAAGCAAAAATTCCAAATTACTACAGATTACCAAACTTTAGAACTAAATCTAAGGATTCAAAGTGCAGCAAGGTAAACTAGAATTCATGGAGAAAAAAAGACTAAGTATACAATTTCACATTGTAGATTTTGTAGGTAAAAAGCATGTAGTATGTGCAGAGTTCTATACTAGCTGCAAAGAAAGATACAAATAAAATAAAACAGTTTCTCAAAAGTTTATAACTTTTAAAGGAAAGAGGATACAAACACTAACTCACTTTGCCAAAAAACTGTAAATACCTCATAGCAAAGAAATAAAGTGCTATAAAAACATGAAATATAACTTATTTTAGTCATGGAAAATAAATAGCAGGAGTCTTATAGGATGTATAAAATAGGGAGGGCTTGAAGGATAAACAAGATGTAGACAAAAGAGATGAAGGGAATTCATTTAGAAAGAACCACATGAACAATTCAGAGGCAGGGATCTGTAGAAAAATATGAGTGAAAATGTTTAAATTAGTTTAGCTGAAATATAAATTACCTGAGAGAAAAAAAAATTTGCCTTAAACATAATGCTAAGGAGTTTGGGCTATATTTATAGGTTGCTTTAGGGGTCTGTGAGAAAAAGCAATAACAGTACCTTTTTTTTCAGCCTAGGTTCTGAACAAGTTGAGAAAGAAGAGCATTGAAGATAAAATACAAAAATTACCTGTGTTACTAATAAAGGCTAAACTGAAAGAAAACTTTCAGCGAAAGCCAAATGGGCCTACTAACTAAATCCCACAATAAGGAAAACTTTACCAATTACAGAAAGTTCCAAGCCAAACACTGCATCTCCCTTGTTCCCCACCTGGTCTCCACAGGTAGCCTGTTTCATAAGCAAGAAAGTAAGACCTAAGGACACATGACCAGTTTATTCTTTCTAGTATCTTCTTTTTTTCTTTTATTTATTTTTTTATTTTTTGTAGTTGTAGTTAGACACAATACCTTTATTATATTTATTTATTTTTATGTGGTACTGAGGATCGAACCCAGGGCCTCGCATGTGCTAGGCAAGTGCTCTACCACTGAGCCACAACCCCAGCATCTTTCCAATATTTTCCAATAGAAAATGTATTCAATGTCTTCAGGGACAGAGTGAGAATAGAAAGTGGCATGAAATACCACTAGTGGAGCTTCCTTCACTAGAAAGAAACACAGAAATGGCAAAGAAGCATTCTTTCGATTTGAATCAAAGAAGACTTCTAAATGGAATAATACCATGATCAAAGGTGCACATTGGAAAAACTTATCCAATATACTTGGTTGCGGGATGTAATGGGTGAAATCAACTTCCAGACTTCATTTCATATAACTCTGTTTTTCACTCTACTGTTAACTGGTTATCCCCTATTACTAGATGTACCATCTTTTCCTTTTGTTAACACAATGAGTTCCAACTCCTTCAGGTGTTGCCGCCTGAAGCGATGGCCTCTTGGAGCAACGGAGCCGCGGGAAGAAGTTCAGAGGCAAACTGGAGACAAACAGCTTTTTATTCTGATAACTTTTCTCTCTGGTTCTAACAACGACTAACACGCGCCACACACACCACCAAAATGGCGCTGACCCAATCAACAATCTCGGCCAAGTCACTCGAGATCCCGGGCCAAGTCCCGTGAGACTACGGAAGGCGACAATGCCCAATCCTTATGGCCCATAGTCAACCTCAATTTAAGCGACAATGCCCAATCCTTATGGCCCATAGTCAACCTCAATTTAAGCCATCTCTCCAAACAGGGCTCCTGCATTCAGGTTTAATTCAGAGAACAAGATATTTCACAGAATTTAGTCAAGATGTTCCCCAAACCTCTAGTTTCCAATGGCATAAGGATAGCTGCTTCATATAAAATTTACCACACCAACATTTTCAGAATTAAAATTAAACCATTAAAAAAAAAAAAACTCAGAAAACAACACTGACCAAAATCAGTAATCACTTTTTTGGTATTTTTTATTTATTTGTCCCTCATTGCTGCACTCAAGGTAACTTCTTAAAGATTTTCTATTCACTACTTCTTTCTTCAGTAACATTCAATCTCTTAACCAATCTTCAATTCTTACATTTTTCATTTGTAGAAATTCTTGTTGGCTCTTTTTCAAATCTGCCTTCTTAATAATCTTTTAGTCCTTACTCATATTTTTATACCTGATGTTATTTTTTTAAAGTTGTTAAATATTCTAACATATAAAGGTTTGTGGGCTTGATTCTGTCATTTATCATTTCAGATGACTCTTATGGAATAACTCTATTTCCATGTATTTTCTTATTTTCAGACTGTGAGCTCACATTCCATAGAACTTTGTTTCAAGAAAATTGTGAAGCCTATGTTGAAAATGTGGTTTTCTAGATAGGACTAGTAGTTATGTTTGAAAAGGAATTCAAAGCACTATCAACTCAAGAACACTTTAAAATAAATTTCCATGTTCAGACCATAAAGGCAAGAATTTAAGCCACAGTCCTTATGAATCAAGCTATAAGTCACCCTAGTTGCAATTTGTGGCTAAATATCCCCTTGGGAGATTTTAATCCCTCCACTACACAAACTGCCTAACAAGACAGAAGATAGGCAAGTTGTCAGCTGTGGATGTAGCTCAGTGGTAGAGTGCTTACCTGGCATATATAAGACCTTGGGTTTGATCCCCAGAACCACATACACACAAAAAAAAGTTTCTTGCCTTTGGTTGAAATTTTTCCAAGTTCATCTTTTCATCAGGAATAAATCCCAGGAGGGTCCTAGATTTATAAGTGTTTATCAATCAGACATTTCTATCTCATGCAGGCACTTGCCTTACCTGCTATCTCTTTTGTTTTTGTTTTAATATTTATTTATTTGTTTTTTAGTTGTGTACTATGCCTTTATTTTTACATGGTGCTGAGCCACAATCCCAGCCCCTTACCTGCTATCTCTAAGCAAACATTTGAAATTCTAGATTACTAAAATTGTGTGATATTCCCAGGCCTCCAGCTTCAGTACTTTCTTACTTTCTGGATCCATGCTTTTGCCTAATCTTTTGGCCTTTAAAGATTTCCCACTGTTTTCTTACCAGAAGTAACAACAATAAATCCAGAAATTTTAGGTGTCTTGATATGGAAGCATTTTTATGGTATCTAATTCAGTATGTTCACTGAAATAGAAGTTGAGAAGGTTCAGCTTTAATTCAATGATAGTAACATAAACTCAATATGACTCAACTATATATGCTCTAGACTTACAAATCTAATACATCTTTAAACTGACTCTCTATACAGGAAACTTATTTTAAATAAAACTTATATCACATTTCACAGTTGTTCAAACTAATTTCATTAAACACCACAAAAATATTTTACAAGTAAAATTGTATTTATATGAATGTCCTATCAGTTTATTAAAGGTGAATTAGAAATTTAACACATTGTAGCTGGGTGCGGTGGCACATACCTGTAATTCCAGCACTTGGGAGGCTGAGGCAGGAGGATCACGAGTTCAAAGCCAGCCTCAGCAATGGTGAGGCACTTAGCAACTCAGTGAGACCCTGTCTCTAATAAAATACAAAAAAGGGCTGGGGATGTGGCCCAGTGGTCGAGTGCCCCTGAGTTCAATCCCCGGTACACACACAAAAAAAACGAAAGTTAACACATTGTAAATATTCTCTTACCTGCTCAAGTGCTTGGGTTTTTGCTTGCTCTATTTTCCTTATAGTTTCCTTTTCAGCTTTGAGTGATGATGATGACACAGCTTTAACAGACATAAAATCAACAGTCATCCACTCATCCCTCTGTTAAAAGAAAAAAAAAAAAGGAAGCTTTTTCAATCTGAACTAGTTTGAACTTAATGACAGCAGGGATTTGGGAGGCACTCAAGCTGTATCAAATCTTCCATGACAGTATAATATTAAGCAAGTTTCTTAATCTCTATACCTTAGTATTTCCCCTATAAAATGCAATCAAATGTCGACCTTTCGGGATTGTTTATTATTCAAAATAATAGATAGAAGGCATCTAACACACTCTCTCCTCAGTCTATACCCAAAGAACTTAAAAACAGCATACTACAGGGACACAGCCACATCAATGTTTATAGCAGCACAATTCACAATAGCTAAAATGTGGAACCAACCTAGATGCCCTTCAGTAGATGAATGGATAAAGAAAATGTGGTATATATACACAATGGAGTATTACTCAGCAATAAGAGAGAATAAAATCATGGCATTTGCAAGTAAATGTATGAAGTTAGAGAATATAATACTAAAAGTAAAGTCAGCCCATCTCAAAAAACCAAATGACAAATGTTTTCCCTGATATAAGGAAGCTGATTCACAGCAGGGTAGGGAGAGGGAACATGGGAGGAATAGACGAACTCTAGATAGGGCAAAGGGATGGGAGGATAAGGGTGGGAGCGTGGGGTTAGAAATGATGGTGGAATGAGATTGACATCATTATCCAAAGTACATGTATGAAGACACAAATGGAGTGAATATACTTTGTATACAACCAGAGATATGAAAAATCGTTCTCTATATGTGTAATATAAGTTGTAATGCATTCTGCTGTCATATATAACAAATTAGAATTTAAAAAATTAAAAAAAAAAAAGAAGGCATCTAACACAGTGCTTGGCAAACAAAAAGCAACCAAACATTAGTTTCTGTTCACCTTTTTCCCTTCCTTTTTGGCCATCAGTAGAGAAATTACATTCTTTCTCAGGAATATAAACAATAACCCAAAGCCTGCTGCGGTAGTGCACTCCTATAATCCCAATGGCTCAGGAGGCTGAGGCAGGAGGATCATGAGTTCAAAGCCAGCCTCAGCAATAGTGAGGCACTAAGCAACTCAGATGCTGTCTCTAAGTAAAATACAAAATAGGGCTGGGGAGCTGGGGATGTGGCTCAGTGGTCAAGTGCCCCTGAGTTCAATCCCCAGAACCCAAAAAAATAATCAGGACTATTTGAACTATAACCCAAAATTTGTAAACTATCCAACTATTAGTATTGTTAAGGAAATTATGACATAAGGATAAAGGAATAAAAACTGCAACTGAACTCTTCCCATCATGGAAAGGCCAGACAGAGGTAAGAGTACAAGGCTGCACACACAAGAGAGGAAAGTGCCATTTCTCTATCAAAAAACTATCCTAGGATAAGCTCTAAGGGACTAGAATAAACACTTATTTTCTCACAGCAGGAGGAAGGGAGCCTAAATACTCAGCAAAAAGCATTGTTGCCTAAATTATTCAAAAAGTATATTGCTCTCAAAGTCTAATTTTTCTCCTGAAAAAATTAATCACCTTTTACTTCAACATTCATCTATTCTTAGAAGCTAACACTTCTTTCTTTAAAATCATGTGGCTTCCTTACCTGAACAATGTGGCTATCATCTTTCTTTCCAGAGTTTTCATCTTTCACTTTCCAGGCCTTTTCCTTGCCAGAAGTCTGAGATGGAACAGCCTCAACCCACTCATCTTCAGAGCTCTAAGAATGTTTAGCACATAAGTAAAACACACAATTTGCATATATACATAAAAAATTTCTATGGAGTTGTTAAATGGTAACAATTCAGCTTTCTACATAAAATTCTTACATTATGCCCCCTTTAAAATGGCATTGAAAATTAGAGGGAAAAAACATCTAAACCCACTATTTGGAAGTAAGCCCACAAAACACAACCAAAATTTTTTTTTAATCAGTTATATTATGGAGCTAAAGAAAAGCAAAAAACAAAAATGAGAACTTCTAGGTAGAAAGGTTACTTCAAAACAGAGCTTCAGTTCCTACTAACATCAAGTAGTACTCACATGTTTACCTCATCAGAACAGGGGAAATGACTCATTGTCTTCTTCCATAACACCTGTTCCTCCTACTCTATTACTGGACTGAGTTACCTGGCACCATCAACCACCTAGTCAAAAATATCAGAATCATCTTCCCTCATCTATCCAAATCTATAATTTTCAACTCTAAAATACTTATCAAATATACCACAAAGCAAACACCACATGATTGCCATGGAGCCTACCTCCACCTAACTAAAGGCAAGTAGCTGACCCAATTCACATCAATATAAGTTATTCTCCAGGAATTTGAAATCAAGTCCAAAGAGGCTGATCTAAAACTAAGGAACTAGAAAAGCATTGGCAAAGGCTATTTATGTCATAAAGAACAGAATTCAGCAAAAATTGATCTGTATCAAGAAAACAAAAGGATTCAAAGGAGAAACATGGAAAATGGCAAGATTATAAAAGCCATCTGTGACTTTAATTTTAGATATTCCTGAAGCCAGCTGATTCCTAGGTGTTTTATATACCTAGATGTCTTATAAGATTTTTGTACTCTAATGATAAATCCTTCACTTTTTTGTTTGCATAAGCCAATTTAAGTTCAGTTTCCATAACCTCCCAAAAGACTCCTAACCAATATATACCCTCCTTTCCATTCTTAAAGTAGCAGCCTTAAATTAGATATATTTTTCTCTTACCTACACAATTGAAATAACCAAAAAAGTCTCTTAAACTCCAGCCTTTCTTCTCCAACTCCCCTTAATGCATTTAGAGTTATACAATGGAGACATCCAACCACAGTGCTCCTCTTCTATGGCTGTCTGTCCCAAAGACTACTAATTATTACTCTTCTTTCCTACCAATGACCTCAATCTGATTTGGAGAAATAATGTGACTCATACCTGCAAGTGAAACATGATCAAGTATCCAATGAGATGTAAATGAAAGTATTCAGTGGGACTTTCTGGAAATCAAAATTAAGAAAGAAAAGAATATACAATTTCCTATTATCTGGACTAAGAGGTAAGCAGTAGGGATGATGAAAGACCAGTACAATAGAACCCTGGTCATAGAAGACCACAATAACCCTAACCTAGACTGTCTACTCATTTCTTTAATAAGACAAAACATAAACTCCTATCTTGTTCAACCAATGACTATTCTGAGATTTTTCTAATAAATTCAGCTGAAACTAATTAAATGACCTATGGAATAAAATCAAAGCTTTTGGTTTATAAGTACTTATCAATTCTTGAAGCTTTATCTTCACTTACCCTCCCTTTTGTTTTATGTATAATTTTAATGAATTTTAATTAAAAATTTAAAAAGCTATAGACAGCTACCATATTGGAAAGAGCAAAAAAAAAAAAAAAAAAAAAAAGTCTCAATTAAAAAGGAAGAAATTGATAGACTAGATAAAACTCAAACTCCAAATACACACTGTCTGCAAAAAATACACTTTCAATATAAAAGAAAGATATGGTAAAACTAAAAGAGTAAAACAGACAAACCATAAAAAAAATAATATAAAAAGAGGCTTTATTCATACAAAACAAAGCAGAAACTCTAGATAGGACAAAGGGGGAAAGGGGAGGGAGGGTAATGGAGGGGTCATAGGAATAGGAAAGACGGTGGAATGCTATGGTCATCATTACACTAAGTACATATATGAAGACCCAAATGATGTGACTCTACTTTGTGTACAACCAGAAATATGAAAAAATTGTACTCTATATGTGTAATATGAATTGTAATGCATTCTGTTGTCAGATATAACAAATTAAAACTTAAATAAATAAATAAATAAAACAAAGCAGAATACAGACAACTGTGTTACCAGAGAAAAGGACAAACACTTCACAATTAACTCATCAAGAAGATATAACTATCCTAAATGTAAATGTACACACCTAATAAAGTTTCAAAATATGTAAGACAAAAACTGAAAGCAGAAATAGAAAAGTCAACCATTACAGTTAGAGATTTCAATATAAATCTCATAGTAACTGATAGAGAACAGGTAAAGAAAAAACAAGCAAGAGTACAGGAGACTTAATACTATTAAACAACTTCTCCTAACTGACATTTATAAAACCCAACACCTAACAACAGCAAAAATTACACATTCATTTCAAACATACATGGAATTTTCACCAAAATAGAACACAGGCTACGCCATAAAATAAATCTGGATAAATTTTTCATTCAAATTATACAAAGTATGTTCTATGTCAATAATAAAAATTCAAGTAAATTTTAAAATAACTGGCAAAATGTACAAACACCTGGAAATTCAAAATTTACTTTTATGTAATACATGAGTAAAAAGAAGTAAATTTTAAGATATTTTTAATAAGATATCAATGAAAATATGACACATCAAAATGAGGTAGGCGAGGGCTGAAGTTGTGGCTCAGTGGTAGAGTGCTCGTCTAGCACGTATGAGGCACTGGGTTCAATCTTCAGCACCACATAAAAATAAATAAATAAAATAAAGTTATTGTGTCCATCTACAACCAAAAAAGAAAAATGTTTTTTAAAATGAGGTAGGCAAAAACAGTACTAAGATGAGCACTAATAGATTAAATACTTATTAGAAAAAAAAGAGAATCAATGACCTAGGCACACATGTTAGGAAAGTAGAAAAAGAATAGCAAGTTAAACACAACATAAGTATTAGAAAAAATAATAAAGTTGAATCAATGAAATAGAAAATAAACAAAGCAAAAAATCAACAAAACTAAAGTGCAATTCTTTGAAAAGATTAGCAAAATTGATAAACTTCAAGCTAGACTGAGAAAACTAAATAAAAAATAAAAATTACCAAATTCAGGAATAAAAAGGAGAAATCATTGCAGGTTCTACAGACATTAAAAGGACAAAAGGAATATTTATTTGGGTGAAATAAATTTCTTTAAAAACAGAAAATATTTAGACTAAATATTTAGACTAAATAAACAGACTAAACAGAAAATATTTAATATGCTATTAAAGAATTGAATTTGGGACTAAAACCCATTCTACAAAGAAACCGTCAGGACTAAATAACTTCATTGGTGAATTTTAATAAACATTGAAGGCAGAAATTGTACCAGTCTTGCAAAAACTGATAAAACAGAAGAGGAAGAATACTTTTTACTTCATATATGAGAACAGCATTATCCTTGTACCAAGATCTCAGTATTTCTCAAGAACACAGATAAAAATTCTTCAACAAACTTTTGGTAAATCAAACCCAGAAACATAACCATTATATAAGTTTTGTAACCATTCATCGCTTAAAGATAGGGACACATTCTGAGTAATGTGCCATTAGATAATCGCATCATTGTGTGAATATCATAAAGTCTATTTACACAAATTAAGAAGGCTATGATGTCACTAGGCAACATAATCTTATGGGACTACTATTGAATATATGTGGTCTATCATTGATCAAAACACCCTTATGTGACATATGACTGTATATGTAAATACACATACAGACACACACACACACACACACACACACAAAACCAAACATGGTTTCTCCCAAGAATGCAGGTTAGCATAATTCTTTTATATTAACAGAATAAAGGAGAAAACCCTTATGATTGATAGGTTAAAAAAAAATTTAATAGAATTCAATACTCGAGAAACAAACTTCAAGAAAATGTCCAGAAAATTAGAAATGAAAGGGAATTTCCTCAATTTGAAAGTGTATATGTGAAAATCCCACAGCTGGGCAGCTGCATGTATAGCTCAGATTAGAGCATTTGCCTAGCATATACAAGGCCCTGGGTTGAATCCCCAGCACCACAGGAAAAATAAAGAAGAGGGGGACAAGGATGGAAAGAGGGGGAAAAAAAAAAAAGTCCACACCTAACATTATGATTAAAGGCAAAAGACTAAATGCTCTCCACCTAAGACAGGATGATGGCAATTATGTCCATCCACTCAACACTATTTCAAAATCTATCTTCTGATACAGGCAACAAAAATAAATAAATGAAATGGAAGGCAGAGATTGAAACATAATCACGTACCTACAAATTCTAAGAAATCTACCTAAAAACCTAATGAAGACACTAGTACATGTGAATTTAGCAAAGTGATAAGACAAAAGTTAAATAAAAAGGGAACTGTATATTTATATATTAAACACAAACACATGGAAAATGATTTTTTAAAAAAAAAAAAAAAAAAACCATTTACAATAATATTCCAAGAAAAGAATAGGAAAAAATGTAAAACTACTTTGAAAATTTTACAACATTGTGGAGAAATGAAAGATGACTTAAATATGATGAAGAGATGTACCATAAGCACAATGGACTGGAAGATTCAATATTTTAAGATATCAATTTACCTGGACTAACCCTTCATAATTTTTCACTTTTCTGACTCTACTCTCAGCTCTTCCTTCTCCCTTTTTCTCCCTTTAAAACACCAAATCATCTCACAAATTGGAATGAAGCTCAGCAATTGTCCCTATTTTCAGTAATTACCAAGTAAAATCTGTTTTCACCACTTTAGCTGATATCCAGCTGCATTTATCTTTGACAGTATACTGCCAAAAATTTAGTATCTGAAGCAATAGGTGGGCCAGACTTTCGACTCTGGTTACGCAATTGAGAGGATAATTTCTTGAAGATTATACTTAAAAGACCAATTATCCCTAAAAACCTCTAGCTCATCATTTTCTAAATAGAAAACTCTTTCTTCCTGAAAACAAGTATGAAAGATTCAGCCTGTTTTATTTTTCCTTGTGAGTTCTTTCAGCCTAGAACTGGCTGGAGATACAGCTAACCCAGCACTTTTTCTTTTGTCCTGAAAGGTTAAGTATATAAACAAATTCTACTTGAAAAATGTAAATGTTCACTTCTATGAAAAAACAATAGGTCTCACAGACTTTTAAATATCTTGAAACTCTTTTCCCTTATTTTTGCAATATTGTTATTCTCTGCTTCTCCTTCTAATATTCCACTTTTACTTAGCATCCTTTACTTCCTATGTATTTCTTCAGTAATGGTGTTCCTCTTTCTTTTCAGTTTCCCTACACATTCATCCATTCTATCATTCCAACTAGCAATGATTTCCAAATCATATCCCCATCTTCTCATCCTTCTCTGGAACCCAAGACCTACATTTCCAATATTTCCTGGACATCCCCAAGTAGAGGTCCCTTAGACATTTTCATATCATAAATTGTAATTTTTTTTAAGTTCTTGTATATTTTAGGTTCCCACATAGTATTCCTTTAAATAAAATTTTCTCAGTTGCTTTGGTTAGTTTTAGTATATACTTACTGATGAACTATCAGATGACTCATTGTTTTTCTCATATTTTTGTCTCTTACTCTTTTTTTTCTTCTCTTTCTTTGCTTTTTTGGAATGTTTATCTTTTTTCTTCTTTTTCTTCACAGAATGTTCCTATAAATAATCATTTTAATTTTAATCATGTTAAGAAAGGAATTTAGTTTTATTATACTTTATAAGGAAGCATTTTAAGAAAGAAAAAAATCCATATTCCAAAAAACTTAAAATCTTTCATGAAAAGAAACAATGAAGATGATTAAAAGATCATGACTAAATAAATAAAATCTTCCAAGAACCCTTAACATGCCATCTATAATATAGACACTACTATCATCTAATTTTTTACCAGAAAAAAATTTTTGGTTTGATTTGTAGATTTATGTGATACACACATATAATCAAGTAAATACATATATACATACACAAACATAAGTGGGTGTACTCACAAACATATAACACGCACACGCACACACACGCACACACACACAAATTTTCCATGCATGGTCCCAAACAATTTATATACAGTTATTAGGACATAAATACATAAGATAATATGAATTAAAATGTAGGAAGAGGCTAGAAGGGAGGGGAGGTGCAAGAAGTTATAGAGGAAGAAAGATGCTGATCAAAGCATACAAAGTTTCAGTTGGACTGCAGGAATAAGTTTTAGTGATTTAATACCCTACATGGTGACCACAATTAATAAAAATGCATATTTCAAAATTGCTAAAAGAATAGATTTTTAGTGTTCTCACTACAAAAATAAAATTAAGTTGGGAAAGTAATAGAAATGTTAATTTAACTGAGTCTTCTATATTGTATACATAGAACAAAACATCACATTGTATCCCACAAATATACACCATTATCATTTACCAATTACAAATAAATTTCAAAAAATGATAAGAGAAAACAAAGCCTTAGTCCTAAAGGGGGGGAGCTTAATATGCATAATATTTTCAAACCATAAGCTTGTAATAAGTGGGTCAGAAATTTGTAGCTATGTTTTCTTAGCTACAACCCAAGTAATAAAATCTTTCAATGTCATGATGTCCAAAATATTATGTTACTTTTGACAGAAAGATTAAAGCTATTCAATAATGCCAACTATGTTGTATTCATTCTACAACTTGTGAAAACAGTGTATTAAATTGTTTTCTTACTATTAACTTGGAGAATGCAAAAAAGATACATATTAACAAGTAAAACTATTAATATTCACCTGTGAGAATTGTTCAATTCGCTCATTCACATTAGGTAGCATCCATGTATCCTCACCCCGAAGTCGTTTAATTTCTTTATGCCTTTCTTCTTTTTCAAAATTGGCTTTGGCCTACAAGAATATGAAAAGATGAATTGACAATTGCTCCATTTTTTTAAGTAAAATAAAAACTGATACCATTTTTGTTTAAAGGTACCTACTCATGAAGAAATGGTCTGTTCCTGCCAGGAATTTGTTTCTACCAGTATAAAAATGATTTTATAAAAATGAAACAAAATCTTTCATTCCACATTATCAATCTCTAGTAAATCAATCCACCAAACACAGACAGCATTCTGGAATCTATTCTAGGCCTTCCCCTTTCTCAGTCTCAAATATGACTTGGGACTCTTGGAAAACATTCACCATTTCTGTGACTACTGCCTTAGACTTCTGCAACAGATAGAAGACTGACCTCCATGCCTCAATATGCAATGTCTATACACCAAAGACCTTAGAAAAAAATCATCTTCCTAAAAAGATTATATTACTAATTTCTATTCATTTTTCAACAACAGTCAAATAAAGCAAATTTCACCCAAGAGGTTGTTCCTGCCCTCTCTTTATTCCTCCCAAACTCCAAATCTGTGTTTGGTCCTCCTCAAACTCTATGCATATATTTACTATAAAATTTATCACAGCTTACTAATCCTACTCCCTCAAAAAAAAAAAAAAAACGCTTGAAATGCCAGAGACAAAAATAAATAATATTTATTACAAATATACTGAAATCAGGGAACAATACCAACCTTTCACCGGTATAAGACTAATCACCCGCTCTTCCCCTTTAAAAATTTGGCTGTAGTCATTATCCCTTCTCCTTACTGACTCCTGTACCTCTTCTCTACTCCTTCTCACCTGCATTTCAACTTTCAAAACTCTTCCATCTTAAAACAACAAAAAGCCAAAACTCGACTGAATCCTATGTTGCTTTCCAGCTACAACACTGTTTTCATTGTCACACTTCTCACATCTTGAATTGCTTGTCAGATAACCCAATAGTTTACTTCTTCTATTGTATTATATATTACCTCTGTGTACCTCAATTTTAACGAAAAAAACACAATGTTTCCCAATCTTTTGTGAGAGGCTAAATTTTCTGAGTCTCTTTGTGTTAAATCTTTTTTAGATAAGTAAAAGCTGACAATAAGTCTGGAATCGAAACTAACAGTAAGGCCAATGAAACGGCAAACACTTAAACGTGCCTTACTTGTGTTCCTGAAAAAAGATAAATATCATTTCACGTACAGCAGGAGCAGTGGCTGAGGCTGCGAAATACGCGGGCAGTCATTGCAAGCACTTACAAAGCCAAGAATGGACGATTTAAAAAGTAAGGAAAGTTGGAAGAAAAGAAACATCTCTCTCAAAGGAGAATGGGCAATGGAACCTGCACAGCATTTAGGAGACAAGAGATACACAGAATCTCCCCGGCAATGCAAAGGGAGATAACACCCAGACAATTTGAGATACTGAAATAGTGAAAGAAAAGTGGGTGGTCTTGCTCCCGGGAACCCTCAACTCCCACAACTCTCAATAACCACAAAAGCCCCAAAATGGAGATACCTGTCGCAAGACCTCGGCCCTGGCAGCTCGGATCTGTTCTTTACGTTCTTCGATACTCTTCGCACTTTCAAATCTACCACTGGACGCCGCCATAGTTGTTGTCCTCGTAAAGCTAGGAAGCCGTCAGGAAATCCCCGTTTACGACAGTCGCAATTTAATAAACAAACCGGCACTTCCGTCTTAGGGAGAGGAGGGCGGTGTTCTGCCAACGGAGCATGCTCAGATCTCTGTATCGCTGGAGTTTCCGGTGCTCACTCCACCGATTCAGAGGAAACCTGATAATCTGTGGGTGTATTGTTTTTCTTCACGTATTGGGTTTGCTGTGAGCAGAACTAATGCTAACATACCTTTGTTATGCGTCTTACACCTTGCCACTTCCGCTCTAGTTAATTACCTCTTAAACTCTCCAGAATAAGTTAGAAGCTTCTAGACTTTAAGTCAGTACCTCCCAAGTTTTCCACTCAAGTACGGTTCTCATCAGACATTTGAAAGCCCGTGGAAACTGACAGGAAAGGCAAAATCGTTTTGGAGATTAAGTGTTTTGCTTTGATATATTTTTTTAAATATGTGCAGTAGTGATTTTACACTTATCCGTGTTTATTTAAGTTGTTAGGAGTTTGCATTTTTTTCCTCTGACCTCATTTGCTCATAGTTAAATCCATCCAGCATTTTTCATTAGAGTGGTTAATTAATTTGTGTGGCGTTTATCCTTATATTTCCCAAAGTTCAGTTCAATGAGCATTAAAACATTATAAATTATTTTGAGACTATAAAACACTAAACTTACATTTACAATCATGAAGATAAAGAAGGCTGAATAATCGTAAACTAGATACCTTAAAAACACTAAGAATTGCTGTGTAAGCCAAGTTGAAGTAAATATTCTTTTCAGTCTTCATAAAATTGGATGTGCATGTACAAGAAAGAAACTTTCCCAAGAGTTTACTTTACCGTGCTATGAAAGTCTTAATCTTGAACCAAATGTAATGTTTCTTGTTTGATATTCAATAGAATTTACTCATTTGTTATAGAAAGTTGGATTTCAGTTTACTAATTGATCTTGTAATATTTGACTGATATTGTCATAATTAATTAGAGTTCATCTTCAGATTTTCCCAGGATTCAGAAAAACATACATAACTCCTTTGCATCAGTAACAGGACAGATGAAAATAATGATTGTAGCAGAATCTTGTGTGTTTCAGTCCACTCAGACTGCTGAAACAAAACTACCATAAACTGGATTGATTATGAACATTTATTTCCCACACTTACAGAAGCTGGGAAATCCAAGATCAAGGTGGTGGAAGATTTTGTGTGCAGTAAGTGCTCTTCCTGGTTTATAGACAGCAATCTTTCTGCTATGCCTCACATGTGAACGGGGTCTTTCCTGGGATCTCTTTTGTAAGCATAATAATCTCATTCATGAGGGTTCTGCCCTTATGACCTAATCACCTCCCAAAAGCCCCACCTCCAGATACTCCCACATTGGGGGGATTAGATTTAAACATAAGGGTGTAGGCAGAACACAGTAATTCAGTCTATAACAACGTGCAAAGGGATATAAAGAAAACTGTATAATCTTATTGTGCATCAGAAGACAAGAACAAATGAAGAGGTGTACCATGTGCTTAAAGAAGACATGGTAAAAATTAATTCCTCATGTTAATTTTTAATATAATGATATACAAATATAATTGCCAACCAGAAAAACAATGTTGAAATCAGTGAGGAGGACTAGACCTGTGGAAATATAATGAAAAAAGGGAAAAGCAGGTTATTTTGTAGTATTGTGGTTTGGTGATGAAGTGTCCCAGAAGACTCCTGTACTTGAAGGCTTGCTGTCCAGTGCAGCAGTGTACAGACCTAAGGCTTTTAAGAAAAGATAAAATCATGAAGGCTCAGATCTCATCAATATATTAACTGGACTACTGGGAGGTGGGACTTAGTTGGAGGAAGTATGTCACTGGATACATGCCCTGGGAGATTTTATCTTCTCCCTGGCCCTTTCCTCTGTTTCCCTTCCCTTCCTTCTCCCCAACCTCCACCTTGCTTCCCAGCTGCCAAGAGCTAAGCAACTTTCTTCTGACTCACCTTTCCACAATGATTTCTTGCCTCACCTCAGACCCAGAGTAATGGAGCCATCTGACCATGGAATAAAACTGTGAGCCAAATGAAGTTTTACTTCTCCAAACTGTTTGTGTCAGGTATTTTGGTCACAGCTATAAAAATATGACTAACAGCTAGGTTTATATTTGTCCACACATAATAGGAATCCAACCACATAGTTTAATCAAATATAGGGCAATGTGATAGGAAGCCTACAGGTAGCTGGTTCAGATTGGACGCAGATGCTGAAGGAACCAGATTATTTCTTCCTCTCTGCTTTGTCATTCTGACTTTAGTCTTTGTAATCACAAATAGAGCACCATATTCCTCTATAATTTGTTAATGGCCTCTATTGAACCCAAGAATAAGAGTAAGGTGTTTATTAGCTAAGGCAACCCCATTTTTTATTAGAAAAATGATGGCTTTTTCTAATGTCTAGTTAGGGTTCTTCCATTTAAATCTTATGAGCCAGGTGTAGGTCACATGGCCACAACTAACTACAAAAGAGTTATAAAGATTCCAGGACAATTCTGTCAGCTTGAGTTTATCTGAGATTTCTTTGTGATTAGATGCACATTAGGCATCTCAAGCAGGACTATTCACAAAAGTGATCTCTTTCCTGCATTCCAATAAGTTGGGTAGCATGTGATTTCCTTTGTTCCAACACTGGTGGTGTTCACTCTGATCATTTAAAGTTCTGTATGTTAGGTTTCATCACTATAAAGCTAATAAGTACTGTTAAAACTTGATGGGTTCTGCTCAAAATTAAAGTGATTAAATGGTATTTTATATTGTATCATTTTATATGACTACACTCAACAGATGATTATATCTAATCCATGTTTCTCTAAGATAATTACAAATAACATGTTTTACAACCAGACACTGGGAGAAAAATGAGGGCTCAATTATCAAGGGCAAAACTAAATATTCTTTTCATGTTATTCCTTTATTATGTTTCCTTTGTGCAAGGTTCATTGGTTATGGCATTTATCACAACAAAGAATTACAACAGCAAAATGACCACAATGACATTTGTTTCCTCTTGAAGACTACAGCCTATGAAATGCTGCTCTCTTGACACGAGAGACCTCTTTTATATAAAATGCTATCTATATAAAATTCAAAGCTTACATATAGATTTTAAATTTTCATTTTCAGCATTCATAACTAGAGAAAAGCTGTTTTACTGATATTGTTCATACTTATGATCACTGACTCAATCCATACTTTCAAGACTCATCTAAAACCTACTTCTTCAATCAAGTGTTGCTCATCCTACGGGGTTGGAATATTTGCTCCCATACCACTTTTCCTTTTCTCCGTCATCTCATTGTATTTAGTAGGGTATTAGGTGAAGCTTCTGGAACAAAGGAACCAAAAAATACAGCAGCTCAAAATGAGACAGAGACAGGGGATAGAGACAGGTGGATAGAGATAACGTTCAGGGAAATAGACTCCTTATAACTTGGCCAGCCTATGGAGTATTATCTTCGTCTATAAGGTCAAACCTGGTTCAACACCACCACATGTATTTCAGCCCACAAGAAGTATGGTCTGACACAAATGGTGTGAAAATACTTTATGTAAAACCAATGACTTGAAAAACTGTGCTCTTTATATGTAATATGAAATGAATTTCACTCTGCAAGAATGTATAACAAATTAGAATATATAAGATTAAAGAAAAGAAGTATGGTCTGAATAAACACATGTCAGATAATGAGTTCCTTTATAAAGATATAATCCCAGAGTTGTTCCTGTTTTATTCACATTCCATTGGCTGGGAAATAATGACAAGGTATATTGTTGTTCTGACAGAGTAATCTATGGGGCGGTTAGGACTGCAGGATGTTGGGGAGAAGTAAGGCATACTATTAGAGTTAAAAATTCTTGAAAGTGTTCTGATAGGTGGTAATCCAAAACTATATCTTGAAATATCTGTAAGAGTTAGCAAGATAAAGGCATAGGAGATGGAGTGGAAGGTACCTTCTGGGCAGACAGCACAAGGTGACCAAATGTACAGGGCACAAGAGAACAGGATACACTGGGATGGGGGAATGGCTGAACTAATTACCCTCACTTTCTAACAAATTAGCTAGGGGTTAAATCAAATGATCCCTTCATATACAGCAACCTTTTAAGAAACCTGGTTTTTTTGAATGACACTCTTATACCTGACTGTATTCCTGGGCTGCTTCTTTTTAAAAAATATGCAGAGGTTGAGGTCTGATATTGCTCAAGGTTGGATACAAGAGTTTTCATCACCCTAAGGAAAGGTAACCCAGTTGTCAGACATGTCCCATCCAGAGACCAAAAAACTTCCTTCCTTGTGCTCTTTACATTTCTAATAAATAGGTATCTATGTTAAGAGACTGGGTATTATCTGTGCATCATTAAGTTGGCCCAAATAGGTAGGTAAAGGAAAATTATAATAAGCTATTGCCCTCTCATTTTTGTCTCCAGCTAACTCAGGTATATCTGGAACATTTACATTCAAGAGGAGAGATCTAATAGCACATTTATGTGTCCAGGATAAGAATTCTCAAGAAGCCATATACTTTGTACTTCTCAGGACTCTGAACTCCATCTTTTAAACTCTGGAGTAGGTTGTAACCAAAAAGAAGTGCCAGCCTCTCAGACATTGTCTGACTTGATTCATTGTATTAGAGAGGCTGTACAGTGCACAGCTGCTACATCTCAGGCCAGCCAGGGCAGAGTTGAATTGGAAGGGCTGCTGCACCTGCTCACCCAATATCAAAGGCTTCCAGGAAAGCATGCCATAAAATATTGTCTAGCCACCCTGGTATGGTTTGCACAGTGACATTGCATCCTATCAGTCAGAAGAGCTTTGAAAGGTCATTTTATTGTTGAGGAAGAAACACCTATGAGCTCTTCCACTGAATAGATTCACAGGATATGGGCAAGTCAGGAAACTAAAGAGTAGATTCGGATACGTCTTCCCTTGCCTTCCCTGCATCTGACCTCATTGTGCAATGTATAGGAAAGGCCAATGTTTACAACTAAGGTCAGAACAGCAAGCCATGCCCTGGCTTACAATGACGAGCTACCTATGTCTGTATTCATCTCACAGAGCCTGCTCTGCCCTATCCTTCCCACTATACAAATCTGTTTGCAGACTGGTAAGATCTGAATCCTCTGGCCCCTGAATGGTTCAGTCCCATTCCTCCCTGAAGACAGTCAAGTCTCAAGGGACCACCCATTCCCCCATCCCAGTGTATCCTGTTCTTTTGTGCCCTGCCTTCTCATTCATCACAGAGATGAGTCATGCATTGGAGATGAACTGCTTCTATGCCTTCACAGCCCCTCTGATCTGACCTCCTCCCTTCCCACCTTCCAGCCACTGGGCCTCAGTCACACAAGACTCCTTTCTGCTCTCGTTCCTACCAAAGACCTTGAACTTGCTGTTCTCTATGTCAGGAATTCTAACATGATTGACAATTCTTTTATTATTCATGTCTCAGATCAAACAAGAAAAAGCCTTCCCTGACCACACAATCTAATTTCCCTACCTTGACACTACTCCCCATTTACTCTATCACCCCACTCTATTTTCACCATAGCACTTATGTCTACCTATACTTGTTTTGACTGTTTATCCACTTACCTCTTTCTTTCCTTCTATATCTCCAGAATCTAGCAAAGTGCTTGGCACAAGAGAGCTTAACTTATCCCTTAATTTGGTTAAAGAATACATTTTTATCTAAAGAAATTGTATTCATTTATTTAGTTTTAAAACACTCCTTTCTAAACCTCCTTTGTTCAAAAATCATGACAATTCTTGCACGAAGACAACAATTACCAAAGCAGACAGAATCTCACTCTCAAAAAAAAATTCCTTCACAGATGAACAAACCTAACTTGATAATAGAACTTGTTTGGAAGTGCTTATCTATATAAGGAGGACACATTTTGTGGGTGTTAAATTTTATCATCAGTGTGTAAGGCAAATATCAAGCACTGTCAAGATCCTTGAAAGATCCATCAAATTGCCCATAAAATATAGGCACATGGGCTGGAGAAAACAGCCATGTAAAATAACATGTCAATATGTAATGTTTACATTAACATGCAACTTCATGTCTTTTAGGTTGAAATAAATAGGATGACCATAAGACCAAGTTAACACGAGACAATCTTAATTTATATCTGTTGCCCTGATTGTTATCCATATCACCCCTTTTACTTTTGTAAGTTTTCCAGTTTGAATGATAAACCATGTGGCCCCTCTAATACTACACCAATCTTGACTCTTATTCAACATAAGGCTGCCTATCTTTAGGTAAAGGTAGAATTTAAGGTAAGGCCAAGAACCTTTTCTAACAATGTGTTAAAGCCAGTAACAGATTTGAAAGTCCCTGTCTCCCAACTGCTAATGTAACAATTTGAAAGGTGTCAGGTATAAATGCACAGATTCTAAAGTCAGAACTTGTTGGGACTCTGGACGCTCTCTGCCAAGGGGATGAGCTCTGGTTGCTTACCACGCCCTTTAGAGGACCGGGGCTAAGCAAGGGGGTGTGGCTATGACGTATCGTGAGAGTCCGAACCGCCCTGCAGGTCGAGGATTGGTTATTTCTGGGCCTATTTAAGTGCAGTTCATTGCTTAATAAATTCGAGTTTTGACTCTTGCTTTCTACAAAACTCCCCGGGTGTGGCGTGGTATCCGTGGAGCAGGCGGGGGGGGGGGGGGGGGGGGGGGGGGGGGGCGCCTGGCGATTTTTGCCCGTTAAGCCTATAAGCTACGTTCAGGTAAGCTACGTTCAGGTAAGCTACGTTCTTTCTGTGGGCAGAAAGAACCCCCTTTTAGGGCCCAAAAAGGGGGGTAGCTTTAGACCTCAGCCCCATTAATAACACAGCAGTCCCGGCAGGTTGGCGCCCAAGTGTGGGGCACAAAAATCATCGGTAGGCTTAGCACGGTTAGAGACGCAGCATCTCTCTGGCAAAAGTATCCTCTAATATGGGGCAAGCATTAATATTTAAGAAATCTCAAGACCCAGCCCTCGAGGTATGGCAATGTATTTTAAGAAAGCAAGGTCTCCAAATTTCTGATGCTCAAGCTGAAAAAGTTTGGAGTTCATTAATACGGGCGGCTCCCTGGCTCCCAAAGGCTGATTTTAATTCGTGGAAAACGTGGCCCAAGCAGAACAAATTTTAAGAGAGAGAGAAAATGAACAAGGGGAAGTTCCACCTCCGGGAGTCTATCCAGCTTTATCCGCCCTAAAAACATGCTCTCTCATGCAAACAGCAAAAGAATCTGCAGAGGCCACAGATCAGGCACCTCAAATCATACGAATTGAGGTAACGGAGCAGGCCCTGCGGGAAAATAAAATATCTGAATCTAGTCTTTCCCGGTCCGGAGAATTAAACAGCCCCTCCCGGTCCGCGGATTTGGAGAAGCCTAACCACTCCCTACAAGTAGAGAAATCCCGCTCCAGGGAATTAGGAAAAACTAACAATAAAGAAATTACAGCCCCTCCCTTAGAGAGCTTTAACAAATTCCCTGAGGACAAAGGCCATCGGCCACATGGCTCACCACCCTGTGAGCGGGATCCTCCATTTTATGAACCCGCCCCTTTCGGGCCTTCTGCCCCACCGCTTTACCAAGAGGCGCCAGTTTCACAACAGCTGCTAGCGCCCCCTGGTGGGCTTTCACCGGTAATGGCGTTTCCAGTTAATTTAAATCCGGGGGAAACAGGCCGGATATTTGGTACCCCTGGGAGACTCAAGAGTTAAAAGAATTTAAAAAAGCAGTGTCAGAAGATGGTCCAAACTCGCCATGGGCAGAATGTATTTTATCAAACCTAGCCCATCACGCCTGCACGACTAAAGATTGGAACGATCTAGCCAAAGCCATGCTTCCGGGACCTTTACTTCTTAAATGGTGTGCATATTTTTCTGATGAATGCCATATGCAGGCTGAGAGGAACCAAGCTGCAAATCCTCCCATACCAATAACCTTTGGAATGCTGACAGGAATTAGTGACCAATATGCCACAGGCATTCAACAGGCAGCAATACCAGCCCCTTACCGAGAGCAGGTGCGAGCTTTAGGGCTGGCAGCATGGAAAAAACTAGAGGAAGGCCCTACAGAGCCTCCTATAGCTGGAATCACTCAAAAAGCCGATGAGGATCTGGCCACATTTATTGAGAGAGTGGAAAAAAGCCTTCAAAGGAAACTTCCACCTGGTACGATGAGGGACCAATTTGCAAAAATGCTAGTTTGGGAAGGGATGACCACAGATCACAAGCTGGCCTGTGCCGGGTTAAAGGATAGATCTATGGGAAGATGGATTATTGCCACCAAAGATGTGGGTTCAACAACTCACCAATCTCAAATATTAACCACTGCCCTTAATGCCCATACTGAGGTATTAGCAACAGTTTTAAATGGAAAAGGAACCTGTTTTAAGTGTGGATGACAGGGCCATTTTAAAAAAGACTGCCCCAATGGCCCTGGTCGGCCTCCAGAATGCTCCCCTGGCCAGACTCAAAGTCCAGCTGCCCCTAGAACACTTTGTCCTAGGTGTAAAAGAGGATATCATTGGAGAAAAGACTGCAGATCTAAATTTGATATTCAGGGGAAACCTTTAAACTCCTAAAGGGGCATCCTCCAGCCCCGTTACACCAAGGAGGTTCCCCTGCTCACAGTCCCCCTAAGGTCCATTGGACAGTTCCTATTGTTCCAGGGATTAGACCAAAGATGGATATTTATATATCAGGAAAGAAATTTCGTTGCCTAATTGATACTGGGGCAGATCGTACTATACTAAGGAAAGAAGAGATTCCACCCCAATGGGAATTAATTCCAGGGCCCAGTTACTCGGAGAAGGTGGAAACACTCATTCAGAAGAAACTAAAGATTGGCTTAGATGGAGAGACATAGATGGAAATCAAGGGGAAGTTCGTCCCCTTGTGGCCTTTGGATTAACCTCTAATTTATTAGGCCAAGACATCTTAGGAGAAGCTGAAGCTTACATTACTACAACCCATAGAAAGCTTAAAAATTATATATTAACTAAAGATACGGGGAGAAAAACTTCCAATCATCAAATAGGGTCTCACCCCCAATCCTAAGGGCCACTACTCCCCAAGTTCCTGCCATTCAATGGCGAGATGGCCCCCCAATCTGGGTCGAGCAGTGGCCCCTTCCTACTGAAAAACTAAACCATTTGAGGGCAATTGTCCAAAAACAGTTAGCCCTAGGACACATTAGACCTTCTCTTAGCCCACGGAACAGTCCTGTTTTTGTTATACAAAAGGCCACAGGGAAATGGAGGATGTTACAAGACCTCCGAAAAATTAATGATAGGATGTTCATTGTTGGCACACCTCTGCGTGGCCTACCCTGGATCCCTTCTATCTCAAGAGATATAACCCTAATTGTTATTGATATTAAAGAATGTTATTTTTCAATACCTCTTCATCCAGATGATTATGAAAAGTTTGCATTCTCTATCCCCTCAGTTAACTTTCAGAAGCCAGATGAGCGATATGAATGGATAGTTCTCCCTCAAGGTATGGCTAACAGCCCAACTTTTTGTCAATATTATGTTTCATGTCTTCTGTCACCATTAATGAAAAAATCGCAGCTCACCCTATATGTTTATATGGATGACATCATCCTGGGAGCTGCTGATGTCCAGCAACTGGGCTCAGCTTACCTGACCCTTCGAGAGCTCTTAGAAAAAGGAGGATTACACATATCCAATGACAAGGTCCAAACTGTTCCTCCCTTCAAAATATTGGGGACAAAACTTAGTCTAGACTCGGTTTGTCCTCTCAAACCTCAACTAGTCATTCAAAAATCTTATTCCTTGGCAGAGTTACAGAAGCTATTAGGAGAGCTAAACTGGTTAAGACCATGGCTTCATATCTCTACTGAGGATTTATTACCTCTCTTTGAATTGCTACGGGGAAAATCCCCCTCTGATATGATTATACTAGAAGAAGGTCATCTGTCAATATTACAAAAAGTCCAAGATGCCCTCAATTCAGCCCAATTGGCTCGATACCAACCAAAGCAACCTCTATATCTGTGGATTTTCTCAGGTGCTAAGCTCCTTACAGCTGTTCTCACCCAGATGGGTAACCCCTTACAGTGGATACATTCCTCTGTGGGAGGAGCACCTCGAGTTTATTCCCAATTAGATCAATTAGCAGATCTTATAATAAAAGAGAGAGATATATCATTGAGGCATTATGGAAAAGACCCAGATATTTTAACAATTCCTTACCGTTTGTCAGACTGTGAGTGGATACGGAGAAACAACCCTAGAGTCTCCTATGCTTTAGAAGGATTTCTAGGAAAAGTTGACTGTCATTACGGGTCAACCAAATGGACCTCATCTTTTCCCAAACTGGAGTGGACTCCCCCCATCCTTTTTTCCATCAAGCCACTCCCCAAGGCAGTAAATGTCTTCACAGATGGAGGAAAAGAAGGGTCAGCAGTTGTAGTATTTCACCCATCCACAGGCCAAAGGACACAATACTTTGAAGCAGTTACTGGTTCTGCTCAATTTAAAGAATTATATGCTGTTGCATTAGCCTTGACCCATGTCCAAGAGCCTATGAATCTTTTCTCAGATAGTTTATATGTAATTAACCTATTACCTACTCTAAATGCCTCATATATAAAGATAGATAATAATCCTATAACCCCTCTGATGATTCAGGTTCGATCCCTATTAAAGGGGAGTAATGAACCTGTTTTCCTCCAACATCTTAGGGGACATCAAGGCTTATCTGGGCCCCTCTCTGAGGGAAATCAGGCTGCTGACCATTTGGCCACCACAGGTGTATTAACAGTTACAGTCCCATATCAACAACACCTTCAGTTAGCCCAAGGTCTTCATGACCTTACTCATTTAAATTGGAGAGGACTACATCATAAATTTCCTTTAGTTCCTATAAAATATTTTAAAAAGATTGTAAGGACATGTAAGTCCTGTTTGCCCTTCTTACAGGTCCCACCTCTCCAGTCCCCTGGGGTAAATCCCAGAGGCCTACGGCCCAACGCTGTCTGGCAGACTGATGTAACCCATTATGTGCCATTTGGAAAATTAAAATATATATTTATGTCCATAGATACTTATTCACATGCTTGTTGGGCCACAGCACACTCTGGAGAAAGGGCTAAACATGCTGAAAGTCACTTTTTACAATGCTTTGCTATTCTTGGATTGCCAAAACAGGTTAAAACTGATAATGGACCCTATTTTGTAAGCAAATCATTACAAAAGTTCTTCCAAACTTGGCATATTAAGCATACCACAGGGATCCCATATAACCCAAAAGGACAAGCCATCATAGAGAGACATAATAAAACCCTAAAGGACCAATTAATAAAACAAAATGGGGGAAGCAACCCCCATGACCAGTTAAAAACAGCTATGCTTACTTTAAATATTTTAAATTTTTCCAAACAGCAGCCTCTGTCTGCGTTTCAAAGACACTGGTCTAACCAAACGCCTTATGTAAAAGTTGAGGTCCGATGGAAAGACCCATTAACTGGATTCTGGAGAGGTCCTGATCCGTTAATAAGTGCTGGCAGAGGTTTTGGATGTGTCTTCCCAATGGGAGAACAAAACCCTATATGGGTACCTGCCAGAGATCTCAAATACTGCCAATCCGACCAAAATGACTACCCAGGAGCACAAGCTCTTGAGGAGTGATCCTTTCTTTTTTCCACAGAAATGAAATCACTGTGACAAATCTCCTGTCCTGTTGTGATTAAACGTCTCATCACATCCATTTCAAAATTCATCAAAAAACACTATCTTGGACTCCTTCTTTGTCAGTATCTCAACCCTCTGCGATGAGAGAAGAGGGACTGTGCCATTCCTGTGACTGTGCCATTATCTGGACTTTATGCTAGACGACTTCCTTTGGACTCTGAAAGAAGAATGCCATTTCTATGACAATTATCCGGACTTTATGCCAAAAGACTTCCTTTAGACTAAGCTGAATGGATGGACTTTCTCCCTTTGGTGAAATCCCTGCTAAATGGGTGGACTTTCTCCCTTTGGTGAAATCCCTGATTGTCATTGTCTTTGTGTTCACTTTTTGGCCCTATATAACTAACCAGATTGATACAGCTGGGTGGTCTGCTGTCATGCTGAGCTAAAGCCCTACAGGCTTGGCCACGGTCCTTAACAAGATGCAGAGGTTTGCCATCCAGTCAATCCTTCCCAAAGGTGACTGTCCTGTCCTGTGTCCTCCCCTTGGCCACTTGCTGGCCCTGGGTATGTCCACCTAAAGTGCTAGGGTGGTAGCCAATGATGGGTAAGATTTTTCCCAGAGAGGAAAAATCAACCTAGACAGGCACACTCTCAAATGAGTTGGACACCCTACAAGATGGGACATCCCATTTTTGAAATATAAAATGGAGAGGCCCCATTTTGAAAAAAACAAAAAAGGGGAATTGTTGGGACTCTGGACGCTGTCTGCCAAGGGGATGAGCTCTGGTTGCTTACCACGCCCTTTAGAGGACCGGGGCTAAGCAAGGGGGTGTGGCTATGACGTATCGTGAGAGTCCGAACCGCCCTGCAGGTCGAGGATTGGTTATTTCTGGGCCTATTTAAGTGCAGTTCATTGCTTAATAAATTCGAGTTTTGGCTCTTGCTTTCTACAAAACTCCCCGGGTGTGGCGTGGTATCTGTCGAGCAGGCGGGGGGAGGCGCCCGGCAATTTTTGCCCATTAAGCCTATCTTCGCCAGGTAAGATAGGCTTTTAGGGCCCATAAAGGGGGGTAGCTTTAGACCTCGGCCCCATTAATAACACAGCAGTCCCGGCAAGATCTCCCAAGTTTAATATTAACTCTGCCATATACTAGCCATGTCAGTTTATATAATCTGCTTCATTCACTGGCTCTTCTTCTTTAAAACAGAAATAATGATTGTGTGTGCCCCCTAGAACTTCCGTGAGTATTGAATGAATTAAAACATGCAAAGTTTAAACCATTGCACCAAAACTGTTAAGTGCTCAGTGTATGTCAGCAACAATTATTTTCAGATTTCAATAAAGTCTTATCACCTCATTGCCAATGATCTGATGTTACACTAAATCACTCTTTTCTCCCTAATCATCATGACATGAATGCTAGCTATATTCATTCACTGAAACAAGTCATGTAGAAAGAAAACCATTTCTCAGTAAGTCCTTTATATTAGTGTTTGTCCAGTTTTGGAACAGATCATTCTTTCTCCCTGGATGAGAACCAAAACAGCTATTTCATATTTGGAGGCCATCTTGTCCACAAATCATCTTTACCTCATCCAATCCATATTAGTTACATACTAATGAATTTTTCTGAGTTCTAAGTGTAATTGTGTGTGTGTGTGTGTGTGTGTGTGTGTGTGTGTGTGTGTGGTACTGGGGATTGAACTCAGGGGCACTTGACCACTGGGTCACATCCCCAGCCCTTTTTTGTATTTTTATTTAGAGACAGGGTCTCACTGAGTTGCTAAGTGCCTTGCCATTTCTGAGGCTGGCTTTGAACTCGCAATCCTCCTGCCTCAGCCTCCCAAAGTGCTGGAATTACAGGCATGCGCCACTGCGCCCGGCAGTGTAATTGATTTTTAAGATTACTGATATTACCATAATGAATATTTCCATTATTGTCTATTTTCCTAGTAAAATCACTTCAAAAATATTCTGTCTCCCTCTGACTACTACAAATACTAAAATTCAGGTCCCTAACAAGTTCATCACCACTCAATATTTAAACCAAAGTCTAAAGTAGCAGCATACTTAGAGTGCTTCATATACTAGGAAATTAATTTTCTACTCTTTGATATAGTACCTGGTGCTTCTGGAGGTAAATCTGACTCACATGATGCTTTAATTCCCCCCCTCCACGTGGTCCAGCTGCCTGATGACTCCTCCCATAATTGGGGTAAATATGGGCCTAGATTCTAGGACTGGAACCTGTTCCTAAGCCTCAGCTCTGTTGAAGGAGCATTTTGGAATCATCCTTTCCTCTTTCTGGAGCTAGATACTGCTTTCATTATCTCTTGCACAATTTTGAATAGCTCTCCCAACCTCTATGATTCTGATCTCTACCAGTTAACTTATAATGCTCCTTGGCCTGACCCCTTGGATACTGACACCTATCTTATCAGAACAGAATTAAACTTCCTTGATCTTGGCAACTTAACTGTATTGTTTCTTCATTGAGGTGGTACTGACTTGCTCTTCCCACTCCATAGAAACATTGGTGTTCTGTATGGCTTGAAGCCAAGTGATTCTACCCAACTCAGTGATTTCACTCTCCCACTCTTTGGCCAGACAGAGCTTCTACTGGTCCAATACCTTGGTTGGCTAGGCCTACAGCCTACAGATTTGTAATCCTCTTGGCAATGGAGGAAGGTAATGACAAACTGTGAATTTCTATTTTCTCCACATAAAGTTCATTGTATTTTAAGTACCAATCAACACTTAATTATCCATAGTAACAGAGGGGGTAATGATATGTCTATACAGCATTGTCCTGAATCACATATGCTTTGGAGCACAGTGATTTTTTTCCTAGCAGCAAATGTACTATGCTATTTATCCTGTGCTTGTAATTTTATTAAAATGAGTCTGTTTTCCCTGAGCACTGTGTTTATTACTATAAAAGGAGACATCACAATGGCCTATTTGGTTGCAGAGGCCAGTCAGTCTTGGATTAGATATATTAGAGGCTTGCTGTAGAAAAATTGCATGCATCTGGTGAAGATCCTGTCATTGTGACTGGTTTAGGCATCATACAACAAGACCATTGATGGGATGAGGGGGTAGAAGTAGGGTGTAATTTAGAAAGAGGTATTGAACATGTCAATATATTCACCAAACACTAAAAGGAGAAACATAATAGGCAGAAATTGAAAAATAAGAGGATACATGTATTCAATGACAACTCGTTTCATTGTGTTACTGTGAGACCATGTTGTTTTTTCATGGTGATAATCATTTTGTGTTAAATATTTAAAAGTTAGTAAAAGATAAGGAAAGAGGACAGTCTAACAAAAGGAAGAGGAAGAAGAAAATCTCATGCTTACTAAGTATGTTATTCACACCAAGCAATTTATGTACATTAGTTCTTTTAATCCTTACAACAACCCCATAAGGAAGGTACCATTATCCTCATTTTACAGACAGGCAAGAGTGGCTCAAAGAGATTCATCTAACAATCCAAGATAATTTTATTTCAACATCAATATTACTACCTTCTCTCTTTTTTAATTGAGACATAATATTTGTACATCTTTATAGGATATGGTATGGGAATTCATTATATGTTCTCAGTGTGTAGTGATCAAATCAGGGAAATAAGTATTTCCTTCTCCTCAAGAGTTCATCACTTTTATGTGTTAGAAATTTTTGTACTCTTCTTTCCCAGTTATTTTAATAGTTGTTCTCCTAGTTATCATGGATTGTTGTAAACAATTGTCACCCTAACGTGCTAAAGAAAGCCAGAGATAATCTGGCTTTCTGTAGGGCAGGCCCAAGATGGCTATAGTTAAGCTCCCTCATAGACACTTCTACTCAGCTATGTTTTAGCATGTTATCAAGGTCATGAACACCATGATTCAAGTGTATGTATTCAAAGTCACAAACATCTGCTTGTGAGCATGCACTCACTTGTGTAACCTGTTGGCAGTGTGCCTTCTTTGGCCTGCACATAAAAAAGGCCTATGGAAAGACTTAGGGTTCCGGGGGCTGCTCCCAACTCAGAATAAAGCTTGTCTAGTATCCAAAAAACACTTTACATCTCCTTCCACCTGCTGGAATCCTGATTCTGTTTCGCAGGTTCTGAGCCCCTGAAGGACAGTGCCACTTACCTAACTTCTCTCCATGTGCCTCTCCCCTGCCCTTCCCAGTCTCTAGTGACCAATATTCCACCCCTTGTTCTATGAGATCAACCTTTCAGTTTCCACAAATGAGTACTAATATCTGTTACCCTTTTATCCCTGAATATGAGATGATTTGGGTGCTAAATAGAAACTCGAGGTAGAGACAAAAGAACATATTTATATTTCATCTCCATGTTTCTATTTCCATGTTGGCCCAATACTGATAACTTATATCAACATATCAAAGCAGATTGTTTTCATAGAAGTGTCTCCACATGGGGCTGAGTGAACCACAACAAAGGAAAAGCCATGTGATGCAAAGGGATAAGTCTTTGGGAGCCTAGAAAAGGAAAAGGTATTAGCCACTATCCAAATAGGAAAAGCAGAGAAGGCTTTGATATACCAACACCAGAGAGATGGGATCTAATGGTGTTTTGTTGATAAATGTCCCTCAAAACTCTTTATCCATGCTACAATTATTTATTTATTTATTTTGTACCAGGGATTGAACCCAGGGGCACTCGACCACTGGGCCACATCCCTGGCCCTTTTTTGTATTTTTATTAGAGACAGGGTCTCACTGAGTTGCTAAGTGCCTCACCATTGCTGAGGCTGGCTTTGAACTTGCAACCCTCCTGCCTCAGCCTCCCAAGTGCTGGGATTACAGGCATGCACCACTGCACCTGGCTCCATGCTACAATTCTTGTTGCTGTTGCATTGCACAAATCTAGGAGATACTATTCCATAAAATCCCATAAAATGCTTTTGATTATTAATTCAACCTCACAGGAATCTTTACAAGAGAGTACCTAAAACTACAAGTTGAAGCATATAACAATGTGACTGACTGAGGTCTAGAGTCTAGAAAGAATTGTCTTCCATTACACAGGAACAAAAAGGACTTAGTCACACTCTAATGACCTTAGAAACCAAGATACAGTCTTCTGCTCCAGATTAACTGACTGCCTTATCAAAACTGAGTTTCTGGACCTGCAATCCTGAGGCCAAAACCTGAACTACAATATCACCAAGAACCTTCCAAATCAATTAGGAGGCCCCATCTGAGTGGCAGCAAGTTTCCTCATTGCTCTATCAACACAACTACTTTTACAACACAACAATTCATACTAGTTTATATTAACTGAGTGCCATCAATGGCCAGGTGCTATGTACATCACAAGTAAATATTTCTCCAAAGGACAGAATATCGATGGTACACATATACTCAGACACTAAAAGTGTTATAAAACAGAAGTTAGAGTTCTACCATTTCTGTATGATTTCTTAAGCCATGGCTTATTTTCTCAAATCATAGCTTTTTTTTTCATCATGACCAATCTTCTTAAAGTAAAATGCAAAGGTCTGAATTATATTTTTCTTTTTCTTTTATATAACTTCTTAAAAGAATATTTCCCATAGGCCACAAAAACTTGCATGATTAATAATGTCACTGTATCCCTATGAAATAAGTAGAATGAATTTAAAAAGAACAATTTTATCCATTATTGAAATCTCATCCTATTTGCTAGGATACAGCAAATTTTCCATTCAAAGTGCCTCAGCTCACATGTAGCAAAATACAGATAGTAAGCTCATGTTTGCAGCAACTATTTTTCTGGTAACATCCACTTACTTTCATGAGCAAGTTTCACCATAAAAGATAGCAGTTACCAAAGTGAGGAAAACATGAAAAGTAAAAAACATGGCCTGGTGTAGATAATGATATCTTTAAATTTTTATTCCCAAATTCACATTTCCAGAACAGTACTCCTGGGATTATAATAGGTTGCTTCTTTTGACATTTTCCCCTGTGGTTGAAGTTTCCTATAATAGCACTGTCCAAAAGAATTTTATGTGATGATGAAAATATTATCTGTCTGCACTATCCAGTTTGGTAGCTATTAGTCATATGAGGCTGTTGATCACTTGCAATTTGACTAATCCAAGTGAGGAACTGAATTTTAAATTTGCATTTAATTTAAATTAATTTAAATTCAAATAGCCCTATGTGGCTGGAGGACATCACATTGGGTGGACAGAGTTTAAGAAATTGTCTATGCCAGAGAACTATTAAAAAGTCCTTTCCCTGCTTTCACAGTACATGCCATTGAAGGCCAATGACATTGTCATTCATGGTAACCAGGACCAAAGAACAATAACATTTTGTAATTTCTTTAAAAAACACAAACAGTTGCCAAAGTTGTAGGTATGTTTATCACCCAAGTATGGTGCTCCATAAACCAAAGTTAGGCTTACACAAAACAGATCTCCTAAATATAATTACATTTTCAAATTGGGGTTACTTCTCACAGGGTAACAGCTATTCTCTTTTGTCCTTGCCCTCTCTTCTCTCTCTCTCAAATTAGTTGCTGTATCTTCTTTTCACCGGATTTTTAGAGCCATTGCTTTGTTTTTCTTCCAACTCCTATCCAACATTACTTTTAAAATCATCCCACTGTTAAAGTCCATTAAACAAACAAACCTTTTCTCTGGCATTGAAGATTCAGAAAAACTTCTCAAATCACTTATCTGTACTGTGATAAGTTGTTCACTTAATACCATGAGGATGGATAGAACTTAGGAATAATTAACGCCTTGTTCTTTTAAGCAATTTTGTAAGTTTTTTTTAAGAAAAAGGAAAAATAAGTTTTATTGCTTTTCTAGCAAAGGACTCCTGTCCCAGAGGTTATAATTCTGCCCATCAGCAGGAAGGGGAGGCTTTTAAAGAGGAGATTCAAAGGCTACATTCCTTGTGTTCTCTGTTGGCATTGTAATTCACTTGTTAATTAGGGGAATAGTCATTTCTGAGATCTTCTGGTACCATCCCCAAAGTTTGGATTACTTCATTCCTATGGTGCGTGTGTACTCAAGAACAGATAACTCTGTCTAAAATGGGAAAGAAAGGTATTCCTGTTTCCCCTGAGATTAGGGAAGAGAAGAGATTAGGGAGGAGCAGGGCAGAGGAAGAGAAAAAAACATGTCCATTTTAAAAATAAGTTGCAGTGGCAGAGCAGCAAGTGCTATATTCAAAGCATAAAGTAGACCACTATTACATTTCCCCACTGTCAATTTCTACATTCCATTTCTATGGAAAAATGGGCAACAACATCTCCACACTGCTTCCTGATGAAAGAGGGAGAAGTTGGCTGAAGTAACCCAAAATTCTTTTTCTCTATCAGGTAGGGCATGGACACTTAAGGATGCTCAGCATCAAAGCAGTCCTGAGGTCCACAGTGGCAGATGGCAGGTGACTTGACAAGTCATACATAGGACAGAGATCGTGCTAAGACAACACTAAACAAGACAACAAAGCCTTACGTTTTTTGTAAATCATTAGCACAAAAGCAATTAGTATTTCATGCAGTCTCTGAAAACCATGAAGACAATAACTCATAATCATCAGTGATTATGATTATGAATATCAGTGAAAAACAGATTGAGTTTATCAATGTAGGAGGTTAGGAGGATTTGTAGGTCTATGAGATCAGGCTCAAATTAACTCAGGACAAACTTGTGACTATAGAGTTTTTTGTGATCATTATTATTAGGCACTCCCACATAAGAACCCTTGCTTACTCCAGCTTCATTTACTTTTGGTAGGGCTGACACAAGTGTACATCTTAAGTTACATTTAAAAAAACAAAACATTCTTTTTCCCTTTAAATGTCCACGTAAGACTGTGCTTAGTGTATACTCTCCTGCCAGGTGTTTAAGACCAAGTAGGTCAAAACCAACTTTGTTCCTGTCTACTCCTGAAAGCCACCTGAGATTCCTGAGAGATCACTCTTGGGAACGTATATGAAGCCTCTTGGCTCCTTTAGCTTATCTCTACCAGTTCTGCCATCTGCCAGGATAAGTCAGAGTCTTGCTGACCATACATGGCTCCTCTTGGAAGCATAAGGAACATTTCCCTCTCCAACGACCTTCCTCTTTGCAGAATGTGTACTGGTCAGCTTCCTGTTCTCTAGGGTCCTTTTGATCTCCCTGATCAGTAGATTGGGTTTCTCACCAGAGTTGCAGGGTCCAGAGAGGGGGTCCCATCATTCTCTGGGTACTGGCTGACCTTAGAGGGCAATGGCCAAAATATTGGCTGCTCTTTCCTTGGCCCTTTTTACTTCCTTAAGTTTGGTCTCCAAATTTTTGGTTTTAAACACCCAGCAGACCAGTTTCACCAGTCTTAAAGTGGGAGTAACAGGTTATAATTTCAGTATCTATAATTTTAAGTTACCCCTGTCATTTAACTGGGGTTACTATTAGTACTGGATGTCAGCATTATATACTATTGGTCCTGTAGTGATGACTTGTTATCTCAAATCAACTCAAATTATTTTATTAGAAGCAGTATCTCTGCAAAACACTAACAGGCAACAGTTATGAATTTATAAGGAAAATACAAAGCAAAATTAACAGAGCAAAAAAACTTAATTTGTGTAATAGCTATAACCCAAGAAAAATAATTTTTATAATATTAAACATTTACGTAGTTATGTATTTTATCCCGATTATTTTGAGATCACCATAATATTTAAAAACAAACATTGATCTTTTGAACCAACTTTTAATGAGCTCAAGTCCAGCCCATTTTGGAGCCATTCTAATATGGAGTAAGGTGAGAGGCAGAACCTTATCTTAGGTAAGGCGGGGCTCTTGACAAATAATGCAATACAGCATTACATCTGAAACATGAATCAAACAAAGACTATGAGAGCTTTTAACTTTCTTTTTGTGGAAAAAGTGTCAGAATGTTCCATGTTTTACAATGTCACATTTAAATAGGTCAGGCTCTCCTTATTACCTTCCAAAAATACTTTTAAATTCCTAGACCAGTGTGAAGGGTAACACAAAATTGTATATATAACTTATTGACAATGGGTTATTTTATCCAGCTATAAAACATCAAATGACATGACAAATTTGTTATTTCTATATAAATCCAAGACTACTGCTACAGATAATTTTAGTTTGGAGAACACCAACTTGGTAAAATGCTCTCCCCTAAGCTTTATATTTCTTTATATTTAACTAAGTTTAAGTTTAAAAGTACACTTTAGAACCAATAGTGTATGGCAACAATAACCACATGGGTTAGCAGTGCTAGCAAAAATCAAATAGCCTTGAATCTCTTATACATTTAGGAAACAGTGTCAGTGATCAGAAATAGACTTAGTGAAGCAAACACATAAGAGACAGTTTTCCAAATGACAGTGTAGCCCTTCTGTGTCAGATACAATGTATAAAAGAGAGCACTTATTGGTTTCCTTGCCAGTAAACTTTCATTTCATAAAATTTTACACAACAAAGACAAGGCTTGGATATTTATAGTTCTCAAAGGTATACTTATATCTAGTCACATATATTTAGGGTGTCAACTATATTGTTATAACTAAAATAAGTTTAACAGTCACAAAGTAATCATTTAAAATAGGTCCAAACCCTAATTCCTTTAAGACCTAATTTCCCTAAGTAATAAAAACCTAACAGATATATGAAAATTATCTTTATAAACAAGAGTAGATCAATGTTTCAGACTTTGCTTCATATTAGTACATTAAAGTTTAAATAACTTTGACTGATTGTGCTAATCACAGTCAAGTTAATCATAAACACAAACTTTTTGAGATTTAACTTCCATGAACCTTCTACAACTTACTTAGTCATTCACAACTTGTTTACATCCTTAGTTTTGTCCTCTCTTTCATCTGGGACTTTATCACGAGAATACTACTTTACCAGACAAAATGCTTTCTTGTCCAGAAACATTTCTTTTACCTTCTAATTTTCCATACTAAAATATTTCTATACCTATAACTTTGTTTTATCTTTTATAGTTTTGGACCCTTTCTTAAATTCATATTCTGAGACAATCCCTATGAATGTTATCTGTATATTTAATTTACACAAAAAATTTCATCCCATGAAAGGGTTGGACAATCCAGCATATACAAAAATTGTGCCTTCATCTTTTTTCTTCCAGGTTGCATCAAGAGGTTGGATCTTTCTGAGCCTGACCTGTCTCTCTTATCATTATCACAATGCCATCAAGTTTAATCGAGTTCCCCACTGTCAATTGTACCCAGAGTCTCCTTTTGGGCCTTTTTCCTATACTAAGCATATTGATATGCACTGAAGGAGGACCTTTCCATCTTTTCCTTTAGGTTTCTTTGAAAATCCCTTTGCAGAGGCTGCCTACAAAACATGGGTTGGCCTTAAAGTTTCTGTCTTTTTCATTTCTGGGTGCAGTTGTTTTTACTGTCAGTGTGCCCATGCATTTAGTTTGATGGGATACTGTTATAGCAAGAACAGGTTGGCCCCAGTGATGGATATCTCCTGGCCAAATGGGCATCCTGTCAGATCTGAAAAGAGAAGACTATTTCTGTCCCCAGGTTATAAGCTAAAATTGCTGGAACATACTGCCACATCCTTTTGAGGCAGGGGGATAAAAAGAATCAGTGTAGGTAACAAATGATTGGGTAAGAAAAATGGGGCTGATTCAGAAAGAAATAAAATGTTAGTACCTTCAGGACACTCCCCCCTGCTCCACTGTGGCCAAGGCAACCTGCCTCCAGGGAATGTCCCTGCTTGCAGGGAGTTGTAGGTGTTGTTAATTAATGCCTGCTGGGCTGCTCCCTTCCTGCCTGGATCACCCCATGTTTGGTCACCAGTCATGTATGCAAGATGGAAGGGAGGAGAGAGCATAAGAACAAAGGAACTCTAAAATGTATAAAAGAGGCAGGACACTCCCACATCCTTGAACAGCCAGCTGTGGGGCCCCTTCTCTGTGAAGTCTACCTCTGTCTGTTCTATTCTTTAAGTAAAACTTGCTTTCTACACTTCTCTTCTATGACATCTCTCAACCAGGAATCAAACTGGGTTCCACCTGTTAATTCAGGGCAGTGAATCTGAGTTCTTCCTCGTTTACAGAAATGAGTTTGAGCCCGAGCTCCTTCCCGTTAAATGCCTGGAAGTTTGAACTTGGCTCCTCTTTGCTGATGAGATGCCACCTTTATGCAACTATAGAGGAATTAACTTTGTCTGTATATGATCTTGATGTATTTCTGCTGCATGGCCACCATGTTTGAATACATTTAATTATCAAAAATAAAACCAGTTCTATGGCCCTGTGGAATCTAGCCAGAAGCTAGCTAAACCAGCAAGATAGGTTTTTTTCAGCTAAAGTCTAGGCCCAGTTGAAGTTTAAAGAAGATACTAGGGCAATATAACTTTATGAGCAGGCATGCCTAGAGTTGAGGAATTTTTTAACATTAGCTTTAAGATTTTTAGAATGTTTTCCCCTGCCTATAGATAAGAATAATCATTAGTATGTACTTAGGATAATATTTGATTTTCCCCTGGAAATTCCTGAAATTCTTTAAAGTAACCTTCTATAGTTAATTACTGGAATTCTTTAATGTAACCTCCTTTACTGGAATTCTTTAATGTAACCTTCTTTACTGGAATTCTTTAATGTAACCTCCTTTACTGGAATTCTTTTATGTAACCTCCTATAGTTGAAAATGTGAATTACTGTTTGTTGGGATGTATAAAAACCATGCTGAGAAAAGTAAAATCAGAGTAGAAGGATTTCTGCAACCTGACTCCTGTGCGTTATTCCCATTTCGCCGACGTTTCCCCATCAGCACCGTTTCCGGGATCCACCCTTTCCCTGCTGCTGAAGCCGGCTTTCAGCAGTCTGCGTGTTTCTTGGGTGTTCAATCTTCACATCTGGGGAAAAAGAACTCTTCCCTGACTGATTCTCATCACTGGTATCACTTTGTGGCCAACAGCCATGTCTTAAAAGGGGAAGTAACAGATACAAATAAAACAAAAACATAGGCAGACAACCAGAGGGAATTCCCAAACCCAACACCAACAAACAGATGAGAACCTAGAACAGACCAGAAGTGAGAAAATATCCCTAGGTTCTCAAATACTGCTTAACCATGACTCCTACTCAAGTGATGTAAAGTCCTTACTTAGCATCTTAAGTGACAGTCGCCATCTTAAGAAAATGTTTTGCTTTCCCACCCAAGGTCCTTTCTGAGAAAGGCTTACCACGGCCTCATACCAACCTCACCTTTGATCACCCACTTGGCTCTAATCCCTAAGCCACCCCCATAAAAGTTTCAAACCCCAAGCCTGTGTTGCCTCTCTCCATCTATGGAGAGATGGCCTTTATTTGTCAGCTCTGACAAATAAAATCTCACGTGTACCTCTGCCTGGTCTCTGTCTTTCATTTCTCGCTCACCCATCTCCCGGTTCCTCACTTTCCTTTCAAGTGAAACCACAGATGTCCCCACAGAGGGACCAGATGTTCCAATGAAGAGGAACCAGATGTGTGGAATCAAGGGTCTCGGTGTGCACACCAGGGGACTTATCAAATGGCTAAGGGTATTGAGACTTTATTGAGTTTAGTTTCCTTTTTCTTAAAGAAGACCATGATGGAGTAACCTGTATCTTTCATGGAGAGAAGATAGGAGTTCCTCAAAGCAAAAGGAGCTTCATCAGCTGCTGAGATCGTCCCTCAGTCCTTCTCCTTACTCACAGGAATGGTTTTTCCAGTTCGACCTGAGGCAAACTCACCTGTTTCCTAACTCTCCTGAAGTTGACTCTCCACAAGTTTGCCAGCCACTTTGCATCCTCAGCATGGAGGCAGGGTTCCTTGAAAATCCAGGCCTTCCTGAAAAAGCTGGAGCAGGGATTGCTCTCGGGTCCCATCTGGGGTGCCAAAATTGTTACCAAAAGCTTGGTCCTTTACCCCAATGCCAATCCAATAATGAGGACATGGTTTTGAGAAAAACGAAGAAGTTTTAAAGCTTTGCTAGCAAAGGAGAAACAGAGGGTTTCTGTCCCAGAGGCTATGATTCTAGTTTAGTAAGATTTTACATTTTTAAATCAATATAATTTTTAAATTACTTTTAATTTTCACACTATTTTTTCTGAAGTAGAATTACCTGAACAACATTAACAAAGCACTTGAAACTATTAAAGACACCCCAAAGTTCTTTAATCTGTTGGAAGGAAAGAAGGAAAAAAAGTAAATTTCTGAGACTAGAAGAATTATCTTCTTTTTAAGTTCAGGTTACATATCTATTATTAGTATGTAAAGGCACTAAAAATACTTCCAGGCTGACAACTTTCTTTAACCTTCAATCTAGCTGTCAAACACTACAGAGTTTTGAAGGTATATATCTTCCTTAAAGAAGTTCATCTTTTCTAATCTTATTTTTTTTCTTAAGAATGGTATATATTTTTTTCTTTCAGATAATTTGTGGTGTCTTAGTATGTTTTCTGTTATAATTGAATACTACAGACTAGGTAATTTATAAGGATTTGAGGTTTATTTAGTTCACAGTTCTGGAGGCAAAGAAGACTAAGAACATGGTGCCAGCATCTGTGAGGGCCTTTTTTTCCATGGAATATGGTCAAGGGCATCACATAAAAGACTGAACAAGTGTACTAGTGAGGCCAGGGGCAAAAGGACAGTCAGTGCAGGTAATGAATGACTGGGTCAAGAAAATGGGGCTGATTCAAGAGGAAATCAAATGCTAATACCTCCAGAGCACTTTCCCCTCCTCCACCTATTGCCAAGGTTACCTGCCTCCAGGGAATTGTTCTTCCCTGCAGGGAGTTGTAGGAGTTGTTAATTAATGCCTCCTGTGCTACTCCCTTCCTGCCTGGATCACTCCATCTTTGGCCCACCTTCTGGTCACTAGTCAAGTGCACAGGATGGAGGAAGAGAGGGATGAGAACAAAGGAATTCTAAAATGTATAAAAGGGCAGGACACCCCCACATCCTCAGACACCCAGTTCTGGGGGCCTCGTCTCTTCAGAGAAGTTTATCTCTGTTTTATCCTTTAAATAGAACTTGCTTTCTATGCTTGCCTCTGCATTTCTCAGGTGTTCAATCTTCACATAGGAAAACAGGACTCAGCCCTAATTCTCATCACCAGTATCCTTATCTCAGGTCTCTCTTCCTGTTCTTGTAAAGCCACTGAGACCATAATGGGGACCCCACCCTCACAAACTCATCAAATACTAATTGTCTACAAAAGACTCCACCTACAATTTCATTAGCATATGAATTTAGGGATTAACTTTCTAACACATGAACTTCTGGAGACCACATTTAAACCATAGTTCATGATGGACTTCTCTGCTACCCTCCCATCTGGTGTCCTGGCACCCTATTTGCTGTCTCTCCTCCTACTCCAATCCATTCTATATATATACAATAGATTAATCTTCTTGAATTTCTTCTTTAATTTAAATTGGCCTTAGGTGGCCCATACCTCTGCAGTTTTAAAAGTCTCCCCAGATGATCCTGATGTGCACCAAGGTAGAGAACCATTGCTCTAGCCAAACAGACTCTGCTTTCACTTTTTTTTTTGTAATTTCCTCACCATTTACACCTATTAAAATCCTTAACCATTCTTCTAAGTCCAGCCAAGTTACCCCTTCCATGAAGTCTTTCCTGATTCCCTGACCAAGTGTTTGTTATCAAAGCCTTTCTCTAAATTCCTACACCAATTTGTCACACTTTCATAATCTCTTTTTATGACAATCAATTATCATTTACTTAGTTATTTACAGTTTTGAAAGCCTTTTCATAGATCTCTCCTTCAGTCATTTATTTACTGTATTAGGGAGGCTTTCTCACCCCAAAATGACAAATGAAGAAACTCTACTTCAGAAATTTCTTTCCTAAGCTCACATAGTTGGTAAATTACAAAAATTGTATTCCAAGTATAGGTCTCCCAACTCCTATAATCCTACTGTTTGAAATATTTAAGACACAAAGAGAATTCAATTCCCCTTTTATAATTAGAAGACACAGACATCACCTTGGAAGCATATCAAAATGCATATATATCATGATCCCAGCCTCAGAGGATCTAGCTGGACAGACCTTGCAGTCTAAATTTTCAACAGGTACTGCCAGGCAATTCCCAAGCAGGAGGTAAAAGACCACATTTTTTTAAATTTTTTTATTTTATTTATTTACTTTAGTTGTACACAATGCAATGCATTTATGTTTACGTGGTGCTGAGGATCGAACCCGGGCCGTGCACGTGCGAGGCGAGCGCTCTGCCGCTGAGCCACAACCCTAGCCCCTAAAAGACCACATTTTGAGAAATACTGCTATAGGTGATTACACACCATACGGAGATTGTAGGAAAACCTCCAAAGAGCCATTTTATCCATGTAAAATGATAACTCAACAATAATTAAGATTTAATAGTGGGGAAAACCTTTTTTGGTGTACAGATCACAGCCCTTGGCCCAAGAGCATTTTCACTGTAATTGTAAAAGTTGCTTCTTTAAAACCCCATCTGTTCATTTCCAGACCAAGAGTAGGCTGACCAGATGCTGGCTCAGTGGTCAGTGAAAGCCTTCTACCCTCAATGGAGACAGGTGGGCTCACTTTTATTTCTCCTCTGGGAAGCATGGAGGTCATGCATAGCATTTCTATTTCAGAAGGGCTCTGGAGGAGCTCATCTGGTTCAGAGTTTTCAAACCAAATTTTCTCATGAGAGAATCTTGGCTGACATTTTGTTCAATTGACTAGAGCAATGTTCTCAGGCCACCTGGAAAAAATAATCTCTGTCCATGTTACTAAAGGACCGTCTGCTTCCACAGGAAAAGCCTTAAGTATTGTAAATAAGACACAATTTCAAAACTTTGAAAGTCTAAAGAAGTTATGTCATTTTAATGTCACCCAGAATAGAAACTACCATTTGGCATAAACTTTATTCTATAGGTCAAATATGTTGAAAATATTCTGACTTACATGTGTGAACTTTGTGTGGTCCAAGATGACTATTTGGGTCTATTTATTTCTCAAACAGGATGTGAAAGAAGGATGTTCTATAACTAGAAATACATAGATTTTTCATTTCTTACGAGATCTTCACTTACACGCATAGCAATAGATACAGAACAGAACACTGTGTTGGTCAAGCCCCTGAGTCTAGCATAAAATGATTTTTAAAACAGAATATAGGCTCTCTATTCTCTTAATTGACACTTGACTATTTATTTAAAATCCCATATTCTTTCATTTTCTTTGCATTGAAGCCAACAGCTATAGTTTCAACATTAGCAATAAAGGTATGAGAAATTGCTATTTAAAGGATTTGGTGTTTCACTGCTAAAAATTAGAAGTCACTGATAGAGTTAAGGAGAAATATATTTAGATTTTGTAAAACTCATTTTGGCAGCAGTGCAGAAAATCAAAGAGGTGAGGCTTGAATCAGGGGAGAAATCACATGAAATATGTAGGAGTATAGTCAGCAGGATTTGGTGACCTAAGATACATGAAGTAGTTATAAACAGCATGAGAAATAAACAATTCATAGTTCTATATTTTGAAGTACAGACTATGCTTTGGAGTTCAGGACAGGGAGTAATCAATAAGGGCTAGAGAGGCCTGGAAAGACATCTGAATACCCAGAGATGAGGTAATACATTCTGTGAGGGCTTGAGGAGCTGCCACTGATGCTAAATGAACCATAATTTTAGTGTTGCTAAAGGTCAAGTATTCAAGTACAGATCAAGAATCTAAAAACTGAATTCCTCCTTATAACTAAAAGAACCAAATAATTAAATAATCTACTAAAATAATACAATAGTTAGAGCAATCCAAAAAAATAAATAAATAAAACCAAAGGAACAAAAGCAAAACGAGTTGGAAATATATTTTGGTAATGAATTTAGTTGTATACCAGGTAACAGGGGAGGTGTTCATTTGCCCAAGCAATTAAGACAGATCTGAAATAGGAGCTAGAATCAGAGTCAACACCTGATTAAGTTTATGATAATCCACTGTCATTATCCACGATCCATCTGTTTGTGTACTGATAAAAAATTAGAGTCGGAAAAAAAAATAGAGTTGAAAGGGCATGTGGTGGGAATCACCACCTCCCTACTTCAAGAGGATGTACCCCTGCATCCTTGAAGGTGACACTAATCTCTGCAATCCCTTTAGAAATGTGGTCTTGCTTTTGGCATACCACATTCATTAGGAAGGCAGTTCCACTGGCTTCCACTTGACATGTCTTCAACAGCCCACATGTCACAGGCCAGTGAACAAATACAGACACTCTGCCAGTTGCTGAATATGTCTCTTCCAATTATTTATTCTGAAACTGGGGAGATAACCACATTATGGTTTTAGAAACACACTGGTCTTATTGTGAGACACACCTGAGCTGTAAATCCATTGATCACCTAAACTCCATGAGCCTCTGTTCTAACTGCCTATAGTGGCATTTTGATTTTCTTAGAATTTATATCAGTTACAAACCATTGTCCAGTAGTCCCCAAGATATAATTATTTCCTTTTCTCCAATACACAGTTTCCCTGGTTAAAAGTTATATAGGTTCCTTAACAGAGCTATGGGAGAAAGATTAATATTGTAAGTTTTTATCACTATAGCAGGGTCCTTCCTCAAGAGGACTAGCCTACTTTTCATTCAAAAGGTTCTAGGTCTATAAATTGGCTCAGTTATGGGAAATAACTGATGGGCTGTGACTTTGTTTTAGTGACTCAAATTAGACTTGACCTAGAACTCTTCCACTAACACAGATCAAGTAAGAATTTGTAGATTCTCATCTAATTCTTTTCTAGAGACACCGTAATGAATTAGACAATGTCATAGGTCTCTGGGAATAAACTTCACTAACTGTGTTAGTCATCCTTGCATCACTGTGACCAAAAATATCTGATAATAACAACTTAGGGAATGAAAAGTTTATTTTGGGGTCCGGTTTCAGAGTTTAAATCCATGGTGAGCTGACTCCATTTCTCTTGGTCTGAGGTGAGGCAGACATCATAGCAGAATGTTGTGGTCAAGGAAAGATGCTTAGCTCATGGCATGTGGGAAGGAGAGATATATAGATAGATAGATAGATAGATAGATAGATAGATAGATAGATAGATAGATAGATGATGATGAATCCAAAGACAAGATATAATCCCCAAGGGCATACCCTTAGTGACCTACCTCTTCCAGTCATATTCCATCTTCCTATAGTTATCACCCAGTAATCTATTCAAATTATTAACCCACAAAATGGATTAATCCACTTATGAGGTTATGGCTCTCATAATTTAATCATTGTACCTCTGAACATTCCTGCACTAACACATGAGCTTTTCAGGGGACACCTCTTAACCAAAACATATCAGTAACCATGTCCACCTTGCCTTTGATGATTAAGTACCACCAATTGAGCCTTACCACCTTGGAATCCAACCATCCCCAATACATTTAAAGATCCCAGTTTGTTGGCAGCAGTTCTGACTGGAATTATAGAGAAGAATGACCACAGACCTCTACAAGGATGATAAAGACTCCTCACAAATTTGAGGTCTCCTTGGAGGCATTGTGCGATCAGCCCTACTCCTGCTGTTCTCACCTTCTGTGTAGCATTAAATATCTCTGGCTGGTATTTGGAATCAAAGTATTCCTGCTGTACTTCCTGTAATTGGAGACATTGTTATTATTCCTATGGGTATAGTGGCACTGGCCAGAAGAAGCTGCTATATCCTTTATGCCCTACCAGAAAGCTCAAAGGTATCAATCCTGGAACCTCATAGGGGCTCATTTGTACCCTTTTAAAGGGATTTAGAGCAATATTAAAAATTCTTGCTGCTGTAGCCCAGTATCTATTGCCATTCTGGTTATGTAGTCCAAATTTGGGGTGGGAAACCTTTCCCCTATTTTCCATCCCATAATTGGTATGGGAGTGATGCTACCAAAAAATACACAAGAAAACTCTTGATAGGCTGAATCCAGTCAAGGAATCCCATTCCCTTGGCCACTAGATACAAAGAAGTACACAAAGCCCAGGCCTGAGCCAATCAACACTCCATTCCCTTGCCATAAGGATAATGCAATGATCAGAGCTAATCCTAAACTACCAATTTTATACCTGTACAGTCTAAACAGTGACAATCTGTAAAAGTTTTTTTTTTTTTTTTTAAGTTATTGGCTTATTGTTTCCTCTGGTCTGCCTGAAAGTGTAGTGGTTTCTACAGGGACACTTATTAGTATGGCTTCTTTTTTATTGGGGGTGGGGAGAGAGAAATAAAGAGAGAGAGACAAGGTTATTGGATGATCCTCAGTCTTTTGGTTAACACTTATTTATACTTCTTATTCCTGTCCCAAAGTAAATCACAAAACTTTAAGGAATATACCATATACTCTTTTTCACTTATCGTCTTTTCTCCACAAAGGATCTACAGGGCTGGGCTGGGGACTGATTCATCATACAGATGCAGAACTGCCCCCCCCACACACACACATATACACACAACACATACATTAGCTTCATGTGGAAGCTTTGTATGCTGTACAAATCACTGGGGCACGCTAATACCTTGTGCTTAGATTTGGGGGCTGTCTTTATATCTCATAAACATACTTGCTTTTTAGGTTTTGGGGCACTTATAAATAGAACCACTTCAGAAGATAAGGACACAATAAATCTCTTAACTCCCTCTTTTCATCACCATTTATTCCCTTATTTCTATTAAGGGCATTTGAAGGTTATGCTCTGATATGCCTGGCTCCTCTTGAAGAAGCATTTCCTTTTTAGTGATTTGCTAAAAATAAAGTGCCATCAATCACCTGCCTTTCCATTACTTAGAATGATTTTGTGTCCCTGAATGTGTGTCTCAGTCTAATGGTCCCTAAAGGAATTTATGTTCACAGTCCTTGCACTGCATTATGTTTATTTCCATTTTCACACACTGCACATCCTGCTGCTTAGCAGTGCATGGAATATCTGAGTTTATAGTAACTGCTGGGTTTGTCTGCAGATGTATTACTAGGAATATTTGCTCAGGGCAGCACCATGATAGACCCATACCTGCAAGTAATGAGGAAGAGAAAGAAAGGACAAACTAAAATTGTGTTCAAACTAAAGAATGGCAGCCCCACAAGACAGACTTTAGAACTATAGAGAAGTTACACACACATAAATATGGGGATATCCCTGATTCCTTTGTTCTCTCATACCCACAACCAACTCATCAGAAATCCTGAAGACACTACCTCCAAATTTCATGTCTAAAAGCTTATTATTAATGCAAACTATCACAATGTTGCAAACCAATCATCATCTCTCATCTGGATTATGGTAAAAGCCTCCTAACTGTCCCCATAACTCTGCTCATCCTTTCACTGACTAATCTCCACAAAGCAGGCAGAGTATCCTTTAAAATGGAACTCAACATGTCAACTGTCTGTGCAAAACCTTTAAAATAGCTTACCATATTGGAGTGAACATCTCCTTGATATTATCTCCAACTACCATTGTCTCTCAGTCTCCATGCTGGATTGGTACCACGACCCCCTGCAGATACCCAAATCCTCAGAACCTTATATAAAATGGTGTAGTGTTTGCAAATAACCTACACACATCCTCCCCTATACTTTAAATTATCTCTAAATTATACTGTTTAAGTTGCTATTATACTGTTTGCTTAGGGAAGAGAAACAAGAAAAAAATATTTGTATATGTTCAGTGCAGATGCAAGTTTTTAAAATAATATTTTCTCTTCACAGTTGGTTGAATCCATTAACATGCAGATACAAAGGACTGAATATTCTCATTCACTGAGCTTGAGCCACACTGGCCACCTACCGGTTCTTCATCCTTCGCCTTTCACTTTAGGATTTTTTTTAGAAGATCTATTTTCTTAAAAAATATTTTTAGTTGTAGATGTTCATGATACCTTTATTTTGTTTATTTTTTTTAATGTGATGCTGGGGATCAAACCCAGTGCCTCATGCATGCTAGGCAAGCACTCTACCACTGAGCCACAACCCCAGCCCCACTTCAGGATTTTTAAAAATTGTTTTAGTTATGACACAACACCAGGATACACCTTGATATAACACAAAAGCATGAAACCCAACCAGCTCCAATTCGGTCTCCAGTACTTTCCCCCTCTCCTCTGCTTCACTCCCTCCATTCCACCAATCTTTATTTAATTCATTACTTACTTTTTTAAAAATTAGTGTCTGTGGATATACTCCAATTTAGAATTTTACAGTGGCAGTTTCCTCTGTTCAGAATTTTCTTTCCCCAGGTAAGTACATAGTTAACTCCCCAACCTTCTTCAAGTTTTCACCTAAATGTCACCTTCTCATAGAGAAGCATCCTGTCCATTCTTTTAAAAATTGAAACTCACTTGCCATCCTACTGTTTAACTTTCTTTTCCTGTCCTATGCCTCATTTTCTCTATGGAGAAAAAAAATCACTTGATGACATATTGTTTATGTATTTATTATACTTATTGCTTATTGTGTATTCTACCACTTTCAATTACATTACTCCCTCCAACTAGAATGTAAGCTCTGTGGAGGTAGGATCTCTTTGTGCATTCACTGATGTATCCATTATTTAGACTAGAGCTTGAAATGTAGTAGGCTATCAGTAAATTTACACTAAAAGAATTGTACGAATGAAGGAATGAATAATATCAACATCATATTGACTACACATGCACAAACATTAATTAGAAAAGGCAAAGACCAGATTGCTCTCAGTTATGCAATTTGGACAGACGTTGAGGAAGGAGCAAGCTGACATCTATTGACCATCTATTATGTAATAAATGAAATGTTTGATATTTTATATCATCCCTTACATAATTCATTCAACAAATTTGCAAGTAGGTTTTACTATCCTCTCCTTTAGACATATATTCCCAAAGTCTCCTAGTTACTAAGTGGTAAAGTTCAATTTCAAATGTATATCTGGCTTGAAAATATTTAATTCTTTCTAAAACCACTGACTAATTTACCTTAAGTCATAACTACACTGAGGGTGTTTAGAAAGTCACATGCTAAAAATAAAGTACTCATGTAGTTGCTACCATACTATGACTAACATGACTAAATTTTAAAATATACAGCTACAATTCTTAGAGCATCTAAAACATGATTTAGGTCATCATAACTCCATCATTATTTCTTAGACTTGTATCTAATAGGATGCTGATTTGACAAGGTTACCTTTCATTCCATGAAAAAGATTTTAAAATCATGTGTGGTGAGCTAATATTTCTAACTAATCTCGGTCCCTGAATATTTTCATTCAAAAGCAGAGAAAAACAATAGTAGAGGAAGGAGTGAAGGTTATGAGACACAATACATTGTGGTCTCTCAGTACTATTAAAACTTAAGATTCTCTCATTAAGTAAAGATAGTTACTTCTTCAAAATTATAGAGTCATAACTGACAAAAATATAATCAGATGTCATAGCTTACATTTTCTTTTGCTTTATGGCAATTCTTTATGACAAAATCAAAAAACCTCTACCAAAGAAGGCTGTACAGGAGACCATAAATCTTTCATGTTGGATATTCCTCTTCAACTCCAAGGAAAGACAAACTACGTATATTTAATAGGTAGCAAGAAGCAACTGAAAATGGGTAATGGGAAAGAAGTAATACATATTCTGCCAGTTTCTGTGAGTAGAAAACATTCATTAAGTTGCCTTAATGCCTACAAGAACAATGGACTTACTGCTTAGTAAACCCTTGACTGACAGCCAAGGTTGTTATTTCTAAGCAAAAAAGCAATGAGGGGAATTATGCAAGGAAACCATGTCTCATACTTTTCTTTTAAAGATGTCAGGGAATAGAGAAATATTCAAATTAGTGAAAAGAATAAATACTGCATTTTAAGAATTTTTATTCTTATGGCCAACATTGCTTGCTTACTTTACCTAGAATCTTGAATTCTCGACCACATTATTTAAAATTTATGTTTATGAACCAACAAAGATCATATTTATTTAATGGATAAACAGTACTTTTTCCTCAACAGATGAATTGCAGAAAAATTGTGTACTTAATTTGAGTTGTCATTTGAAGTAATCTACTGCAAATTTTTTTTTTAAAGTTTTTAATTGAAATTATGGAACCAGCCTCAGTGTCCATCAATAGATGACTGGATAAAGAAAATGTGGTATATATACACAATGAGGTTTTATTTATCCATAAAGAAGAATGAAATTGGGATTTTGATTGGAATCACATTGAATCTGTATAATGCTTTTGGTAATATAGTCATTTTGACACTATAGATTCTGCCTATCCAAGAACAAGGTAGATCTTTCCATCTTCTAAGGTCTTCCTTAATTACTTTCTTAAGTGTTCTGTAGTTTTCATTATAGAGGTCTTTCACATCTTTAGTTAAGTTGATTCTCAAGTATTTTATTTTTCTTGATGCTATTATAAATGGGGGTCAGTCACTAAAAGAGTCTTACTGGGAAGTTTGAACAAGTTGCTTGCGCTATTCCTGCAACTGCGAGGGAGCTGGAACATTCGTGTTTCTCAGGACAATGAGATGGTGAAATACAACAAATTCCAGATCACCGACGCACGGGGGGCCCAGCATGAGAGTTCTACAGATGAACCAGTGTTAACGGCACAGCTGGCAGGGTAACAGCATGGTAGGGGAAAGTCCCACAACGTCTTTAAAACTGAATAATGCAGAAGGATAAAAAGAAAGCTAGACGCGGGTGGCGTCCACAGAGTTCTTTCACGCATTTTGCCGGGCCGGACTTGCACGCTCTGGCATAACACACAGGTCTGGGGAAGTGCTATTGAGCCTGAGGAGAGTGATCGCCACCATTTTTTAGAAGAGCCACGGCTGACCGGGACAAAGAAACAAGGAAGAAAGGAAAAGCAGCTGCGGGCATCCAGGGATCTGGCCAGTGCTCTGAGAACAGCACACACCTGGGTGAGACACGAACAGCCATCAGGGGAGGGTGTGTCTGAGGCCAGCGCAGTGGCCCAGAAATGCTACAACTGTGGGTGGGCGTGGGGAGTGGATGCCTTCTGGATGGACCCTTTCCCGGTGCCATGCACCTGTTGACACATCCCCCCCTGAGCCACTCTTCCACTGTGCCATTCTGCCACTGGCCAGAGGTGCAGGCTTGACTCCACTCACAGGTTCTCTGTGTCTGTCTGGACGTGATCCAGGACATCTGGCTTAAACTGGAAGGGAAAAAAGAAGGGCTTCCCAGGGTACTGTTTGACTGAGATTTGTTCCTGTGTTCGACTTTGTTTTTTGTTGTTGTTGTTTATTTGTGTTTGTTTGCTCCTCTTTTCTTTCTTTCCTTCCTTCTCACTTTTGTCTCTTTTCTTCTTCCCTCATCTTTCCTATTTACACCCTGCCATTGCATTCTCAACAGAAGCGAAAACAAGTTATACACAGAAATTGGGATTTCTAGAACCGGGGCAACTGAACTATACATCAAAGCGGTGTTATATATAGTTTATTCTCTCTCTCTCTTTTTTTTTTTTTGACTCACTTCCTCTTACTTCTCTTCTACACTAATTCCTACTTCTTTGTCATCTTTTTTCCCCCTTTTTTTCTTTTCCTTCTTTCTGTTTTTCTTCTCTCAACAATTGCATAAGTTTGGTTTATATATACATGGGTCTTTCCACTAAATCGTTCACACCATTTTCTTTCCTCTCTCATCTGCTGATATTAAACCACTTCCATAGAATTCTCTTTTCACACTTCCTAAGAAATAACAACTCAATACCCTCACTTCCTTCTTCCTAAACATATCAACTCTGTGTCCAATACTTGAAACTATAAACCCCATCACAAACATACAGAATATATTAAAGACAATATCTGAGTTAACTAAATCTGTACATTGTGATCAAACTGTGATTATCTGAATAGAAAGTGTCTGGTTTTAAAGTGTAAAGTATTTATAAGGGGATCTGATAGCATTGTACTACAGGAGCATCATAAGTCTTTAAGTTAAAAACGAAATAGTTGAGGTTCGACAGTGCTAGAAGAAAAGTCACACAAGCAATATGAAGAAACAAGGGAAGAAAGTGACTCAAACAAATCAACATACATCCTCAGTAGATTCCATGGCAAACACAGTTGGTGAAATGCCAGAGATGCAATGCAGAAATTGCATACTCCAAATGTTTATGGAACTTAAGAATGAACTCAAAAATGAGATGAGGGAGAAAATACAGGTGGTAAAAGGTCATTTTGACAAAGAAGTCCAAAAGCAAATACAGGAAACAAAAAATTACTTCAATAGGGAGATAGAGTTTCTAAAGAGAAATCAAACAGAAATTCTGGAAATGAAAGAAGCAATAAACCAAACTAAATGTTCAATTTAAAGCATCACCAACATATTAGACCATATGGAAGAAAGGACCACAGATAACGAAGACAAAATATATATCCTGGAGAAAAATGTAGATTACACAGCAAAAATGGTAAGAAATCAAAAACAGAACATTCAAGAAATATGGGACAACATTAAAAGACCAAATTTAAGAGTGATTGGGGTAGAGGAAGGTTCAGAGTTCAGAGCCAAAGGAATGAGTAATTTATTCAATGAAATAATAGCAGAAAAATTTTCAAACTTGAGGAATGAATGGGACAACCAAGTTCAAGAGGCTTACCAAACACCAAACGTACAAAATCACAACAAATCCACATCAAGGCACATTAAAATGAAAATGCCAAATACACTGAACAAGGAGAGAATACTAAAAGCCACGAGAGAAAGGAAGCAGATTGCAAACGGGGAAACCAATTAGACTATGTTCAGATTTTCAACCCAGACCTTAAAAGCTAGAAGATCCTGGAATAACATATTTCAAGCTCTGAAAGAAAAGGGATGTCAACCAAGAATCTTATATCCAGCAAAATTGAGCTTTAGATTCAAAGGTGAAATAAAAACCTTCCACGACAAACAAAAGTTAAAAGATTTCACAACTCAAAAGTCAGCACTTCTGAACATCCTGGGCAAAATATTCCACGAAGAAGGAAAGAAAAATAACAATGAAAATCAACAAAGGGAGACATTAAACCAAAGTAAATACCAACCAGAGGAAAAGCCAAACCTAGTTAAATACCATAAACAAATAAAAATGGATGGCAATACGAATCACATCTCAATAATAACCCTGAATGTTAGTGGCCTAAACTCACCATTGAAAAGACACAGATTGTCAGACTGGATTAAAAGAAACAACCCAACAATATGCTGTCTCCAAGAAACCCACCTCATAGAAAAAGACTGAAGGTGAAAGGCTGGGAAAAGTCTTACCACCCACATGGGCTGCAAAAGCAAGCAGGGGTTTCCATTCTCATATCAAATAAGGTAGACTTCAAGCCAAAGTTAATCAAAAGGGGACAAAGATGGATATTTCTTACTGATTAAGGGAACCATTCATCAACAAGATATAACAATCATAAATCTATATGCCCCAAATAATGGAGCACCTACATTCATCAAACAAACCCTTTCAAGTTTAAGAGTAAAATAGACCACAACACAGTTATTCTAGGAGATTTCAACATACCTCACCACTGGATAGATCATCCAAACAAAAGCTAAATAAAGAAACTTTAGGCCTCATTAAAACAATTAATAACTTAGACCTAATGGACATATATAGAATATTTCATCCCTCAGTAAGTGAATACACTTTTTTCTCAGTATCACATGGCTCCTTCTCCAAAATAGACCATAGATTATGCCACAAGGCAACAATCAGCAAATATAAAAATGAAGAGACACTACCAAGCATTTTATCAACCATAATGGGATGAAATTGGAAATCAATGATAAAACAAGAAATAAAAAAAAAAAAAAACTACTCCAACAACTGGAAGCTAAACAACATGCTACTGAATGAGCAAGGGGTTGAAAAAGACATCAAGGAGGAGACTAAACAATTCCTAGAGGTAAATGAGAACTCAGATACATCGTATAGAAATCTCTAGGACACTATGAAGGCAATAATAAGAGGTAAATTCATTGCACTGAGTTCATTCCTTAAAACAAACAAACAAAAAAACAACAAATAAATGACTTAACATCACACCTCAAAGCACTAGAAAAAGAGGAACAAATCAACAGTAAGAGCAGTAGAAGACAGGAAATAATTAAAATCAGAGCTAAAATTAATGAAATTGAGACTAAAGAAACAATTCAAAGAATTGACAAGACTAAAAGTTGGTTCTTTGAAAAAATAAATAAAATTGACAGACCCTTAGCAATGCTAACAAAAAGAAGAGAAAAAACTCAAATTACTAACATCTGTGATGAAAAAGGAAATATCACAACAAACACCTCAGATTTACAGAAGATAATTAGAAATTACTTTGAAAACTTGTACTCTAATAAAATAAAAAATATTGAAGGCATTGACATATTTCTAGAGTCATATGAATTACCCAAACTGGAACTGGAGGCTATACACAATTTAAACAGATCAATTTCAAGCGAGGAAATAGAAGATGCCATCAAAAAGCTACCAACTATAAAAAGCCCAGGACGGATGGGTTTACACCTGAGTTCTACAAGACCTTCAAAAAAGAACTAATACGAATGCTCTTCAAATTATTTCAAGAAATAGAAAAAGAGGGAGATCTTCCAGACTCTTCCTATGAGACCAATATTACATCAATTTCAAAGCCAGGTAAAGACACAGCCAAAAAAGAAAACTTCAGGCCAATATCTTTAATGAACACAGATGCAAAAATTCTCAATAAAATTCTGGCAAATTGAATACAAAAACATATCAAAAAGATAGTGCACCATGATCAAGTGGGGTTTATCCCAGAGATGCAAGGTTGGTTCAACATATGGAAATCAATAAACATAATACATCACATCAATAGACTTAAAGATAAGAACCATATGATCATCTCAATAGATGTAGAAAAAGCATTCGACAAAATACAACACCCCTTTATGTTCAAAACACTAGAAAAACTAGGAATAACAGGAACATATCTCAACATTATAAAAGCTATTTATGCAAAGCCCCAGGCTAACATTATCTTAAATGGAGGAAAATTGAAAGCATTCCCTCAAAAACTGGAACAAGACAGGGATGCCCCCTTTCACCACTGTTATTTAACATAGTACTGGAAACTCTTGCCAGAGCAATTAGACAGATGAAAGAAATTAAAGGGATCCAGAGAGAAAAAGAAGAGCTCAAATTAGCACTATTTGCTGATGACATGATAATATACCTAGAAGACCCAAAAAACTTTACCAGAAAACTTTTACAACTAGTAAATAAATTCGGCAAAGTAACAGGATACAAAATCAATACCCATAAGTTAAAAGCATTTTTGTACATCAGTGACAAATCCTCTGAAAGGGAAATGATGAAAACTATCCCATTTACAATAGCATCAAAATAAAATAAAATAAAATACCTGGGAATTAATGACAGAGGTGAAAGACCTCTATAAAGAAAACTATACAACACTAAAAAAAGAAATTGTAGAAGACCTCAGAAGATGGAAAGACCTACCTTGTTCTTGGATAGGCAGAATTAATATTGTCAAAATGTCTATACAACCAAAAGCATTATACAGATATAATGCAATTCCAATCAAAATCCCAATGACATTCCTCAAAGAAATAGAAAAAGCAGTCATAAAATTCACCTGCAAAAATAAGAGACCCTGAATAGCTAAAGCAATCCTGAGCAAGAAGAGTAAAGCAGGTGGCATCACCATATCAGACTTTAAATTATACTATAGAGCAATAGTAACAAAAACAGCATGGTATTGGCACCAAAACAGACTGGTAGACCAATGGTACAGAATTGAGGACACAGAGATTAATACATATAATTTCAGCTATCTTATATTAGACAAAGGCACCAAAAATGTACAGTGGAGAAAGGATAGCCTCTTCAACAAATGGTGCTGGGAAAACTGGAAATCCATATGCAACACAATGAAATTAAACCCTTATCTCTCACCATATACAAAATTCAATTCAAAGTGGATCAAGGACCTAGGAATTAGACCAGAGACAATACACCTAATAGAAGAAAAAGTAAAGTCCAATTTCCAACATGTCGGATTAGGCCCCAAGTTCCTTAATAAGAATCCTGTAGCACAAGAACTAATATCAAGAATTAATAAATAGGATAGATTCAAACTAAAAAGCTTCTTCTCAGCAAAAGAAAAAATCAGTGAGGTGAATAGAGAGCCAACTAATTGGAAACAAATATTTAATACATGCACATCAGATAGAGCACTAATCTCTAGAATATATAAAGAACTCAAAAAACTTAACACCAAAAAAACAAATAACCCAATCAATAAATGGGCTAAGGAATTGAAAAGACACTTCTCAGAAGAAGATACACAATTAATCAACAAATACATGAAAAAATGCTCAACATCGCTGGCAATTAGAGAAATGCAAATCAAACTACTTTAAGATTTCATTACACTCCAGTCAGAATGGCAGCTATTAAGGACACAAACAACAATAAATGTTGGAAAGGTTGTGGGGAAAAAGGCACACTCATACATTGCTGGTGGGACTGCAAAATGGTGCAGCCAATATGGAAAGCAGTATGGAGATTTCTTGGGAAACTGGGAATGGAACCACCTCATGACCCAGCCATCCCACTCCTCGGTCTATTCCCAAAGGACTTAAAATCAGCATATTACAGTGACACAGCCACTTAAATGTTTATAGGAGCACAATTCACAATAGCTAGTTTGTGGAACCAACCTAGATATCCCTCAGTAGATGAATGGATAAAGAAAATGTGGTATATATACACAATGGAATTTTACTCAGCAGTAAAAGAGAATAAAATATGCCTGGCGCGGTGGCGCACGCCTGTAATCCCAGCACTTTGGGAGGCTGAGGCAGGAGGATTGCGAGTTCAAAGCCAACCTCAGCAATGGCAAGGCACTTAGCAACTCAGTGAGACCCTGTCTCCAAATAAAATACAAAAAAAGTGCTGGGGATGTGACCCAGTGGTCAAGTGCCCCTGAGTTCAATCCCCGGTACCAAAAAAAAAAAAAAAAAAAAAAGAATAAAATAATGGCATTCACAGGTAAATGGATGAAGTTGGGGAATATAATGCTAAGTGAAGTTAGTCAATCTCAAAAATCCAAATACCGAATGTTTTCTCTGATATAAGGAGGCTGATTCACAGTTGTGTTGGGTCAGGGTACATATGAGGATTAGAGGAACACTAGAATGGTCAAAGGGAGGGAAGGGAAGGAAGGGAGCAAGGGAGGATGGAAGGGAAAAAAAGAAAAGCTGGTTGAATAAGATGGATATCATTATCCTAAATGCATGATTGAATACTTAAATGGTACGAATATACTTTGTATACAAACAGTGTTATGTAAACGATGCTCTATATGTGTATTATGAATTGTAATACATACTATTATTATAAATACAATTTTGAATTAAAAAAAATAAAAAATAAATGGGGAAGTTTTCATCATTTTCCATTCAAAGGATTTGTCACTAATATACCTAAATGCCTTTGATTTATGGGTGTTGATTTTGTATCCTGCTACTTTGCTGAATTCATTTACTAGTTCTAAAAGTTTTCTGGTGGAATTTTTTGGGTCTTCTGGGTATAGAATCATATCATCAGCAGACAGTGCTGATTTGACTTCTTCTTTCCCTATCTATATCCCTTTGATTTCTTTCATGTGTCTAATTGCTCTGGCCAGAGTTTTAAGTACTATGTTAAATAAAAGTTGTGAAAGGGGGCATCCCTATCTTGTTCTAGTTTTTAGAGGGAATGCTTTCAAATTTTCTACATTTAAAATGATGTTAGCCTGGGGATTCACATAGTTAGCTTTTATAATGTTGAAAATTGTTCCTGAAATTCCAATCAAAATGCCAAGGACATTCCTTATATAAATAGAAAAGGCAGTCATGAAATTCATCTGGAAAAATAAGAGACCCACAATAGCTAAAGCAATCCTTAACAAGAAAAGTGAAGCAGGTGGCATCACAATACCAGACCATAGACTATACTATAGAGCAATAGTAACAAAAACAGCATGGTACTGGCACCAAAATAGACATGTAGACCAATGGTACAGAATAGAGGACACAGAGACTAACATGCACAACTACAGCTATCTTGTATTACATAAAGGTGCCAAAAACATACATTGGAGAAAAGATAGCCTCTTCAACAAATGGTGCTGGGAAAACTGGAAATCCATATGCAACAAAATGAAATTAAACCTCTATCTCTCACCATGCACAAAACTCAACTCAAAGACCTAGGAATTAATCAGAGAAACTGCATCTATTAGAAGAAAAAGTAGGTATAAACCTCCATATCGGATTAGGCTCCTACTTCCTTAACAAGACTCCTATAGCACAAGAATTAAAATCTAGAATTAATGAATGGGATAGATTCAAACTAAAAAGCTTCTTCTCAGCAAAAGAAACTATCAGTAAGGTGAATAGAGAACCTACTAATTGGTAACAAACCTTTACCACACACTCATCAGATAGAACACTGGTCTCTAGAATATATAAAGAATTCAAAAATCTTAACACTAAAAAAAACGAAATAACCCAATCAAACAGACACTTCTCAGAAGAAGATATACAATCAATCAACAAATACATGAAAAAAATGTTCAACATCTCTGGGTTAGAGAAATGCAAATCAAAACTACTCTAAGATTTCATTTCACGGATGGCGGATTAGAGGAAGCCACACTTCAGGGCAGCTCCGTGGAAAGAATCCAACAAAGCAGATAAATCGTCTTTCATCATATATATATAGGCCAAAAATACCGATCTCCTGGATGGTTTGATTACCAATACCAGGGAGAGAAAGAGACAAGCTGTCTGCATCAGCTGGAGCCGCGAGGCTTCTGCAAAACCGCCTGGGTGGTGCACAGGTCGTGCAAAACAAAGTCAGTGTGGGGAGACTGCACTGCAACTGCAACCCCAGCCACACTCAGGGCACACCAGCGTGAAACCGGTGATAAAAACCAGCAATAACAGCCGGCGGAATTGGTGCTGGGGGACCACGGGAGACCGCGGGTCGACAACACCAGTTCGAATCCACACTCCGCCAGACGCGACCCTCAGCAGTAGGGCCCCGGAGAGAGCGGCGCAGAGACCTGCGAACAGCAAGCAGGGGCAGAGTCGGAGCGAGTCCACAGTTACAGTTGCGACTTCCTGGTGCCACCTCAGCAGGGAGACATCCACCCAACAGCTTTGAAATCGATTGGTGAGGACACGGGAGTCTGCGGAGCTGCTGTTGACTGGAAGGAGAGCACCGCCATCTTTGAAAGGTGCAGTGGCTGACCCAGACAAAGGAGAGGAGACAAGAGTGATGGCTGCAGCCATCCAGGGACCCTCCAGCTCTCTGAAGACAACACACACTTGGGTGAGGCTCGGGTGGCCAGCAGGGGAGGGCGTGTCTGAGCCCAGCACAGCAGCCACAAGAAGCTGCAACTGTGGGTGGGCGTGGGGAGGGGGTGCCTTCTGGAGGGTCCCCTTCCCAGTGCCATTCATCTGCTGACACACACAAACCCCCTGGGCCACTCCTTCACTGAACCGTTCAGCCACTGGCCTAAGATGCAGCCTTGATTCCACTAACAGGATTGCAGACTGTCTAGACGTGATCCAATAACAACTGGTTTGAACTGGAAAGGAAAAAAGAGGGGGGCTGCCCAGGGCCCGTTTTGTTTGAGACTTGGGGTTCGGGTTCGACTTTTTTTTTCTCTTTTCTTTTTTTGTTGGTTTGCTTGTTTTGTTGGATTGTGGGGAGTTTTTTTTGTTTGTTTGTTTGTTTGTTTATTTTTCTTTTTCTTTTTTTGGCTTTGTTTTGTTCTCCTTTTTTTTTTCTTTCCACATTGATTGTCAGTGTGTTTGTTTGCCTCCGCTCCTTTTTTCTTTCCTTCTTTTCTTCCTTCTCACTCTTGCATCTTTTCTTCCTCCTTCATCTTTCATGTTTACACCCTGCCAGTGCATACTAAACAGAGGCAAAAACAAGTTATACGCAGAACTTAGAATTTCTAGAACCGGCGCAATTGAACTGGGTAGCAAAGCGGTGTTATATATAGTTTACTCTCTATTTTCTTGATTCTCTCTCTCCTCTCTCTAACACCAATTCCTACTCTTTTATCATTTTTTTTCTTTTCCAACTTACTTTATAAATAAATTGGTCTTTCCACCTAATTGTCAACTCCATTCTCTTTCTTCCCTCGCCTACTGATACTAAACCACTTCCACTAAACCACTTCAATAGATATCTCTTTTCATACTTTCCAAGAAAGAACAATTCAAGACACTTCCTTCTTCCTAAACATAACACCTCTGTATCCAATACTTGAAGCTATAAAACCCCATCAGAAGCGTACAGAGTAAATTGGAAATAATATCTGGGTTAACCAAATCGGTACATTGTGATCAAACTTGGATTTTCTGAATAGAAAGTGTTAGGTTTTAAAAGTGTAAAGGAATTATAAGGTGATCTGATAGCATTGTACTACAGGAACAACATAAGGCTTTAAGGTAAAATCGAAATAGTCAAGGTCCCACAGTGCAGGAAGAATAGACACACAAGCAACATGAAAAAACAAGGGAAGAAAATGACACAAACAAATCAAGATACCTCATCAGTAGATGTCATGGCAAGCACAGTTGGTCAAATGCCAGAGATGGAATTTAGAAATTACATATGCCAAATGTTTATGGAACTTAAGAATGAACTAAAAAATGAGATGAGGGAACAAGTACAGGAGGCAAAAGATCATTTTGACAAAGAACTCCAAAAACAAATACAGGAAGTAAAAGATTACTTCAATAGGGAAATAGAGGCTCTAAGGAGAATCCAAACAGAAATTCCAGAAATGAAAGAAGCAATAAACCAAAATAAAAGCTCAATTGAAAGCATCTCCAACAGAATAGACCACTTGGAAGAAAGAACCTCAGACAATGAAGACAAAATATATATCCCAGAGAAGAATTTAGACTATACAGCAAAACTTGTTAGAAATCAAGAACATAACATCCAAGAATTATGGGACAGCATAAAAAGACCAAACTTAAGAGTGATCGGCGTAGAGGAAGGGGCAGAGTTTCAAGCCAAAGAAATGAGTAATCTATTTAACGAAATAATTACAGAAAATTTTCCAAACTTGAGGAAAGAATGGGAAAACCAAGTTCAAGAGGCATACCGAACACCAAACAAACAAAATCTCAACAGATCCACACCAAGACACATTATAATGAAAATGCCTAATACACTGAGCAAGGAGAGAATACTAAAAGCCACAAGAGAAAGGAAGCAGATTACATATAGGGGGAAACCAATCAGACTATGTTCAGATTTTTCAACCCAGAACTTAAAAGCAAGAAGATCCTGGAATAACATATTTCAAGCTCTGAAAGAAAAGGGATGTCAACCAAGAATCTTATATACAGCAAAATTGAGCTGTAGATTTGAAGATGAAATAAAAACCTTCCACGACAAGCAAAAGTTAAAAGATTTCACAACTCGAAAGCCAGCACTTCTGAGCATCCTGGGCAACATTTTTCATGAAGAAGAAGAGAAAGATGATAATGAAAATCAACAAAGGGAGATATTAAACTAAAGGAAATACCAACCAGAAGAGAAACCAAATCAAGCTAAAGACCATAATTCAAATAAAAATGGATGGGAATAAAAATCACATCTCAATAATAACCCTGAATGTTAAGGGCCTAAACTCGCCAATCAAAAGACACAGATTATCAGAATGGATTAAAAGAAACGACCCAACAATTTGCTGTCTCCAAGAAACACACCTCATAGAAAAAGACATCAACAGACTGAAAGTGAAAGGCTTGGAAAAGTCTTATCACTCACATGGCCGGCGGAAGCAAGCAGGGGTTTCCATTCTCATATCAAATAAGGTAGACTTCAAACCAAAACTAATCAAGAGGGACAAAGATGGATATTTCTTATTACCTAAGGGAACCATCCATCAACAGGATATAACAATCATAAATCTATATGCCCCAAATAATGGAGCACCTATATTCATCAAACAAATGCTTCTCAAGTTCAAGAGTAAAATAGACCATGACACAGTTATTCTAGGGGACTTCAACACACCTCTCTCACCAATGGATAGATCATCCAAACAAAAGCTAAACAAAGAAACTTTAAGCCTCCTTAAAGCGATTAACAATTTAGACCTAACGGACATATATAGAATATTTCATCCCTCAGTAAACGAATACACATTTTTCTCAGCAGCACATGGCTCCTTCTCCAAAATAGACCATATATTATGTCACAAGGCAACTCTCAGCAAATATTAAAAAATAGAGATACTTCCCTGCATGCTATCGGACCATAAATGGATGAAATTGGAAATCAATGACAAAACAAGGAATAAGAAAAACTACTCCATCAACTGGAAGCTAAACAACATGCTACTGAATAAACAAGGGGTTGAAGAAGACATCAAAGAGGAGATCAAAAAATTCCGAGAGGTAAATGAGAACACAGATACATCATATAGAAATCTCTGGGACACTATGAAGGCAGTAGTAAGAGGAAAATTCATTGCACTGAGTTCATTCCTTAAGAGGAAAAAAAAACCCAACAAATAAATGACTTAACATCACACCTCAAAGCATTAGAAAAAGAAGAACAGACCAACACCAAGAGCAGTAGAAGACAGGAAATAATTAAAATCAGAGCAGAAATTAATGAAATTGAGACTAAGGAAACCATTCAAAGAATTGACAAGACTAAAAGTTCGTTCTTTGAAAAAATAAACAAAATTGACAGACCCTTAGCTATGCTAATGAAAAGAAGAAGAGAAAAAACTCAAATTACTAACATTCGTGATGAAAAAGGGAATATCACAACAAACACCTCAGATATACAGAATATAATTAGAAATTACTTTGAAAACTTGTACTCTAATAAAATAGAAAATACTGAATGCATTGACAGATTTCTAGAGTCATATGATTTGCCTAAACTGGATGTGGAGGCTATACACAATTTAAACAGATCAATTACAAGCCAAGAAATAGAAGATGTCATCAAAATCTACCAACAAGGAAAAGTCCAGGACCTGATGGGTTTACAGCTGAGTTCTATAAGACTTTCAAAGAAGAACTAATACCAATGCTCTTCAAACTATTTCAAGAAATAGAAAAAAAGGGAGCTCTTCCAGACTCTTTCTATGAGGCCAATATCACATTAATTCCAAAGCTAGGTAAAGACACATCCAAAAAAGAAAACTTCAGGCCCATATCTTTAATGAACATAGATGCAAAAATCCTCAACAAAATCCTGGCAAATCGGATACAAAAACATATCAAAAAGATAGTGCACCATGATCAAGTGGGGTTTATCCCAGGGATGCAAGGCTGGTTCAACATTCGGAAATCAATAAACATAATACATCACACATCAATAGACTTAAAGACAAAAATCATATGATCATCTCAATTGACGCAGAAAAAAGCATTTGACAAAATACAACACCCCTTTATGTTCAAAACACTGGAAAAACTAGGAATATCAGGAACATATCTTAACATTATAAAAGCTATTTATGCAAGGCCCCAAGCTAACATTATCTTAAATGGAGAAAAATTGAAAGCATTCCCTCTAAAAACTGGAACAAGACAGGGATGCCCCCTTTCACCACTGCTATTTAACATGGTACTGGAAACTCTGGCCAGAGCAATTAGACAGACGAAAGAAATTAAAGGGATCCAGATAGGAAAAGAAGAGCTCAAATTAGCACTATTTGCTGATGACATGATAATATACCTAGAAGACCCAAAAAACTCTACCAGAAAACTTTTACAACTAGTAAACGAATTTGGCAAAGTTGCAGGATACAAAATCAATACACATAAGTCAAAGGCATTTGTGTACATCAGCGACAAAGACTCTGAAAGGAAAATGATGAAAAATACCCCATTTACAATAGCATAAAAAAAAAAAATAAAATACCTGGGAATCAACCTAACGAAAGAGGTGAAAGACCTCTATAACAAAAATTATAGAACACTAAAGAAAAAAAATTATAGATGAACTCAGAAGATGGAAAGACCTACCTTGCTCTTGGATAGGTAGAATTAATATTGTCAAAATGTCCATACTACCAAAAGCATTATACAGATTTAATGCAATTCCAATCAAAATCCCAATGTCATTCTTCAAAGAAATAGAAATAGCAGTCATGAAATTCATCTGGAAAAATAAGAGACCCAGAATAGCCAAAGCAATCCTGAGCAAGAAAAGTGAAGCAGGGGGCATCACCATACCGGACTTTAAATTATACTATAGAGCAATAGTAACAAAAACAGCATGGTATTGGCACCAAAACAGACTGGTGGACCAATGGTACAGAATTGAGGACACAGAGACTAATACATATAATTTCAGCTATCTTATATTAGACAAAGGCACCAAAAATGTACAGTGGAGAAAGGATAGCCTATTCAACAAATGGTGCTGGGAAAACTGGAAATCCATATGCAACAAAATGAAATTAAAACTTTATTTCTCACCATGTACAAAACTCAATTCAAAGTGGATCAAGGACCTAGGAATTAGACCAGAGATAATACACCTAATAGAAGAAAAAGTAAGGTCCAATTTCCAACATGTTGAATTAGGCCCCAAGTTCCTTAATAAGAATCCTGTAGTGCAAGAATTACTACCAAGAATTAATGAATGGGATAGATTTAAACTAAAAAGCTTCTTTTCAGCAAAAGAAACAATCAATGAGGTGAATAGAGAGCCAACTAATTGGGAACAAATATTTAATACATGCACATCAGATAGAGCACTAATCTCTAGAATATATAAAGAACTCAAAAAACTTTACACTAAAAAAACAAATAACCCAATCAATAAATGGGCTAAGGAATTGAGAAGACACCTCTCAGAAGAAGATACACGATTAATCAACAAATACATGAAAAAAATGTTCAACATCGCTGGCAATTAGAGAAATGCAAATCAAAACTACTCTAAGATTTCATTTCACTCCAGTCAGAATGGCAGCTATCAAGAACACAAGCAACAATAAATGTTGGAGAGGATGTGGGGAAAAAGGCACACTCATACATTGCTGGTGGGACTGCAAAATGGTGCAACCGTTATGGAAAGCAGTATGGAGATTTCTTGGAAAACTGGGAATGGAACCATCCTATGACCCAGCCATTCCACTCCTGGGTCTATTCCCAAAGGACTTAAAAACAGCATATTACAGTGACACAGCTATCTCAATGTTTGTAGCTGCGCAATTCACAATAGCTAGGTTGTGGAACCAACCTAGATGTCCCTCAGCAAATGAGTGGATTAAGAAAATGTGGTATATACGCACAATGGAATTTTACTCAGCAATAAAAGAAAATAAATTAATGGCATTTGCAGGTAAATGGATGAAGTTGGAAGACATAATGCTAAGTGAAGTTAGTCAGTCTCAAAAATCCAAGTACCAAATGTTTTCTCTGATATAAGGAGGCTATTTCAAAGTATTGTTGGATGGGGGTACATAGGAGGATTAGAGGAACACTAGAATGGTCAAGGGAAGTGAGGGTAAGGGAGTGAGCAAGAGGGGAGGGAGGGGGAGAAAAGAAAAAAAAAGGTGGTTGAATGAGACGGATATCATTTTCCTTAATGCATGATTGAAGACCTGAATTGTACGAATATACTTTGTATACAAACAGTTGTATGTAAAAAGATACTAAATATATGCACTATGAGTTGTACATATTAAAAATTATAAAAATAAAATTAAAAAGAAAAAGAAAAAGATTTCATTTCACTCCAGTCAAAATGGCAGCTAATAAAAACACAAACAACAATAAATGTCGGAGAGGATGTGGGGGAAAGGTACACTCATACATTGCTGGTGGGACTGCAAAATGGTGCAGCCAATATGGAAAGCAGTATGGAGACTTCTTGGAAAATTGGGAATGGAACCACCCTATGACCCAGCTATCCTCCTCCTGGGTCTATTCCCAAAGGACTTAAAAACAGCATATTACAGGGATCCAGCTACATCAATATTTATAGCAGCACAATTCAAAATAGGTAGACTGTGGAAACAGCCTAGATGCCCTTCAGTAGATGAATGGATAAATAAAATGTGGTATATACATACACAATGGAATATTACTCAGCAATAAAAGAGAATAAAATAATGGCATTTTCAGGTAAATGGATGAAAGTGGAGAATATAATGCTAAGTGAAGTTAGCCAATCCCAAAAATCCAAATGCCAAATGTTTTCTCTGATATAAGGAGGGTGATTCACAGTGGGGTTGGGACAGGGAATATATGAAGATTAGAGGATCACCAGAAAGGTCAACAGGGAGGAAGGGGAAGGAAGGGGGCAAAGGGGTAAAAGGGGAAAAAGAAGATGGTAGAATGAGATGGATATCATTATCCTAAATGCATGTATGAAGACACGAATGGTGTGAATACACTTTGTACACAACCAGAGATATGGAAAAATGTGTTCTATATGTGTATTATGAATTGTAGTGCATTCTACTGTCATATACAACAACTTCAAAAAAAAAAAAAGAATGAAATTATGTCATTTTCAGGAAAACAGATGGAACTTGAGAGCATTATGTTAAGTGAAATAAGCCAAATTCAGAAAGTCAAGGGTTATATGTTTTCTCTCATATGTGGAAGTTAGAAAACAAGGGGGGGAGAAAGGTGTGCCTCTCCATAACAAAACCAGTATAATAGAGGAAAGGGATCAGGGAAGAAGAAGAGGGAATTCCAACCATGCGAGTAGCTCCTGTTTCCTAGCAACTCTCAGGGGGATCCAAAGCTGAAGAGCAATGGACATCTTCCAAAGGTCCCAAATTCTGATGAAATCCAAACCAGGAAGACTCAATAAGAATTTTCTTCACCTTGGCATGGTTTAGTGTAGGTAGCTCTGACTTCAGCTTTGATCAGATATGTAGCATGCTTCATTTTGATTGAATAGTTGTTACCCTAGTATTCAATACTGTGCTCTCAACCCTGTTTGTTTTATTTCTTCTAGTATTTTAAACCTTAATTGAAATCATTCTTTGTTTCCCTTGTTCAGGTTTACACTTACTCCTCTTAACCCCTCTATTCCCTCTTACATTACCTGATACTGGCTCCAATTCACTCCCCATCCATCTTCTTCCTCTTTTAACCTTGATATGTATTATTTATTTCTATCTTTTATTTTTTCTTTCTTTTTGATTCTCTCTCTCCTCTCTCTAACACCAATTCCTACTCTTTTATCATTTTTTTTCTTTTCCAACTTACTTTATAAATAAATTGGTCTTTCCACCTAATTGTCAACTCCATTCTCTTTCTTCCCTCGCCTACTGATACTAAACCACTTCCACTAAACCACTTCAATAGATATCTCTTTTCATACTTTCCAAGAAAGAACAATTCAAGACACTTCCTTCTTCCTAAACATAACACCTCTGTATCCAATACTTGAAGCTATAAAACCCCATCAGAAGCGTACAGAGTAAATTGGAAATAATATCTGGGTTAACCAAATCGGTACATTGTGATCAAACTTGGATTTTCTGAATAGAAAGTGTTAGGTTTTAAAAGTGTAAAGGAATTATAAGGTGATCTGATAGCATTGTACTACAGGAACAACATAAGGCTTTAAGGTAAAATCGAAATAGTCAAGGTCCCACAGTGCAGGAAGAATAGACACACAAGCAACATGAAAAAACAAGGGAAGAAAATGACACAAACAAATCAAGATACCTCATCAGTAGATGTCATGGCAAGCACAGTTGGTCAAATGCCAGAGATGGAATTTAGAAATTACATATGCCAAATGTTTATGGAACTTAAGAATGAACTAAAAAATGAGATGAGGGAACAAGTACAGGAGGCAAAAGATCATTTTGACAAAGAACTCCAAAAACAAATACAGGAAGTAAAAGATTACTTCAATAGGGAAATAGAGGCTCTAAGGAGAATCCAAACAGAAATTCCAGAAATGAAAGAAGCAATAAACCAAAATAAAAGCTCAATTGAAAGCATCTCCAACAGAATAGACCACTTGGAAGAAAGAACCTCAGACAATGAAGACAAAATATATATCCCAGAGAAGAATTTAGACTATACAGCAAAACTTGTTAGAAATCAAGAACATAACATCCAAGAATTATGGGACAGCATAAAAAGACCAAACTTAAGAGTGATCGGCGTAGAGGAAGGGGCAGAGTTTCAAGCCAAAGAAATGAGTAATCTATTTAACGAAATAATTACAGAAAATTTTCCAAACTTGAGGAAAGAATGGGAAAACCAAGTTCAAGAGGCATACCGAACACCAAACAAACAAAATCTCAACAGATCCACACCAAGACACATTATAATGAAAATGCCTAATACACTGAGCAAGGAGAGAATACTAAAAGCCACAAGAGAAAGGAAGCAGATTACATATAGGGGGAAACCAATCAGACTATGTTCAGATTTTTCAACCCAGAACTTAAAAGCAAGAAGATCCTGGAATAACATATTTCAAGCTCTGAAAGAAAAGGGATGTCAACCAAGAATCTTATATACAGCAAAATTGAGCTGTAGATTTGAAGATGAAATAAAAACCTTCCACGACAAGCAAAAGTTAAAAGATTTCACAACTCGAAAGCCAGCACTTCTGAGCATCCTGGGCAACATTTTTCATGAAGAAGAAGAGAAAGATGATAATGAAAATCAACAAAGGGAGATATTAAACTAAAGGAAATACCAACCAGAAGAGAAACCAAATCAAGCTAAAGACCATAATTCAAATAAAAATGGATGGGAATAAAAATCACATCTCAATAATAACCCTGAATGTTAAGGGCCTAAACTCGCCAATCAAAAGACACAGATTATCAGAATGGATTAAAAGAAATGACCCAACAATTTGCTGTCTCCAAGAAACACACCTCATAGAAAAAGACATCAACAGACTGAAAGTGAAAGGCTTGGAAAAGTCTTATCACTCACATGGCCGGCGGAAGCAAGCAGGGGTTTCCATTCTCATATCAAATAAGGTAGACTTCAAACCAAAACTAATCAAGAGGGACAAAGATGGATATTTCTTATTACCTAAGGGAACCATCCATCAACAGGATATAACAATCATAAATCTATATGCCCCAAATAATGGAGCACCTATATTCATCAAACAAATGCTTCTCAAGTTCAAGAGTAAAATAGACCATGACACAGTTATTCTAGGGGACTTCAACACACCTCTCTCACCAATGGATAGATCATCCAAACAAAAGCTAAACAAAGAAACTTTAAGCCTCCTTAAAGCGATTAACAATTTAGACCTAACGGACATATATAGAATATTTCATCCCTCAGTAAACGAATACACATTTTTCTCAGCAGCACATGGCTCCTTCTCCAAAATAGACCATATATTATGTCACAAGGCAACTCTCAGCAAATATTAAAAAATAGAGATACTTCCCTGCATGCTATCGGACCATAAATGGATGAAATTGGAAATCAATGACAAAACAAGGAATAAGAAAAACTACTCCATCAACTGGAAGCTAAACAACATGCTACTGAATAAACAAGGGGTTGAAGAAGACATCAAAGAGGAGATCAAAAAATTCCGAGAGGTAAATGAGAACACAGATACATCATATAGAAATCTCTGGGACACTATGAAGGCAGTAGTAAGAGGAAAATTCATTGCACTGAGTTCATTCCTTAAGAGGAAAAAAAAAACCCAACAAATAAATGACTTAACATCACACCTCAAAGCATTAGAAAAAAGAAGAACAGACCAACACCAAGAGCAGTAGAAGACAGGAAATAATTAAAATCAGAGCAGAAATTAATGAAATTGAGACTAAGGAAACCATTCAAAGAATTGACAAGACTAAAAGTTCGTTCTTTGAAAAAATAAACAAAATTGACAGACCCTTAGCTATGCTAATGAAAAGAAGAAGAGAAAAAACTCAAATTACTAACATTCGTGATGAAAAAGGGAATATCACAACAAACACCTCAGATATACAGAATATAATTAGAAATTACTTTGAAAACTTGTACTCTAATAAAATAGAAAATACTGAATGCATTGACAGATTTCTAGAGTCATATGATTTGCCTAAACTGGATGTGGAGGCTATACACAATTTAAACAGATCAATTACAAGCCAAGAAATAGAAGATGTCATCAAAATCTACCAACAAGGAAAAGTCCAGGACCTGATGGGTTTACAGCTGAGTTCTATAAGACTTTCAAAGAAGAACTAATACCAATGCTCTTCAAACTATTTCAAGAAATAGAAAAAGAGGGAGCTCTTCCAGACTCTTTCTATGAGGCCAATATCACATTAATTCCAAAGCTAGGTAAAGACACATCCAAAAAAGAAAACTTCAGGCCCATATCTTTAATGAACATAGATGCAAAAATCCTCAACAAAATCCTGGCAAATCGGATACAAAAACATATCAAAAAGATAGTGCACCATGATCAAGTGGGGTTTATCCCAGGGATGCAAGGCTGGTTCAACATTCGGAAATCAATAAAACATAATACATCACACATCAATAGACTTAAAGACAAAAATCATATGATCATCTCAATTGACGCAGAAAAAGCATTTGACAAAATACAACACCCCTTTATGTTCAAAACACTGGAAAAACTAGGAATATCAGGAACATATCTTAACATTATAAAAGCTATTTATGCAAGGCCCCAAGCTAACATTATCTTAAATGGAGAAAAATTGAAAGCATTCCCTCTAAAAACTGGAACAAGACAGGGATGCCCCCTTTCACCACTGCTATTTAACATGGTACTGGAAACTCTGGCCAGAGCAATTAGACAGACGAAAGAAATTAAAGGGATCCAGATAGGAAAAGAAGAGCTCAAATTAGCACTATTTGCTGATGACATGATAATATACCTAGAAGACCCAAAAAACTCTACCAGAAAACTTTTACAACTAGTAAACGAATTTGGCAAAGTTGCAGGATACAAAATCAATACACATAAGTCAAAGGCATTTGTGTACATCAGCGACAAAGACTCTGAAAGGAAAATGATGAAAAATACCCCATTTACAATAGCATAAAAAAAAAAAATAAATAAAATACCTGGGAATCAACCTAACGAAAGAGGTGAAAGACCTCTATAACAAAAAATTATAGAACACTAAAGAAAAAAAATTATAGATGAACTCAGAAGATGGAAAGACCTACCTTGCTCTTGGATAGGTAGAATTAATATTGTCAAAATGTCCATACTACCAAAAGCATTATACAGATTTAATGCAATTCCAATCAAAATCCCAATGTCATTCTTCAAAGAAATAGAAATAGCAGTCATGAAATTCATCTGGAAAAATAAGAGACCCAGAATAGCCAAAGCAATCCTGAGCAAGAAAAGTGAAGCAGGGGGCATCACCATACCGGACTTTAAATTATACTATAGAGCAATAGTAACAAAAACAGCATGGTATTGGCACCAAAACAGACTGGTGGACCAATGGTACAGAATTGAGGACACAGAGACTAATACATATAATTTCAGCTATCTTATATTAGACAAAGGCACCAAAAATGTACAGTGGAGAAAGGATAGCCTATTCAACAAATGGTGCTGGGAAAACTGGAAATCCATATGCAACAAAATGAAATTAAAACTTTATTTCTCACCATGTACAAAACTCAATTCAAAGTGGATCAAGGACCTAGGAATTAGACCAGAGATAATACACCTAATAGAAGAAAAAGTAAGGTCCAATTTCCAACATGTTGAATTAGGCCCCAAGTTCCTTAATAAGAATCCTGTAGTGCAAGAATTACTACCAAGAATTAATGAATGGGATAGATTTAAACTAAAAAGCTTCTTTTCAGCAAAAGAAACAATCAATGAGGTGAATAGAGAGCCAACTAATTGGGAACAAATATTTAATACATGCACATCAGATAGAGCACTAATCTCTAGAATATATAAAGAACTCAAAAAACTTTACACTAAAAAAACAAATAACCCAATCAATAAATGGGCTAAGGAATTGAGAAGACACCTCTCAGAAGAAGATACACGATTAATCAACAAATACATGAAAAAAATGTTCAACATCGCTGGCAATTAGAGAAATGCAAATCAAAACTACTCTAAGATTTCATTTCACTCCAGTCAGAATGGCAGCTATCAAGAACACAAGCAACAATAAATTTTGGAGAGGATGTGGGGAAAAAGGCACACTCATACATTGCTGGTGGGACTGCAAAATGGTGCAACCGTTATGGAAAGCAGTATGGAGATTTCTTGGAAAACTGGGAATGGAACCATCCTATGACCCAGCCATTCCACTCCTGGGTCTATTCCCAAAGGACTTAAAAACAGCATATTACAGTGACACAGCTATCTCAATGTTTGTAGCTGCGCAATTCACAATAGCTAGGTTGTGGAACCAACCTAGATGTCCCTCAGCAAATGAGTGGATTAAGAAAATGTGGTATATACGCACAATGGAATTTTACTCAGCAATAAAAGAAAATAAATTAATGGCATTTGCAGGTAAATGGATGAAGTTGGAAGACATAATGCTAAGTGAAGTTAGTCAGTCTCAAAAATCCAAGTACCAAATGTTTTCTCTGATATAAGGAGGCTATTTCAAAGTATTGTTGGATGGGGGTACATAGGAGGATTAGAGGAACACTAGAATGGTCAAGGGAAGTGAGGGTAAGGGAGTGAGCAAGAGGGGAGGGAGGGGGAGAAAAGAAAAAAAAAAGGTGGTTGAATGAGACGGATATCATTTTCCTTAATGCATGATTGAAGACCTGAATTGTACGAATATACTTTGTATACAAACAGTTGTATGTAAAAAGATACTAAATATATGCACTATGAGTTGTACATATTAAAAATTATAAAAATAAAATTAAAAAGAAAAAGAAAAAGATTTCATTTCACTCCAGTCAAAATGGCAGCTAATAAAAACACAAACAACAATAAATGTCGGAGAGGATGTGGGGGAAAGGTACACTCATACATTGCTGGTGGGACTGCAAAATGGTGCAGCCAATATGGAAAGCAGTATGGAGACTTCTTGGAAAATTGGGAATGGAACCACCCTATGACCCAGCTATCCTCCTCCTGGGTCTATTCCCAAAGGACTTAAAAACAGCATATTACAGGGATCCAGCTACATCAATATTTATAGCAGCACAATTCAAAATAGGTAGACTGTGGAAACAGCCTAGATGCCCTTCAGTAGATGAATGGATAAATAAAATGTGGTATACATACACAATGGAATATTACTCAGCAATAAAAGAGAATAAAATAATGGCATTTTCAGGTAAATGGATGAAAGTGGAGAATATAATGCTAAGTGAAGTTAGCCAATCCCAAAAATCCAAATGCCAAATGTTTTCTCTGATATAAGGAGGGTGATTCACAGTGGGGTTGGGACAGGGAATATATGAAGATTAGAGGATCACCAGAAAGGTCAACAGGGAGGAAGGGGAAGGAAGGGGGCAAAGGGGTAAAAGGGGAAAAAGAAGATGGTAGAATGAGATGGATATCATTATCCTAAATGCATGTATGAAGACACGAATGGTGTGAATACACTTTGTACACAACCAGAGATATGGAAAAATGTGTTCTATATGTGTATTATGAATTGTAGTGCATTCTACTGTCATATACAACAACTTCAAAAAAAAAAAAAAAGAATGAAATTATGTCATTTTCAGGAAAACAGATGGAACTTGAGAGCATTATGTTAAGTGAAATAAGCCAAATTCAGAAAGTCAAGGGTTATATGTTTTCTCTCATATGTGGAAGTTAGAAAACAAGGGGGGGAGAAAGGTGTGCCTCTCCATAACAAAACCAGTATAATAGAGGAAAGGGATCAGGGAAGAAGAAGAGGGAATTCCAACCATGCGAGTAGCTCCTGTTTCCTAGCAACTCTCAGGGGGATCCAAAGCTGAAGAGCAATGGACATCTTCCAAAGGTCCCAAATTCTGATGAAATCCAAACCAGGAAGACTCAATAAGAATTTTCTTCACCTTGGCATGGTTTAGTGTAGGTAGCTCTGACTTCAGCTTTGATCAGATATGTAGCATGCTTCATTTTGATTGAATAGTTGTTACCCTAGTATTCAATACTGTGCTCTCAACCCTGTTTGTTTTATTTCTTCTAGTATTTTAAACCTTAATTGAAATCATTCTTTGTTTCCCTTGTTCAGGTTTACACTTACTCCTCTTAACCCCTCTATTCCCTCTTACATTACCTGATACTGGCTCCAATTCACTCCCCATCCACCTTCTTCCTCTTTTAACCTTGATATGTATTATTTATTTCTATCTTTTATTTTCTTTCTTTTTTATTTTTATCTCTCTTCTTTTGCCCAATTTTTCTTTCCTCCTCTCTTTAGCCCCTAAATAATGTTATAGCAATTTTAATATTTAATAATTAATATTTCAACCTATTCCAGACCTTTACTACAAGTTTATACCTAGATTAGAAGAAGTGTGGAGACTACTATCAACGAGTTTTGAGTTTTTCCTAAGGTTGATTTGTACAAGGCTTTGATCTTAAGTGATTATAGTAAATAGGATTTAGTGTCTTCTCCCCAAGTGGTGCTGATACTAGGAGCAACATAGGACACATACTGAGTGAAAGTATCACACACACACTGAGTGAAAGTACCTATTTGCCAATCCTGGAGCTCTTAAGAGAAATAAACTCATTAAATAGCCCCTTGCATAAAAGAAGAAGCAATAATCATCACAACAGATGTGTAAACATACAAGCAGTATGAAAAAGCCAGGGGACACCCAACCAGCCTATAGCATTTCAACAACTGATTCAATTGACACCACAGTGGAGGAAACATTGGAGAAATAATTTAGAAAGTTTATAGTTAAAATATTCAATGAGCTAAAAGAAGAGGTAAGGAATAAACTTAGAAAATACAGAAAATGACAGATCTTTCAAAAAAGGTAGAGCCGGGCACGGAGGCACACGCCTGTAGGCACTTCTCTAGCACTTGGAAGGCTGGGGCAGGAAGATCACGAGTTCAAAGCCAGCCTCAGCAATGGCAAGGCACTTAGCAACTCAGTGAGACCCTGTCTCTAAATAAAATACAAAAGAGGGCTGGGGATGTGGCCCAGTGGTCAAGTGCCCCTGAGTTCAATCCCCAGTACCAAAAAAAAAAAAGGTAGAGATTCTGAAAAAGAACCAAATACTAATCCTGGAAATGAAAGACTCAATAAATCAAATTAAAAATTAAATGGAAAGCATCACCAATAGATTAGACCACTTTGAAGATAGATTTTCAGGCCTTGAAGACAAAGCATATAATCATAAAAATAAAGTTGACAATAAAGAAAAGTTGTAAATACCATGATCAGAATGTTCAAAAAAACTGAGATAATCTGAAGAGACCAAATGTAAGAATCACTGAGGTAGAAGAAGGCTTGAAATACAAATTAAAGCACAATCTTTGCAAAGAGATAATTTTAGAAAAATTCTAAATCGTAGAAACAAATGAAAATCCAAATATAAGGGGCATATAAAACCCAAGATAGGCAATATAAAAAGATCCTCCACAAGACACATTATAATGAAAATGTCAGGTACACAGAATAAGTATAGAATTTTAAAAGCTGTAAGAGGAAAAAAAAAAAAAAGGTCATCACATTTAAATGTAAACCAATTTGGATTTCAAATGATTTCTCAGTTGAACATAGACCCTAAACACCTGAATGGCTTGGAATAATATATACCAATCTCTCAAAGAAAATAAGTGCCAGCCAAAATTACTATTCCCCAAAAAATGATCCTTCGGAATTGAAGATGAAATAAAAACCATCTTTGATAAGTACAAACTAAAAGAATTCATAACCACTAAGCCTGCACTACCAAAAAAAGTACACGCCGGGCGCGGTGGCGCACGCCTGTAATCCCAGCACTTTGGGAGGCTGAGGCAGGAGGATCGTGAGTTCAAAGCCAGCCCCAGCAGTGGCGAGGCACTTAGCAACTCAGTGAGACCCTGTCTCTAAATAAAAAATACAAAAAAGGGCTGGGGATGTGACCGAATGGTCGAGTGCCCCTGAGTTCAATCCTGGTACCACAAAAAAAAAAAAAAAAAAAAAGTACTCAATGAAATATTTCATGCAGAAGAAATAAAACCCAGCAAAGGAATGAATTACACTAGAAGAATAGTCAATTAAAGGAGTCTGAATTAAGCATTAGAAATAAGTCAAAATGGCAGGAAATAAAAATCATCTATATAATAACATCGAATGTAAATGTTCTAAACTTTACAATCTAAAAATATAGAGAGACATACTCATTTAAAAAAAAAAAAAAACAATCCAACAACATATTGCTTACAAGATACTCACCTAACAGGCAAAGACATCCACAAAGGTGAAATGATAGAAAAGGATGTAGGTGAAGGCTGAAAGCAAGTAGGGGTACTACTTTCATATCAGACAAATATAATCAGAAGAGACACTTCAAGCCAAAATTAATTAGAAGAGACAAAAAGTTCACTTCATATTGGTTAAGGAAATCATTCTACAAAAAGATAAAATGATTATAAATATTTATGTCCCAACAATGGTGCAGCTACAATCATTAAAAAAACCAACAATCTCTCATTGTAAAGAATTAAATAGACCACAATACAATAATACTAGGCGATTGAGTTCAATGCACCTCTCTCACCACTAAATAGGTCATCCAGACATAAACTAAAGACTCTTTACAACTAAAAAATACTATTATTCAAATGGACCTAACAGACACCTATAGAAATATTTTGTACATCAACAACTGAATTCACTTTCTTTCCATTGGTACATGGAACTTTTAAAAATTATATCATATTTTAGGGCATAAAGAAAATCTTAGTAAATAAAAAAGTAGAAATAATTCCTTGTATCCTATCAGATAATAATGAAATGAAAATAGAATTCAATAACAAGATAAAAAACAAACCATTCTAACACCAGAGGGATCGAGCTTCTAGACGAAATAAAGCCCATGCCTGCTTTATTTATATCTGGAAACATCAAAGAGATTCTATAGAATGTTCTTCTCCCAAAATGGCTAAAGTTGGGCTGTTTAGTTCCTTCTCCAGAGCTACTATGAATGCATGTAACCTAACAAAATTGAACCATGAAGACACAGAAAACCTGAATGGATCAATAACAAGTAATGAAATCAAAACAATAATAAAAATCTCCAAATAAAGAAAACCCAGGACTGGATGGCCTCACTACTTAATTTTATCGAACATGTAAAACACAACAAACTTCAGTTTTTCTCAAATGATTCCAAAGTACTGAAAGAATGAAAACCTTCCAAACTCACTTGATAATACCAGTGTTACCCTAATACCAGACCAGAGAAGACAGCACACACACACAAACCTACAGATCTCTATTCCTAATGAACATAGATACAAAAATCAGGAATAAGAAAAGTCTTATTATTATAGTCTGCAATACAGTACTGGAATTCTTAGCCATAGCAATCAGGCAAAAAAAAAAAAAAAAAAAAAAAAAAAGAAATTAAGAGCATCCAAACAGAAAAATAATGGTCAAATTATCCTTTTTTACAGATGAATGGTGTTATATACAGAAAAACCTAAAGACTCCACCAAACATCTGTTACAGCTGATAAATGCATTCAGTAAACTTGTAAGATACAACATCAGCATACAAAAACCAGTAGATTTTTCATGCACCAATAACAAAATTTCTGAGAAAAAGTCAAGAAATTTAGGAAATGTATAATTACTACAAAATATGTTGAAATAAATTTAACTAATGAAGTGAATGATCTCTAAAATGAAAACTACAAAACACTGATTAAAAGAACTGAAGAAGGCACCAAAAAAATGGAAAAGGATATTCGATGTCCATGAATTGGGAGAATTAGTATTGTTAAAATGATTATAATACTCAAATCTATGGATTCAATTGCAATTCCCATCAAAATATCTACCAATGACATGCTTAACAGAAATTTTTAAAAAATAATCCTAAAATTGATATGAAAAAAGACCCCAAGTAGTCAAAGCAATCCTGAGCAAAAATAACAAAACTGGAGACATCATAATACCTGACTTTGAAACACACTTGTTTTAGTTGTATTTTTATTGCTGTGACCAAAACACTCAACAAGAAGAACTTAAAAGTTAAGAAAGGGTTATTTGGGGCTCATGGTTCAGAGGTCTCAGTTCACAGATGGGCCTGAAGGCAAGGCAGCACATCATGGGTAAGAGCCCAGCAAAGAAAAGCTGCTCAGCTCATGGTGGTATCAGGAATCAGGGAGTGAGGAAGGGGCCACAGTAACTCACCTCCTCCTGCTATGCCCCACCTGCCTACAATTACCACCCAGTAAGTCCATTTAAACTAGGATGGGACAATGAGGTTACAGCTCTCATATTCATTTAAACTAGGATGGGACAATGAGTTTACAGCTCTCATATTCAATCATTGCATGTCATTTTAAAGCTTCTGCATTAACAGAAGCTTTGGTGGGGGGGGGGATACCTCATACCTAAATTATAAATACCACAAAGTTCTCATATCCTAAACAGCACAGGCGTGTATAAAAACAGACACATAAACCAATGGGACAGAATGGAGAACAAGCAAATGAATCCAAATATTTACAACTAACTGTTAATAAGGCAGCAAGAACATACACCATTGAAAAGAAAGTCTCTTCAGTAAGTGGTGCTGGGAAAATTTTATATTCATATGCAGAAGAAAGAAACCAGACTCCTATGATTCAACATGTGCAATATCAACTCCAATAGATCAATGATCTAATGTAAGACATGAAAATATGGAGAAAAACATAAGGAAAACCCTTTAGGACAATGACCTAGGAAAATTGTTTTAGATATAAACTCAAAAGCACAGGCCACAAAGTGAAAATTTACCAATTTGTCTATTTTTTTCTGCAGTAATATCAGTTTTGCTTCATGTATTTTGTTTTGGTTGTTATTGCTTTATTTTGTTTCTAATTGACACATAATAATTGTACATATTTGTAGGGCACAACACACAACATGATGTTTCTTTACATGAATATATTATGTAATGATCAAATCAGTGTATTAAGCATATCCATCACCTCCGACATTTATCATTACATTGTGGTGAGAACATTGTTTCATCTATTTTGAAACTCTATTACTAAGTGCATTAAAGAACTAAGCTGGAAGCCACATATTACCTGATTATATTTTTAACATATAGTAACCAAAGCAGTGTGATATTGGCAAATATATATATATATGCATATATAAATTATAAAATATACAGTCTAAAAATGTACCTACATGTATATGGTCAACTGTTTCCCCACAAAGGTGTCAAAGCAATATATGTTTTTTTTTTTTTTCCAAATGATACTGGAACAACTGAATAGCCAAAATTGAAAGCTCTAATATTGATATTTCCCTAAAAAATAAGGTTTTGGATAACCTGTAGGGACCTTATAAGACAAAAGGGCAAAAGCTGTAATACCTCAGGCTTACCTTGCAAGAGGGGGAAATACATAGTCATCAGGAAAAAACAAGGGAGGAAAATGCCCCAAACAAACCAAGATACTACAACAATAGAAGCCAAAGAAAGCACAGTAGGTGAAATGTCAGAGAAGGAGTTCCAGATATACATAATTAAAATGATAAGAGATTTGAAAAATGACGTACGTGAACAGATACAGGCAAAAATTGATCTCTCCAACAAAGAGATAAGAGATCAAATACAGGCAACCATTGATCACACCAACAAAGAGATAAGAGAACAAATCCAGGTAGCAAAAGATTACTTCAAGAAAGAGATAGAGAATTTGAGAAAAAACCAAACAGAAATCCTTGAAATGAAAGAAACAGTAAGCCACTTAAAAAATTCAATGGAAAGCATCACCAACAGATTGGACCACGTGGAAGATAGGACCTCAGACAATGAGGACAAAATATATAATCTTGAAAATAAAGTTGACCTCACAGTGAAGATAATAAAAAACCATGAACAGATATCCAAGAATTATGGGATACCATCAAAAGACCAAATTTAAGATTTATTGGAATAGAGAAAGGTGCAGAGATTCAAACCAAAGGAATGCACAATCTCTTCAATGAAATAATATCAGAAAATTTCCCAAGCAGGAAGAATGAATTTGAAAATCAAATACAAGAGGCCTATAGGACACCAAATGTACAAAATCACAACAGACCCACACCAAGGCACATTATAATGAAAATGCCTAGCATACAAAATAAAGATAGAATTTTAAAGGATGCAAGAGAGAAAAGTCAGATTACCTACAAGGGAAAACCAATTCACATCTCAGCATATTTTTCAACCCAGACCCTCAAAGCTAGAAAAGCCTGGAACAACATATACCAGGTTCTAAAAGAAAAGGGATGCCAACCAAGAATTTTATATCCAGCAAAATTAAGCTTTAGATTTGAGGATGAAATAAAAACCTTCCATGATAAACAAAAGCTAAAAGAATTTACAACAAGAAAGCCTGCTCTACAGAACATTCTTGGTAAAATGTTCCATCAGGAAGAAATGAAAAATAATAATGAAAATCTGAAAAGGGAAAAACTACAATAAAGGAACAAACCAACCAAAGGAGAAACCAAGTCAAGCTAAATACCAAAAATAATATAATAAATAAATAAATAAATAAGACTGGTAATACATATTATGTCTCAATAATAACCCTGAATGTTAATAGCCTAAACTCACCAATTAAAAGACATAGGCTAATAGATTGGATTAAAAAAAACAGACCCAACAATATGTTGCCTTCAAGAGACACATCTCATAGGGAAAGATGCCCACAGACTGAAGGTGAAAGGATGGGATAAACTATATCACTCACATGGTCTATATAAACAAGCAGGGGTCTCTATGCTCATATCAAATAAAGTAGACTTCAAGCCAAAGTTAATCAAAAGAGATAAAGCTGGACATTTCATTCTGCTTAAGGGAATCAAAGATCAACAAGATATAACTGTTATAAATATATATGCCCCCAAATAATGGAGCATCTACTTCATCAATCAAACTCTTCTCAAATTCAAGAATCAAATAGAGCACAACACCATAATTCTAGGTGATTTTAACACACCTCTTTTTTTTTTAAAATATTTATTTATTTGCTTTAGTTGTACACAATACAATGCATTTATGTTTACGTGGTGCTGAGGATTGAACCCGGGCCGCACATGTGTTAGGCGAGCACTCTGCCACTGAGCCACAACCCCAGCATTTAACACACCTCTTTCACCACTGAATAGATCTTCCAAACAAAAGTTTAATAAAAAAAACTACAAAACTGGATATTACAATTATTAACTTAGACTTAACTGACATATATAGAGTGTATCATCTATCAATGAGCCAATACACTTTCTTCTCAGCAGCACATGAATCCTTCTCTAAAATAGACCATATATTATGCCACAAAGCAACTCTAAGCAAATATAAAAAAGCAGAGATAGAACCCTGCATTCTATCAGATCATAATGGAATAAAATTAGAAATCAATGATAAAAAAAGAAAGAAAAGCTACTTTAACACCTGGAGACTAAACAATATGCTATTGAATGATCAATGGGTTGCAGAAGACATCAAGAAGGAGATTAAGAAATTCTTAGAGGTAAATGAGAACAAAGATACAACATATTGAAACCTCTGGGACACTATGAAGGCAGTACTAAGAGGAAAGTTCATTGCATGGAGCTCATTCCTTCAAAAAAGAAAAAGTCAACAAATAAATGAATTAACATTACATCTCAAAGCCCTAGGAAAAGAAGAACAAATCAACCCCAAAAGAAGTAGAAGACAGGAAATAATTAAAATCAGAGCTGAAATTAATGAAATTGAAACAAACAAACAGGGGTTGGGGTTGTGGCTCAGCGGTAGAGTGCTCTAGCATGTGCGCAGCCCAGGTTTGATCCCCAGCAAAACGTAAAAATAAAACGCATTGTGTACAACTAAAATCAAATAAATAAATATTTTAAAACAAACAAAAAAAAAATTGACAGAACAAAAAGTTGGTTCTTTGATAAATAAAATTGATTAAAAAATTAGCTATGCTAACAAAGAAAAGAAGAGAGAAAACACAAATTACTAATATCTACGATGAAAAAGAAAATATCACGACGGACACTATAGAAATACAGAAGATAATTAAAAATTATTTTGAAAATTTATACTCAAATAAAATAGAAAATAATGAAGGCATTGACAAATTTCCAGAGACATATGATATGCCTAAACTAAATCAGGAGGGTATACACAATTTAAATAGAGCAATTTCAAGCAAAGAAATAGAGGATGCCATAAAGAACTTACCAACCAAGACAAGCCCAGGACTGGATGGATACACAGCTGAGTTCTACAAGACCTTTAAAGAAGAACTAACACCAACACTTCTCAAACTATTTCATGAACTAGAAAAAGAGGGATCACTCCCAGACTCATTCTATGAGGCCAATATCACCCTGATTCCAAAACCAGACACAGACAAATCAAAGAAAGAAAACTTCAGACCAATATCTCTAATGAACATAGATGCAAAATTCTTAATAAAATTCTGGCAAATCTAATAAAAAAACACATAAAAAAGATAGTACACCACGATCAAGTGGGCTTCATTCCAGGGATGCAAGATTGGTTCAATAAAAGAAAATCAATAAATGTAATTCATCACATCAACAGGCTCAAAGATAAAAATCATATGATCATCTCAATAGACGCAGAGAAAGCATTTGACAAAATACAACATCCCTTCATGTTCAAAATGCTAGAAAAAATAGGGATAACAGGAACATACCTCAACATCGTAAAGGTCATCTATGCTAAGTCCCAAGCCAACATCATCCTAAATGGAGAAAAATTGAAAGCATTCCCTCTAAAAACTGGAACAAGACAGGGATGCCCTCTTTCACCACTCCTATTCAACGTAGTTCTTGAAGCCCTAGCCAAAGCAATTAGACAGACGAAAGAAATTAAAGGTATACAGATAGGAAAAGAAGAACTCAAATTATCACTATTTGCAGACAATATGATTCTATACATAGAAGATCCAAAAAATCCCACCAGAAATCTTCTAGATCTAATAAATGAATTCAGCAAAGTAGCTGGATATAAAATCAAAACCCACAAATCAAAGGCATTTCTGTACATCAGCGACAAATCCTCAGAAAGAGAAACTAGGAAATCCACCCCATTTACTCTAGCCTCAAAAAAAAAAATAAAATATTTGGGAATCAACTTAACAAAAGAAGTGAAAGACCTCTACAATGAAAACTACAACATGCTAAAGAAAGAAATTAATGAAGATCTTAGAAGATGGAAAGATCTACCTTGTTCATGGATAGGTAGAACTAATATTGTCAAAATGACCATTCTACCAAAAGCACTATACAGATTCAATGCAATGCCAATCAAAATCCCAATATCATTCCTCATAGAAATAGAAAAAGCAATCATAAAATTCATCTGGAAAAAAAAGAGACCCAGAATAGCCAAAGCGATTCTTAGCAGGAAGAATGAAGCTGGTGGCATTACTATTCCAGACCTTAAATTGTACTACAAAGCAATAGTAAACAAAAACAGCATGGTGCTCTCTTTTCTTTTCGCCGTCATCTTCTCACCAGCTCTCCCCTGCCCCGTTCCCTTTTCCCTTTCTCCCTTTCCCTTTCCCCCCTTTCTCCCCTTCCCTTAATAAACTCCCCCCCCCCTTTTCTACAAGGCAGTCCCAGTGTGGTATTTTGCCCTTCATTTTGGTGCATTGGCCAGAAACCTCATTCCTCCAGAGGGCATAACCATCTCGGAACCGCTTTTGGAACCACCTGACTCAGCCTTTCGCTCATTTTTGATCGCCACTCCAATGCATCCACTGCAGGTCATCGGATTGGTAAGCCCCTCCATCCCCAGGGCTCCTAAACCCGTTGGGCCTTTCACAGTGGGAACTGACCATTGATCGTCCGGCAGCCCCACTTGTGGCCCATACGGGGGGGGATCGCACCCCACCAAAGACCTTCAAGGTTACAGTGGGCCCCGAGCAGCTCGCTCTTTCTCTTTCAATCTCTCTCTCTCTCTCTCTCCCTTTTTTCTGGGAACACGCTTCCAGCCTGTCCGTGGCTTCCGCCGCCTCCGCACTCCGCATCCGACAGCCCCCACCCGGAGTCTGTGCTTGTCTGTCAGGGTTCGTGAGTCTGCACCACGTGGCGGCCTCACACCCTTGCCCCCGCCCCGAGTTCCTAAACCTGTCTGGTCACTACGTGGTGAAAATTGACCGTCGATTTTCCAGCAATCTCGCCCATGACCTGTGCAGGGGGGAAAGCACCCCATCCGAGTCTTAAAGGTGACGGTGGACCCCAGGAACCCCCCCACCTCTATCTGCCCGCTCTAAAGTTTTCAGCTGTAGTGATTAGAGCTTTCAGCTGGGAGTGGTTAGAGAAGTTCCTCTCCACACTCCGGACATGAGATTTTCTTTCCCATCCAAGATGGGACACGAAAATCCCCTGCGCAGGGGGCTCATAGTCCTCTGGTATCTTGAGGAAGACATTTCTCATGATACTCCATGTCAGCCTGACCTGGTGACGACTGGGCGAGTGGACTTGGATCTCACTCTAATACATATTTTGAAAGGGACGCTTTTCGAAATATCGTATTAGCCTCTCCCCATTAACGGTGAAATATGGGAACTTCCCTATCAATTCCAGCTGATTCTCCTCTTAACTGCCTCCTAAAAAATCGGGCAAGCTTAGGCTTAAAGCCACACATAAAGAAAAAGAAATTAATAAAGTTATGTACAAAAATTTGGCCTTCCTACCCATTATCCAATAGTGGCCAGAGTCAGGGTCCCTAGATGCTCGGGTTTTGCAGGAACTATCCAGCTTTTGCCAACGGTGGAAAAAATGGACAGAGTTGCCTTACATAGATGCCTTTTCCCTTCTCCGTTCAAATCCTTCCCTGTGTATTCAGTGTAGTCCTGAAACCGTTTCACTAGCATGCAGACCCAGTGACCGGCTTCCATCCTTGATTTACCTTGACTTTGACCCAGGATTAGAAGCCCCGCGGCCCCCGTACAAGCAGTCCAGACCTTCCGCCCCTCCCCCTCTCCCAGCTCAGGCTCTGACTTCCAAAATTGCCACGCCTTTGTGCTTAGACCCTCCTCTTCCTTTTACATCATCTTCCGCCCCTCCCCTTCTCTCTGTTTCGACTCTGACTTCCACAATCACCGTGCCTTCATCCGTAGACCCTCCTTTTTCTTTCCATGTCATTTCCTGTGCCTCTTCCGCCTTTATCCCCGCCCACTCAGCTTCCACCGCTTTGTTCTGCGTCATCTCCTGCCACGCCTTCTCTGCCATCTTCTGCAATGCGTTCTTTACCAGACGCACTGATTCAGACTTTAGCCCCCTCCCTCAGATTCTGCGATGCATTCTTTACCAGATGCGCCGATTCAGACTTTGGCCCCCTCCCCGATTTCTTCCCCAACGACTCTGGCAGCGGCGCAGGGAGAGAGCTGCACAGTCTGCGCTTCTTCCACAGTGTCTCCGGCAGAGTTTCTCCCAGCCCCAGCGGCTCTCGTGATGTCTCTACCAGACTCGTGGGATATTCTGCAGCCGTCTGCATTCAGTCCTCCCCTGACCCGTTCGAGAAAGCAGGCAAGAGCATATGCGGATGAGACTCAGAGAGTAAACCCAAACTTACACTTTGGTCCTGAGTCCGTTCCAGATAGAGACCCAAACTGGGATTACAATGCCCCAGGGTACGTGGTCTTGAGAGATCAGTTTTTTAGTTTGCATAGTAGGTGGTTTTAAACCTGTTAATTTTGATTGTGTTCTCTAATCCGCCTAGCTCAATTTTGCTCCCTGGCTTGTTTTGCTCCGTCTCCTCCCCCATCTTTCTTACTGTTTCAAAGGCCACTGATGACCATGAGGAGACCCCACCATCCCCCACTGATACTCCTCAACCCCCTATTGAGGCAGGAACCCCTCAACCCTCTACTGATGCAGAAACCTCCCATTACCCTGTCCCCACCAATCTAGTGGACCCCATAGTCTGGGATACTCAGTGTGACCCCATAGGAATTCACCTTAAAGATCCTCAGAGTTTTCCCAATAGAGCCCAGTATCCACTTCCAGCCACTAGCCTTAAGGGCCTCCAACCCATTATCTCAGATCTTTTGCAGAAACGTTTTCTCAGACCCACCCATTCCCCTTATAATACCCCTATATTGGCAGTTCAGAAGTCCAATGGGTCGTATCAGCTAGTCCAAGATCTTCGTCTTATCAATGAGGCTGTTAAGTCCATACACCCCGTGGTCCCAAATCCGTGTACTATTCTCTCCTTAATTCCTTCCTTATCCACCCATTTCTCAGTTATTGACCTGAAAGACACCTTTTTCACTGTCCCTTTAGCTCCAGAATCACAAGACCTCTTTGCCTTTACTTGGACAGATCCAGATACCCAGCGGTCCCAACAGTTGACTTGGATAGTCCTCCCTCAGGGTTTTTGGGACAGCCCTCATGCCTTTGGACAGACATTGGCTGCGGATCTCAAATATCTTGAATTCCCTAACCCCTCTCTCTTGCAATATGTAGATGACCTTTTCCTCTGCAGCCCTTCCTTCTTCACAGCTCGTGAAGACTCTTACACTCTTTTAAATTTTCTTGCTTCTCATGGGTATTGTGTTTCCCCATCTAAGCTGCAGCTTGCCCAGACCCAGGTAGTGTATTTAGGAGTTCAGATTTCCCATCAATTGAAGGCCATTGCTGTGGACAGAAAGACCCTCATCGAGGAGCTCCCATGTCCCAAGACAAAAGAAGAGATTCTTTCCTTCCTAGGGCTAGCAGGATATTTCCATGCCTGGATTCTCAATTTATCTCTTTATGCAAAGCCCCTATATGAGGCAGCTAAGGGGATTGAGGGAAAGTTCCTTCCCGAAAGCATTCAGGCTAAGTTTAAGCATCTGCAGCAGGCACTGTCACAGCCCCAGCTCTTCATCTCCCAGACCTTCTTCAGCCATTTACCCTTTATGTCCATGAAATGAAGGGTTTGGCTCTTGGTGTTCTAGGCCAATACAAGGGCCCCACCTTTGCTCCCGTTGCCTATCTCTTTAAACAGCTTGACCCCACCATTCATGGATGGGCCCCTTGTCTTAGGGCTCTAGCTGCTGCTTACCTACTTCTACATGAGGTTTCTGCTGAGAATAAGTTTCCCTGCGCCCACCTTCCGGACCTCAGCTGAGACTTACATTGAAATGCAAATGGGGAAGCCAGCAACTCAGTAGGAGATGGCTCAGTCCCCAAAAAAATGGGAAAAATTTTTTTTTTACCTAAACTTACATTGGACTAAACCAAAAAGCAAATTGTATGGTAATTACTGACTAGTCATTTTTCTAGGACTCTTGCTTTTTCTTAGATTAAATATGGATTTTTTGAGCTCATGATTTTGATCCTATACACGTAGGTTAATGTTTTTCTGATCAGTCCTATTCAGGTATGGAGTTTTTAAACATTTGTGTCCCTTGGCCCTAGAACTTCTCTTCAGCATGGAAGATATGACTAGTACTGTTCAGTCTGATTTAGGATCCTGTCCCTAATGATATTACCATCTTCCCCTGGCTTCAATCTGGCCTGACTTCTAAAGAGGGAACTCCAAACTACTTGTCCCCATCTCGTCGCCCCTGTTCAGCTGGAAGAAGCCAGATCCGGTCATCGTTCCATTCCTTTACAGAAGATTATCAACTGTAAAACCACAGATGACTTCTCATCACTTCAAAACAAATTTGCCAGACTCTAAAGAGATCAACTACACCTGGATGACTCTTGGCCAGCTTGCTCCAAAAGGCCACTAACCTGCCACCCTATGCTCATTATGATGTGCCTCGCACTCTCCATTGGCCTCTTTACCTGCTACCTGTAAACTCGCAAGGCCTAAAATTCCTACGTGCTCTTCGAGAAGACAGCTGACTGATTTCCCCCGTGACCTCTGCAGAAGCTTGGTTTGACACCCCTCACCAATCTATGGCCTCAAGGAAACTTCATCCATCTCATACCTGCAGAGATTTATCTTTTCTGTGCCTACCTCCTGGGAATTTTTTCACCCTCAAGCCTGATTTGCCTGTTTTGTATGCCTACATCCCCCCCTCATAACACCCCATGTCGCCCCCCTTTCAGCTCCGAAGCAGCCAGATCGAGAAACGATGCCCCACTTCCTATGAAAAAAAAAGGGGGGGGGAATGTTGGATAAGATTCAGGCTGGCAGGCCATACCCCTAGGCGTCTTCCCGGAAGTGCCCAACTCTTGCGAGAATTCACCTTTGGCGGGCTCTGAGTCCCCACGCTTCCTGATCCTGGGAATACTCGCCTCTCGTGGGAATTCAACCCTGGGTGGGCTCTCCCTTTCTGAGCCAATCTGGACCATACAAGTCACGCTCCCACCCCTCTGTACTTAAGCCCCGGCTTGTCCAGAATTCTCTCTCTTTTCTTTTTGCCGTCATCTTCTCACCAGCTCTCCCCTGCCCCGTTCCCTTTTCCCTTTCTCCCTTTCCCCCCTTTCTCCCCTTCCCTTAATAACCCCCCCTTTTCTACAAGGCGGTCCCAGTGTGGTGTTTTGCCCTTCAGCCCCTATTCATGCTTAATACATTGTTACAACACACACACACACACACACACACACACACACACAAAAAAAAAAAAAAAAACAGCATGGTATTGGCACCAAAATATACCAGTTGACCAATGGTACAGAATAGAAGACACAGAGATGAACCCACACACCTACAGTTATCTTTTTTTAAAAAATATTTATTTATTTGCTTTAGTTGCACACAATACAATGCTTCTATGTTTACGTGGTGCTGAGGATTGAACCCAGGCCGCGCATGTGCTAGGCGAGCGTTCTACAGCTAAGCCACAACCCCAGCCCCCTACAGTTATCTTATATTAGACAAAGGTGCCAAAAACATTAACTGGAGAAAAGACAGCCTCTTCAACAAATGGTGTTGGGGAAACTGGAAATCCTCATGTAATAAAATGAAATTAAATCTCTTTCTCTCACCATGCACAAAACTTAACTCAAAGTGGATCAAGGACCTAGGAATTAAACCAGAGACCTTGCACCTAATAGAAGAAAAAGTAGGCCCAAATCTCCATCATGTTGGTTTAGGCCCCAACTTCCTCAATAAGACCCCTATAGCACAAGAACTAAAACCAAGAATCAATAAATGGGATGGATTAAAACTAAAAAGCTTCTTCTCAGCAAAAGAAATAATAAGTGAGGTGAATAGAGAACCTACAGAATGGGAACAAATCTTTACCACAAGCACATCAGATAGAACACTAACCTCAAGGACTTATAAAGCTCTCAAAAGACTTAACACCAAAAAAACAAATAACCCAATCAATAAATGAGTCAAGGACCTGAACAGACATTTCTCAGAAGATGATATGCAAACAATCAACAAATATATGAAAAAATGTTCAACATCTCTAGCAATTAGAGAAATGTAAATCAAAACTACTCTAAGATTTCATCTTACTCTAGTCAGAATGGCAGCTATCAAAAAAAAAAACAAACAACAATAAATGCTGGCGAGGATATGGGGGGAAAGGCACACTCTTACATTGCTTGTGGAACTGCAAATTGGTGAAGCCAATCTGGAAAGCAATATGGAGATTCCCAGGAAAACTTGGAATGGAACCACCATTTGACCCAGCTATCCCACTCCTTGGTCTATTCCCAAAGGACTTAAAAACAGCTTACTACAGTGACACAGCCACATCGATGTTTATAGCAGCACAATTCACAATAGCTAGATTGTGGAACCAACCGCATGCCCATCAGCAGATGAATGGATAGGGAATCTTTGGTATATATACACAATGGAACACTACTCAGCACTAAATGGCATTTGCAGGTAAATGGAGTTGGAGAAAATAATGCTAAGTTAGCCAATCCCAAAAAACCAAAGGTCAAATGATCTCTTTGATATGAAGATACTAACTTGTAAAGGCAAGGGAGTGGGGATGAAAGGAATGAAAGAGCTTTAAATAGAACAGAGGGGGGAGGGGGAGGGGAGGGGACAAGGGGATAGGAATAATAGCAGACTGAGTTATCCTGATTACCCTAAATACATGTATGAAGACATAATTGTTGTAAAAAATACTTTATATAAAACCAGCAACTTGAAAAATTGTGCTCTTTATATGTAATATGAAATGAAATGTACTCTGCAAACATGTATAACAAATTAGAATAAAAAATTCCTAGTGACACATTTTATATATATATATATATATATATATATATATATATATATATATATATATATATACAACAAAAAAAGTCCAAGTCCAAAGTGTTAGAAAAATTGCTGAACATAGTTAACTTAGCCGGGAACACCGTGTTAGTGAAATAAAAGGGTTTATTGGGGTGCCACGTGGGTAGGGAAGGGATGGACGGGAGCAGGGGCAAGCAGGAACATAGAGCAGGAACAGAGAGAGCGATTTTAGTCCGGGGCTGGCTTTAAATAGAGTAGGGGTCATAAAACCCCCTTGGAGTGAGTCCTTGTCCTATAGGCCAGCAGAGGTCTGCGGGGGGGGTAGTGGACAGGGGACTTTCTGGTCAGGTTTTTTGGTCACGCTGAGGATCTTGGGAGGTGTAGTTTTTAACAAAGCACCTGGGGAGGTGTGGCCTCCTGCCTGGGAGGCGCAGCCTCCTGCCTGGAATCCAACACAAAGTCTTCTTCTTCCAAAGTGGCCAATCTCTTGGGCTGGTTCTGCTCACTGCCTGCAGCTTTCTTCAGCAGGTACTCCACCTTTATAGCATCTCTAATTTCCTGGGATCTCCATGGCAGCTTCATATCACAGCTCCATACATCACCCTTTTAGGGGCTGCTTACAGGATCATCAGGCTTGACAAATTTGACTCCAGACTTTCCCTTGAAGTCTTGGTTGAAGCCTCCATCAATCTATAGCCCTTGCATTCTGCCTGCCTGCAAAACCAGCATCATGGTAAAGGTGAAAAATGCAAACACTTGTATAAACATAAGTCATTCCCAAAACTGTTCTCAGTCTTTAGAAAAGCCACAAAACATTCTTGCTCCTTGTTTTATCTAGCTTACAAAACCGGGTGGCCGACTACCCTTCCCCTAGTGGTCAGGCTGACCCAAAACTTAAAAATAATGCTTTGTATGTAATTTGATATGTTAACCAATCAGAAGAGCACTGCAAAACCCCCCTTAACTTGTATGTATTTCATTATAAAAACCCTGCTAAATCTGGGCTCGGGGCCTCTTAGCATCACTGGTTACCGAGTGCGCAGAGGACCAAGCTCGAGCTTGCTAATAAATAACTCATTGTTGCACTGACCAAGGACTCTGGTGGTCTTCTTGGAGGTCCCAAGCCATGGGGCACAACAATGGGGCTATTGCCAAAGCTATACTGATGAGCACAAGCTATACTAGGATCTTCTTGAACCATGACTGAAGTAGCCTCTGAGTCGCTTGATGGCTGACCATGGGAAACAAATCCTGGGGTAGCAACTGCACAGGTAGCCCTATATAAGTAGGGTGCCCTAGGGCTCTCTTTTCAAAGTCTTTAAAATGAGTTTACCTACACATTTAAGCCTCCCAAGGGTGGGTTCTTGCTGATTCCTGAGATATTCTCAAGCTATCTTCCCTATTGTCCCAGTGTAAAGAGTAATGCTTCTTCTTTTTTTTTTTTTTTTTTTTTTTTTTTTTTTTTTTTTGGTGAGGCGGGAGGGGTTCCAAGGATTGAACTCAGGGGCACTCAATCACTCAGCTACATCCCCAGCCCTATTTTGTATTTTTATTTAGAGATAGGGTCTCACTGAGTTACTTAGTGCCACACTTTTGCTGAGACTGGCTTTGAACTCCCTATCCTCCTGCCTTAGCCTCCCAAGACACTGGAAGTATAGGCATGCACCACTGCACCCAGCTGGACTTTTTTTTTTTTGTTACCAGGGATTGAACTCAGGGGCACTCAACCACTGGGCCACATCCCCAGCCCTTTTTTGTATTTTATTAGAGACAGGGTCTCACTGAGTTGCTAAGTGCCTCGCCATTGCTGAGGCTGGCTTTGAACTCGCGATCCTCCTGTCTCAGCCTCCCAAGTGCTGAGATCACAGGCGTGCGCCACCGCACCCGGCTTGGACTTCTTTTTAATAGGACTAATTTCTTTAGCAACTGTACCATATTGGCAGCACCTCTCCCCCCCCCCCTTTTTTTTTTCATGGTACTAGGGATCAAACCTAGGGCCTTGAGCATGCCAGGCAAGTGCTCTACCACTGAGCTATATTCCCAGCCCTGCAGAAACTTTAAATGTCCTCCTTTTCTGGTGTGTTATGACTTGGATATGAGGAGTCTTCCAAAAGCTCACATGTGAGACAATGCAAGAAGCTTCAGAGGAGAAATGATTGGGTTATAAGAGTCTTAACCCAATCAGTGTTTTAATCCCCTGGTAGGGATTAACTGAGTGGTAATTGAATTGGAAGGGTGTGGCTGGAGGAGGTGGGAATTTGGGCATGGCTTTGGTGTATATATTTGTATCTGCAGAATGGAGCCTCTCTCTGCTTCCTGATCACTGTGATATGAGCTACTCCCTTCTGCCACACATTCTGCCATGATGTTCAGCTTCATTTTGAGCCCTGAGAAATGGAGCCAGGCTTCTATGGACTGGGACCTCTGAAACTGAGCCCTCAGATAAGCTCTTCCTCCTCTATAATTGAGCTGGTCAGGTCCTTGAGTCACAGCAGCAAAAAAGCTGACTAAAACATTGTCTAAAAGCAAATTTTCAAAATTTTTCCATTTTGTTCCTCTTTGCTCTTGATTCTCCAGTAAATTTGGTTAAAAACAACCAGTATACCCATGCAGCTGCCTGAATGCTGTGCTATTTTCGAATCTCCTTCACCAGATAACAAGTCCATCACCCTTTAACTCAACCTTATTCAAAGTTTCAAGGCATGGATGAATAGAATCCAAATCCTTTGCCACAATGTGACAGGAATGATTTCTACTCCAATTCTCAACAATCCTTATTTTCATCTGAATTTCATGAGTATAACATTTCCTATTTTCATTCCTATCATCATTATGGTCTTCTGAGTCCTCTCCAGAATTGCCTGTTAAGTTCCACCTAACAGCATTCTATGCTTTTGAAACCGCTTTTTACCTGTGGCGAGTTCTTGCTTCCCCGAACGCTGAAGAATAACCCGAAGAAGCACTCTGAGTCAAGCGAGGCAAGCGTAGAGTGGAAAATGGAAAACTTTATTGAAAGGATAGCAAGACTTCCCCAGAGGAAGAAGGGGACCCGGGAACCAGGAATCCCAAAGGGAGGAGAGGCCTTCTCCCTTTTATACTGAAATCTTTCTTTTGTTCTTTTTATGTTCTCTATCTCTGTCCTGCCTGGGACAGGAAAGTCAAAAGATGTGACACCGGAGGGCCCATGGTGGGTGGGGACTCACAGGAAGGGCTTAGGGCTAGTTGATTAGCATCTCCGTTTGCTGGGAGCTGTTTCATTAACATTCCATAACATGGGCCCTAAACTTGGGAACATTAACCATCTTATCTTCCTTAGAGTTGTTCAATGTCTTTCCAGGACTCAGACTGACTCCATTTTCCTTAAGGACTCCATGTTCTTTATGAAACTCGATGTTAGACCCAATTTGTCTATCTACACTCACTGCCTAGCTTTAAATCTGGCTTTACTTTCTCTAGTCTATTTCTCCAAACTTCCCCAAATTTCTCTTGCAAATCAGTTCCAAAGGTTCTTTCACATCATTTCCAGTATAATCACAGCAACAGCCCTATTCTCAGTACCAATTTTCTGTTAGACAGTTTCCATCACTGTGACCAAATACGAGTTAATCAACCTGTAAAGAAGGAAGGTTTATTTTGGCTCACAGTTTCAAAGTTTCCTGTCATGAATGACTGGCTTCATTGTTATTGGGTCTGTGGCAAGACAGTACATTATGGTAGGAGCACATGATAGAGGCGTCTGCTACTTCCTGGAAACCAGGAAGCAAAATAGGGAGATAGGAAATGATAAGGGTCCCAATGTCTCCTTCCAGGGCACACACTCATTGACCTAACTTCCTTTCACTAGGCCTTATCTACTAAAGGTTCTACCATTTCCCAATAATGCCATGGACTGAGGACAAAGTCTTCAAAACATCTGTCTTCAGAGGACAATCAAAATCCAAAAAGGAAAATACTATTGATATATGCAAGAACATGGATAAATCTCAAAAGCATTGTCAAGATTTAGAAAAATCTTGTTTGTAGGAAAAAAAGAAAACAGACATGAAAGCTTACTTAAGTGCATGATTCCATTTATATAAAATTCTACAAGAAGTAAAAGTGCAGCAATAGAAAGCAGATCACTTGTTGCCAAAAGTAGAGGGGATTGATTGAAAGAGGTAGAAAGGAGCTTTGGGGGTGAAGGAAAAGTTCTCTTATCATGATTGTGGTGATGATTACATAACTACATGAAATTTCTCAAAATTCATCATATTGTACACTTAAAATTGGTAAATGTTATATATAAAGTATACTTCATAAAATGTTGTACAGAAACATATTTAAAATATTGACGTTATTTTAGAACTTCCTCTTCTAAACTGCTATAATATTTGAAGCTTACAATATATACACAAAACAATGTACAAATTGGAAGTGTACATTTCAGTGAATTATCAAGAAAAAAACACTCATATAAATACCACCCAAGGAAAGAAAGAGAACATTGTGAACAACAAAAAAGACCCACTCATTTTCTCCAAGTAGAAATTCACAATTAACTTAGCCTTGTAAGAATGCAGTTTCATGTGTTTTTGATCTTTTACTTAAGGGAAATTGAGAGTTAGCCTTATCCAAAAAGAGGGCTGGCCTTTGCTCTAGGCTTCTGGGAAGTGATCTCTACTCATGGAAAGTCCTGCCTGATAAACATGTTTGTTTATCTGGAGACCTTAGGACCTTAGGCCAAGCAGTATCAACTCAACCTTCAAAGAGACTGGAAAATAAATGTCAGCCACACACATGGTCAACCATGTCTACATGACCAAGTCTCAATTAAAAAACTCAAGTGAGCTTCCCTGGTGGCAACACTTCGTGTGTATTGTCATACAATGAATGCTGACAAGAGAAGTCTGTTCTGTCCAAAACTCTACTGAGAGTGGACGACTGAAAACTCCATGCGCAGAACACTCTTTAACTCTGGTCCAGTGAACATCTTCCCCTGATTTTAATTTGTATCCTTCTGCTCTAATAAACCATAAATATGAGTATAAGTTTCAGTGAGTTCTGCGAGGCTCCTCGCAAATTATCAAACCTGAGGATGGCCTTAGGATCCCTTGAATTTGCAGTTGGCTTCAGAAGTGTGGGTGTCTTGAGGAATACCTGAACTTTGTAGGGGATGTCAGAAGTGATGGTGGTCTTGGGGATTCCTGAACTCATATGGCATTATCTTGTATAAGGCTTCTTTTACTTAGTATTTTTCTGAGATTCGTTCATGTAATAGTTTTAAGTACAGTTTCTTTAATTGTGTAGTAACATATTATATGAAGTGACTATAATTCTCACTCTACTACTAATAGTCACTTGAATTTTTTTTTTTTTTTTTGAGATTTGCACTATTGACACACCTACAAGAAAAGAGAAATCCATAAGCATAGCAGGAGATTTTAACACATCTGTCTCAAATGACAAGAACAAGAAGACAAAAATTCAGAAAAAATGTATTTATTATACAATTTTAAAATTAGACTTGACATTACTCAATACCTAAAAGTATTGGGTCTTCTTTGGGAGTAGTAATAAGGAGTATCACCCAAATGAACACTATATTCTTAAATTAATCCAAAATCTATACAATTTTTGTTTCAGTGAATTTTCATATAACTCTTCCAATTTTACAAGTAGGAAAACTGAAGAATAGAAAAATTAAGAAATTTGCTCAAAGTCACAGCTAATAAATGACAGATCTAGATTCCAACTTTAAGGAAATTTAATTCTAAAGCCAACTTCTGAATTCCTATGCTATTTTTTAACATGTTTTCATTTTTTCTTTCTTCTTGCGTCTTTCTAGAAAATCATCTATTTTATCTAAATTTTAAAATTTATTAACAAGATTCAAACTTCAAATTTTTATGTGAAGTCAAATAAATTATAGTCAGGATTAGAAGCTATTTATGCCATATAAAATAATAGAAATAAACTATATTTACCTATATTCTTTCTTCCATTATTATGAACCTCATAAATTCATATAGAGGAAATAGTATATCTTGATCTTGTACTGAAATTACATGACAAAAAAATTCATTGTTTCAACTAAGACCAATTATCAGTCACTACAGATTTCAGAAAGTTCAATGCTTGGAAATTAAACATCACTGACATTAATAACAACATATATTATAGTCCCATAATTCACATAAAGTAATTTTTCTATAGAATAGTCTTAAGCCTGGTTACTACAAAAGCAATATCTGCTGGAGTAAAATGTTTAAGTCTTTGTTTTTAAGCCTTTCTCTTCTGTGTGATAATTCAACTGGTGGTAAACTTCCTAATTTTGTTCCTCCTGGAAACATAACATAAGCAATTAAGTTAACTAAGCTGCCTTACAACATTATATAGACAAGCAAATAACTCCTGATTGTTCCTGGACTGGGACAAACTATGAATAAACTAGAAATACCCAATAATGAAACCATAGGTTTGACTATAAGGGCATAGTTGGATCTGACTGGCAGCATGAAAGGACATGTTTAGGTTGTCTTTAGCACCTAGATCAATGAATTAGTAAAACCACTTAACTCCTGGTAATAAATTACAGTCAGAATTAGTAGCTATTTCTGCCACTTAAAAAATAATTCTTTGAGCCGGGCACGGTGGCACACACCTGTAATCCCAGCACTTTGGGAGGCTGAGGCAGAAGGATCACGAGTTCAAAGCCAGCCTCAGCAACAGGAGGCACTTAGGAACTCAGTGAGACCCTGTCTCAAAATAAAATACAAAAAAAAGGGCTGGGGATGCGGCCCAGTGGTCGAGTGCCCCTGAGTTCAATCCCCGGTACCACAAAAAAAAATAATAATAATAATAATTCTTTGCTCCTTGGTAAATGTCCCCTTGACTTCCATTTTATTTTTTCATGGTATTTATCATGTAATATTTATTTATTTATTTGCTTATTGTCTTTCTCGCCTTTAGAAGGTAACCTCCATGAAGGTAAGGGTTTGTTCTTTCTTATTTGTTCATTATGGTACTGGGAATTAATCCCAGGGCTTCACATGTGATACGCCCATGCTTTAACACTGAGCTATATCCCCAGCACCTATTCTTTCTTGTTACCTGCTCATTACCAGTACGTGGCTCATGGTAGTGTTTTAGTTAGCATTTGTTGACTAAAACTCATACTAACTTACAGGCGTTATCTGATTAAAATTTTACTGAGCACCAATATGCTTGAAGCCCTATGCTAATAAGGTGTGGTACTATATTGGTTTTGATTTTATGGAATTAAGAAAGGCCGAGAGTGCCACCAGGCCCAGGCTCCAGCCAGCCACGCCGATCTCCACCCCAGAGCAGGAGACAGCAAGGACAGACCCGCCAACTCTGCTTAGAGTGCAGGCGGGCCTGGGGCAGTCCCAGGGTCCTACATCAGAGTGCCGCCAGGCCCAGGCTCCATCCACTCCCGCCTACCTCCGCCCCAGAGCAGGAGACAGCAAGGACAGACATGCCAACTCTGCCTGAGACCAGGCAGGCCCAGGGCAGTCTCGCGGACCTTCACCCGAGAGTGGCCAGCCCCAGGTCAGTCCCGCCGACGCCCACTGGTGTGCTACCAGTCTCCAGCAAGCCCCTCAGACCTCCGCCCAGAGCAGGAGACAGCAAGGACAGACCTGCCAACTCTGCTTAGAGTGCAGGCAGGCCCAGGGCAGTCCCGTGGTCCTACATCAGAGTGCCGCCAGGCCCAGGCTCCATCCAGTCCTGCTGACATCCACCCCAGAGCAAGAAACATCAAGGACAGACCTGCCAACTCTGCCTGAGCCCAGGCAGGCCCAGGGCAATACCACTGACCTTCACCCCAGTGCGGTTAGCCCCAGACCACCACAGGAGCTCAGACTCAACCAGTTTGGCCCTCACCAACCAGTGTGAAACCAGCCCCAGGTAGCATACTTTGAGGGTCAGTGGCAGGTTCTGATAGTCCAGCGCTAAGGGGAGGCACAAACAACCTGCAAGGGTATTATAAAAATATAGGGAAGAATCTGTAATGACTCAGATCTACACTGCAATAAAGCAAATAGACATCATGAAAAAACAGGGGGGGGGAAATACCGCAAACAAACCAGGATTCCTAACAGAACCCATGCTCAGCGAAGTTGAAGAAATGTCAGAGAAGGGGTTCAGAAGGTTCATAATTAAAATGATCTGTGAAACAAAGAATGACCTAAATGAGCAAATATAGGCAAAATTGACCACTACAACAAAGATATAAGAGAACAAATACAGGTAGCAAAAGATTACTTCAAAAAAGAGATAGAAACTGAAAAAAAAAAACCAGTCAGAAATCCTTGAAATGAGGGAAACAATTAACCAAATAAAAAACACAATTGAAGGCATCACCAACAGACTACATCAACTGGAAGAAAGAACTTCAGACAATGAAGACAAAGTATATAATCTTGAAAATAAAATTGACCACACAATGAAGATAGTAAGAAACCATGAACAGAACATCCAAGAAGTATGGGACAGCATCAAAAGACCAAATATAAGAATAATTGGGATAGAGGAAGGCACAGAGTTTCAAACCAAAGGAATGCACAACCTCTTTAATGAGATAATATCAGAAAATTTCCCAAGCATGAAGAATGAATTAGAAAACAAAATACAAGAGACTTATAGGACACCAAATGTACAAAATTACAACAGATCTACACCAAGACACATTATAATGAAAATGCCTAGCATACAGAACAAGAATAGAATTTTAAGGCCACAAAAGAAGGAATCAGATTACATATAGGAAGAGACCAATTCGTATCACAGATTTTTCAATTCAGACACTCAAAGCTAGGAGATCATGGAACAACATATTCCAAGCTCTGAAGGAAAAGAGATGCCAACCAAGAATCTTATACCAGCAAAATTAAGCTTTAGTTTTGAGGATGAAATAAAAACCTTCCATGATAAACAAAAGTTAAAAGAATTTACAAGTAGAAAGCCGGCACTACAGAAAATCCTCAGCAAAATATTCCATGAAGAGGAAAAGAAAAACAATGATGAAAATCCACATAGGGAGGTATTACACTAAAGGAAAAAACCATCAGAAGAGAAACCATTGCCGGGGCTGCTGAGTTATGAATGGGGCCGAGTTCTAAGCTACCCCCCCCCTTTTGGGCCCAAAAGGGGGTTTTCCCTCTGCCCGCAGAAGGAAAATGTAACTTACCCAGCGAGGATGAGCTTAAGGACAAAAATAGCTGGGTGTCTACCTCTGTCTGGTGAACAGAAAAAACCACGCCACACCCAGGGAGTTTTGTATAGCAAGCGAGAATCCAGAAACTCAGATTTATTGGCAAGGTACTGACTTAAATAGGCCTAGAACTAACCAATCAGCCAGCAGGGCGGTCGGGTCTCTCACGCTACGTCATAGCCACACCCCTTGGCTTAGCCCCAGTCCTACTAGGGCGTGGTAAACAGCCAAAGCCAGTCCCCTTGGCAGACATGGAGTCCCAACAAACCATGTCAAGGTAAATACCAGAAATAAAAATGGCTGGGAATACAAAACACATCTCAATAATAACTCTGAATGTTAATGGCCTAAACTCACCAATCAAAAGACATAGACTAGCAGATTGGATAAAAAAAAAAAACAGACCCAACAATATGCTGGTTCCAAGAGACTCATCTCATAGGAAAAGACATCCATAGGCTGAGGGTGAAAGGTTGGGAGAAATCCTACCACTCATATGGACAGAGGAAACAAGCAGGAGTTTCCATCCTCATATCAACTAAAGTAGACTTCAAGCTAAAGTCAATCAAAAGGGATACAGAAGGACACTATATAGTGCTCAAGGGAACCATACAACAACAAGACTTAACAATTATAAATATTTATGCCCCCAAACAATGGACCATCCATGTTCATCAAACAAACTCTCCTGAAGTTTAAGAGTCAAATTGACCACAACACAATAATTCTGGGTGACTTTAACACACCCCTTTCACCACTGGATAGATCTTCCAAACAAAAGCTGAACAAAGAAACTATAGAACTCAAAAATACAATAAACAACTTAGACTTAACTGACTTATATAGAATATTTCATCCTTCAACAAGTGAATACACTTTCTTCTCAGCAGCACATGGAACCTTCTCTAAAATAGACCATATACTAGGCCAAAAAACAACTCTGAGCAAATACAAAAAAGTTGAGATTCTACCCTACATTCTATCTGACCATAATAGAATGAAATTAGAAATCAATGATAAAATAAGAAATAAAAGCTACTCCAACACCTGGAGACTAAATAATATACTACTGAATGAACAATGGGTTGCAGATGACATCAAAGAGGAGATTAAAAAATTCTTAGAGGTGATGAGAACACAGACACACATATCGAAATCTCTGGGACACTATGAAGGCAGTTCTAAGAGGAAAGTTCATTGCATTGAGTTCATTCCTCAAAAGAAGAAAAAGTCAACAAATAAATGACTTAAAATTACATCTCAAAGCTCTAGAAAAAGAAGAATAATCCAACACCAAAAGTGGTAGAAGACAGGAAATAATTAAAATCAGAGTTGAAATTAATGAAATTGAAACCAAAGAAACAATTGAAAAAATTGACAAAACAAAAAGTTGGTTCTTTGAAAAAATAAATAAAATTGACAGACCCTTAGCCAGGCTAACAAAAAGAAGGAGAGAGAGAACTCAAATTACTAACATATGTGATGAAAAAGGAAATATCACAACAAACACTACGAAAATACAGGAAATAATTCAAAATTATTTTGAAAACTTGTACTCCAACAAAATACAAAACAGCGAAGGCATCGACAAATTTCTAGAGTTGTATGATGTGCCCAAACTTAAGCAGGATGATATAAATAATTTGAACAGACCAATTTCAAGCAAGGAAATAGAAGATGCCATCAGAAGCCTACCAACCAAGAAAAGCCCAGGACCAGATGGATACACAGCTGAGTTCTACAAGACCTTCAAAGAAGAACTGATACCAATACTCTTCAATTTATTTCAGGAAATAGAAAAAAAGGGAGCACTTCCAAACTCATTCTATGAGGCCAACATCACCCTGATCCCCAAACCAGGCAAAGACACATCCAAAAAAGAAAACTTCAGACCCATATCTTTAATGAACATAGATGCAAAAATTCTCAATAAAATTCTAGCAAAACGGATACAGAAACATATCAAAAATATAATACACCACGATCAAGTGGGGTTCATTCCAGGGATGCAAGGATGGTTCAACATACGGAAAACAACAAATGTAATTCATCACGTCAATAGACTCAAAGATCAGAACCATCTGATTATCTCAATCGATGCAGAAAAAGCATTTGACAAAATACAGCACCCCTTCATGCTCAAAACACTAGAAAAACTAGGGATAATAGGAACATCTCTCAACATAGTAAAACCTATATATGCTAATCCCCAGGCCAACGTTATTCTAAATGGAGAAAAATTGAAATCATTCCCTCTAAAAACTGGAACAAGACAGACATGCCCTCTTTCACCACTTCTATTCAACATAGTAATTGAAATGCTGGCCAGAGCAATAAGACAGATGAAAGAAATTAAAGGGATACAGATAGGTAAAGTAGAACTCAAATTATCATTATTTGCTGATGATATGATTTTATACCTAGAAGAACCAAAATATTCCACCAGAAAACTTCTAGAACTCATAAATGAATTCAGCAAAGTAGCAGGATACAAAATCAACACCCATAAATCTAAGGCATTTCTACATATCAGTGACAAATCCTCTGAAAGGGAAATGAGGAAAACTACCCCGTTTACAATAGCATACAAAAAAATAAAATAAAATACTTGGGAATCAACTTAACCAAAAACGTGAAAGACCTCTATAATGAAAACTACAGAACACTAAAGAAAGAAATTATGGAAGACCTTAGAAGATGGAGAGATCTACCCTGTTCTTGGATAGGCAGGACTAATATTGTCAAAATGACCATACTACCAAAAGCACTATACAGATTTAATGCAATGCCAATCAAAATCCCAATGACATTCCTCATAGAAATAGAAAAAGCAGTCATGAAATTCATCTGGAAAAATAAGAGACCCAGAATAGTTAAAGCAATCTTTAGTACGAGGAGTGAAGCAGGCGGCATCACTATACCAGACCTTAAATTATACTACAGAGCAATAGTAACAAAAACAGCATGGTATTGGCACCAAAATAGGCCGGTAGACCAATGGTATAGAAGAGTGGACACAGAGACTAACATATAATTTCAGTTATCTTATATTAGACAAAGGCGCCAAAAATGTACATTGGAGAAAAGATAGCCTCTTCAACAAATGGTGCTGGGAAAACTGGAAATCCATATGCAATAAAATGAAATTAAACCTCTATCTCTCACCATGCGCAAAATTCAACTCAAAGTGGATCAAGGATCTAGGAATTAGACCAGAGACACTACATCTAATAGAAGAAAAAGTAAGCTCTAATCTCCAACATGTTGGATTAGGCCCCAAGTTCCTTAATAAGAATCCTGTAGCACAAGAATTAATACCAAGAATCAATAAATGGGATAGACTCAAATTACAAAGCTTCTTCTCAGCAAAAGAAACAATCAGTGAGGTGAACAGAGAGCCTACTAATTGGGAACAATTTTTTACCACATGCACATCAGATAGAGCTCTAATCTCTAGAATATATAAAGAACTCAAAAATCTTAACACCAAAAAAGCAAATAACCCAATCAATAAATGGGCCAAGGAACTGAACAGACACTTCTCAGAAGAAGATATACAATCAATCAACAAATACACGAAAAAATGCTCAACCTCTCTGGCAATTAGAGAAATGCAAATCAAAACCACTCTTAAGATTTCATCTTACACCTGTCAGAATGGCAGCTATTAAGAACACAAACAACAATAAATGTTAGAGAGGATGTGGAGAAAAGGGCACACTCATACATTGTTGGTGGGACTGCAAAATGGTGCAGCCAATATGGAAAGCAGTATGGAGATTCCTTGGAAAACTTGGAATGGAACCACCTTATGACCCAGCTATCTCACTTTTGGTCTTTACCCAAAAGACCTGAAAACAGCATACTACAGGGACACAGCCACATTAATGCTTATAGCAGCACAATTCACAATAGCTAAACTGTGGAACCAACCTAGATGCCCTTCAGTAGATGAATGGATAAAGAAAATGTGGTATATACACACAATGGAGTATTACTCAGCAATAAGAGAGAATAAAATCATGGCATTTGCAGGTAAATGGATGGAGTTAGAGAATATAATGCTAAGTGAAGTTAGCCAATCCCAAAAAGCCAAATGCCAAATGTTTTCTCTGATATAAGGAGGCCAATTCACAGTAGGGTTGGGATGGGGAGCATAGGAGGATTAGAGGAACACTAGAATGGCCAATGGGGAGGGAGGGGAAGGGAGGGGATAAAAGGGTGAAGAAAAAAAAAAGATGGTAGAATGAGATGGATATCATTACCCTAAGTGCATGTATGAAGTCACGAATGGTGTGAATATAATTTGCATACAACCAGAGATTTGTAAAAATGTGCTCTATATGTGTAATATGAAATGTAATGCATTCTGCTGTCATTTATAACAACTTAGAATAAAAAATAAATTAATTAAAAAAAAAAAGAAAGGCCAAATGTTTTTCTGATATGTGGATGCTGATCCATAATGGAGGGGGGTTAGGAATGAATGAAGGAACTTTGGATTGGGCAGAGGAGAGCGATGAGAGGGGTGGGAGTGTGGGGATGGGAAGGATGGTGAAATGAGATGGACAGTATTACCCTATATACATGTATGATTACATGACTAATGTGACTGTACACCATGTACAGCCAGAGGAATAAGAAGATGTGCTCCATTTGTGTACAATGTGTCATATTGCATTCTACTGTCATGTATAACTAATTAGAACAAAGTAAAAATAAATAAATGTATAACTACATATATAATATAAACTATAGATAATAATAAAGGGGTCACTTCCCTGGTGGCACCATGGCATGAACCAAGAAAAGCAGACAGGCAGATTGTCATCAAGGTGGGTGAATAATCAAGAATTAGGGGGGTCTTTACTGGAATTTAATACTAGACACTCAAAACAGATCAGGGACTCAGGAGATCTTATATAATAAAATAAGGGGGAAAGATCCCAAGCCCCACAGTCACAGCAGCAGCTGGAGTCACAAACCAGAATGGTCCCTCCGTGAACGCAGTAAAGCAATAAAGGAATTAAAGGAATCCCCATTCTTGGGAAGACTGAGGTGTGTGAAGGTGCAGAGAGTTTAGAGATCAGAGTTACTGGCTGAAAAAACAGTAAGCTATGCTGCACAATATCTGTGTATGGGAAAGAAGCCACTATTTTTCTTCCAGTGGCATGCATGGAGGACAGCAGAAGGAACCATTGTGCAGCCACAGCCTGGGGGGTCAACAGCTAGGGGAGCCATTACTGGCAAACCCGAGTCTGGCTTGAAAAACAAGCCAAGCAAACCCACGCTGTGTAACAGAGTGTGCCTTAATGATCAGGAAAAAATCAAGCATAAAGGAGGTTTACACAGGAGAATACTGGTCATGGAAACCCACATGGCTTTCCCGTCATCTCCCATCTAGCAGCTTGCAGAACAGGACAGGAGAGAAGCAACAGACCAGGAATTCAAAAAGGCAGGGTGGGGAGAGAATGAGTTTGGAGACTGAATCAGAGAACAGGAATTATGGGGTTCATAGGCAAAGTAATGGGCTAAGAACAGGCTCATATGCCACATAAGTGAAATCCGAAGGAGATTCCTGAGGTTCAGTCTTCCAGCATGGACTGGCAATTGCTGGGCCCCGGAGGTGCGTTGCTTTAAAATCTCCAGGCTAACTGGCACCCAGCAAGAGACTGGAGCATACCTAAGCTTACACCCTGCTTCCAGGAGTTCCGCCTCCAGGACTAACCCTCTCACCCTAGCAAGCCCACCCATCCTTAGGGTGGAGTTAGCATCACATACCAGACAACCCACCTACCTGCTAAGAGGGAAACCTAAGAAACTTTTGAACTCCAATGGAAACAAATGTTCAATTTTTCATCAAAACTTATTGTTTTATCTTCTTTTTCTTTTGTTCTCTCACATTTCTGCCATTTTTGAAACCAAGTATTTTTCATACATCAAGTTTATTGAGGACTGGGATGTCTGTATAGTATAATTTTGTTGTGTATACATTTATTTTTTTCTATTTTTAATTTTTTACAGTATATATATATTCCTCTCACTTATCTGTTTCCCTGGATTCTCTGTCTCTATTTACTCCTGCTAACAGCCAATCTCTATTAATCCGTCTTTCACACTTCCTATAATTTTTAAATTCTATAGCCTCTCCTCATTCCTCATAAACATCACATCCTATACCACCTTCCATTCGCACCTTGTCCATTTGAAATTATAAACCCTTTTGCAAACTTACTGTTTATATTGTAGACAATAATTGAACACATCCTTTCTGTTTATTGCAACAAAACTGTAGACATCTTAGTAGGACCTATTTGGCTTAAGGCTATATATTATTTGCATTAGGTGCTGTTATTATTTGTTTCCCTATAAAAAGCGAGGTACTAGAAACCTTCAGGGACACTATAAGTTTACAGGGTAGAAACTGTACTTCTGAGATCCACACTGCTAGATAGGTTAGACACACAAACAACATGAAAAAACAAGGGAACAAATCACCCAAACAAACCAAGATACTCCAATAATAAAATCCATTGACAACACAGTAGAAGAAATAACAGAGAATGATTTTAGAATGTACATAGTTAAACTGATCTGCAACATAAAGGACGATGCAAGGAGGAAAATCAGAGATAAAATTCAGGAGGTGAAAGATCACTTCAATAAAGAGAGATTCTGAAAAGAAATCAAGCGGAAATCCTCAAAATGAAGGAATCAATAAACCAAATTAAAAATTCAATGGAAAGCATCACCAACAGGCTAAACCACATAAAACACAGAATCTCAAGCAATGAAGACAAATAATTTTGAAAATAAAGTTGACCATCGAGAGAAGAAGTTAAGAAAACATGAATAGAACTTTATGGGATAACATTAAAAGACCAAATTTAAGACTTATTGGGATAGATGAAGGTGTGGAGATACAAACCAATGAAATAATATCAGAAAACTTCCCAAGTCTAAATAATGAAATGGCAAATCAAGTACTAGAGTCTTATAGGACCACAAATGTACAAAATTACAACAGACTCACACCTAGGCACATGATAATGAAAATGACTAACATACAGGAGAAGGATAGAATTTTAAAGGATTTTTAAAGGCTATGAGAGAAAAATATCAGACTACATTTAGGGGAAACAAATTTGGATCTCAGCTGATTTCTCAACCAAGATGCTCAAAGCTAGGCAGTCCTGTATTCCAAGCTCTGAAAGAAAATGGATGCCAACCAACAATTCTATACCTAGCAAAAATAAGCTTCAGATTTGAAGATGAAATAAAAAACTTCCATGATAAACAAAAGTTAAAAGAATTCACAATTAGAAAGCCTGTTCTATAGAACATTCTCGACAAAATATTCCATGAAGATGAAATGGAAAAGAAAGTGAAAACCAGCAAAGGGAGGACCTATACTAAAGAAATCATCAATCAAAGGAGAAACTAATTCAAATTAAAACCCCAAAATAAACCAAAATGATTCATATCTCAATAATTACCTTGAACATTAATGGCCTAAACTCATCAATCCACAGACATAGACTGACAGATTGGATTAAAAAACAAGACCCACCTATATGTTGTCTCCAAGAGACTCACCTCATAGGCAAAGACAGCCACAGAGTAAAGGTGAAAGGATGGGAAAAATTATATCATTCACATGAACTGTTTCTATCCTCATATCAGATAAGTGGACTTCAAACCAAAGTTAATCAGAGGGACAAAGAAGGACATTTCATAATGCTTAAAGGAATTATACCTCAACAAGACGTAATGATGGTAAATATCTATGTCCCAAACATGGAGCATCTACATACAATAAGCAAACCCTTCTCAATGTTAAGAATCAAATACACTACAACACAATAATATTGGGTGACTTTCACACACCTCTCTCACCAGTGGATAGATCCCAGACAAAAACTGACCAAACTATAGAACTAAATAATACAATCAAAGGGCCAGAGTTGTGGCTCAGTGGCAGAGCGCTTGCCTAGGATATGTGAGGCACTGGGTTCAATCCCCACACCACACAAAAAAATAAAATAAAATAAACAAATAATAAATGTATTGTATCCATCTACAACTAAAAAAATATTTTAAAAAAATACAACCAATAATTGATGTCACAGACATATAGAGTATTTCATCCATGAAATGAGCAAATACAACTGCTCTCAGCAGCACATGGATCCTTTTCTAAAATAGATCATATCTTAGGCCACAAAGCAACTCCTAGAAAATACAAAAAAATAGAGATAATACCTTGCGTTCTATCAGATCATAATGGAATAAAATTAGAAATAAACAATAAAATAAAAAATAGAAGCTACTCTAACACCTAGAGACTAAATAATACACTATTGAATGAGGAATGGATAGCAGAACAAATCAGGGATGAAAAAAAAAACTATATTTAGAAGTAAATGAGAATTAAAGCCAGGCGCGGTGGCGCATGCCTATAATCCCAGCACTTGGGAGGCTGAGGCAGGAGGATTACAAGTTCAAAGCCAGCCTCAGCAATGGTGAGGTACTTAGCAATTCAGTGAGACCCTGTCTCTAATAAAATACAAAAAAAGGCTGGGGATGTGGCCCAATGGTCAAGTGCCCCTGAGTTCAATCCCTGGTACAAAAAAAAAAAAAAAGTAAATGAGAATTGCAACATAATATATCAAAATCTCTGGGATATTATGAAGGCAGTGCCAAGAGGAAAGATCATTGCATTGAGCTCATTCATTGAAAGAAAAAAAGTCAACAAAAAAATAACTTAACAATTCCATCTCAAATCCCTAGAAAAAGAACAAATCAACACCCAAAGCAGTAGAAGACAGGAAATAATTAAAATCAGAGCTAAAATCAATGAAACTGAAACAAAAGAAACAATCCAAAAAATTAACAAAACAAAAAGTTGTTTCTTTGAAAAAATAAATTGACAAACCTGTAGCTATGCTAAGGAAGAGAAAAAGAGAAAATTCAAATTACTGAAATTCACAATGAAAAAGGAAATATCACAATGGATACTACTGAAATACAGAAGATAATCAGAAACTATTTTGAAAATTTATACTCCAATAAAATAGAAAATCTTGAAGATATTAACAAATTTATAGAGACATGTGACCTACCCAAACTGAATCAGGAGGACTTAAACAAGTTAAACAAATCAATTTCAAGCAATAAAATAGAAGATGCCATCAAAAGCCTACTAACAGAAAAGCCCAGGACCAGATGGATTCTCAGCTGAGTTCTACAAGACCTTCAAAGAAGAATTAACACCAATATTCCTTAAAGTATTCCATGAAATAGAAAAGGAGGGAACCTTCCAAACACATTCTAAGAAGCTAGTATCATCCTGATACCAAAACCAAACAAAGACATATCACGGAAAGAAAGCTTCAGACCAATATCCTTGATGAACATAGATGCAAAAATTCTCAGTAAAATTCTGGCAAATCGCATACATAAACATATTAAAAAGATAGTGCACCATTATCAAGCAGGGTTGATCCCAGGGATGCAAGCCTAGTTCAACATATGGAAATTAATAAACATAATCAGCACATCAATAGAATTAAAGACAAGAATTATATGATTATTTCAATAGATGCAGAAAATGCATTTGCAAAATACAGCACTCCTTCATGTTCAAAACACTAGAAAAACTAGGATAGTAGGAATATACCTCAATATTATAAAAGCTATTGATACTAAATCCAAGGCCAACATCATTCTAAATGGAGAAAAATTGAAAGCATTCCCTTTAAGAACTGGAACAAGAAAAAAATGCCCTCTTTCACCACTTTTACTCAACACTGTCCTTGAAACTCAAGCTATAGCAATTAGAAGAAAGAAATTAAAGGGATGCAGAAAAAGAAGAACTCAAACTATCACTATTTGCCAATAACATGATTCTATATTTATAATACCCAAAACTTCTACCAGAAAACTTCTAGAACTAATAAATGAACTCAGCAAAGTAGCAGGATATAACATCAACACCCACAAGTAAAATGTACCCCTATATATCAGTGATGAATCCATTGAAAGATAAATTAGGAAAACTACCCTATTCACAATAGCCTCAAAAATATTTTGGGGAATCAATCTAACAAAAGAGGTGAAAGACCTCTACAATGAAAACTACAGAACTCTAAAGAAAGAAATTGAAGAAGACCTTAGAAAATGGAAAGCTCTCCTATGCTCTTGGATAGGCAGAATTAACATTGTCAAAATGGTCATACAACAAAAGCATTATAAAGATTTAACACAATTCCTATTAAAATCCCAATGACATTCTTCATAGAAATAGAAAAAGCAATCATGAAATTAATTTGGAAAAATAGGAGACCCAGAATAGCCAAAGCAAACCTTAGCAAGAAAAGTGAAGTAGGAGGCATCACAATATAAGACCTTAAGTTATACTATAGAGCTATAGTAACAAAAACAGTATGGTATTGGCACAAAAACAGGCACATAGACCAATGGTATAGAATAGAAGACACAGAGACAAACTAACATAAATACAGTTATCTCATACTAGACAAAGGCACCAAGAACATACATTGATGGAAAGATAGCCTCTTCAACAAATGGTGCTGGGAAAACTGAAAATCCATATGCAACAAAATGAAATTAAACCCCTATCTCGCACCCTGCATAACTCAACTCAAAGTGGATTAAGGACCTAGGAATTAGACCAGAGACCTTGCACCTAATAGAAGAAAAAGTAGGCCCAAATCTTCATCAAGTCAGATTAGGCCCTGACTTCCTTAACAAGACTCCTGAAGCACAAGAAATAAAATAAAAAATCAATAAATGGGATGGATTCAAAATAAAAAGCTTCTCAGCAAATATTAAAAAAAAAAAAATCAATGAGGTGAAAAGAGAGCCTACAATATGGGAGCAAATTTTTACCACACGCATATCCAATAGAGCACTAATCTCCAGGATATATAAAGAACTCAAAAAACAGTATCAAAAAACAAACAACCCAATTAATAAATGGGCTAAGGAACTGAATAGAGACATTTCACAAAAGAAAAAATGAAAAACTGTTCATCATCTCTAGCAATTAGAGAAATGCAAATCAAAACTACTCTAAGATTTCATCTCACTCCATTCAGAATGGCAATTATCAAGAATGCAAGCAAAAATAAATGTTGGTGAAGATGTGGAGAAAAAGGTATACTCATACATTGATAATAGGACTGCTAATTCGGGCAACCACTATAGAAAATGGTATGGAGATTCCTCAGAAAACTTGGAATGGAGCCACCATTTGACCCAGTTATCCCACTGTTTGGTTTATACTCAAAGGACTTCAAATCAGCATACTACAGTGATACAGCTACATCAATGTTTATAGCAGCTCAGCTCACAATAGCTGAACTATGGAACCAACCTAGGTGCCCTTCAACAGATGAATGGATAAAGAAAATATGGTGTATATACACAATGGAATATTACTCAGCCTTAAAGAATGAAATTATGGCACTTGCCGCTAAATGGATGGAACTAGAGAGTATCATGCTAAGTGAAGAAAGCCAATCCCAAAGAACAAAATGTTGAATGTTTTCTCTGATATGCAGATGCTAATTCATAATAAGGGAGGTGGTGCTAGGGAAGAATAGAGGTACTTTGGATTAGACAGATGAATGAAAGGAAGGGGAGGGATTAGGAAATAGGAAAGATAGTAGAATGAATTGGACATTATTAGTCTATGTGCATTTACGATTACACCACCTGTGTAATTCTACATCCTGTACAAGCAGACAAATGAGAAGTTATACTCCATTTTTTGTATGATGTGTCAAAATGCATGCTACTGTCATGTATAATTAGAACAAATTAAAAAAAGAACTATAGATAAAACTTAAGATAATTTTCTATTGACTAAGAATATTTTCTTTATTAAAATATTACATAATTACTTCAATAAGATCCTACATAATTCAGGTCCTTTAGTAACATTTATAATAAAATATCATCTTCAAAATGCTGTACTCTTACATAAGAATCTCAAATACTTCCCAAATTACTTGAATCACTTTTAAACACCATCCTGAGTAGGGATGTAGGAAAAGCCTACATTTACGAAATCAAGGTAGCAATCAAATGTTTCCTAAGCAATATCTATTTCCAAATTTCTCTCAGGTTTTCTCTTTTGGTACTTCACCACAAGTTTTCTCTTTAATTAAAAGGACAATTAATTTAGTCTCCTTCTTCTTTTAAAGTTTTCTCTCTAAATAAAATATGTTCATATAAATATTCAGATCTTCTGAAGAATCACACACCAGTTTCCCTGATCATAGTAGCTTTGCAGAATGCTGACATTACTCAGAGTCTGACAGGCAGCTTCCAATTCTCCATCACAGAACACATGGTAGTAACGATGAAACACAGAACCTGGGTCATGAGATCTTATTGGACCAAATGGCTCAACAGGTTTGCCTTTGCCAAGGTTTCCTTTAAGGTGCCAGGGAACCAGCACATCTTGAGAATAAAAAGTAGTCCTGTTGGTGTGAATAGGCAGCTCAGATTTAGTGACTTTCCTTGAATTACATCCTTCCTCCTGAATGTCATTAATGGAGGGGACAGAAGATGCTGAGTCTTGATTGCTCACACCCGGCATTTGCTCCACAAGCTGCCCTCGCACAGATGTATCACTGATCTCTCTCTTTCCTTGGCTAATTCTGTTTTCTTTAAGATACTTGGACTTCTGGTTATTATATTCTTGTTCCATTGCCCAGACATAAATGAGTGCCTTCCCTCCAGGTCTCAAGAGTCGAACAAGTTCTTGGAGAGCTGCCACTCTACGCTCCTAAAAAAAAAAAAACACACACACACACGCACACATTGACATTTAAGAACCTGAAGGAGACATAGAGAGGAAAAATAAAAATAAAACTAACTGTAGGCCTGTATTAAACTACAATGAACAGTAAAAAAAAAAAAAAAAAAAATCTAACAAAATGTTTTATATAAACACAAAAAGAAAAAAAGGAAGGGGCATTTTGTTCTGTGCCTTCTGTTAATTTTCCCTGTTACTTTCCTTAATTGGCTGGCTAGGACACATGAAACAATTGGTATGTTGTTATAGAGCAATAAGTGGTAATATGAGGCACTTTTAGGTGAATCATTACATTTATATTTACAAAATATCACCCAAGATAGATTATGGAGACTTCTCCTTATAGTCTTGATGAAGTAGTTAGTATTCTTCCACTGAAAATAATCACAAAGGCAGGATGAAATACAGGTTGATTAGCTCCTATCTGAAATGCTTGGGACCAGATTTTTGGATTCTGAAATATTTTCATATATATAATGAAGTGTCTTGAGGATGGAACCCAAGCCTAAATATGAAATTCATTTAGGTTTCACATAGTCCTTATATGCATAGCCTGAAGGCAATTTTATATGATACTTTTAATGTACCTTGCATTGTGTCAGCAACCCATGATGTAAAGTCAGGGGTGGAGTGGCATCATGGTAGTGCTAAAACGTTTCAAGTTTTGGACCATTTCTGATTTTTAGATTAGGGATGCTCAATCTGCACATAAAACAGCTACTTAAAGGCACTGGAGATCAACATTGGCAGGTGGACCGGACAGGCTATAATTCCTCAGAGAATTTGATAATTCACAGGATGGGAGAATAAAATATAAGCAGAAAGCAGAAATCTCACTGGCCTGAGGACATAAAGCTTGGAATACAGGGAAGTCAAAGCAACTGAGAATTGGGAGACAGAATCATAGGTAAAGGAACTGCCAGGAAGTGATTACAAAAATCTATATGCAAACTCCTTTAGAAGGACTTGCCAATTCCTAAGTTGCATGAGCCCAGGGTGAAATTCCAAGAACTGAGCAGAAAAGCAGCTAGGAAATTTAAAAGCTAAATGGAAATTTAAGTAGCCAAACAAAGCTGAAGAGAAAGACAATGGAGTTCACAGTCCACCAAGGGGTAATGACCTTGGAATATAACCCAGGCTTTTGCTTGAGACCAAGAAAGGCCACATTCCAGAAAGGGAGAAGAAAAAAAAAAAAAAGTATAAATCAACCCTAATGAAGCATAAAACCAATCCTTTGCAGAATTAAAGTGGTCTGCTTATACTTATCTGCTTGCCCTAATTTAATCCTTTCTGGAAAAAGATAAAATATCCAAATCTTTTAATACAAAATGTCCAGCATCTAATAAAAAATTATGAGGTATGTTAAAATCAATCATGACCAAATGACTGAAAATCAGAGCAAAAGAAGACCATAGAAGTAAACCCCCAGAGACTTCAAAATGACTGTGGTTAATACATTCATGAAAATAGAAAAAAGGAACTTCAGTAAAGATATAAAATATCTTAAAATATATTAAGAAGTCAGACAAAAATTATATAACAGAAAAAAGCAATAGATTAATTTAACAGCAAATTAGACACATCACAACAAAGAATTATTGAACTAGAATTCAGACTAAAACAAATTTCCCAGGTTAAAACACTGGGATGGAAAATATAGAAATATTGTCATTCTAGAATTCAAAACTAGTTATAAACTTTTTAAAATAAAGACAAACTGTAAAGATTTCTAGTTTGTAAAAGGTAAGAGAATTTGTTACCAATACACCTATACTTAAAAAAAAATATCAAGAATTTTTCAAGCAATAGAAACTTAAACCCTCTAAAACCTTGAAAATGCAGGACATGAAAAAGGTTCATAATATAAAGAAATACAATTGAATATTAATAGCCAAACAATAAAAATAATATACAACAATAACACAATAAAAAGAAGAAGGGAAAAATGACATTAAATGTGGTTAGAGTCTCACAATATTAGGAAGTGGGTAAACATACCAACTTAAGGTAGACAATAAGGTCATGGATACATACTGCAACCACTGAAAAAGTAAGATCTAACCAGCAAACTTACAGAGGAGGAAAAATATAATAATAAACTGCATTAAGGTTATGAGGCTAGCAAACAAAAGAACTAAGATTGGAAATGTTTATAAACACACATGTGTGCTCTTTGATTAAAAAGTAGTAATAGATCTTTCCAGTTCCTTAACCTCTGATAATACCTTAATTATCAAAGGGACACACAATACTAACATCCAATGGGCCATTCATAATGGTCCAAAAGCCCAAGAAATAACCTCAGATTATAAGTTAAAATAGGAGGAAGCATCTTTAGCATGAGTAATTTATAGAGAAAATAAAACTGTGAGGATTTTTCTAGGTTGGGTCTAGGAGTTGGGAAATATTGTGAAATCAAGCTAAAAATCTAAGGTGAGATCATTTTATTGAATATAATATAAAACAATAACATTTACTGAGCTCTTACGACATATAAGACACTAAGATAGGAATTTATGTATTTTTTCATTACTGTGACAACAACCTTATGAGATAGGCTATTGTCATTGTATTTTACAGATTCAAGTATTCAGAAGATAAAAAAATATATAAAATGGTAGAAGTAGTTACATTAGGAGAATGCTGATGTCAGAATGTACAATGGATTAAAAATGACATATCCTGGGATCAGGCACCACTAAAGTGGTGAAGGAATAAAGTAGAGGGCAGTAAAATTCTTCTACTAAGATTTTGATTCCATTACCTCATTGTCTCCAGATACTTGGACTGTTAAAATAGCCTTTCTATATTCAGTCTTGCCTCCTATCTCATCTTCAACAGTGCTCTAAGAATGATCCCTATATGGCATATCTCTGATGAAGGCATTCCCATGTGTAAGATCTTTCAATGTCTCTCAAAATCAAAATCACTACTATGGCACTCAATCAACAACATAAAATCCAAACCAACTAACACATAAATCAATGCTGCCTCCTCCACTATGAACTATGAACTCTATGAATGCAGGGACTTGGACTTCTCCATTTGTATTCCCACTCATTTGCTTAATATCAGCATATAACTAATTTTCAATGAATTCATTTATATTGTGGTAAAAAAACACATGATGTAAAATCTGCCATTTTAATCATTTTAAGTGTATACAAATTAGCGATTTAATTACACTTATACTGTTATACAACCATCATCACTGTCCATCACCACAACTTTTCGTCAAACCAAAGTGAAACTCTGTACCAGTTAAATAATAACTCTTCATTCTAACTTCCCCAGCCTCTGAGAATCACTGTAGTACTTTCTGTCTATAAATTTAACTTTTCTAGGCACTGCATGTAAGTATTTCAAAATATTTGCCCATTTCTGTCTGGCTTATTTCACTTAGTATAATGTCCTCAAGGTTCAGCTACATTATAGCATGTATCAGAATTTCCTTCCCTTTTTAATCTGAATAATATTCAATATTCCACTATGTTGCTGCCTGAAGCGGAAGCCGCTTGGAGCAACAAACGCCGCAGGAAAGTTCGGAAGCAGGATGAAAATGAAAAAAAGGTCTTTTATTCTTCTCTCTCCGGCTCCAGCAATCACTCCAAACGCTCTAACTCCAACCACCACCTTCTTCTTCTTCCCTCACACTCTAACCAACCTCACTCAGTTATATACATATAGCTTTAACAAGGACAAGTGCTTACAGCTCGAGCTTACAGGTGCGTCACAGAGTGTTCACGGGCATACAAAGATTTTTTGGATAATGCATTAATATCAGGTGGAAACTAGAACATCTTTTATGGCTCTCAGCTAACCACAATCTTTAGCTATCTCTTTGATTATAGGCTCCTACATTTCCCCCTTTTAGTTTTAAAAGAGGGGATGTTCTAGAACATCCATGTGCAACCGACATTCTTACCCATCATGGGAATCGAGGCTGTCCTGACTCCTGGCTTAGGTTGACATGCCGGCCACATTAGACTGTCCCGTGCGACTGTGCCGTGTCTTAGGTTGTCCCCTTCTGGGGATCTTACCCGTCATAGGCTAACCAGCCATCCAATTGAGCCCTTCAGGATCGACTGTGTGTTGACAAACAGCCGTCCAATTTTTAGGAGATGCTGCAGCTTTAAGGCGGCAAGCCTACTGCTGACGAGCCAAGTTTCCATAGCGCATCAAGTTCTTTAAGCGAATCAGCTGCCCTTAGTTTCATCAAGTAACGCACTGAGTTCTCTTAGACAAATACCCACAAGGCATTGTCCCGTAATGTCCAAAAATAATGGAAAATCAAAATGTCCATAAGTTATAACATATAGATTCAGGAGGCCCCATACATGCAGAGCAGAGGCCACACTGCTGGTAAGGCTGTTTGATGCTTGAGCAGCAGGGATGCTTGCAGCGACCGCGGTCCCTGCAGTTGTAGCAGCAGCAGTCTTTTTTATGTCTAGACATTTCCACCGGCAAATCTTCAGGGCCCACTACCTAAAAACTCAAGCATCCATTATTAAGGGAAAGGCAGTGCTATTCCAGCACTGAGATCAAAAGGTGAGCTGTCAAACTAAAAAAAGAATTATTAGAGTAGAAAATAAAAGTTGATCTCTGCTCACACACATTGCTGCTTAAGCTCCCACAAACATAAGCTGGCAAAATATCACATTCAGAAATAATCAAAGAGAAACTGAGGGTGTTTACTGCATTAAAGATAAAGAAAAGCTAAAGGCACTTTGGAAAAATAATTTGTTAGCTGGAATCCTTGAGTCTCTATATATACACCAATCCTATACCTGTTGAAATAATTCAAATTAATCAGCTATTAAACAAATGAAGTTAATAACAAATAAACGATAAAACACCAAAATATCAGGTTATACAGCATTAAACATATTCACAGCTGAAGAGAAGTCCCGGAGACAACTATAAATCAAAATTGATTATCATTATACTTGATTATCTAATTAGAATATTCTGAACTTATATAAATATCTATCTATCTATCTACCTATTGATTAGATAATTAGAATATTCTAAGCTTAAATGAATTAACGTTATTTGGATCTATATCTATCTACCTATTTTTTTTCATAAGCGCTTAATTATTTGTGACGTCACACTAGACAGACACACATATAAACATATATTTGTGACATCACATTAACATGAAATTTAGACAAATGCACAGACATAAAGACATATATAAAAGAAAAAAAATACAACTGTGTATACACTAAAGAGAGATCTTGTCCCGGCCGGGAAGAATGAAATTTAAGTTGTAAATTTAATGGAGGACTCTTTTAAGGGAATCACTCCATACCTTCATTTTGGTCCTCTTGATTTTGTACTTGTTTATTCAATCTAGACTCCTCAATAACTTCGTCTTGATCCTTTTGACTTTGTACCTGCTTTATCAATCTAGATGGTATTCATATTGGAGAGGATTCGTGCTTTGGAAAAACACAAACAGATCCTCTCCCCCAAATTAATACTAGGTCTGGACCCTTCCATGTACCTGAGAGAACATCCTTCCAGTAAACCAAAGGTTTATGTTGTTGGTGTGGGTTCCAGTGTCTATCTCCAGCCGAATATCCATTAGAATCTAAAGTTAAGAAATTTAGGGTAAACAGGGCAACTGCCAATCTGTCCTTAGGATTTTTCCAGTTTCCATCTTTTTGCTTTAGTAATATATTTTTAAGTGTCCGATTTGCTCTTTCAATTATTCCTTGTCTCTGAGGATTATAAGCGATACCTGTTTTGTGGATAATATTGAATTTTGTACAAAATTGTTTGAAGGATGTGGATGTATATGCAGGGCCATTATCTGTTTTAAGCATTTTGGGGATGCCCAATGCAGCAAAAGCTTGCAGACAATGAGATGTAGTATCTTTAACTTTTTCTCCGGAATATAAAGAAGCAAAAATCATGCCTGAGCATGTATCTATGGTGACATGAATAAATCGTAATTTTCCAAAACTTGGCTCATGTGTGACATCCATCTGCCACAAATGATTGGGCATCAAACCTCGTGGGTTAACCCCATAATGTGGATTGGGCAAATGTGTTACACAAGATGGACATTCTTTTACAATTCTACGAGCTTGTTCTTTTGTGATTTTAAATTTTTGTCTTAAGGTAGTGCTATTAACGTGGAACTGGGAATGAAATAAAGTAGCTTGTTGTACTGTAGTAAATATAAATATTGTTTTAGTGAGGGCATCAGCTTTTTGATTACCTTCATGGAGAGGACCAGGCAGATTAGTGTGAGCTCTTATGTGACCTATAAATAAAGGTTCTTTTCGTTGCCATAGGAGATTTTGGATTTGAGAAAACAATTTAAAAGCTGGAGTATGTGGTGCTATTGGACCTGCTAGCTCCAATTTTGGGACAGCATGTACAAAATAGTGGCTGTCTGAAAAAATATTCATAGGCTGTTCTTTAAAATTTTCCAGAGCTATTATTATAGCTTCGAGTTCCACTAATTGAGCTGATTTTTGATTAGTGATATGAATCATTTTTTCATTTTGAGTGACTACCGCAGCAGTACCGTTAGAGGATCCATCTGTAAATACATTAAATGCTTTAGGAATGGGTTGATTTTTTATTACCTGTGGGAATATGATAGGAGGATTGATACAAAAGGACAGTATAGGATATTTAGGAATATGATTGTCAAAATTTGCAGAAGTAGAGCATCTAGCTATAGCCCAAATCATTATCATTGAAGCACAAATATTCAACCTGTGACGATGAATAAGGAGTAATAATAGTAGCAGGATGAATTCCAAATATTTTTTTAGTAGAGGTTTTAAGTCCTTGAAGAATAAGTTTAGCCACCATGGAGGTATAAGACTCAATTGTACTTTTAGGAGAGACAGGCAAATGTATCCATAACATAGGTCCCTGTTGCCAAAATACTCCTATGGGTGTATATTGAGAAGGAATAATAATCAATATTAGTGGTTGAGCAAAATCAAAATCTATCACAATGGGATCTTTCAATGGCCTGTTCTACTAATTTTAGAGTTCTCCTGGCCTCAGGAGTTAATGTTCGCGGTGAGGATGGATCAGGGTTCCCGCGAAGGATGTCAAATAAAGGTTTTAATTGTCCAGTAGTGAGGCTTAGTGTAGGGCGAAGCCAATTAATGTCTCCCAGTAGTTTTTGAAAATCATTGAGGGTGGTCAAATGTTCTTTACTTATTAGAATTTTGGGGGGTTTAACAAAAGTATCCATGATTTTAAAGCCTAAATATAGTATAGGTGATCTGCTTTGAACTTTTTCTTCTGCTATATATAATCCATATTTTTTTTAAATTTTTTGTTATTTCACTAAATATATTAAATAAGATTTGTTGATTAGGGTGAGCTAATAAAACATCGTCCATGTAGTGTAGACACATGAGGTCTTGATATTTGTTTTTAATGGGCTGTATAGCTCTGTCCACATATAGTTGACACATTGTAGGGCTATTTGCCATTCCCTGCGGTGTAAGCTGCCTGTCATGGCCAGCCATTGCGCCGCGGGAGGAAAACTCTCGGAGGCAGAGTAAATCTATTACTACTTTTACTTCTACTTTCTTAGAGCTTAGAGAGGGAAAGAAAGATTTTTAGAGAGAAAGATTAGAGAGAGCTTTTCTTAGAGCTTCTTTCTTCTTCTTTCTTTCTTCCTCGGGAGCCTCGGCCTAACTCTGACCAGCCCTCGGGAGCCTCGGCCTAACTCTGACCAGCAATTCTGGTTTCTCTTCTGTAACCGCTCTGCCTACGTTCTGGCCGCTCTGATTCTCCGACCCGAACTCTTCTTCTGACCGACCGAGTGACTGCACAACTGACTGAATGAATTCTCTCCTTCGTTCTCCTAACTCGGACAACTTTCACCCGGTTATATACCTTCAGCTTTGCGGGTGCCTACAGGTGCGTCACATACATATCAGGTGGAACTTATGGCTTCCAGCTAGCTGCAACAGCCCTTCCTAATTAGGGCTCCTTCACTGCGGCAATACTTTCCATTGATATCTTTTATCAGGGCCATTATTGTTGATAGAGGAATTGAAAAAACAAACCTTGGGGCATCCAGAGGATGTAGGGGAATGGAAAAGAAACAGTCCTTTATATCAAGAGTTATAAGGTAATAGTTTTTTGGAATAGCTACAGGATTAGGAAGTCCAGGTTGAGTAGGGCCCATAATTTGCATTGTTTTGTTAATCTGTCTTAGATCTTGTAATAGTCTCCATTTTCCTGATTTTTTTCTTAATTACAAATATGGGAGAATTCCAGGGAGAGGTGGAAGGCTCTATGTGTCCTGCTTCTAATTGTTCTTTAATTAATTGATGGGCCACTTGCAATTTTTCTTTGGATAGGGGCCACTGAGGTACCCAAACTGGCTTATTAGAGAGCCATGGTATTTTTAAAATTGTTTTCTCAGTGGCCCCTAGAAAAAATGTCTTTTGTCTTTTTTATTATGATTAGGATTTTTATTCTTAACACCTGCAGGCTTGGTTGCTAGGTGTAGCCCCATTTGATATAGAATATCTCTTCCCCATAGGGTAACTGGCAAGCTGTTTAATACATAAGGTTGGAATGATCCTTTGTGTCCTTCACCATCCTCCCAATTCAAGATATTAGCACTTTGTGCTGGGGTATTAGTATATCCCAAGCCTCTTAAACTGGTTGAGGCTTTCTGTAGAGGCCAGTGCTTAGGCCATTGTTGTAGATTTATGATGGAAGAGTCAGCTCCTGTATCAATCAGCCCCTCCATCTCTATACCTTGAATTTTTATTTTGCACATAGGCCTCCGTGAACAATCCTGAACCCAGAAAGCCATAGGTCCTGAACCAGTGGAACCGAATGCTCAGCTATTTCTATTTTGTGGCATGCTTTTAAAAGTATTATGGAGACTGGGAAGAAGGAGCAGCTGTGCGATTCTGTCTCCTTGATTTACGGAGATGATGCCCCTGTGTGTACTTAGCATTATTTTAATCTCTCCATTATAATCTGAATCAATAACCCCTGGTATAACATTAAAGCCTAATAAACTCTTGGAACTACGCCCAAGGATTAGTCCCACAGTTCCTGAGGGGAGAGGTCCCCTGATTCCCGTAGGAATCAGCTGAACCCCCATTTCAGGTGTCAGGATCATCCAGGCGGTAGAACAGAGATCTAATCCTGCACTTCCTCTTGTCCCTCTGACAAGGGAGTTAATGGGTAGGAGGGATTGTGACGAAGAATCATCTGGATCTGAGGGCATTCCTCCTCTAGTGCCTCGTACATTTGTGGGCCCCGGGCATTGGGCCCCGTGCCCCATTTTTTGAAATCCTGGACAAATCATTTCCATATATATTATATCTGGAATGGTATTGATTGGCCCAATGTATACCCTTTTTGCACCTGGGGCATCGGCCTGGAGCGTGGTATGAATTTGATCTTATTACCCTTGGGGGATATTGCTTAGCATATCTTGGTTGATTATAATAATTTTGTCTGGAATATCCTGTTCTAGGTTGAATCCTTTGGGAATTTTGAGGGGAGGAATTTTTCATCACTGCAGCAATTACATTGCCTGTGATAACAGCCTCGTTAATGTCTTTGCACAGTCTGATATAAATTGATGTCTTTTTTACTTCTCCACGGCCTTATTGCATCCTGGCAATATTTATTAGCATTCTCGTACGCTAATTGAATAACTAGGGGCATAGCTTGCTCGACTTCGCCAAAAACTCTAGATGTTGTTTTTAAGAGTCTATCTACAAAATCAGCGTAAGGTTCGTTAGGCCCTTGTATAACTTTTGATAGGCTGCCTTGCAGATCCCCTGTGCCTGATATTGTCTTCCAGGCTTTGACAGCTGCTGTGTGTATCTGGGCATACACACCGGGATCATATTGTAGCTGATTTTGTAGTTTGGCGAACTGACCCTCCCCTGTGAGCATATCTATATTGCGTTGAGGGAAACCTGCTGCAGCATTTCTCTTTGCTATTTCTGAAGAAAGTTTCTGGAATTGAGTTTTCCAGATTAGCTATTGTCCCCCACTTAGCACCGCTCTGCATAGATTTTTCCAATCTGAGGGGGCTAAGATTAGGGTGTTAAGTGACTCTATCATATTTAATGTGAACGGAGCTTGAGGCCCATAGGTCATTACCGCCTCTTTAAAATTCTTTATTGTTTTAAAGTCTAGGGACTCGTGATACCTTTGTCCCTCTTCATTTTGAAATACTGGCAGTTCTAGGTGCTCCTGCAGTCTATGTTGTTCGAAAGCGTATAAGCGCTCAGAAAGGCCGCCAATTTCTACCTCAAGGGCACGTACACTCTGATCAATACTCTTTATTGTTTCTGTTAGGGATTCTATCCATGAAGGAGCAGAGGGCACTAGTGGTTCCTCTATTTGGCGGTCTTTTCTCTTTTTTAATTTCTTTTTGTTCTTTTTATTGGAGACTGTGCTCCCCGAATCGCTTTTTGATCCTCTTCACTACTAGCTTCATAATTCCTAACTGGCTCAGTGGAGGAGACCGTACTTTCATGGTTTGGCTCCTTGTTACTATTATCATTTTCACTAGTATCCTGAGTTTCAGCTTCTAAGGAGAGTACATACTCCTCAGCTAATTTTATTAAGCTTCTGATGGCTTTTGCAGTTCTTACTTTTGAATTTACATTACTACTCTCCTTGCTGGTCTCAACTGACTCAGAGGATATGCTTTCTTGTTCACTTTTCTCACTATCCTCTGAGTTCTCGATATCAAAAATTTCATTCATGGCTTTTATAAACCGACTTTTTGCTATATTCGCTCCCATCTTTTTAAATTTTCTTTTTTCTTACCTGGCCGCCGAATTCCCCGTACAGGCCACCACCACTATATGTATACAGATCACATTTTGTTTACACAGTCATCCATCAATGGACATCTGAGCTGTTTCCACATTTTGGATATTGTGAATAATGGCTCTATGGACAAGGTTGTACAAATATCATAAGTCTATATGCTTTCAGTTTTTTTGGGGGGGGCAGGGTTATATATCTAGAAGTAGAATTGCTGGATCATATGGTAATTCTATGTTTAATTTTCTGAGGAACTGCCAGGCTGTTTTCCCCAGTGGCTGCACTATTCTTTGTTTTTACCAGCAATGCAGAAGGGTTCTAGTTTCTCCACGTTCTTGCTAACATTAGTTATTTTCTATATTTCTGGTAATAGCTATCCTAATGCGTGTGAGTTGTTACTTCACTGTAGTTTTGATTTGCATTTGCCTAATGATTCATGATGTTGAGCAATTTGCCATGGGCTTAATGACCATTTGTATTTTTACTTTTAAAATACCTATTTAAGTCCTTCATCTTTTTTTTTTTCATTGGGTTGTTTGTTTTGTGGTCACATTTTAGGAATTCTGCATATATTTTATAAATTAATTCCCTATCAGACACAATTTGCAAATATTGCTTCCCATTCCATGGGATGCATCTTCACTCTCTTGATAAGTGTTGTTTGATGCACAAAAGTTTTAATTTTGACAAAGTCCAATTTCTCTATTTTTTTCACTTGTTGCCCATGCTCTCAGAAACATAACAAAGAAATCACTACTAAATCCAATGTCACAGAGTTTTTCTCCTACATTTTCTCCAACGTTTTCTTCTTAGAGTTTTATCATTTGGGCTCTTATAGGTCTTTGACCCAACTTGATTCTTTTGAACATGGTCAATGAATGAATTTTAAATAAATGATAAGAGATATGGAGAGAAAGGTAGATATGACAAATTTTTTTTTTTTTTTTTTTTTTTTTTTTTTGTGGTACTGGGGATTGAACTCAGGGGCACTCGACCACTGGGTCACATCCCCAGACCTTTTTTTTTTTTGTATTTTATTTAGAGACAGGGTCTCACTGAGTTGCTAAGTGCCTCGCCGTTGCTGAGGCTGGCTTTGAACTCACGATCCTCCTGCCTCAGCCTCCCAAAGTGCTGGGATTACAGGCGTGCGCCAACGCGCCCGGCTTGATATGACAAATTTCTAAGGAGACAGGAAAAGGGTCCAACATATACTTGCAATTGCAAAAAAATGGATACAGATATATCTGTGTATTTTACTTTCTTTCATACTTTGAAGGTAGTCCTCTGCCACAGAGTAAACTGTGGCTGAAGGAACTAAAGTGTGCCAAAGATTTCTTCCAAATGAAGGGGATTTTTAAATTTAATTGCTTTTTTTTTCCTTTAAATAAAACATAAAATATTAAATTCCTTTAAATAAAACATAAAATATTAAATTCACTTATTTAAAAATTAAGAACATTTGTTTGTTTTTAATATTTTCACTTTTTAAAGATTTTTATCCATGTTTTTATTGGTGCATTATAGTGGAATTCAGTGTTATATATTTGTAGGCACACACACGATATAATAATAGAATTTGGCCAGTGTAATTTCTCAGGATTTCCCCTTTCTCACTCTTCCTCCCTCTCCTGATCACTTTCTTCTATTCTACTATCTCCCTTTGATTTTCATGATATCCCCCTCCCCAGCTTTCTTTCCCTTTTTTCTCTCTAGCTTCCACATATGAGAAAACACATGACCCTTGACTTTCTGAACTTAGCTTATTTTCTTAACGTAATGTTCTCAAGTTCCATCCACTTTCCAACAAATGACATAGTTTCATTCTTCTTTATGGCTGAACAAAACTCTAATGTATACATATACCACATTTTCTTTATCCATTCATCCACTGATGGACACCAGGGTTGGTTCCATAATTTGGCTACTATGAATTGTGCTGCTATAAATATGGGCACGCATATATCACTATAATATAATGACCTTAATTCTTTAAGATAAATATCAAGGAGCAATATAGTTGGGTCATACTGTGGTTCCATTCCTAGTCTTTTGAGGAACCTCCATACTAATTTCCAGAAGGTTGTACTAATTTATAATCCCACCTACAATGTGAAAGTGAAAAATTAAAAACATTTCAAGAGTTAACATACTACTACCAGAGTTTTGAAGAACAATAGGACAGGAATAGAAACAGAATAGGAAGGAAATAAGAATCATATGTTAATGACAGAGGTGTGGGCTGAGAAAGACAAGTGGGAAAGAGAGAGAAGAGACTCAGAATCTAGGAGTGATATTAACTCATGAAGCCTAGAACTGATGGTCTCAAAGTCTCTTCCAACTAAAATTCTGAGACTCTGTGGGTCTGAAGGAAGGCATTTAGAAATGAATGGAGACCTAGGGTAGAAAAAGGCTATAATATACAGCAATAATAGCAGAGTCTCATTAGGCCTCTGTTTAAGTAACCAGAACTCCCATGTAGCTTTATTTTTGTCACACATGCTCTCTCAAAGAGGATGGATTATGTAATGGAAAAAGATGAGAAGCTAAAACAGGGCCCAACATCAGTAAGTCAATGAACTTTTGCTGCCATTTACTGACAAAATCTTGGAGAAAGAAAAACAATACTTACTGCTGTTGCAAAATGGTGAATAACAGCAATGGAGATGCAGGCATCACAAGACCCACTGCGAACTGGAATAGCCAATGCATCACAAACAAAGGCCTGAAGCTGCCTCTCTCTACAAATGTCCACAAGGCTTTGGCTACGATCACAACCAATCTATAAGAGAAAAAAGTGCATAATGTTTTGTTTGAATGTCATAAGGAATTAAGAGCTATGGGTTTATTCCATACCTTAAAGTCATTAAATAGATTTCATATTTATTGTGAAATGGTCTCAAGACCATATTTCCAGTTTGTATAGTTAGCACAAAGTCAGAATATATAATTTTCATGATAACATTTATTACCTTAAGCAATATCAAGCAGAACTCAAATTAGTAAATAAAAACAAAATGACTTAAAAAAAATGAAAGCAGTGGAAATGGGAGGTCCAAATTTGTACCTAATTGATTGCCATTCAGAATGTAGACCTTTCTGTAACATTGCATATAAAAATCAAAACTGTCCCCAAAACATAGACATATTAGTCTTTTAGGGGAGCTACAAAGAATATGATCTAAGGTATCTTTCATTACTGTACATACTATATGGTAATGGTCTAGATAGTAGGAAGATGGGTGATTTTTTTCTCTGCTTCTTTATACTTTTCAACATGTATTACTTTTATAAGAAAGTAAAATCAAAAAAAAAATCCATAAAGATAAAATCATTTATTTTATATTTTAATTTTCTGATTTATTTCACTTTTCATTTTTTTCTGTTAAACATTTAACCTTATCAAGAATAAAGTGCTGAATTCAAAACTTATAAAATGCTACTTAGTTAAATCTTTCTGCATAACCAAGCCATCTCCGGGAATGTTGTTAATGAAATCAGTTAGCAACATGCTTTTATTTTTTAAGCAACTGAGGCCAAATGTGCCTTATACATATCTGGTTCTACAGAAAGTGTTCAGGGACTGGGACTTCCCATCTTCTCCCTAGTTTTGCTGTTGTTTTTGTATACATTTTTGCTGTTTAATTTTATGAATAGCATATATATAAATACTATATTCCTATGAAATTCTAACACGAAAGATATACACACATATATGACAGTCTTAGAAAAAGAAATATATACACATAAAATGTATATATAGTCTCTTTCATTACTATATATACTATATGGTGATGGTCTAGATAGCAGGAGGATGGGTAATTTTTTTCTCTGCTTCTTTATGCTTTTTAACATGTATTACTTTTATAAAGAAATAAAATCCAAAAAATCCATAAAGGTAAAATCATTTATTTTATATTTTAATTTTTTGATTTATTTCACTTTCATTTTTTTCTGTTAAACATTTAACCTTATCAAGAATAAAGTGCTGAATTAAAAACACACACACATAAATATATATATATATGTATGTGTATATATATGTATATGTATGTATATATATATGTGTATGTATATATGTACACATATATATGCAGTTGCAATGTGCACATGTAAATTGACAAGGGAATGGGAGGAGCATAAGAAATGTTAAATCACTAATGAATAATAATTCTCAGACATCTCTTCTTAATCCAATCTCTATGATGAGGAAAAGACTTGTAAAAAAAAGATTTAATCAAACAGAAGTGGCCAGCTCGAAATATTTACTCATTTTTTAAAATACATAATGAACTGTGATCCTTGGGATTCTCTCAGTCCTGAGAATAAAGATATGAATCCTCATATCAAAATAATTATTGAGGAGTTAAATCACATTGCCATGCTGATCATATTTAATGAATTTACTGAATTTCTAACCGGTATTAAACAGCTTTTATATTCTATCTTAGAGCTGCTTTAATTTATGAAGTAGAATAAAAGGCACCAAGCTAAAGGTAAAGTACAGCAATTTTCTGTGATATACTTTAAGATGGAAAAGTATTAAGGGGCTATTAATAACAGTGGCATAATTCCCAATTGTTTCCTTTATCTGTTTAAGAACCATGCCTGGCTTACTGTTTTTATTTATTTTCACCAATATAATATGTCACTCAACTAACAGTTACAATTATCAACATGTACACACACACACACATTATATTTTTGTGCAACCTTTTGTTACATTTAAATTCAGTTCACAGAATCAGAAGTTTCAATTATGCCCAATCCTGACAGCTAAACCTTACTAAGAGCCAACAGGAAAAAATCCAGCCTGCCTATAAAACAAATCCTCAGATATAGGGCTCAGTAGTCACTTGGAAGAGGAGAATTATTATCTGAGGACCACAGATAAAAACAGAACAAGAACAGCAGCCAAACAAAACAAGAGGAAATTTCTCCTTCTTGTCAGGCTCTTATGTCTGTTTACTCATACCACTCCTTTTCAACAAGAAACTGTGCAGCAAATTTTAGCAATAAAGCACCAGACCTATTATAGATTCCTCACTGACATGGAACTGACTCATACCTGGCTCACGACTTTCACATTTCAATTATTTTGCTGGGTTTCTCGTATACGGTAGTCAAAACAATTGTTTTACTTTTCTATTTTAAATCTCTTTAAGTTTTAATGCCAAGGATAATGTCAAGTATTTAAAATTCTCCCTAATAATGTTACCTGATAACAATAACTAAACAGGAAACGGCTTATTTTGCAAACACCCAACACATATTCAAGGTCTCTTATGAAGCCACATATTTCTGTTAGCGATCATGACAAAAAAGCATGTATTGAAATTAAAATATATAATTTTTACTCCTATACATATTTAATCTTCAACAAAACATTAAATATGCAACTCTGGAAGCATAGGTAAACACACAAAAAATTCAACCTACTAATCAAAGGTGCAAATTAAAATTAAAATTCCATTTTTCTCCTATTAAACTCATTGGGTTAAGGTTTTCGTAACCCAATCATTTCTTCTCTGAACTTTCTAGCATTGTCTCACATGTGAGCTTCTGGAGGACACCTCACATCCAAACCATAACATTCCACCCCTGGTCTCCAAAAGCTCACAAACATCTTACAATGCAAAATACATATAGTCCATTCCCAAGAGTCCCCATAGTCTCAACAGTTCTGAGATTGCTCAAAGTTCAAGTCCAAAGTGTTCTCTAAGGCTCTAGGCAATCTCACATTATAAGCTCCTGTAAATTAAAAGCAATTTACAAATATCCAATATGTAAGGTACTGAGTAAATATCTCCATTTATAAAAATAGGGACATAGAAAGAAGGGATAGGACCAAAACAAGACTGAAATCCAGCTGGGCAAATAGGTCCTGTAGTTCTATATCAGGCACTGGAGCACATGGCATAATACCCTCTCCAAAGGGCTTGGGCAGTTCCACCCCTGTGGCCTTGTTTTCTGCAGCCCACGTGGCCTTTCTGTTGGCTTCTCTCTGCTCCATTCCTGTAGTTTTCCTCAGCAGATGTTCCATATTACTGGCATTTCTTAATCTTGGGGGTCTCCACTGCAGCTTTGGTTTCTTCCTCATATCTCCATGCTTTGCCCTCTCAGGGGCTGCCCACTGGGACTCAAACCTGCAGCACTTTGCTTGTCCTTCCAGGCCTTCCTTTGAAATCTTGTGGAAGCCTCCATGACCCCCTAACTCCAGCACCCTGCATTGGGCAGAACCAGCACCACATGGTTGACGCCAAGGTCTGTCACCATCTCAAGCAGCAGTAAAGCCACCAGAGACCCTGGCTGCAGCAGCCTCCAAGTGTCTGGGTGGCCTAGCCTGTTGAAAAAACTTCCTAGGCCCCCTGGTACAAAAAGGATTCCCCACTGGTTTCTTCACAAGAGAATTTTCACTTGTATTCCCTTGAGCTTTAGATGGGTGTGGTCTTGCCAGCTCCTAAGATGCCATCTCTCTTATTGTCTCCGGGCAAAGTCTGTAGCATTTCTTCTGTAGCAGTAGTGTCTTTAACAACTGCAACTTCCTTAGACCTAGTTTTACTTCTGCCTTCCAAGTCCACATTTTTCAAATCTTTCTGCTCTGCTTTCTGCTCCTGATTATCACAAGAAATCTGGCTAAAAGCTTCTAACAATACCCATGCCACTGCCTAAATACCATGTTGTCTAGACATTACTTCTGCCAGATTATGAACTACATCACTTTTAAAATCAGCTTCACAGAAAGTCTGAAGGCAAGGACAAAATGCAGACAACTTCTCAGTCAAAACATAACATGAATGGCTTCTACTCCAAATTCCAATAAAGTCTTCCTTTTCTGAACCCTCTTGAGCCCTGTCTTCACTGTCCACAGTCCTACTGACATTCTGGTCTTCTGAGCTCCCATCAAAACATGCCATTAAACTCCATTTATAACAATCTAACAATTTCCAGCTTGCACCATGTTTAAACACCTCAAAATTCGTCCCACCAATTCCCAAATGCTCCAAAAACTTATGAACCACATGGTCAGATAGTTACAGCAATGACCCCATTCTTGGTACCAGTTTCTATTTTAGTCAGCTTTTTTGCTACAGTGACTAAAAGACCCAACCAGACAACTGTAGAGGAGGAAAAGTTTTATTTAGGGGCTCACAGTTTCAGAGGTCTCAATCAATAGATAGCAGACTCCGTACCTCGGGGCTTGAGGTAAGGCAGAATATCACAGCAGAACAGTGTGGCCTAGAGAAGCAGCTCACATGGTGATCAGACTGCAGAGAACGAGGTCTCCACTTGCCAGATACAAATAGATACCTCAAATCCATGTCCCTAATGCCCTACCTCTTCCAGCCACACTCCATCAGCCTTCAATTACCACTCAATTAATACCATCAGGTGATTAATTCACTGATTGGGTTAAGGCTTTCATAAGAGCAAGAGCAGATGTGGCTCAGATATAGGAAAAGAACAAATTCGCCACATACACTTATGAAAAGCAGTTCATAAAATTATTGTGATGAGAAACGAAGGTAGTAAACACTGATCATCCCTAATGCAAAAATCCAGAATGCTCCAATATCTGAAACTTTTTGAGTGCCAACATGATGCTCAAAAGTTTGGGGTTTTGAAGCATTTCAAATTTCATATATTTAAGCCGGGCATGGTGGCGCACGCCTGTAATCCCAGCACTTGGGTGGCTGAGGCAAGAGGATTGCGAGTTCAAAGCCAGCCTCAGCAATGGCGAAGCACTTAGCAACTCAGTGAGACCCTGTCTCTAATAAAAATACAAAAAGGGCTAGGGATGTGGCCCAGTGGTCAAGTGCCTCTGAGTTCAATCTCTGGTAACAAAAAAAAACAAAAACAAAAAAAAATTCATATATTTAAATTAGGAATATTCAAAATGAAAAGTCTTTTCAAATATTCCAAAATCCAGAAAAATCAAAAATTTGAAATACTTTTTGTCCCAAGAATTTTCACTAAGGAATATTTAACCTGTATATAAAAAATGTATTTTGTTAAGAAAATTATGTATAATAGTTATATCAATCATTTTCTTAGATTTCTAGCCTATTCTACTTTGAACACCTAAAATGAATGTCTCAGGTCACATTTCCTCATTTCATAAATGTCAAAAAATGAACACATTTCATGCTCAAAAATGGCTATTCAAACACTCAACTATCATTGTTCCTTCCATGTTGGAGCCTCAGCAGTTTTAAAAAGGCAGACTTCCCTTTTATCATACACAATTCCATTTCAGGTACAATGAAATCCTTAACTCCAACCAGACCAATAGTTTTATTCATTCATCGAACCAACACTTCATGAGCCTCCCCTGGAAGTTAATAAAATGCAGTAAGCACTGGGAAAGAGCAGACAGAAAGGAATGTATGCAGCCTGATGCTAATAAAATGAATGTGGATAAAAGGGATGGGGGGCAAGTGTACTTCTGATTTTCCAAATATATTTCTTTTTGAATCAGGTTCAGATTTTGGTTCAGTTTCCTGTTTATCAAATCATTCTCAACTTTAACAGTATAATGCTATCATTATGACTAAGTCAGTACTGTTTACTACAACTGAGTTTCAGTATCACAAATAGTGACAGATAAAACTTACTAGATAAAACCTTGGATTATCAACAAGAAAATACAAAAGCAGAACTTTCTAAGAAACATTTTTAGATAGTACCTTAAAATCAAAACACCAAAAGACAATATCATGTTTATTTGTTTTGAATTGAGATTAAAATTGTGATTTTAAGCTGGGCGTGGTGGCGCATGCCTGTAATCCCAGCACTTTGGGAGGCTGAGGCTGGAGGATTGCGAGTTCAAAGCCAGCCTCAGCAATGGCAAGGCACTTAGTAACTCAGTGAGACCCTGCTTCTAATAAAATACATAAAAGGGCTGGGGATGTGGCCCAGTGGTCAAGTGCCCCTGAGTTCAATCCCCGGTACAAAAAAAAAAAAAAAAAAAATTGTGATTTTAACTGGCACATTAAAAACCTACTTCCTCTTCAACATGAGCAAACTTACTAGACCTTGTTCTTTATAAATTAAAATTAAATTATAAATATGTTAACGTGAATATCAATGTCTTAGCTTAATGAAAAGCTGTTCTTGTATCTGCCTGTTAATATCAAACTCTACCTTTCCTTGAATTTTTCTTGTGGGTGCACAGTATCAAGGATGGGGTAAAAGTAAAAGGTTCTTAGCAGTTTGACACACTCCAATAACCCAAAGATGTAGACTATCCTTATTCTGCTTACCTACTCCTTTATTCTAGTCCTTCCTCCCCTAATCTTGAGAAAGGGAAACTCCAGGCCTCATAGAGCAGTGTTAATATGGTATTTACAACAAGGTGCTTCAGCAAGAACTTCCTACTCTATAGCACAGCAGGGGGGAAAAAGTGGTCCATAGAAAAAGAAATGATAGCAGCTAAAAACAGACACTATGGAGTAAGACAGATATGGGTTCAAATCCTGGATTCAGCATTGTAAACTTCATCAAGTTTTTAATCTATTTGAGCTTTAGCTTATTCAACAAGTATCTGCTTTACCTTGCTCATATTAAGGAGAATTCAAGCAAAGAAAAATGTTGCAACAAGAATACAACCTGTAAACTTTTACAACTGATAACAGTTTACTGATAAGATTATCTTATTATAAAGCAAAATAAAAAAAAAAAAAAAAAAACCTACAACAATGCCATGCCCATAAATTTCTAGAGGAATTAAAAATGAAGGCAATAATTAATTTTCATTCTGTTTATCATCACTTTTTTACAATGGCCTAAAACAATGTATACCATGAGGAAGAAAGATAATGATAACCATTGCAAATACAGCAAAAAGAAAGTTCGAAGCAACATTACTTACCATATATAACTCCTTATTGATGCCAAGATACTTCCCATTTCCACATCCAATATCAGCCACTATTGAACCATTTGGCAAAGCCTTCAAAAACTCCACTATCCTTGGCCAAGGGGTATGTCTTGTGGTGCTAAAGTGCCCAGCGATCTCTTCGTAAACTCGATGTACATACTCTTGCTCCAGCTGTGAGGCTTCTTTATCACTCTCTGGAAATGAGGGAGGAGTCTCTTTCCTCTGACTATCACAGACAGAAGAAAAACCTAAAATAATAAATAAATAAATAAGGCAATACAAACCTTTCATCTTTATAAATGACTCAAAGTTATCAAGTTTTCTTAAAAGAAAATCAACATAAATTCCAGGACTGGGGGTACTGAGGCTCTGAATCACTTGAAAAAAAAAAAAAAAAAAAAAAAAAAGTTCTTCCCTGAAAGTCTGATTATATATTTGAGGAGTTTAATATAAAAAAGAGGGGGCAAATCCATTTACAACAAAACATAAATATAATTCTGCATCTGCTTTAAATGGAATATTCTGTGGTTTTTCCCAGGAACTATTAAGATAACTAATACAAGCTTTGCCAGTGCACATATCTAATCATAAGCAAGAACATCTTACACTATAACCTAATATACCCTGCTTAATGATATAACGAACAATAATGTAATAATGGTGCCAGTGACCTAATGTAACCTGATGATATAAATAAAGATGGCAGCTTAAACCAGCAGCCATTTTTGCCTCTGCATCTTGCTTCTGTCTCCATTTGTTTCATTGCAGTTGAGCAAACTTTGGTCAAAGGATACCAAATTTCAGCTACATAAGAGGAATAAATCAAAGAAATCCATTTTACAACGTGGTGACTATAGGTAATAACAATATGTTATATTCTTGAAAATTGCTAAAAGATTATATTTTAAATGCTCTCATCACACACCCACAAAAATGTGTGTAATATAATCCATTTGCTAATTAGTCCAATTCCGCAATTCCACAATGTATACATACCAAAAACATTATGTGGTACATTCCAAAACATTATGTGGTACACAAAAATTCTATAATTTTTGCTAACGTAAAAAAAAAAAAAAATCTGCTTTCGGAGCCAGGCGTGGTGGCCAATGCCTTTATTAATCCCAGCACTTTGGAGGCTAAGGCAGGAGGATCGTGAGTTCAAAGCCAGTCTCAGCAATGGCGAGACACTTAGCAACTCAGTGAGACCCTGTCTCTAATAAAATACAGAAAAGTGCTGGGGATGTGTCCCAGCGGTCGAGTGCCCATGAGTTCAATCCCCAGTACCAAAAATAAATAAATAAATAAAATAAAATAAAATCTGCTTTCCATATTGGCTGCACCATTTTGCAGTCCCACCAGCAATGTATGAGTGTACCTTTTTCCCCACATCCATTCCAACATTTATTGTTGTTTGTGTTCTTAATAGTTGCCATTCTTACTGGAGTGAAATGAAATCTTAGAGTAGTTTTGATTTGCATTTCTCTCATTGCCAGAGATGTTGAACATTACTCATATATTATTTCCAATATGGAAAGCAGTATGGAGATTCCTTGGAAAACTGGGAATGGAACCACCTTATGACCCAGCCATCCCACTCCTTGGTCTTATTCCCAAAGGATTTTAAAACAGCATATTACAGGGACACAGCCATATCAATGTTTATAGCAGCACAATTCACAATAGCTAGGTTGTGGAACCAACCTAGATGCCCCTCAGTAGATGAGTGGATAAAGAAAATGTGGTATATATACACAATGGAATATTACTCATCAATAAAAGAGAATAAAATAATGGCATTCGCAGGTAAATGGATGAAATTGGAGAATATAATGCTAAGTGAAGTTAGCCAATCTCAAAAATCCAAATGCCAAATGTTTTTTCTGGTATAAGGAGGCTGATTCACAGTGGGGTTGGATGGGGAGCATAGGAGGATTAGAGGAACACTAGAAAGGTCAATAGGGAGGGAAGGGAAGGGAGGGGACAAGGGGGTAAAAAGAGAAAAAAAAAAGATGGTAGAATGAAATGGATATCATTACTCTAAATGCACGTATGAAGACAGGAATGGTATGAATATACTTTGTATACAACCAGAGATATGTAAAAATGTGTTCTATTTGTATATTATAAATTGTAATGCATTCTACTGCCATATACAACAACTTTGAATAAAAAATAAACAAATAAATTAATTTTAAAAAATCTGTAAACTGATTACTCAGTTGAGCGTCTTAGCGCTTCCCTTACATTTGCTTACATTTGCTTACATTTGCATAAGAAAACTAGCATCTCTCCAACTAGGCTATACGTTGAGAACAGAAGCCTTGCCTTTATTTATTTATTTATTTATTTATTTATTTATTTATTTATTTGATGAGTGCTAGATACTTACCAAATAATAATAAATATTTTTAATTAAAAAATTCACATTTTAAGGCCCTTAGGACACTTTTAGCAAAATAGGCAAAAACTTGTTTTGAAGCTTCACTGCCATCAAGATCATCAAACATAGGAGACTTAAAGTTTCTGATAGGCTAATATCTTATAGATATAATGAGGAGTTTTTAATTCAAAATGTTTTAAGATTATGACTAAATCCAAAAGCTACTGGTAGATACTACCCACAATTGAAACCCCCAGGTAATCCCAGCACTTGAGAGGGTAAGGCAAGAGGATCACGAGTTCAAAGCCAGCCCCAGCAATGGCGAGGCACTTAGCAACTCAGTGAGACCCTGTCTCTAATAAAATACAAAAAAGTGCTGGGGATGTGGCCCAGTGGTCGAGTGCCCCTGAGTTCAATTCCCGGTACCAAAAAAAAAAAAAAAAAAAAAAAAGAAATCCCCAGGATATAAAAAGAATTCTACTGCTGTTATTAAAAATTCTTATTTATACAATGAAAGAATTTTCTGTTAACTAAGTCGAAGAAAGCATGATGTACTTATGTAGACAATTCAAAATAGTATCCTCTTAACAAGTTTTGTGCAGTTCCTTTTAGACACTTCTAAGTTTCCAAACAGACTAAGCCATAAACCAATGCTTATTCCCTATAGTAACCTACAATAAACCAATTTGTCATCTCTAGCTTCCCTGTTGGATTAATAAAAAAAAATTTAGAAATATGACAAGCTATTTTCAACAAAAAACTATTTTTGTACAAGTGATATTTTATTGTCCTGTAATTCTAACACTCTTAACTGTTACATTAATAAATAAAGTACTTCTTGGCACCCAACTCTGCTTAAAAAACTAAGTATGGGGAATATAAAGATCATAAGATGCAGCTCCTGCCTTCAAAAAATATAAACTCTAATGGAGGTGGTACAGGAAAGTATTCCGAAAGTAAAATACAAGGCAGAATATAAGAAATGCCATTACAGAAGCTACAGAAGGCAGAATATAGGTAATGCCATTACAGAAGCTACAGAAAAGCTCTCTTAGGTACTGAGGAGACCTTAAAGGAGTTCCATACTAGATTTACTCCATTTTATAGTAGAAATGAAATCATATACTTACTACAGTTACAAGGTGTGTGCCTCACTTTCCTAAATGTAAATGATGTTCGTATTCCCCTCTTGCTTAAAGTTAAGTCTCCAATATCACTGGTGATAATTCCACTTTTGTAATGCTCAGATGCTTGAACAGTATCAAATTTTCTGGGTGTGATTCTAAAAACAATAGGTAAAATAACTTACTTAGTATTACATTAACAAAAACATTGTGGGTCTTTTAAAACTATTAAAGGAACAGAACAAATCTAGAAGAATTTATTACAAATATCTATTAGATTCCCAGAATTGTTAGACACTGTAGGAAAAGTAAAGAAACAAATATTTAAAGAAGTTATCTTCAGGATAATAATACTGGAAGAATGTACAACTAACAAATTATCCCAGGCAAAAATAAAATAACAAATATTCAATTAATAACAATTTTAAAAAAAACAGATTGAAGGTTGGGGGATGTAGCTCAGTGATAGAGTGCTAGCCTAGCATGTACTGGGTTCAATCGCCAGTATCTCTCTCCCTCTCTTTCTCTCTCTCTTACACACACACACACACACACACACACACACACAAAAGCAGATGAGGCAAAAAGGTAACAGATGGTCAACTTAAATCTAATTCCAGTAATTATGTTAAATGTAAAATGACTAAATACTCCCAACTAAAGAACAAAGATTGCTGACTGACCTAGACTTACAAAATTAAATCCAACTACATGGTGATTACAAAAGACATCTTAATTATAAGCATAAAGACTGGCTGAAAATAAAAAACACATATATAACATATAAAAATGAATATTTTGCATATACCAAACAAAACCAAAAGAAAAGTAATTTAGCTACACTGATTAATCAGATATAGCAGATTTAAAGCAATATTACTAAAGATAAAAGGGTAATTTCATAATAACTATCAATTCAACACAAAAATGCTAAAATTCTATATTTTTATAACAATTTCAAAACATGAAACAAAAGTTTAAAAAAATTAACAGGAAAAATATACAAATACATGACTATATTGGAGTTTTTGATACATTCTTCTCAGTAATTGAAATCTAATTTAGAGACAGATTTAAACATCAGAAAACAATAGATAATACATTCAAAAAAGTAGTGATTAACTCTTAAATTGCATAATGTAAATAAGTAAAATAAAAATTGAAAAATAAAAAAGAGAGAGAGAGAGAGGTACTACTTATCATAGATTATAAGAAGTTTTAAAGAGGATCCTTGGAGTAAAGTCACACTTTTGAATGGGAAAAGGGGATCAAAAAGTAGGAAATAAAACTCTTTAAGCTTATAGTGAAGTGCACAGATAAGTGTACTGTTGAATAGGCTTTGACAAATGTACAATGCACAACAAATGTAGCCAATACACAATCAAGTATATTTCCATCACTCAAGGAAATTCCCTTTTGCTCTCTTCATCTACCTTAAAGCAATCACTCTTCTGATTTCTTTTTTTTTTTTTTTTTTTTTTTTTTGATACTGGGGATTGAACTCAGCAGCACTCGACCACTGGGCCACATCCCCAGCCCTTTTTTTGTATTTTATTAGAGACAGGGTCTCACTGAGTTGCTAAGTGCCTCGCCATTGCTGAGGCTGGCTTTGAACTCACGATCCTCCTGCCTCAGCCTCCCAAAGGGCTGGGATTACAGGCGTGCGCCACCGCACCCGGCTTCTTCTGATTTCTATCAATACAATTTTGCCTGTTCTTGAATTTCATTAACATAATGATTTTTTTTTTTTTTTTTAATACTGGGGATTGGATTTAGGGGCACTCCACCACTGGGCCACAGCCACAGCCCTTTTTTGTATTTTATTTAGAAACAGAGTCTCACTGAGTTGCTAAGTGCCTCGTCATTGCTGAGGCTGGCTTGAACTCACGATCCTCCTGCCTCAGCCTCCCAAATGCTGAGATTACAAGCCTGCACCACCGCACCCGGCTTAACATAATGATTTTGAGATTAATCCATGTTATGATATGTATCAGTACTTTGTTGCCTTTCTATTGCTAAGCAATATTCTACTACATGAAAATAAAACAATTTATTTGTTCAAAATTCCTTCTTGCACAGTTTGGGGTCATTAAAAATAAAGCTTCTATAAGCATTTTTATCCACGTCACTTTTAGGTACATATTTTCATTACTCTTGACTAAATAACTAGAAATGAAATTGGTAGGGTCATAGAATAAGAGACTGCCAGTTTTCCTATGTGATTGCAACATTTTACATTCCAATAAGCAACCAATGATTTATAGTTGCTTGACATTCTCACAAACACTTGATATTGTCTGAGTTTTCAATTTGAGCCATTTTATTGAATGGCAAGTGGTATGAAATTATTCTAATTTGCATTTTTCTGATAATTAATGATGTACTCACAGATCTTTTTTCTTAAGAAGGATCTGGTTAAGTCTTTTTCCCAATTTTGTGTGTGTGTGTGTGTGTGTGTGTGTGTGTGTGTGTGTACAGCAGATATTTTCTCCCCATATGTGGCTACCTTTACATTTTCTTAATGATAACTTTTGATGAGCAGACGTTTTTAACTTTGATGAGGCCCAATTTATTATGTTTTATCATGGTGTTCTGAAATATTTCTTAAAAGAAAAAAATTGCAAAAATATTCTCTCATTATCTTCTAGACATTTTATATGTTTTACTTTTATATTGAAATAGATTATCTACCTCAAATTAGTTTTTATTACTGGTATAAATTACCAAGGTTCATTTTATTTCCAATGGATACATAGCACCTATCTGGCAAATAATTATATATAAAAGAGAGACTACTGAAATGGAAGCCTCAGATAGACCCCCACATAATAATACTGGGTGATTTCAACACACCTCTCACCAATAGATAAGCCATCCACACAATAAACTCAATAAAGACTTTATGGACCTGAAAAACATTATAAATCAAATGTAAATCAAATGGACTTAACAGACAGCTAGAGAATATTTCATCTAACAACAGATGAATATACTTTCTCAGCAGCTCAAGGAAACTTCTCCAAAATAGACCATATTTTAGGCCACAAAGTAACTTTCAGCAAATACAAAAAAAAAAAAAAAAAAAAAAAAAAAAAGAAAAAGAAAAAGATATGATTCCTTGCTCTTATGAGATCACAATGGAATGAAATTAGAAATCAACCCAACAAAATCCTACAGAAATTATATAAACACATGGAGATGAAGCAATACATTTTTGAATGATGAAGGGGTAGTAGAAGAAATCAGGGGAGACATTTAAAAATTCCTAGACTCAAATGAGAACAGTGACACAACATATCAGAAACTCTGGGACACTACATAAGAAAATCAGAAAGATCCCAAATAAACAACCTAATGATGTATCTCAAGGCTCTTCAAAAATAAGAACAAATGAGTTCCAAAACCAGTAGAAAGAAGGAAGTGTTTAAGATTAGGGATGAAATTAAAAATTTAAAAAAAAAAAACACAAAGGATCAATTTTTAAAAAAAAAGTTAGTTCTTTGAAAAGAAAGAGTAAGGTTGATAAGCTCTTAGCCAAACTAACCAAAAGAAAAAAAGACCCGAATTAATAAAAATTAGAGATGAAAAATGAGAAATCACCACAGACATCACAGAAATCCAGCAGATCATTAGGGACTATTTTGAAAATGTATACTCCAATAAATTGGAAAACCTAGAAGAAATGGATATATTTCTAGACAAATACAATTTGTCAAAATTGAATCAAGAAGACATAGAAAACCTAAATAGACTAATAACTTGTAATGAGATAAAAGCAGTAACAAAAACCTTCCAACGAAGACCAGGACCAGGTGGATTTCCAGTTGAATTCTACCAGACCTTTAAAACAGAACTAATGGAAATATTCATCAAATTATTCCATAAACTAGAAAGGGATAGAACACTTTCAAATTCATTCTATAAAGCCAGTATCACACTCATACCAAAACCAGATAAGGACACATCAAGGAAAGAAAACTACAGACCAATAGCCCTGATGAACTTAGACGCAAAAATACTTAACAAAGTATTAGCAAATCATGTTCAACAACCTACTAAAAAGATTGTACATCATGACCAAGTTGGTTTTATGCCAGTGATGTAAGGATGGTTTAACATACGCAAATCAATAAATGTAATTCATCACATAAATAGAATTAAGGACAAAAATCACTTAGTCTTCTCAACAGACACAAAGAAGACCTTATACAAAATTCAGCACTCATTCATGATAAAAAAAAAACACTGAAGAAACTAGGTATAGAAGGAACCTGCCTCAACATCATAAAGGCTCTATATGAAAAACCCAAATTCAACCTCATAGTAAAAGGGGGGAAAAACTGAAAGCATGTCCTTTAAAATCTGGAACAAGACAAGAATGTCTATTCTTACCACTCCTAGGTAAATAGTGCTAGAAATTCTAGCCAAAGCAATTAGGCAAGAGAAGAAAATAAAAGGGATAAAAATAGGAAAGGAAATCAAAGTATCAGTTTACAGATGTTATGGTCCTATACTTAGAAGATCCAAAAAACTGTACCAAAAGACTGTAAAAGCTAATAAATTTGGCAAAGTAGCAGGTTATAAAATCAACATACAAAAATCAATAGCTTTATCACAAGAATGGGATCCTAATTAGAATAAGTTATACTTCATATATGTATATCAAAATATACTCTTCTGTCATGTAAAAGGAACAAGTAAAAGAACAAATAAAAAATACCTGAAAAAAATCAATAGCTTTCCTATATACCAACAGTGAATATGCTGAGAAAGAAATCAGGAAAACAATTCCATTCACAATAGCCTCAAAAAAATAAATAAATATAACCAAGGAGGTAAAAGACTTCTACAATGAAAACTACAGAACACTAAAGAAAAAAAATTGAACACCTCAGGAGATAGAAAGACCTCCCATGTTCATGGGTAGGCAGAATTAATATTGTTAAAATGATCATACTACCGAAATTATTATACAGATTCAATACAGTTCCCATTAAAAGACCAATGACATTCTTCATAGGACTAGGAAAAACTGTCCTAAAATAATTTGGAAGAATAAAAAAAACCCACACTAACCAAAGTAATTCTAAGCCATAAAAACAAAGCTAGAGGCATCACAGTACATGACTTCAAATTATACTACAGAGCTACAGTGACAAAAACAGCATGGTACTAGCATAAAAACAAGACACAAAGACCAATGGTACAGAATAGAAGAGAAATAAACCCACACATCTACAATCATCTGATCCTTGGTGAAGGTGCCAAAAACATATATTGGAGAAAAGACAGCTTTTTAAACAAATGTTGCAGAAAAAACTAGTTATCTATATGTAGAAGAATGAAACTAGACACTTATCTCTCACTCTGCACAAAAATCAACTCAAAATGGATCAAAGACTTAGAAATTAGACCAGAAACTATGCAACTCCTAAAAGAAAACATAGGGTTAACACTCCAGCAGATAGGCACAGGTAACCACTTTCTCAATAGGACCCCTAAAGCTCAGGAAATAATGCCAAGAGTTAACAAACAGATGGCATCAAATTAAAATGCTTCTGCCCAACAAAGGAAATAATCAGGAATGTGAAGAAAGAATCTACAGAAAGGGAGAAAACCTTTGCTAGCTACTCTTCTGATGAAAAATTAATATCTAGAAAATCTGAAAAACCCAAAAAACTTAATATCAAAAATCAAATAACCCAATTAATAAGTGGGCAAATGAATTGAACAGATACTTCTCAAAAGAATAAATACAGGGGCTGGGGTTGTGGCTCAGTGGTGGAGCACTCTCTAGCCCATGTGCGGCCCGGGTTCGATCCTCAGCACCACGTAGAAATGGGGGCATTGTGTACAACTAAAGCAAATAAATAAATATTAAAAAAAAGAATAAATACAAATGGCCAACAAATAAATGAAAAAAAGTCCAGCATCATTAGCAATTAGGGAAATGCAAATCAAAACTACACTGAGATTTCATCTCACGCTAGTCAGAATGGCAGTCATCAAGAATCCCAATTATCCATCTCATTACCTTAAGTGCATGTATGAAGTCACGAATGGTGTGAATATACTTTGCATACAACCAGAGATATGTAAAAATGTGCTCTACGAGTATAATATGAAATGCAATACATTGTGCTGTCATTTCTAACAACTTAGAATAAAAAAAAATTTGGAAAAAAAAAAAAGAATCCCAATTAGAATGAGATATGCTCCATGTTTATATAAATGTCAAAATACATTCTGTCATGTATAACTAAAAAAGAACAAATAAAAAATTAAAAAAAAAAATAAATTTAAAAAAGAACACAAACAATAATAAATGCTGAAGAGGATGTGGAGAAAAAGAAACACTTCTACACTGTTGGTGGGATTGTAAATTAGTACAACCACTATGGAAATCAGTATGAAGGCTCATCAAAAGACTAGGCATGGAACCACAATATGACCCAGCTATACTACTTCTCAATATTTACTCTGAAGAATTAAGTCATCTTACTACAGTGATACATGCATATCCATGTTTATAGCAGCATAATTCACGACAATCAAACTATGGAATCAGCCTAGGTGTCCATCAACAGATAAACAGATAAAAGAAAATGTGGTTTATACACACTATGGCATTTTATTCAGCCATAAAGAAGAATGAAATTATGTCATTTGTAGGAAAATGGATGGAACTAGAGACCATCAAGTTAAGCAAAATAAACCAAACTCAGAAGGTCAAAAATCATATGTTTTCTCTCCTGTGTGAAAGCTAGAGAGGAACTAAGAAAGGGGGAGGGGAGTGGCCGTCTCATGAAAATCAAAGGGAGATCAGTAAAGCAAAGTGACCAAGAGACGAAGAGGGCGAAGTGCTGGGAAGTGATATTGGCCAAATTATATTGTCATATTGTGTGCATGTACAAATAAGTAACAACAAATCCCAGGATTATGTACAACTACAATGCACAAAAAAAAAAAAAGTGGAAATATAAAAAATATATATATCAGGAAGGGGGAAGAAGGGAAAGAGGAAGTACTGAGGACTGAAATGGAAACAATTAAATTTCATGCATATCAAAATGAAGCCCACTATTATGAATAACCATAATGCATTAATAAAAACATCTTTAAAAAAAAAGAAAAGAAAGAAATGAAAAATAAAAGAGCTTGTGGTAGAGGCAATTTTTAAGAAGGAAAAGCAAGCAATCATTGCCTAAATATGTCACTCTAATAGCTGAAAATATTAAAACTGTGAGGTTGAACAACGTGAGAATATTTTATGAGTATCTTTTATTTATTTATTTTTTATTCTAAGTTGTTAGAAATGACAGCAGAATGCAGTACATTTCATATTATACTTATAGAGCACATTTTTACATATCTCTGGTTGTATACAAAGTATATTCACACCATTTGTGTCTCCATACATGCACTTAGGGTAATGATGAAACTCTTTGTTAACTAAATTCCTCTCTCGGGGGTTAAGAAGTTCTCTATTACAGCACTTTTAAGTCAATTACTGAAGGCCAAATAGCTTTTAACTGCTTTTGATATCAATCTCAGATATTTAGAGATAGGTAACCTCAATGTTAAAATAATGATTTCTTTACACATCACTAAAAATCTCTATTTTCCCCCTGTACTCAAATTATAATCTAATTGGGAAAATATTCAATAAAAAGATAAAAACATGCCGGGTGCGGTGGCGCACGCCTGTAATCCCAGCACTTGGGAGGCTGAGGCAGGAGGATCGCGAGTTCAAAGCCAGCCTCAGCAATGGTGAGGCACTTAGCAACTCAGTGAGACCCTGTCTCTAATAAAATACAAAAAAGGGCTGGGGATGTGGCCCAGTGGTCAAGTGCCCCTGAGTTCAATCCCTGGTACCAAAAAAAAAAAAAAAAGAAAGAAAGAAAAGATAAAAACATTTTTACAGATTTAAGTAATAATTCAATACAATAGAAAAGGTAGTAGGAGATAATACAGTCTTCAGGAAGTAAGGGATAAATTATTTCAAGCTAAAATAGGAAAAGATTCATAAATTAAAAAGGAAGCAAAAGTTGAATGTAAACAGAGTAAATGGAAAGGAAAATGAAACATACTGTTCTGAGGGTTCACAGAATGAGTGTGAAGGCACAGTATAAGTTCAGAGGAAGGGAACGAATTAGAATTGTGATTAAGAGCACCGATTATAAAGCCAAATTGGCTGCTGATCTTGGCTTGCCACTTCCTGGCTTTGTGACTGTGCAAGTTATTTAACTTCTTTATGCTCCAATTTCCTTTAAAAATGAAGACAAGGGCTAGGGTTGTGGCTCAGTGGCAGAGCACTTGCCTTATACATGTGAGGCATTGGGTTTGATCCTCAGCACCACATAAAAATAAATAAATTAAATTAAGATATTGTGTCCATGTGTCACTAAAAAAAATTCTTAAAAAATGAAGACATTTTGCTGGGCGCGGTGGCGCACGCCTGTAATCCCAGCACTTTGGGAGGCTGAGGCAGGAGGATCACGAGTTCAAAGCCAGCCTCAGCAATAGTGAGGCACTTAGCAACTCAGTGAGACCCTGTCTCTAAATAAAATACAAAAAAGGGCTGGGGATGTGGCCCAGAGGTTGAGTGTCCCTGAGTTCAATCCCTGGTACCACAAAAAAAAAAAAAAAAAAAAAAAAAAAAAAAAAATGAAGACATTTAAAAACATAATATTTCTATTGAAGTGCTGCTTCAAATATATATTATATGTGTAATATGTACAGTATATAATGTTGTATATTATATATATTTTGTATAGCTTCTCAAATTTGGTGAATAGTACAGAGTACTTGCCTAAACATATGAGGCACTGAGTTCAATCCTCATCACTGCATGAAAATTAATAAGTAAATAAATAAAATAAAGGTATTGTTTCCATCTACAACTAAAATAAAATTTTAAAAGTTAAAAAAAAAAATGAAGACAAAACCATGGAACAACTACCCACTATGATTGTGAAAATTAAATGAGTTAATAGATTTAAAGTTTTTGGAATAAAAATTGATACAAAGAAAATATTCCAAAAATAATTTAAATATACATTTTTTTTCTTCCTATACTAGGTATCGAACACAGGGTCTTGTACATGCTAGATAAACATTTATCCACTGAACTACAATCCAAGCCCTCCACAAATAATTTAAAAGAAGAGTTCACATAATCTCATGCATTGATGTCTCCCAAGGATAGTCATGTAACATAAATAAATAAAGCAGGTAGATTTACTTAGAAATACATTGTCTGCTGTTAAACATATAGGAATAATTTTCATTTTAACAAAGCAGAATATTCTCTTCCATTTTCTGGGAATACATATTCTCATTCAGTCTAGTTTTCCATTTCCTACTTTTAAAACAGACAAGAGTTCAGGAAATATTTAATTTTTATTTAATTCTATGATAACACAAAAACAATATTAACAAGCACAATGATAAATAACTACTGTTACTCAGTTTTTGATCTGGGAGTAATAGAAAAGGGTAGAAAGCCGGAAAAGTAGCCAGCACATCAAAAATGACATTGATATTCAGTCTCCATTACTGCTACCAAGCAATATGTGGCCCAGTGTTGACAGATCCTTTTAGTTTTCAGAAGAAGCTGAAAACTCAGATTTTCTATGCAAGTTCATGATTTTTATATGTACGTAATTAAAACAGAGCAAACCATGTGGACCACCCTGTAACAGTCAAAACAGAACATATCAGACTGTTAAGTTTACCCACATGCTACAGGTTTGCCATCTTTGATTTAGGACATGTAAATTAATACATTTGGGTTTCATCAAATTGAAGTTAGATTAAGGTATTTAAAATTAATATTATAGGGCAGCATTAACCTTTTTCAAATCTATGACCCTCCACAGTGCTTTCCAGTGTTTTTTTAATTCCAGAATAGTAATCAAGTTTTTAATCAAGGCTTATTTCCTATGTTTATATAGTTTTAAAGTATATCAAATATGCTTTTTCAATCTATTCTCCCTATTGCCAAAGATTGTGATAAACATCTAAGTAGCTGGTATATTGTTTCCTCTCTCTTTTTTCTCTCTCCTGATCTCTTTGCCTCCCTCCTTCTCTTATTTCTCTTTCCCTGTCTCTTCTGATCACCCCACCACACACACACACACACACAATCACACAGTCATATTATAGGCAATGGGGTCAATGACAGCCTTCAAAAATAATGCTGGGCATGGTGGTGCATAACTGTAATCCCAGCAACTTGGGAGGCTGAGGCAAGAGGATTGCCAAGTTAGAGGTCAGCCTCAGCAACTTATCGAGGCCCTAAGCAACACAGTGAGACCCTGTATCAAAAAATAAAAAGGGTTGGGGATGTAGCTCAGTGGTAAAGTACCCCTGACTTCAATCCACAGTAACAACAACAATAATAACAATAATAATGCTGAGGGGTTTTCCCCTAAAAATATTATAAAGGTTTTTTTATTCTAGAGCCTGGATTAAAAATTAAATATTATTTATAATCCAACCTTCCAGAAATAACTATTAACATTTAATGGCATGATATACAGGATAAATGTGATCAAAATGATGTTTTAGAAGAATCTATATCATTACCAAAAGTAGGTGGAAATATTTTCATAATATATGGACAGTAATTTCTTATTTTACATTTTTTAGAATAGCATTGCTCTTAAGCTTAAACATTAGTGACAGCAAAATGCTTGTACCCAAAAAAGAAAATGTCATTACTCTCAAAATTCCAAGAATACTTAAAACCAATGGATTAGATCACAATTTTCATTTATTTTAAGTTGCAAACATGTTAATAGCTACGAAAAAAATCAAATAAATTTAAGCACCAGTGCCCAAAATCAAGCCATCTTTTTTATGGCTCACATTTAGGAGAGGTTACAAATTCATTTACATGATCATTTCCGTGAATTTTCATAAAAATGTGTCAGCTAAAACCTTTAAGCAGAACAAAATAAGTACCTAACTCAGCAACATTTTAAGTGACAACAGACATAAACTGTAGCAGTACTCTCTTCTCAAAAGGCTAAAAATGGATTCCTACCAAAAGCATATAACATATTTCTTTAGATTCAGATTAAATCAAACTCATGGAGCATTCTACAACACAATTGGCCTCTTCGAAAGAACCAAACATCATGAAGGACAAAGAAAAGTTGAGGAAGTGTTTCAAAGTAAAGATTAAACAGAATTAGCAAATAAAAGTGATGTAGGAACATGAACTAAATCCCAAATTGAGAGAAAGCTTGATATAAAGTACTTTATCTTACAACTAGCAAAACCTGAATATGGATTATACATAAGTATTTTATCAATATTGGATTTTCTGAATTTGAGTGTTGCACTGTGGTTTTATTAAACAGGGGTTAGCAAACTCAAAAGGGCCAGACAATAAATATTTCAGGCATTGAAGGCCACATATAGTTTCTGTTGAATATTCTCTAGTTTTCCATTTTACAACCCTTTGGAAATATAAAATTCATTCTTAGCTCAATGCTACACAGAAACAGAATTAAATTTGGCCCATAAACCATAGTTGGCCAACCCCTGATATAGACATTCTTAGGAAACACATAATTAAGCATGTAAAGGTAAAGGGTCATGATATAATTTTCAAATGATTCAACAACAACAACAAAATAATAATAACGTGAGAAAGAAATAACAGATGTGGCAGAATGTTCACAACTGATAAATCTAGGTGAAAGGTGAAGGGAGTTCACTTCACTATGCTTCCAACTTTGCTTTAAATTTTAATTTTTCCCCAAATAAAAAGATTTGAAAATGTTCAAAATAACATCATAGGGCTGGGGTTGTAGCTCAGTGGTAGAGTGCTCGCCTAGCACATGCAAGGCACTGGTTTCGATACTTAGCACCACATAAGAATAAATAAAATAAAGGTATTGTGTCCATTTACAACTAAAAAAAAAATTTTTTTAATAACATCATAAATGTTAAAAACAAGTAAAAGATTAAAATTCTAAGTGTAAAAAGAAAGGCCATAGATGCCCCTAGGTTCCTAGTAGAATTGAACCCAGAAGCCTCAATGTGCAGCATAATCCAGTGGCTCAGACAGAGAAGAACAGGAAATCTCACAAAGCAAAAGACATCCTGACATCAGGGTCATTTCAATACATACCCATGAGTCCAAAGGTATCTAGATTCTCCTGTCATCACTAGCAAACTCCGACGAGGCAACATAACTTGTACAGTGACACCATCTGGATGCTTAAAATCCATAACAATCTTGAAGCAAAAACAAAAACATGAAGTCAATACAAAATTTCATGTACTCCAAGGATAAGGGTGATTTATTCATTCTGGCCTATTTTCTAGGCTAACATATTAAAACAAAATTATGCTTATAGAAAAGTACAGCACAGTGTTTCTCAAACTTTCATGCAGAATAAAGTCAACTGAATGATGAAAAAACAAAATTCATCCATAGAAATTCAGAGTTAATTTGTCTAGAGTAAGGTTCAGGAATCTGCATTTCTAACAATCACCCCAGAAAATTATGAAGCAGGTGATCTGAGGATCATACCATGGAAAACCTAGGGTAATGATCAAACACAAGGACTTTGGAGCTGAAACACTCATATCCTGGCTCTTCCATTTTACTAGCCACATGAACCAGGACAAGCGGTTTAATCTCTCTGTGCCCTGGTTTTCTCAGCTCTTATGGAATTGCTATGTGATTAAATACATAATAGACATAAGTCACAGTGTCTGACACATAGTAAATACACAAAATGTAGCTGTTATTTTTAATTATCTATAGAACGCTAATAATTAATAATCCAAGGAGAAGTAACTATTAGATACAGATTCTAATGTAACACATTTTTCACCTTGAAAGTCATGCAACATACTGGAATCAAATGCTGATTAATAAGAGATGATTAGAGAAAGCAGGAAATTTTTCAGCCACTTTTCCTAAGTTATACTCAGATATCATTCAGATATCATTGTAAAGATACTACATCCAATAAAATGCTTTTGTCCTAGGAGCCCATCAAACATCAACAACTTCAGCTAAAATAGCAGCAGCTGACAAATGTGAATTTCAAAGGCATGCCATAGGGCTGAAAAATATTTTAATTGAACAACCCATTTGAAAAATAAATGTGACAAAAGTATTAAGTGAGATGAAGAAATGCCTATCTTAAAGATAAATTCAGCACAGTACCTGGCACAAAGTTAGCATTCAATAAATGTTACTAATGCTATTCTTAATAACAATATTGGATCAAACTACATAACCCACATGAAAATTCTCTGAAAACTATAAGGAATTACACAGATCTAAGCTTATTCTTTTCCCCATTCTCACATATTCTTTCAATCTAATCATGAAAAGTATAGTAAGGTGATATGTGTAATTTCATATAGTTATACTCTAAAACCATCCTATTCATAAACACTACAGATTAATTCTGAAGTTTTTAGGGATGATGCATACTGATACCTGCAACTTTCTTGAAATGTATGAATAAAGCAGTAATGAAGTGATGGATGGATAGATATTTGATAAAACAAATGTTTTTAAATGACACTAATAGAATTTAGGTAGTGTGTATGTAGATATTTACTATACAATTCTTTCAACTTTTCCATATGAAAATTTTTATAATAAATTACTGAGGGAAACAGGGGAAAACCCACCCAACGATGGCCCAGTTTCAACCAATGTATATGGGATTCAATTTTCTGAATAGAAGCTAAGATCCACATATAGGAAAGAATAATCATCATGTTTATTATTTTATTAGAGATAATCATCTGTAGCTTAAAGGAAATCCCACATTGTGATAGGAAAATATTCTAGAAGATGAGACTCCAATTCATTCATCAAATATTTACTAACCCATTATGTTGCATTATCCTATACATAGGGCACCTATAGAATTCTATAAGCTACCTATAAAATTGCTCAATTTAAGCCCCAAACAGAAGGCTCTAACAATTTTATGAACTATTAGGGAAAGGCTAGGGAAAACATGAGGGAGAAGGAGTAAGAGTTCAAAAGTCATGAGTATGAAGATACAGTGAGGAAAAGTGTCTTCTAGGTTTCCCACTCATCCCCCGCTAACAAGAAGGCTTTGGCAGAGATGCATGAAGAGGACCTTGACCAAAGGCTTCAGATAAAGAAAGTGCCTGAGCTAGGAATGCAAATAGGCATAAGAGCATGACCAGCCAGAAGAGCCTGATTCCTTTATTGCAAGTCCTCTTAGAAACTGTAATGCACTGAATAACATTCCCCTGCAACTGAATCATTCTGCCATAACACAGGAGCCCTTTCCAATTATTATTTTTGGTTTAACCTATTTTCTCTACTTTCTGAGATGGCAGAGTCAATAAAGATCAAGTCCCCAGAAACTTGTGGGCATGACTGAGAACAATATTCAGTTCAAACAAACAAACAAATATATTAGACATTCTGATCTTTTACAACTTTACACATCCAAAATGCAACAGAATGAACATTCCAGATACAGTTATCACTCTATTACCCAAGGAAAAATAAGCTTCATTACAGAATAGTACATAAAAGAAGAAACAGATCTCCATGTTGGCTAAACAGGAAAATAAAGGACATGTCATACTGGGCACACTTCTGAAAAGAAGACGAACTTAATCCTGATCCTTAATAGTTAGAAATAGACTGAGATTATTAACCTATTGAGAGAAACCATGAAGAATATGTGGAAAAGTGACAATATGATGTCAAGAATGACATGTGATTCACAGAGAATGATAAAAGCTGAGGTCTGTGGTTGTGGCTCAATGACAGAGCACTTGCCTTACACATGTGAGGTACTGGGTTTGATCCTCAGCACCACATAAAAATAAATAAAGATGTTGTATCCATCTTCAACTAAAAAAGTATTTTTAAAAAAGCTGAAAGGCCAGAAATTACTTCATTTAACTGGAGAAAATATTTCATAGATTGAAGTCCACTGTTTTCCTATATATAAACTACCAATTATAAATCTTCTAGATTGTGCTAATATCTTAATTTGACCAAAATAAAATAACAGCAAACAAGAGATTCCACATTCTTGCTATGGACAGACATGTCTACCATGTCTGGATAAGTGGGAAAGAAAAGAAGAAAAGAGGAGACAGACTCAAAATTGCAAGGATATAAGATAATTATAAAAAAAAAAAAGAAACTATATAAAAATTATCAGAACTACAAAATACAGCTGTGCCCAAAATATATTTATGTATTTTCCCTGTACTTATGAATTTAGATTCCCACCATTTGAAGAGATAATTTGTCTACTGTAGGTAATCAGAGGAATTGGGAGCATTTTTAGTAAAATAAATGTAGTTTTCTCTCTCTCAACAAAAGATGATGCTCCCAGAACATACTGCTATGCTGAAGAGTTAGTAGGAAGAGAAGTTTGCTGGTATGTCATTTTTTTCCATGACAGAGGAATAGATAGTAATTTTGCCCTGGAGACACCAATGAAGACCAATGGATGATTTCAGTGGCCTTTAAAACTTCTACCTATGCCACACAGCCTGCTCCTTTAAGACAAGTTAAAATCAAGACCTGCAACAAACCTGTTTCTCTTTCCCGGTTCTTACTGGCAAGGTATTTTTTTTTTTTTTAAATAATAAAGTGTTTTTTTAAACAACCCACATTGGAGACTTGAATCCATTTGGTTAAAGTGTTTGAAAGCTGGAATCCCAAAAGTACCAAATCTAGTGAAACCAAAAGGAAAAGAGAAAAATGTCACAGATGCACCCTGAAATCATCATATAGGACCTCCCATTTGAAAATGAAAAAAATAAAAAACACATTTTGTTCCCTTGTCCTTTAGGCAACATTAATTTCTAAAAGATAGGCCTCTCTATTCTGGTCATGAAAATGGAAAAAAATCACACACTTAATAGCTCATGCAACAGCTAAATACCAGTGCAGTCCAAAGACACTCAATTCTCATTGCTACTAAGAAAGAATATGAGGGGCAGAACTTCATTTGATGCTTATAGTGTAAAAACTTTCTTAGTTGATCAGGTAGTATACATGCATTTAGGACATGTATCTGGGAATATGCCTGCAGTGTGCATATGTGAAACAAGCAAAATTATACTGGACAAAATTTTTAAAAAGAAAACACTCCACTGTAGCACAAGTCAGCAAATTCTACCTTTCAAATACAACTCTGCCTTCCGAAAGTAGGTCTCAGCTGTAGAATGAAGATATTATACCATCTTATCCTCTTCAACCCCAATTACAGATGATTTTGAACTTTTTTGATACCCAAGCTCAAGTGTAATATAAACTAAAAAGAGAAGGCATCTTTTAGCTGAACAGTCTAAATGCAATTGCCAAATGGTACAATGGAGAGCAAAATGCTCATTGTATAATAGAAAAATTAACCTGAAAAATAAAAGATGCTCAAAAAGATACTTAAGACACCATCACATATTAAATATTATAAATGCTTGGTTTAAATGCCTAAAAGATAATATGCTCATACTTATGTGTTTACAATGAGACCACTTGCTAAAAGCTCTCACTAATCACACTGTGGCTTCATTTATTTATGGAAACTATGAACCAGTATCCAAAAATGGGGTTTCAAAAAGGTCAGTCACAAACCACTTTATAGATAAGGCTACAGAAGTAATGAGACATTTTAGTTTAAAAAAAAAATTTTAAATTTTATCCCTATTTAATTGTTGAAGTCTATCTAGTATGTTATATTCAAGAAGGGGCTTTTAATTAATTAATCATAAATACTTTATTTGGAGAAATATAGTGGTGTATCTTCTGGACAGAAGGCTTCCTAAATTTCATTTGTATATTTTGTGGACCTTCTTCCTTAAGCAAAATAAATCAACAGATTCATAAATACATATAACCAAAAAAGACAGCTAGAGGAATAAAGAACAACAGTCAAGGTTATATCTGTTCCTGAGGCACTGGATTGTTCCCATAAGGAAAAGGTCACTTATAGCATCTACCACAGTCCCAAGCATAGAACAGGTGGTTGCTGGCAATGATGATCATGGAAACAGCAGCATTGATGGTGATGAAGAGAAGCAATAGTAGCTGCTTACCAACTCCCAGTGACAATTAAATGCAAATATTACATACCAACTTCAATGTAAGATAGAAAACACAAAAAGGAAAGTTATCTCTCCTTAGTCAATTAAAAGTTATTAATGTAAGAGATGAACTAGAACCCACATTTCTTGATTTGTTCCATGCTGAATTCAGTTCCAGTAGGAACACTCAAGGATCTGAAAATAATACAAATAGGCTTTCACTTTTTCAGTTTCCAGCATTGCATTAGGATATTTAATTGAATGATGATTAGAACTGCCATAGGGAGCCTATATTAATTCACTTCTAATCTTTCTCTGAAAGAATAAGTCTGAAATGTTGGAATTATACCATGTGATATTAGCATTTCAGCATTTTCTAACTCAACTATCCAAAATCTCAGCTAAATAACACAATCTCCTATGAGCTTTCTATAAATATACAAAACAGTTTTCATCCCAGACATTCTTAGTTAGAATATGCCAAAGTACCTGTTCTGGAAAAAGATAGTCTAGCAAGGGGAGAAGAAAAGAATCAGAGGGACCTAAAATATTTAAGTATCAAACACAGGATATAAAGCAAAGATGTGTACCATGTTCAAAGATATAAACACTAAGCTTGAATACTTCATCAGGTAATGGAAATTATAAAAGGAGACATAAAACAAGTATGCTAAAACAGAACAATACCATGACTTAAATTAAGACTTCAATGAATGGGTTTAAGAGCAAATTAAACAAGGCAAAAGAAAGAATCAGTGACACAGGCTATTATCTGGGATGAAGCATGGAGAGATAAAAAGATAGAAAACATAGAAGAGGGCTGGGGTTGTGGCTCAGCGGCAGAGTGCTTGCCTCGCACGTGCGCGGCCCGGGTTCGATCCTCAGCACCACGTAAACATAAATGGAACATAAGTGCATTGTATTTGTGTACAATTAAGTAAATAAATAAATATTTTTAAAAAAAGAAAACATAGAAGAACAGGAAAAGTAAAATAAAGAATATACAGAAAATGGAACAGAGGCAAATCTACAGAAACAATGTCTGAGTTTTACAAAACTGATGGACAAAACCAATCCACAGATTCAAGAAACCCAATTAACCCCAAAGTAGAATAAAAAACATATCAAAATTAGCAGAATAAGCAGGCCCATCAAAATAAGACTACAGAAAACAAAATATAAAAGAAGAAAATATTTTAAAAAGCCGAAGTCATGCCTGCAATCCCAGTAACTTGGGAGGTTAAGACAGGAGGATCATAAGTACTAGGCCAGCCTCAGCAATTTAGTGAGACCCTGTGTCAAAATAAAAAAAATACAAAGGACTGAAGGTGTAGCTCAGTGGCAAAGCACCCCTGGGCACCGCAAAAAAGAAAAAAAAAAAAAAAAAGGCCAGTCACCTTCAAAGGTAACAAACAATAACATAAGTCAGAAATAAATGAAATCTTTAATATATAAAGAAAACAAACTAGCTGGGCTCAGTGGCACATGCCTATAATTCCAGTGGCTCGGGAGGCTGAGGCTGGAGGATGGCGAGTTCAAAGCCAGGCTCAGCAATGGTGAGGTGCTAAGCAACTCAGTGAGACCCTGTCTCTAAATAAAATACAAAATAGGGCTGAGGACTTAGCTCAGTGGTCGAGTGCCCATGAGTTCAATCCCCACTACCATCCCTCTTTGCCCCCCCAAAAAAGAAAACATTTGAGTTATTATACATGCACTTAGTATATTGATACATCATTAGTATATTGCTACATCAGTATACTAAGTGCATGTATAAAAACTCAAATAGTATGAAAATACTTTGTGTAAAACCAATGACTTGGAAAACTGTGCTCTTTATATGTAATATGAAAGGAATTGCACGCTAAAAGCATGTATAACAATTTAAATTAAATAAATTAATTAATTTTAAAAAAGAAAACAAATGTTTTCAGATCATTGGATATTCTGGTCTAACGTCTGGCGGGGGTGGAACGAAGACTGAAAATATGTTTGTATTCTTCTTTATGCTGAAGGAATAAATGCATAAAGAAACTTGGGGGAATAATTCATTCTTTTGAGTTATTTTGAGTGTAATAAAGCTGTTTCATATTAAATAAGTGCAGCTTATTGTAAGTTAATTTCACCTCTGTAAAGCTGTTTTACAAAGAAGACATGAGATGTAATAATGCAATACTTAAGAGCAAAATTTATAGGACTGGGAATGTAGCTCAGTGATTGAGCTTAGCATGAGTGAGGTCCTGGGTTCAATCCCCAGCAACACACACACACATACAAAGAATAAAATATATAATATTAAAAATATATGTCAAGAACATTTCCCAGGTCCTGAATTGATCATTAACCAGAGCAGGAAACCCAGAGAGAGGAGAAATTTGTTTTATTTTATATGGGAGAATGACAGTGGGTGGTAAAAGGCTGAAGACAAAAATAATGAGCTTTATTTAGATAAGTCAAAACTTGGAATCAAGATAAAAAGAGGAGATTGGTGTCTGAGTCTATAAACATTACTTATAAGTGCAAATACTTAGGGCTAAATAAAGGCTGTAGATGAAGTCAGTATGTCTGGAGTTCAGATGGTAATTGTTGTTTTGAGCTGTATAAAGAAAAGGTCCATGCATTTTCCAGTTTGTGCAGAAGATGAGAAAGTAATGAACATTTGTCCACTAAAACAATAAACTCCTAAAAGAGAAGTCATTTTTTTTTTGGGGGGGGGGGGGGGTACTGGGGATTGAATTCAGGGCCTTGTGCATGCAAGGCAAGCACTCTACCAACTGAGCTATATCCCCAGCCCAAGAGAAGTCATTCTTCATAGATAAAAGTAATAAGAATTCTCCAGAATGAGAACATTGCTGGGCAAACTATACAAAGATCAGATTGAAAAACCTAGGAAAGCTACCACATCATTTGGCTGGGTATTTCAAGACATTTCACAAAGAATTTTTCTCAATTTCCTAAGAAGATCATACTGGACTCAATAGCTATTTACTGAAAGCATAAGCCTAGAGAGTAAACAGACAATATAATTAAAGATGCAGCCCAGTAGTAAGCATTCAATAGATGGGATCTTCATTACCCATGTACAGGATTATCCCAACCCACTAAAGTTGCAAAAGTCCAAATAAGAAATAATCACTGATGAACCAACCAACTTCTTATAAAATTGATAATAGCCTAAACAATTGTTCAACACCAGCTACTATTTATGCCCACAGCTGTAACCCCTCTGGTCAGCCTTACAGTGAATGTTGATGTTACAAATATGAGCCAATGCAATGCAAATATGAACAAACTGGAATCACAATTCTTGCAAAAAACAGAAGTCTTTTTGAGGTTTTATTCTGTATGGAAGAAAACTATAAATATAGAAACCCAGCCTTCATCCCAGACATTCTTAATCAGAGAATCATTTAAATCACATGTAAAGCAAGCCTGATATTTGAAAATCTGACAAAGCCAGGACTTTTACAATTAAGAGAAAATAACACATCAATGATGCACAAAACTTTTAAATGAAATGTGAATATCAGAGATTTAAGACAAACTCTTGGAAAAACTGATAATGACTTCAATAATTGTTTGGGGGAGGAAAGGCTTCCTTTATAATTAAGTTGTAAAGACAAAGAAATTTTCTATCAAGTTGTCATTTTATCAGAAAAGCAATATCAAAATAATGCTCATGTGATTTATTCTTTGTTCTGAAAATGAATGTATAGTTGTAACATAATCTAAATATTGTCAAATTTTTAAATTTTTGAAACTATCTTCACAATTTTGTTTCATTTTTACAGATAAGTCAGTCAAAATTTTTCTTATTTTCAATAAAAGTTTGGTACTATTTTAAATAGATGCACATTATATGATCACTTTCATCTTTGGCTAACCCAGTCTTACAGCACTTATTCTAAAGACTAACTTCCCAAAAAGAGAATTAGTTCACAAGGAAGTTTATGGCAAGGGCATTTCTCAAAACATCTGGCCAACAAAAGCAGGTTGCAATTTGCAGCAGGACAAACCTACTAGTGAAGGAGTACTTAAATGCAAAAGCATAATTGATTTCATAGGGTGCATATAATTCTCATGTAATTCCCTTGTTGGATATTTCCCCAAGCTAGTCCTTAGGTAGGGGAGCCTAAATATTTGTAATGCAAAGAACCTACATGGTTCCTTGGAGAAATCACTAAGCTAAGCCAACAAACTGAAACTTTTGGAACTTAGCCTGCCTTGAAACATCTTGTTATATGAGATATTAACTTGCTTTTGTTGTATAATCATTTTATTCATGGTTTTTTTGGTGTTTTCTTGGTTTTGGTTTTTTTTTTCTTTCTTTTTTTTTTTTTTTTTTTTTTGGCTGTTATTTGCAGCTACAATCATCCTCATTTATATCATGAAGCTTATGTATGAATACCTGTAATACTTTTGGAGGTACAAAAGCATTAAATAAAATCACTTCATTGCAGAGGCAAAACATATATTTGAAAAAATAAAGACTACTTTGGCCGTTTACAAAATGTACACAATTTGTTAGAGGTATTGTAAGAGTTCAAGTAGTTGGTCATAAAAATAAGGCATTTGAATAAGATTGATGTTAAAGTTAAGAATACCTCCTGGGAACATCTTGTGTTGGAGCATTTAAGAATTAAGAGAAGCCAGGCACGATGGCGCACACCTGTAATCCCAGCACTTAGGAGGCTGAGGCAGGAGGATCACGAGTTCAAAGACAGCCTCATCAATGATGAGGCACTTAACAACTCAGTGAGACCCTGTCTCTAATAAAATACAAAAAAGGGCCAGGGATATGGCCCAGTGGTTGAGTGCCCCTGAGTTCAATCCCTGGTACAAAAAAAAAAAATAAAAATAAAAAAAAAATAAAAAAAAAATAAAAATTAAGAGAGGTCCTTGTGGGGCACAGTTGAGCACACCTATAATCCCAGTGACTCGGAAGGCTGAGGCAGGAGAAATGCAAGTTCAAAGTCAGTCTCAGCAGTTTAGTGAGACCCTGTCCCAAAATAAAAAAATAGAAAGGGTTGGGGATATAGCTCAGTGGTAGAGTGCCCCTGGATTCAATCCCCAGTACCAAAGAGGGGAGGAAATTAAAGAGAGAGTTTAGGAATTTCCTGAGAACGGGAAAAAAGTAAATAGTTAAATATAAACTAAAGGACTCTAACCTGAGGATAAACAATAAACAAAACAGAATTTTAAAAAAATGTGTAAAAAAGACCAAAACAATGATGCCACTAACAAAAAGGTTAGAAAGAAATAGAAACTGGTATAGGCAATATAGCAAATTTCTTAAAACAACTAGGGATGTCAAGGATGACAAAAAAAGAAATAGAGACAAAGGTGTGGCACCCAGATTCTGTGTCTGGAAAAGGAGTGAGGGAAGAATTCAAGTAATTACAATGCCTCAAAAACAAAACAAATAACAACGACAACAAAGCAGAACAGCACAGAGCACCAAAGTAAGAAAATGAAAAGACAAAAGATGAAAGACATCTTTCTTTCTAGTGACCACTTGAAATCCTACTTCTGGGTCATGGGAAGTAAACTTCCCCCTTATTCCAGAAGTGAAGGTTTCAAATCAAGAACCCTAGAAGATGCAAACCTTAATAATCTTTTTCATGTAGGGATTGCTCTGAGTTTGAAAAACATTTGCACATACATTAAACTAATTTTATCCCATCATAATCCTTCAACCAGGAAAAAAATATAATGAATCCCACTTTACAGATGAAACAAGTTCAAAATTTAGGACCTGGTATTACATAGCATGATAAACTGAAATGTTTAGTAAACATTTTTTTCCTCAAAATCACATTTACTTACCCTTAAAAGCTCTTTTAAAAGAAAATCTAATAATCCTGTCACAACAATATATGCATACCTTCCAACTACTACAAAGATGGCTTTAATAAAAACTCCATCATTCCTGTTGGTAGCTGAAAATATAGGCTTCTCGAGACACCAAATGAAAATAATGATTGCAGAAGATTTTTAGCTCAACTAAAGGGTAAGATTTCCCTTCTTTATAACTTTTAATTAAAAATTGTTTAATGGGTCATTTCCCTAGAGGTGAAAAGTAGGAAGCAGACTCCTAGCTTTTCTCCGCCCCTTCACTTACAACTCTCCAGAAAAGAAGTAACCTCTGGACTGACAGTCTGCAGCTCAGTCCTTTCTTCTCTTTTTTCAGAACCAGTTGGTTTGTAAGATCTAATACATGCTCTTTGATGTCCCTGTCATAGGTGTAACCTCTGCCTCTATGAGGGAGGTAGGTGCCAGTGACAAGGTCAGTATGTTTCTCTAATTCAGAGGTGAAGTATTACAAGTCCCACTTGGCCATAAATCTACAGTTATGTCCTGTTATCACCTTTCTTAATGGTATAATTAATGCTCTAATTTCCATTCATCTCTGTTCTCATTTTTCAACTGATTACACAGCTGGGAAGAAAAAACTAAGTTGTTTTTTTTTTTTTTTTTTTTTTTTTTTTTTTTATCAGTCTCCTAAAGCTACAAGCAAGGACAAGAGGCAAAACTAAAAATAAATCACATAGAGAAGTTCTTTCTTTTCTCTCCCCATCTTCATTATTTTTGAAAGTCTATATTAAGAATCCACATGTGTAGTTGATAAGATGGTTCTGTCATATCAAATGAACAGCCCTAATTCTTTAACCACAGTATCAGCATGACCATAGGAACTCAGCAAAGGTTGAAAAGTGAAAGCACTGAAGACCTAGTGATGGGCACTGAATTATGTTGTTGTTTTTTGTTTGTTTTGTTTTTCTCTTTTAATTCTAAGTTGTTATAAATGACAGCAGAATGCATTACATATCATATTATACTTATAGAGCACATTTTTACATATCTCTGGTTGTATACAAAGTATATTTAAAAAAAGAAACTAAAACAAAAACTCAACCAGGTACAAGATCATATTTTGAAGCAATGTCTACTTAGGTTACATGCTCCCATATTTTAAAGATTATTCTAGATTTAAAATTCTAATTTTTTCTATGTAAAATTCCATCTGCAATTGCATATATCATTTTAAGTCATGGTTTTGATATCTTGTTTAGCAATTCAAGCAAAGTTCAGCTACAGAAACAGTGAATAAACATAAGCCTCTCATTCATCTGGAAAAATGTGTTTAAGACTCTTTTACTGCGCAGAGTTTGGGATCAAAATTCCAGACACATACATTTTAGTTTTGTCTTTTTAATAAGGCATGCAGCTATGGTCTTTTGCCACTAGATGGCAATGCAGCACCAGTAGGTCCAAAGTTGGCCAACCTACACCAAGGGAAGTCTGGATTTCATTTAACTGCTAAAGTGATATATGTAAAAAATTAAATTACTGGTGTTCTCTTGGTATTTGATAAGAAAAAGTGTAAAACTTTGGATATTAGTTGTATATCTGAAGGGAGAGAATATGATAATTTCATGTTCTCTAAGTTTTTTTTACTTTTGTGCAGTACTGGGGATTAAACCCACAGATACTTTACCACTGAGCTACCTCTCTAGTCCTTTTCAATTTTCGTTTTGAGACAGGATCTCACTAAGTTAGTGATTCTGGCCTCAAATTTGCAATCCTCCTACCTCAGCCTCCTGAGTCAGTAGGATTACAGGTGCACACCACTGTACCAGATCTATGAGAAATAAAGTGCTAAAGATGCCCTTACTTTTCATTTAAAAATCTTAATTCATTTTAATTAAGAATGTGAATAATTTACAAAAAAAAAAAAAGACATTGTTCCAAAGTAAGACATAAGCCGAAAGCTAATAAAAATGTTTGAACATTTACCTCTGACCCCAAACTGAGAGAAACAATCTCATCCTCAAAAGCAGAATGTGTGTCAATATGAGCAGGAATTCCTGAGATTAAAAAACATGATAACGTGTCATTTCATTTTTCCTTGTAGGAAATTTAAGATGATTCTAAATGTAGCCTCATGTAGTTATGATGAAAACATTGGTTATCAAAAAGGTACTATAATTTTAGTTAAAGGGAAACGGTAATGTATCTGAACAAAATTAAAGCTAAACTAAAAATGATAAAGTACCATTAGAATTCTAAAATCAAGGCTTGGGAGGCATTGTCCTAGTTAACTTATCCAAGCCCAGCCCAAGAGGAAGAGGTGAAAGATGAATAAGAGTCACTTTTTCCCTTGAACACTGAATTCCCATTACTTGAAGAATAAAGGCAATAGCCACATGTGAAGACTGAGCATACCTAATAATTAAGATAAGGCTTCCTCTACAGATCTAACAATCTGTTAACTGAGCACCTCTTAGTAAAGAAACTAAGAGGACGGTGAGAAGATATAAAATAAGACATAGTCCCTGTCCTCAAGAAGTTTACAAACCAGTGGAAAGACAGATGGGTTAATAAGCAATTAAAATATATCAACCATTGCCATTTATAAAACCCTTGAAATCATTTGATTATTACAAATATCAATAAAGATGTTGCTAACAAAGGCAAGAAATCTATGACCTAAAGATTTTCCACTAACATGTCATCCTAGAATTGTCTCAAATAGAGAAAGAGGCCTTCAACCAATTAAATTCCTCCTTTAAATTATTCAGTTTTTTCACTATAGAAGATTCCTGTTTTAAGCAGTCACCTCCCTCTCTAAATAAAATGTTGAGAGGCAAAACAAAAAAATCACCAACATCAATTTATATCAGTTTTTTAACACTTTTGACTAATGTTTCTCAAGGGGATGAGGCATAGATTTGCAAGAAATTAAGATCAACATAGATATTGAATATAAGCAAAGTTAGAGTTTGAGCTAACTATCAAATACCTTTGACCTTAAAAAGTTACATAACCTTCTTAATTCTGAAATATATGACTGGTATTTTAAAAGAAGAAATACTTAACCATGCCCAGGTTCATATTGATTTATGGTCAACTGATCAGGTTTATACTTAATGTAACCTTTCTTCAACCATTTCTCCAAAATGCTATCACAAATGTCAGGAAGACCTGAAATCAGCAATCATAAAGGCAAAACATATTAAAATAATTACTTTGCATGTTTTACCCAAGAATAAAAAAGTCACTCCGATAGAAATCACACAGATTTAATGTAGCAGTCATATCTATTAATATAACAATGAGCTTATAAGCAAAACAAAAACAAAACCTCTTAAGAATCTTTTAAAGTTATGTCATTAATTTTATCAAATAAAAAGTCCAAAAGAATAATTTTACTAACAACAATTTGGGTATTTTGTAAAATAGTAATAAAATAATAAAACTTAATATGTGTTGATTATTCCTTATCCAAAATATTTGGTCCTAGAAATGTTTCAGATTCTGGAATTTTTTCAGATTTTGGAATATTTGCATATAATACACAATAGATATTTTGGAGATGGACCTTAATTTAAACAAAAGTCACTCAAGTTTCATATACATCTTAATTACATAGTCTGAAGGTAATTTCTTGTAATATTTTTAGTATGCCTTTTTTTGGTACTAGGAATTGAACACAGAGATGCTTAACAAGACCTTTTTTATATATATATATATATTTTTTATATATATAAATATCTTTTTATATATATACTTTATATATATAGATATACATATAGATATATCTTTTTAAAATTTATTTAGAGATAGGGTCTTGCTGAGTTGCTTAGGGCCTCAATAGGTTGCTGAGTCTGGCTTTGAACTCATGATCTTCCTGCCTTAGCGTCCTGAGCCTCTGGGATTACAGGACACTAGCCTGGCACCTATGTTTTGACTGACCCGTCACATGAACTCATATGGGTAATAAATGTAGCATCACACCAGTAGTCAAAACTTTTCAGATTTTGGAGCATTTTGGATTTTCTAATTAGGAATAATCAGCCTGTACACCATTTATTAGAAATTAACCTGGTCACTTTCTTTTTTGTTATGCTAATGTATTATATTTATTTTATACATTTTAAATTATTATTTTTAAAATACCACACTTTTCAAAGTGGAAAGTTTCATGGGAGTCATAAATGTTATTTAACAATGAATGAAAAGTCTTAATATCAAGGATATAAAAACATAAATTTAATTCAACAATTCATATTAAAAAACTGGTAAGGAATATGAAAAGGAACTCATAAAAAAGGAAATACAAATGCCTAACCTCATTACTAATCAGGAAATTAAAAATTTAAAGGTTTTATAACATCACATGCAAGAGAGTATGGTGGGAAAATGGTGCACACTTGGGGAGAATATGTTGGCACAGCTGTTTTGAGGAACAATTTGTATCTTGTAACAATGGCAAATGAGCATTAATGTTTGATCCAATAATTCTATTTCTTGGTAGTCTCTTGAGAAAACATTTACATTGTACTTATGGAAGCATGCACAAAAATATTCACTGTAGCACTAAAAATACTAAAAACTAGAAATAACCTAAATGTTTATCAATAGGAAACTAATTGAATAAGCTATTATGGAACTTTCAGTAAAATGAAAAACTACATAAAATATTCAAGATATATCATGAAGGAAAAAGAACAAGTTGGAGGGATGCATGTAAAATATACAATTTATACTATATAATATGATACTACATACATTAAACTACATGTTTTAATAGGTACGTATTTGGATGTAGCTTCATCTTTTAAAAGATTAGAAGAATATATGCTAAACTTGTAATACCATATCTCCTTAAAAGGAAGAAGTATGGGGAAAGTAGTTTTAGCTTCATTTGCATGTTCAAATTTTTTTACAACAAAATATTACCATCATGTCCATGTACAAATATACCACAATGAACCCTGCCTATATACATTATTATAATACACTAATTTTAAAAATATAACAATAATAATTACAGAAGGGAAATCAGTAGAGTAGAGCAAGTGGATGAGGGAGGGAGAAGGGAAGGGAATAGGAAAGTTCTAGGGAATAAGACTGATTAAATTGTTATGTACACATATGAATATGGCATAATGGATCCCACTATAATTATAATGTACTAATAAGAAATACAGTAAGAAACTAAAAATATCAAAATAGCACCATTTACCTAATTGAAAGGCTTTAATCAATATGTCAAAAGTTTACCTACAAATGACAAATGAAACATACACTCTTAGCAATGACAAACTTCAAATATACAAGTCTTTTTTTCTAAACTCATATTTATTATTAACAATTACTTACCCCCCGGTAATGGCTTATCTTTATCTACACTGTTGTTCTCATAATGGAATTCATAACCAAAATGCTTTACTCTTCTGTGTTTTAAGGATTTCTGAACTGTGTGAAGAGAAGAAAGAAAACTATTTGGGAGAAAAAGAAATGCAATCCTTCATATACTTCAGTCAACATTATGAGTATGAATTTGTTTACAATGATAACTTCTATTGACTGCTAAATTACTGTCTTTGATAACATTAACCATTCTGTTCATATCCACTGTTCTTTCAAGTCTAAAATTGTATCAAACACATAAAGAGTTTCACCTAATCACTGTGCAAGAGATAAACATGCACACTGCTACTCACAAGACTGCTAATGATCTGGAAAGTCAGAGTAACTCTAATTTGCAAATAACACCAGGAGGCTCTGGCTACATGACAGTAGTATGGTACTGCACTGCTGATTCCTCAGAGGAAATCTGCCTTAGGGTAGAAAGGAGCAAATAAGATAATATATGTGAAAAGGCTTATGTTAGCTATATAAATGTTAACTGATAAATATTCATCAGTTTGGAGTTTAAAATTGATAGCTATATAAATGTTACATACTATTAATGTTCCTAAGAATTATTGGTATGACTTGCCTAACATTGGATACAGGCTACTTTCAATGAACTTGAGGAAATATTAAAGTTTAAATAAACCAAAGCAGGGTGGGAAGGAAGAGTAGTAACAGAACATTTTGCAAAATTTTTAAACATGATATTTGGAAAGTTTCACTTACAATTTTGATTGTCTGTATCTTCTGTCCAAATAACACTTTCCAAAAGCATTTTCTCATCCTCAGAAGAAATAATTTCTTCTACTACCATGAGGCCTGGAGGTAAAGGTTGCAGCCCCATCTCCTTCCATTGTGCTGGGGGAAATCAAATTAAAATAGTTACGTATAGGGGCTGGGGTTGTGGCTCAGCAGTAGAGCGCTCGCCTAGCAGTGCACGGCCTGGGTTCGATTCTTAGCACCACATAAAAATAAAGGCATTGAGTACAACTAAAAGTAAATAAATAAATATTTTTTAAAAAATAGTTAACATATGAAACAGAAATTTTCTATATACAAATAATTATGTCCAATAATCATTTATCAACTCAAAAAATTCCCAATTCTCATTTTTATAAATAAGAATGCTAAAAGGCATACAACATATTGAAATTATAGGCAGGCTTGGTAGCACATGCCTGTAATCCCAGGGATAAGGCTGAAGGAGGATCACAAGTTCAAAGCCAGCCTCAGCAAAACTGAGACACTAAGCAACTCAGTAAGACATTGTCTCTAAATAAAATACAAAATAGGGCTGGGGCCATGGCTCAGTGGTCGAGTGAGTTCAATCCCTGCCACCGCCCCCCGCAAAAAAAATATTACAAAAACAAGGACTAAGATCAAAATTATAGCATATTTTATTCATCCAATTCCCTTCAGCAAATACAACAGTACTAAGTACAGAGCTTGATCATAATTCACTTTTTAACCATCACTAAAAGACAAGGTTTCTCACAATAGTCACAGTATGTACCTCCCCCAAAAGGTCAAGATTATCTTTGAATATTAATTCAAGAATTTAGTTGCCCATTTTTGCTCTTTAGTCTCTTAATACTAGCTTTTGTCAAGTAATAGAAAAATGTAAACTAGCATACAGCTTTCTAAAAAAATTTTTAAATCACTTAAGAATTATTTAATACATATTAAAATAAATTTAAGATCCTATGTCCTTCAAAGTTTTAGACAGGTACAGAAGAAAAGTGAAAAGAATTTTCTACCAGATTAAGGGAATACCATATTAACATCTACTATAGGGATCCAAATGTTCACATTGCAGAAATGATTTCTAAAGTTTTTCAGCCAGGCAAATCCATCTTAGAATTATATAATATAAAAATTCACAAAAATAATAAGTATCCACTAGATCCTATTAATAGCACTTTATAAATATTAATAGTAAATCACTTGATAAATATAAACCAAGTGCCTACTATGTGCCAGAAATTATATTATTTATTCAAATTTTGTTAAGAAAATCTTTGGGAGCCGGGCACAGTGGCGCACGCCTGTAATCCCAGCATTTTGGAGGCTGAGGCAGGAGGATCACAAGTTCAAAGCCAGCCTCAGCAATGGCGAGGCACTTAGCAACTCAGTGAGACCCTGTCTCTAATAAAATACAAAAAAGGGCTGGGGATGTGGTCCAGTGGTTGAGTGCCCCTGAGTTCAATCCCCAGTACCAAAAAAAATAGAAAATCTTTGGGGAGAATTCCTTAAAGACAGATAATTTATAGCACAATTAAGTGATATGTAGTTTCTTAAATTTTTTTTAAAAAAATTAAAAAATATCTCTTGTATTCTGTTTTGTGATGATAATTTTCCAAAAAAAAAAAATTAAAATTAAGCTCCTATATTTGCTCTTCAGCAGATATAAAACAAGTATCAAAACATTTGTAGCCAGGTACAGTGTCACATGCCTACAATCCCAATGGCTCAAGAGGCTGAAGCAGGAAGGAGGATTGAAAGTTCAAAGCCAGCCTCAGCAACTGAGTGAGGCCCTAAGTAACTTAGCTAGATCCTGTCTCTAGGGCTGGGGCTATAGCTCAGTGGTAAAGCGCTTGCCTTGCATGTGTGAGGCACTGGGTTCGATTCTCAGCACCACAGGAAAATAAATAAAGATACTGTGTGTCCATCTACAACTAAAAATTATTTTAAAAAAAAGATCCTGTCTCTAAATAAAACATAAAAAAGGGCTGGGGATATGACTCAGTGGTTAAGTGCCCCTGGGTTCAATCCCCCAAAATTATAACAGTTCTATTTTCAATTAAAAATTATTTCCAAGGTTATAAATGTGATTGTTACAGTCTTAGAAGTACACCTTAATGTAAGGCTAATGAAGGATTTCATATAAAGAATACTTCCAAGCTCACTTTGTACAATTCCTTTCTGAACGTCCCACATCCTAAACGGGGTGAGGCAGAGGGGCAATCTAAGGACAGTACTTTCTGATTACTAGTTATTCCTTTCACCATTCAGTTTTCAAATACTGATCAGAAACAAAGTACAAGAATAATCTAGTTTTTAAAATCTGTGAAGCCTGAGTCAGATTTAAAATTGAATACAGGGACACTGAGAAGTATAATTTCTAAATATATATTTAAGAGTCTTTAAGAGTTTTCCTTTAAGTCTTATTTTGCAAAAACATAAATTTGATCATATTTCACCCAGTTACCTACCCCCAGGATATCTAAACAGCTCTTTTATTGCTAAGTAAATAACAAATGAATATAACAAATAACCCAATCAATAAATGGGCTAAGGAGTTGAAAAGACACTTCTCAGAAGAAGATACACAATCAATCAACAAATACATGAAAAAATGTTCAACATCGCTGGCAATTAGAGAAATGCAAATCAAAACTACTCTTAAGATTTCATTTCACTCCAGTCAGAATGGCAGCTATTAAGGACACAAACAACAATAAATGTTGGAGAGGATGTGGGGAAAAGGGCACACTTATACATTGCTGGTGGGACTGCAAAATGGTGCAGCCAATATGGAAAGCAGTATGGAGATTCCTTGGAAAACTGGGAATGGAACCACCTTATGACCTACCTATCCCACTCCTCGGTCTATTCCCAAAGGACTTAAAATCAGCATACTACAGGGACACAGCCACTTCTGTTTATAGCAGCACAATTCACAATAGCTAGGTTGTGGAACCAACCTAGATGCCCCTCAGTAGATGAGTGGAGGATAAAGAAAATGTGGCATATATACACAATGGAATTTTACTCAGCAATAAAAGAGAATAAAATAATGGCATTTGCAGGTAAATGGATAAAGTTGGAGAATATAATGCTAAGTGAAGTTAGTCAATCTCAAAAATCCAAATGCCAAATGTTTTCTCTGATATAAGGCGGATGATACACAGTGGTGTTGGGTCGGGGTACATAGGAGGATTAGAAGAACACTAGAAAGTCCAAAAGGGAGGGAGTGCAAGGGAGGGAGAAAGGGGGTATGGAGAGGAAATAAAAAAAAAGAAGGTGGTTGAATAAGATGGATATCATTATCCTAAACGCATAATTGAAGACTTGAATAGTACGAATATACTTTGTATACAGTGTTATGTGTTATGTAAAAAGATGCTCTATGTGTATATTATGAATTGTAATACATGCTACTGTTATAAATACAATAACTTTGAATTAAAAACAATAAATGTATGGATATAGTTAGCATACTCTTAAAAAAATAAAATAAAATTAGATATCTGAATTAAAGATAATCTCTCGATACAACTCATTTCTATGAGTAGAGGTGAAAAGGTATAACAATCCCTATAGTGATTGTACAGTAAGTCTATAAAGCTATTACTTAAATCATCTAGTTCCTCTATTGCACTATCCAGCAGCTATTGTATGGACAGCACAGAAATGAAAGTATTCACCATCACAGAAAGTCCATTAAATAACACTCCTATAAAGTTTTGGGGATTTCTGGTGACTTCTTTATAAAGATGAAGATTGACACATAATCACTTAGATCACAGTTGATTTTTAAGTGATTAATTCAAAGCTTCTGGGTAGACACTGTGAAATAAACTGATCTGAATTCTCAATATTAAACTCTGAAAAGTAAAATTAGGTAGCAAAGTTCCAAATGAAGCAACAGGCATAATAAATGTATTGTTTGCTGGCTGTGATGGCACACACCTGTAATCCCAGCTACGTGGAAGGCTGAGGCAGGAGAACTTCAAGTTCAAGGCCAGCCTGGGTACCTAAATAAGACTGTGTCTCAAAATAAAATAAAAAGGGATGGGGATGTAGATTAAGGATAGAGTGCTTGGCTAGCACTTGCTAGGACTTAGGTTCATTACCCAGTATTATAATGAACAAATTAATTAATTAAATTAATTAATTAATTAATTATTAGTTGGTGAGACCTCCTGAATGACAGACCATGTATTATTCACCACTGTACCTTTAACTACTAGCCCCAAGTCTGGCACAAATAGGTGCTTAAAGAATATGTGACAGAGGGCTGCTTTACCAATGTCCTTTTGTGTGACAGTAACTGAACTCCCATCCAATTTATGCCTATGAAAAGAAAACTCACAAAAGCCCCTTGGAATGATGTATCATAGTGCATTCTACTGTCACATATAACTAATTAAAACAAATTAAAAAAGAAAACAATTTGACATAAAAAATAACATAATAATTATGTCATATAATTACATGTAAATATAATTTATAAGTATGTATACAAGTATACATTACTTGAAATGATTGATTACCATGATTAAAGTAATGATTATAAACAGGATGAAAAGCATTGCCTTTTAGAATGCAATATGTTTTCTCACTGCAGCAACATTGAAATCACAAAATTGATTGTATTGTACTCTTGTATAGTTAAACATGAAGACAGGATAACCTTAAATTTTATTGATGTTAATATTTTAAAAAAAAGAAAACTCACAAAAGCAAGAACCATTATTTAAAAAATAACTATATAATACCTTTATGATAATACCTTTTTTCCACAAAATTCAAGTACAGAATAATCTTTTGTCCTAAATCATCCACTATTTCTTTTCCATTGAGGGTAACATAGGCTTTTCTGGATTCTTCTGTAGTTGTGTATCTTACAAATGAATAGGGCTTGTTAGGTGGCATTAAGAGAGCTTCCACAAGTCCACATTTCTCTAAAACTGGGAGCAGCTGCTTCCTACTCACACTGTTACCCAAACCACCATTGGCAACAACCAGGATCTTTAAAAAAAAGAAAGAAAGAAAGAAATATGATCAATTGATATCAATTTGTTTGTTTTAGAATAAAGTTATTTTAAAATAATATTTCAACAAAGATGTAATTAAAAAGAAGTTTTTTTGTGGCGATTATTTGTTAATTTCATTCCAAGTATGTAAACCAATTTACTAATAAATATTTGAAGAATAAAAAGAAATGTTTTAAATAACATTTGTTCTTAAATAACCTATTTCGGTAAAATATTCATTTCTTAATTATAAATGCATATTTTAGATGGCTTTTTATTGTTCAAAAAGAAATTTAACAAGCCGGGCGCGGTGGCGCACGCCTGTAATCCCAGCACTTTGGGAGGCTGAGGCAGGAGGATCGCGAGTTCAAAGCCAGCCTCAGCAATGGCGAGGCACTTAGTAACTCAGTGAGACCCTGTCTCTAAATAAAATACAGAAAAGGGCTGGGGATGTGACCCAGTGGTCGAGTGCCCCTGAGTTCAATCCCCAGTACCAAAAAAAAAAAAAAAAAAAAGAAAGAAATTTAACATAATGAAAGGGAAGAAAAGAGGAAGAATGGGAAGAAACAAGCAGTTATATGATACTTGCTTTTTTCCAGAGAATGAATGTTCTATATTCTTGTGTCTACCTAATCCTGATTAACATAATCTTTACAAGAAGTACATTTACTTCAGTAATATGAACCTTTTAGAGGAAGAAACTGAAAATCAGAACAATTAGGTTAAGGTGGTGACAAGGGGGAGCTGGTTTCAAAACTATTTCTATTAGTTTTCCAGAATCCACACTTTTAATACAACCATTATAAATTGGTTACTAAAAACTAAAAATAAAGGCACTAGCTCAAAGAAAAATCAATTATAGGTTCTATTGACCATAAATATGAACATTTCCCTAAGGAAATTAATTAAGTCTAAGTAATTTAGTCAACTTGCAGTTAAAATTGTTTCCTTTGTAAGTTTTGTGCTTCTTGTCATCTGCAATCCTACCTTAACCTTTACTCGAGAGGTTTTGGGTCAGGGAGTCTTCCTATCTTCATTCTGATGTTTATGGCCTTGTGTCCTTATATCTCTATACTTAAAAACCATTCTACACAATATTAAGATCTCAATTTATGACCTATGATTTCTAAAAATGTTACAGTATAACAAAAGTAAACCATGCATGATCTCCTCTCATCCCACTTTATCATTTTATACCAGGCATTGGTAAAGTTCTAAAGAGACTCAGATAATAAATATTTTAAGGGTTTGCAAGCCACATAAATTTCTGTAACGCAGTCCTGGTTTTATTTTTTAATAAGCCTATAAAATGTAAAAAATCCATTCTTAGCTCATAAGCCTATTTTGCTCTTAGGACAGTTGTTTGATGACCCCTAATTTATTCCTAGTTTAAGATTAGGTATTAGTTTTGTTATAAAAAATGAAACTTATCTATAACCTTGCTTGGAAAGGATGTAAAAGAATTATCATTAATTGGATAACAAGAAAAGTGAAACTATTCTGTCATGGGGTATCTAATACTTTATATGCATACAAGTATATACATACACATAATAAACAAACCCAGTACAATACTACATTATAGGGCATAAAATTTATTTTCGGATAGCTTGCCCTAGACCTCAGTCAATGAGGTCTTTTAATTAAAATGCCAAAATAATATGGTTATATGTAGTCATATATAACCATAAAAACATTTCCATATCCCTAAGTCTGAGAGACACAGTGGGGGAATTTTTTTTTTCCTATTCCCTTACATGAAATACAACCCAATATAGAATATTTCTATGATTTTTTAGCCATCAAAAACTGTGAGGGGGTGCTAGGGTTGTGGCTCAGTGGCAGAGTGCTTGCCTCGCACGCCCAGGTTCGATCCTTAGCACCACGTAAACATAAATGCATTGCATTGTGTACAACTAAAGTAAATAAAATAAATATCTTAAAAAAAAAAAAAAAAACTGTGAGGATTTCTCCCAGCAGCAACCAATATATATATATTTTGCAGCAGATTCTCCAGTAGACACTAGTTAAAAGTGTCCTCTAATTCTGTTCAGTTCTGACACTATCATATCCCACAGGTTGAGAGGTCAGTCCCACAAGACTGGCCCCCAAATTCAGATGCCACAGCAAGCAGTAGGTTGTCACCTATATGTCTGACAGAATGGTTGTAAATGGCTGTAAATGATTCTCAGGACTCCCTCCTCAGATTCAATTAATTTATTAGAGAAGCCCATAGAGTTCAGGCAAACACTCTACTTACGTTAACCCACTTATCATAAAGAGTACTACAAAGGACAGAGATGAACAGACAGATGGAAAAGGTAAAGGGTAAAGTTGTGGAAAGGGAAAAAAGGATCCATTCCCTCTCTGCTACACCACCCTCCAGGAACCGCTACATGTTCAACTACCCAGAAATTCCTTTGAACTCTGCCCTTTGGGTTTTTATGGAAGCTTCATTACGTAGGCATGATCGATGATATCATTGGCCTTTGGTGACCAACTCATGCTCTCTTCATAGGAAAGTCATCAATATTTAACTCCAAGTATGGGCCTTTTACCTGCTAAATTCAAATGGCCCTCAATAGACTGCTTATGATGCAGCCCAGAAAGGGCACAATAGGCATAAGGGAAGAGCACCGATCTGAGAGTCAAGACCCCTGAATTTCAATCCCAGCTCCACTTCAATGTATGTCTTTGGCCCTCGGTTAGATGATATCTAAACTTCCTCCTCACTCTTATTCTATTACTTCATAAACCAAAAAGAATACCTAAGATTTTCTTATATTCATGTCTATAAATACTATTACATACATATTATTCTCTTTAGAATCTAAAAATCCAATGGAGTAAAAGGTATGCAATACTATGTCCTGCTTATAATGAAGAAAGTCAAAGTCAAAGGCACTGCTCATGTCTACATAAATGGAGAAATGAGGAGTAAAACTGTGTCCTTCTAATTCATAGTCCAGGACTTCACAGTCCCTCATCTGTATCATCTTACTTAATTACTGCTAGCAGATAATAAAAAAGTTTTGTAAATAAAGTCTAGTAAATGAAAGAAGCTTTATAGTATATTATCAAAATACTTTATAACACTGGTGAGGTTGAGAACAGAAGAAAGATTATATTAGGATATAGAATATCTGGTTTACAAGACCAAGCACTTACTAGTTTATATCAATGGACATATCATAATCTCTCAAAACTTAGCTATTTCATAAGGACTTTTAGGGAATTAAAAATGATAATGAACATAAGTTTGTTCTATCAACTGAAAAGACTTTTGTTGTCATTACTATAAACCCAAATAAACCTTTTGGGTTAGGCTATGGTCCCAAATCTAAAGTTAGGCCCTATCATATGTATATTTAATATAGAGGTAACACATGACTGAACAATTACAGCCTTGAGCAATTAACAATATAAATAAAACAATTTACATACCAATACATGTACATTCAAATAATAATAATATTTTAGATCACCTGAGTGGCATAGGATACTGCCTCAATGCCTTCATGTCTCAGCAAAGTATGCCTGGCTTTAATCTGTTTCCTTAAGAATTTCTTCTCAGTTTTACTGAGTTTGAAATTACTTTGATGGTTGGTGTCCATAGCAACACTATAAAAAAAGTAGTAAAAAATGTCAAACTTAAGATTCCCTAAAGGAACAATTATAATAATGTTATTCATGTTCTATGATTTATAAAAATATTTACATGACAATTTTTTAAAATTCTTTATTTACCTTTCACCAACCCAAAGAAATGAGAACACAGACATGGGAAATAAAGGATTATCTAAGAAAGTAGCAAGGTAGGAACATCTAACAACATTTCTGAGGGTTCTAAGAAATGTTCCAATGCTTTAGTCCATTAAGCACACAGTTCTACCCATACATGATGAATACCATTACTATAAAGTCCTATATAACACTGGCATAGACAAATTTCACTATCACAATGTAAGACAGGGAGGAGGAGGAAGAGGAGGAGGGGTAAGAGGAGCAATAGAAGCAAGAACAATGCAAAAAATTCATAAAAGAACATACAATAAATATAATTCTATTTATAATAAAGTTCAAAATCCAAAAGCAATCCATTATTGTTTATAAATATACATATATATAAAACAAAGTTAAAATAAAAGCAATAAAATGATAAACACAAAATTCAGGAGAGGTTATTTCTGTGGGAAAGGGAAAGAAAACTGATGAGAGAGTCACATGGAAGCATCATAGGTATTTCTTAAGCCAGAAAACAGATATAGGTGTTTGTGTTACTATTTTAAAAACTGTACATCTTACATATTATATAGCTATAGTTTTTAAATAACAGAAATAAGAATGCCATAAAACTGTATTCGTTTTGCTGAAATATGTCAATCATCAAATGTGTCAATCATCAAACTTGGGAGTTACTAAGTACTCAAAAAGAGGCTTTTATAATCATTCTAAATCAGCACCATGCAACATGCTTTGTCACAGTAGCTAATTTTATTTTTTTCACAGAATTTAACATAATTTATGATTTACCTGTTAGCTTAACTCTCCCATCATGATGTAAACCCCAAGAGAGCAGGAATGCCAACATACAGTGGGTGCCCAGTGAATATTTATTGAAGGGATAAATGTTAAATGTATGAATACACATATTCCTATTATAGTCTCACCCTGCAGCATACAACTATAATACATACCATGTGCTTTCAAAAAGTTTATTAAGTTAGACAAGGCAAACACTAAACAATGAAAGCATATGACACATCTGTATAACTAAGTGCTAATGGTACAGTCATTAAGTGTGACATGAATTAGAGACCAAAAACATAATGTTAATTGAAAAAGTTGGAAAAACTTCAAACCAGAAGGGGTTTTCACCCAGTACTGGAGGATAAGAACATTATAGAGTCATATGAAAATGAAGATTTTTAGTGAGGTGGAAAGAACAGAAACTAAACCAGAAAAGGGCATGTCTGGCAAAGACAGTGCAATATAGGCATCATATTTTTGGAGCAGAGATAGTTTGCTGACCCTCTAGTTCCACTCTACACACTTCAAATTTTAGGGGGTTAAGTAAAATTAAATTTCAAAATGGCTCATTAACAGTCAAAATTCTCATTAGTAGTATACAATAAAAAATGCCAAGTCTATTGAAATGTCAGCTCTCCAGCTTCCTACTACACAGGGCACATGTAATAGGAAGGAAGGCCAGTAAGGCAGGTTGGTTAGACAGCATAGTAGAGATGAGAGATGAGAAAATATGTAATAACCCAACTTGGCAAGTAGAAATGCTGGCCTGGTCTACAATGGATGTACAGAAAGAAAGGAAATGAGGAGAGGGAAAAGAGGAAGGGTGAAAATCTTTTCAGGTAGAATCAGTACACCTTGATTGCTATTCAGATGTGAGGAAGAAAGGAATCAAAGATCGCATACTAATAGGAGAGAGACTGAGCAATTGAGAGATTAGTGATGTCATTTCAAAACTACAAAGTCAAGAGGAAGGCTGGGAAGGGCCACTTGAGGAAGTAATAAGTCAGACTTAGGATATGATATGTTTAAGGCATTGGTGAGAAATAGTCTCAATGTCTGCCTAGCAGTTGATAATACTAAGTAGCTCCTAAGAAGATGGCATTGATTAGACAACTTGAGAAGTAATCATTAGAGAGGAAGGGAATAAATGACTGGATAATATTTGTAACATTGCTCAAAGTATTTGTTCTAATATCTGTCCCCTTCCACTAGACTATGAGCTCTTTGAGGAATTAAGTCATATTTTCCCTAGTTGCCCCAGAACCTTCTTTGGTGCAGTGTTTAGGAGTCCAACTAGCTAAAAATGATCCTGATTGAGTTAGTTACATATACCTGTGCTTCAGTTTCTGTAAATATGGATAAGGATAATAATAACAGTGCCTCTGATAACTTTGTTAGGAGGATTAAATTTATTTGTTACTATATTACTGTTTATTTTCTGAAAAGTCAGATCAGAACATTTTAACAAAACAAAGAACAGCTGAGGGCTTTCGAAAGACTATTTTACAGTCATTCCATTCTAAGTTCTCCATCTTTATCAGCAATTTTGCAGTATGTCATGGAAAACAAAGAATGAGTACACTACAAATTTTTTTTCTTAATGTTTCACATGAGCTAAGAATGTAAAGTGGAAGAAATGAAAAAGAAAAGATGCTGAAGACATTTTTTTTAAGTCTGCCACTAAGAGTCCAGCACCAGCAGATGGAGCCTCGTACCACATTTTGGTCATCCCCCTCTCTTTTCTCCCTCCCTCTGTCTGGCTATATTTTTGCATATAAAGAAAGGCAAATACAGATAGCCTTTGAAGCTGGCCCCCTACTTCCATTCATGTGGTTTGGCAATGCAATGGCTCAGCAGATCTGTTAACTCAACAATAGTAGGATGCCAGCTATTGAAGCATAGAGGTGCCTCCTCTCCATCAAGGCCACTTCCCTAGCCAGGGAGTTTCCACTATTGCACAGATTCTTGGTTGCACCTTGCCATATTATAGGAGTAAAGTCACTATTTACTAGGATACTAGCCATGCTGGGTCCAGTTGAGCCTCCCCCAGCCTAAGGATGTTCTCTGTAGGATAAAAGAGTCTAGAGAGATGCATGCCTTGCAACTTGCTTGCTATGTAGTTTAACCCTCAATATACCCTACTGGATACCACCCCCAAGTGGCAATTGTAGTATCTATGTCCATGCCCTCCTTGGACAATATAGAGCTTATTTTGAACAAAGTAGTAGAGACAAAACAAATGTTCCTGTGCTTGTGTGGTCCTTCATTAATAACAATAAGTAGGAGCTTGGGTTGTAGCTCAGAGGTAGAGCTCTTTCCTTGCATGTGTGAGGCACTGGGTTCTATCCTCAGCAACACATAAAAGTAAATAAATAAAATAAAGGTATTGTGTCCATCTACAACAACAACAAAAAAATTTTAAATAACAATGAGTAGAAAAAAACCTAAATTCCTATCAAATGAGATCTGATTTTAAAGATAGCACAGGTATACAGAGTATACATATAAATCTTTAGAGCAAACAATAAATTGGTGATATAGGTTGCCTCCAGGTAGGGAAAATGGGAAGATGAATCCAGGAATGAGAATTTTCCTCTTTCATGACTTGAATTTAGTGACTATTCAAATTGCACTACCTATTTGAAAAGAAAATAAAGGTTTTAAACAATCAGGAAGAATTCACCCTATCACTTATCATATCATCCCTTTTTAACCCTTTGAATACTCAAAAGTACCCTTAGAAGTACTCAAGTACTTTCTAAATATTTGTTTACTCATTAATGTGTTTATTCTTTCTCCTACAACTTAATGGAATGTCTACTCTGTAAGGATTTTGTCTGTTCTTAGTCACCACGTAGCACAACACCTAAACAAGATCTAACACCCAGTAGCCACTCATTAAACTTTTTTAAAAATAAACCTAAATAAAATTGCCATCTTAGTTCCTAAACCTCTCCTCCCCCAGAATTCTGATTTTGGTGGCCTTCTTCAACGTTTTCATTAGCACAGTGTGTACCTCTATCTCTGGGGTCCTCACATTGCACTATAATTACCTGTTTGTGTGTTGGGCTCTCAGAAGGTAGTCTTCTACTTAAGGGAACAGACTGGAGTGCCTGGCATACAGCCAGCAATAAATGTCCAACGAAATCAATCAAAACCACAGGGTGAAACCACCATATTCAAGGGGCACAAGGGTTGCCAAACAATAGCACAGGAAGACAGCTGCGTGGGAAATCAGGCCACCAACAAGCTCTCTGCTTCACTGGATTGACACTGGTCAGAAAAGCCCTAGAAGAGTCATACTAACCTGCCCTAAGTGACAATGCCTGTGCCCTACCCCAAAGACAGACTGTCACAGGCACCACGTGAGCAAGCGTACCAAACACAAACACGTGCACCTTAAGCATTAACTGGATCACCCAACGCACAGACACACTACTGCCCACACAAGAGTACACGGGAACGCCGACTAGATCACCCCTCTTTTAAGCTTTCGGCCCCAGGCCATCGAGCTGACAAGGAAGAAGGAAAAAGAGGAAATGAGGACGTGCAGCCCTTCGTGCCCGCCAGCAAGAAGTGCCCCACACCTCCGCTTCTGTTTAGGCCGGGTTCTCGCCACTCTGCGGCTCGCGCCCTCGCCGGCCTTTCCACCTAGAACCAGAGAGCCTTCAGAGGCCTTCGCACACCACCATACCTGGGTGCGGCCATGTTGGAGACGACGGCACTACATTTCCCATGAGCCAGCGGGGCGACGAACAGCGCTCCCACAATCCCCTTCGTCCCCAAAGCCCGAGCTTGACCCTTTCTCCGCCAAACGTCTTCGTTTGCAAACCGCTGTCCGTAACAGTGAAGATTTGGTTGTCTTTTTTCGGGTGGATAGTAACGGTTGGGCGTGCAGCTTGATTTTATCGGTCCCTTCTCAAATGGACAAGGTCACACAGGTCGTGTCCTTTGACTCCATCAATAATAGTCTCCCTAAGCTTGGACTCTTTGTATATCTTTAGTCCTGAATCTATTAGAGGTGTGAGAGGATCTGGGGGTGTGAAAGATGGCATCACGTGGGAGGGAGGGAAAGGGGTGACATTGCATGAAAGCTCCAGGGGAATGGTGAGTACCCCAGAGTAACAGGAAGATGTGTTAAGGGAGTCAAAATAGGAAAAGTGGTGTGTCACTAAACTATTAAAAAACTTAACGATATTATATCCTGTATACCCAAGGGAGGAAAGATTAGAGAAGTGGAATGCTATGACCAGAGCTTCTTGTGGAAGGTCAAAGAAGAGACTAGAATTAATATAGTTGTTGCAGTGGTAAACAGAAATGTACCGGAATATTAACTGGCACACAACAGCGGCAAAGGGAAAGAAAAAAAGTTTGGGTCTGGGCTGGGCACACAACTGTAATCCCAGCAGCTCCAGAGGCTGAGGCAGGAGGATCCCAAGCTCAAAGCCAACCTCCTTGGACAGGGGTTGTGATTCAGTGGTGGTGCGCTTGCCTAGCGCTTGTGAGGCACTGAGTTCCATCTCAGCACCACATAAAATAAATAAATAAAATAAAGGCATAGTATCCACCTACAACTACAACTACAAATATATATATATATATATATATATATATATATATATATATATATATATACAACCTCAGCAACTTAGCGAGGTCCTAAGTAACTTAGCCAGACCCTGTGTCAAAATAAATACCAAAAGGTCTGGGTGTGTAGCTCAAGGGTTAAGCACCCCTGGAATCAATCCCTGGTTACCTCCCCCCCCCAAAAAAAAAAAAAAAAAAAAGGTTTGGCAACAGGTGAGAAATAAAAGACAGGAAAGGGCAATGATCAGCAATTGTTCCTATACTAATGTTATATGTGATACAATGCACTATAATCATTCTGTCTGCATTGTATTATAAGCTATGAGTTTAGGGAAAGAAGTTTGAAAAGCTTAGCCACCTTCCTCTAGAGTTGAGCCAGTAGCCCAGCAGCACTCTACTATAGCAGACTATCAATAAAAGTTAAGGCTAGCTAGTCAGGGAAAGTGGCACTAAAAACAAAGTATTGTTGAATGGAGAAATGATTTATTTTGAGAAAAGGAGGTTAGAAGGAGAAAAGAACAGAGGTTGGGAGGCAGACAGGCAGGCATTGCAATAGTCCAGGAAAGAAAGAGTGAGACCAGAAAAAGGCAAGAGGCAAGTGCAAACTGGAGAGGTCAAATCAAGTTTTAGTGTGAGGGCAAACATGTTCAAGCTCCCCCATTTCAATCTTGCTTCTGATGCTTTCACAAACATATCCCAACCAAAATTTCTGCAGTGATGGAAATTTTTTATGGTCTGAGTTGTCCAATATGGTAGACACTAGCCACATTTGGATTTTGAGCATTTCAAATGTGGCCAGTATAGGTAAGGTACAGAATTTTGAATCTCTTAAGTTTTTATTCAGCTTCAATTAATGTACATTTGGTAGCCTCATGTGACAAGTTGCTACCAAATTAAAGAACACTGTAAAATATTCCCTTGTCTCCTGTTGGCCAAATTAAATTACTTCATCTCAGTATGTGTCGTACTTGAAGGTACTGAGCTTTTTAAAACTTTAGAATTTCCAAGTCTCCGTGAAACTAATCTCTTTTAGTTCTCTTTATACATTTGGGTCACTTTTTTTTCCCCAGAGGTTTCTACTACCTTTCCTCCTTTTGTCCATAATTAAACATAGGCAATCCTTCAGGTTTAGTGTTATTCCATAGTGTCTCCGTGTCAGCGCTCCCCAGAATTTTAAAGAGATTTGTAAATCATTCCTTATTTTTTTCCTTTAGTTCTGACTTCCCTTTAAGAAGCAGTTTTGATTTAATGAAAATAATATGGGCATTGGAGTATGACCTGAAGTAGAAACTGCAAAACATTTTAACTTTGAGGATTGATGTGATAAATAAAATGAAATATACAGAATAGCTGTTGGGTGGTTGTTCGTTTCTCTTCTGCTGCTCCTGAGGTTTAGGCCCACAATTCTAACTATCTACTGTCCATTCCTGCCTAAAGATCCATGGAAAAAGGGAATACATATAAAATTTTAAGGACTGGGGAGGTAGTTCTGTGGCAAAGTGCTTACCTAGCATGTGCAAGGCACTGAGATTGATCCCCAGTACTGAAAACAATTGTATGCAATCTTTTGTATGTGTACACTTATCTTTTCTTGGGAGTATTGCACAAACTTTTTCTCCCTAAAGGATTTGCAACTACATTGAGACCCTGGTTTATTCACTACATAACTTCAGTGTCTTTCATAGTCTTGTAATGATAGTAATTTAAGAAACTGAAAAGGAATCAAATTTAAAGATAGAATTCATCTTCACCTGTACCAAAAACTTACATGGTGATCTATAATAATTTTTCAAAAGTATTAAATACTGACCTAATGACTCTTACCTTAGTAAAATCCTAATCTCAACTTCATGAGATAGGGTCTCTATGTAACTGCCGGGGTTGCCAAGATTTTTCTACAAAGGACAAGATAATAAATATTTTCAGCTTTCTACTCACATATTCCTTTTTTAAAACAAACATTTAAAAGTGTAAAAATTTTCTTAGCTCCCCTACTATGCCACAGCACCTGGTTAGTGGGCCATAGTTTGCCAACCCCAGATCCTCTTCCTGAAGTCTGTAATTGAGAGCACAGCCTCAAGGTAAAGCTGTGATTGAACCCACCACTGAGGATATTTACTATGCATGATAACACAAATGAATTTAATCAGATTAGTCCACACTATCTATTAAAGCAGTAAAACGTAGAGTTTCCAGAAATTGAGGGGAGGAAAAACATATCATTTAGAATTGCTTTTAGTTGCCAGTAACAGAAACTGGCCTTATTTCCCCAAGTGAGAAGCTACCCAAAGATAGTCACTGTCATTGGTTCTACTTCTCACCAATGTCATAAAGAACCCAAATACTTTCTAATCTCCTGCTCCACCACCCTTGGTGTATTGACTTTTTATCCTCATTCGTGTGTGTGTGTGTGTGTGTGTGTGTGTGTGTGTGTGACCACTGGGCCATATCCCCAGCCCCTTTTCTTTGTATTTTATTAGAGACAGGGTCTACTGAGTTGCTAAGTGCCTTGCCATTGCTGAGGCTGACTTTGAACTCCTGTTCCTCCTGCCTCAGCCTCCCAAATGCTGGGATTACAGGCGTGTGCCACCACGCCCAGCTTTACCTTTATTTTTTTTTTTTTTTAAATATTTATTTATTTGCTTTAGTTGTATACAATGTGTTTTTTAGTTTTATGTGGTGCTGAGAATCGAACCCGGGGCCGCGCACGTGCTAGGCGAGCGCTCTACCGCTCAGCCACAATCCCAGTCCCTTTACCTTTATTCTTAATGTCTCCCAGTATACTACATCTGTAGCTGAAAAAAGTAACAGTGTCTCCATCTTTTCATTTTTGATCCAGGAAATGAAGCTTCCAATGGACTCCCCCTTGTTATTGTTGTTTTGTTTGCTTGTTTTGTTTTGTTTTTTTTTTTTAACTGCGCACAGGTTGTATACTGTGGAAGGCAGAATTATGGGCCCCATCAACATCTACACTCCAATTCTTGCAACCTGTATATATGCAGATATAATTAAGTTTGCACACTTTATTAACATAGACTATCTTAGATTATCCAAGGGTCCAATGAAGCCACAAAATTCCTCAAACAGAATGATGCTAAGTGTAAAGATGTCAACATTGTTGCTGAGATACAAGGGTCCTTGTGCAAGGATTGAAGAGAGGCCTCAGATGAGCTAGGAACTAAACCCAGCTGATATCCAAAAAAGGAAAGATGATCTCATCATACAACTACAAGGAAATGGGTTGTGCAAACAACCTAAATAAGTTGGGGAGCAGATTTTTCCCACGGCATCTTGATAAGAGCCTAGCCAGCTAACATTTTTATTTTATCTTCATCAAACTCAGAGCAGGGAAATCAACTAAACTACCCCTTACATCTGACCTACAGAACTGTGAAATAATAAATTTGTGTTAAACTGTTAAATTTGTGGCGATTTGTTAGAGCAGCAATAGAAAACGAATACACATACTTACCCCAGACCAATCCCTAGGTAAGGGGAGTAGAATTACCATGATTGCTTTAAGGCCAATCATGATTTCTTCTATGGGGCTATGACGAAGCCCATCCTCCCTGAGATCAAAAGACCTTGATACACTATGCTTTGTGGGGAAAAAAGTAGGACAGTGGTTTTAAGGATTTTTTTTTTTTCCTCATAGAAAGAGATTAACTTGAGAGATGTTTTGAAGGAAGAATGTATAAAAAAAACAATGAGAAAGAGGAATCAAAAAGTTAGTCCAACATTAGCATTTCTCATCCTGCCCCAGCTACCTGTTGGTGGAGCTAAGTTCTGGTGGCTGCAGTGAGGTGTATGTATTGGGGGTCTCTACAACCCACTTTCCACCACAGGATAGAGGCTCTACCTAGGGTGGCAATATGGCAAAAACTACTTATTTTTCCCCTCCTAGGTAAATGACAAATTTGTATCAAGTTTCCTTTCCAAGATTGTGTCTTCTCTACTCTTTCCCAGGATTGCTAGCTTCTTGAAACTCCTGCAAAATACATTATGTCGGGGGCTGGGGTTGTGGCTCAGAGGTAGAGCGTTTGCCTAGCACATGCGCGGCCTGGGTTCGATCCTCAGCACCACATAAACATAAATGCATTGCATTGTGTACAACTAAAGCAAATAAATAAATATTTTAAACAAATGCATTATGTTCTGGGCTGGGGTTGTGACATGGTAGAGCACTTGCCTGGCATGTGTAAGGCACTGGGTTTGATCCTCAACAACCACATAAAAATAAATAAATAAAGGTATTGTGTCCATCTACAACAACAACAACAAAAATTAAAACATATATAGAGAGAGTTTATTAGAATTCTATTAGGGAGACATGTATGGGTAGACAATTAACAGTGTGCTCCACAAGGGGGTTTACCACTTATTTCTGGCCAAGTTATCATAATATGGTCTGTCTCAAAACCTAAAAGCTTCATGAGCATTTTCATCAATTAATACAGCATCTTGTTGCATTCTTCTTCCAGATCCTTCAATCAGAAAAAAATTGAAAATGGCTCCCATAGTCTTTGAAAACTATTACATTTTTACTGTGGTTCCAAACTATGATTCGGATTTTCTACAGTTTCAAATTCAATTTCAGTATTTTTCAAGGTATTAAATGTGGACTTAATTCTTGTATTTATGAGGTTTCTAACCTACCTTCCCCTTCCTCTCCCTGCCCACCCTGCTCCCATATTTGCTTCTGGCTCCCTGTGGTTTTTCTTCCACTTGTCCCCAGAAACAAGTACATGTTTTGCTTTTATTCCCTTATTTATGGTTTAAAAAAATAAAAACGTGTATTCCACAGTCTTTCCTTTCCACTTACTCTTCTGCTACTTATTTTTTCCTCCTGGGTAAGTGACAAATTTGTATCAAGTTTCCTTTCCAAGATTGTGTCTTCTCTACTCTTTCCCAGGATTGCTAGCTTCTTGAAACTTCTGCAAGAATGCATTATGTAAAACCATTTGATGTTCACTGTGACATTTCAGAACTTAATGCATTATTCATGCTATGGTAATAAAAATTCAATGAAAAGTTAGCAGTTTTATAAGTCAGATGGTGAAAGTATTCCTGGTACAGTAATTAAAGGCAAAAAGTAACCTTCCCAGCTTCCTTCCCCCACACACACACAAGAAGAAGAAGAAGAAATAAAACCAAACCTTAATCTGTAAACATAAAATTTAAGCTGTGAAGCATTGATCTCTCAAAAATGGTTTGTTTATTCTTAAGGCTGAATACCTATTTACTCTGCAGATATTTTTTTCTGCAACACATTTTTCAAATAGAAGAGAGTAAGGAAATAGTAGGCAATTTGAAGTGTAGGAAAATCTTTAGGGTGGCTAGAGGAATAGATTTTGTGGATTTTTAAAGGTTTCAATAAAATAATCTTTAAAATATTTCCCTTCACTCTAGAAGAAAAAAAACTCTTAAAAATTTTATAAATACTTCATTTTAAGGTGTCTTGCTACTTTGATGGCTTCACGCTATGCTTAATCCTAATACCCAAAGATACTTGCCTCAAAAGTGAAGTGCAAGCTGCATCATTAACTATACTGGATATAAAGTTGTATTTCATATAGCTTTTGCAATCATTTCTAATTTGGAGAGTTGACTCTGTGAGATCTGATTAGATGGTCTTGACTTTTGCTTGCATTATGACTAACTAAGCTCTCATATTAAAGCATCAATTTAACCACTTTTTATTGGTTACTTGGGCTTGAATTATTGTCTTTATTCATCTTCACTGTATGGAGTTTGGAGCTTTTAACCCACTTGTCCATTTCGCAAAAGTAGTTTTGCATTATATCACCCATTTACCAGACCCCCCCCCCCCCAAAAAAAAAATCATCTTGCTTAAAGCAAAAGAGGGAGATGTCAGAGTCTGTTCCCCTGCCTGTGAGCACCCCTCTGCTTTTCTTTGACAGCACCTCTCAGAGTTCATGACAATCATACTTGCAGACCTAATGAAGGCTCCAGTCTATAAAGTGTGAATGGAAATTTGACTTAGATAAAAAATATAAAAAGAATTTCCAATATATTCTTCAAGATCCCCTAAATTATACATACTTCCCCTCAGAGGCCACTGCACTAGGGCATATTTCTCAGAGGGTGGTTGTTAGACATCTTACCTCACTAAATCACTGGAGTACTTATTGAAAATGTAATTTCTTTGTTTGTTTGTTTTCATGGTTCTGTGGATCAAACCCAGGGCCTAGTGCTTGCTAGGCAAGTGCTCTACACTGAGCTACATCTCTGACCCCTGAAAATGTAATTTATGACCAAACAAGCTATAATAAGCAAACTGAGAACAAATATAGATGTTAATAGTTTCCTTTGAACACCAATGGGTTATAGTATGTACTCCAAAATCTCTGGGACTGGAGTCCAGTAATTTGCATGTTTATCAAAAAGGCCTGCTTCTATTGTAAATGTACAACCATTGAAGAAAAACACTGTATATTATTCATTAATACAGATAAATGCCTTAACAACCTTCTCCAAGACGACCAGCTGCCAGATTTCTGTTATATTTGAAATTTTCATTTCAGGTGGAATATTTTAATTCCTTAAAGTACAAAGGACAAAGAATTTCGATGATCCAAAACTGAGAAGATTAATTCAAGAGTCCATAAAATTACATCTCCAAATAATTCTAAATATTGGCATTACCAAATCCCATTTTGCAAATGTAGTAACTAAGACAACGTATATAAGTTAAGCAGGAGATATTTTTTAAGAGTGCCTTACATTTTTGTGCGTGTGTTTTATTTATGAATAAAGGGGTGCAGTTTATAGAACACATACTGTCACCAGCTGGCTGGGATGGCAACTGAAAAAACCACACAAACACAGAAATACCTTTTTTGGGGGGGTGGTCAGGTATGGCTCTGAGACCTCAGGTGTCAGCTCCCACACTGGAAGGCAAGGGGAACAAGGGAGGCAAGAGGCAAGAGAGAGAGAGCACACCTGAAACCCCCCTATTTATTGGGGAAAAGCCATTCTTAGAATATTCCACCCAAATAAGGCAAGGGATTGTGTTTCGAAGGGTAGAGTCTTGCCTGGTGATGTCTTGTGGTCAGCAGGTTGATTGACATCTTGGAAAGCCACACCCATCTCAGGTGCTGTGTGGGATCACAGGCAGAGAGAGAGAAAAGGCACACAGACACACTCAGCCCAATGTGGCAGCAACATCAGGCCAGTCCCCTCATACTGATCAAATGTGCATAGCTTACACACACAGCCCATGGATGGCTTGTGACAACATACCTCTTTTTCTACAATTAACTTTTATTGAAGTAGTAAAGTACAAAGTATCAAATATACACTATTATGGAATTCTTTTTTAAAAAAAGAACTCAAAATTTTAATTCTCCCAGTTTTACAAATGAAATCTGAGGTTCAGAGAGGTTAAGCAACTTTCCCAAGATCAGGTGGTGATGAAGCCAAGATCCAATCCAAAGTTGCTTCTCTTGACTGACCTCGTGCATTATTGCTGAGAGACAGACACCATTACAAGAAGATACACCTTTTTTTATATTTTGAAGTTTATACAAGTGTAATAAGACAAATATAGACATGACCAATATGATAAATGTCTTGTTTAAAGTGCGTACATCTGTTATGTAAGCACATACAAGAAAAATTTACACAGTGTAACTTTTGAAACTTTCAAAAGGTAGTGCATACAGAATCTCAATTGAAAGTTTATGTGCTATATTATTTTTTAAAAAAACAAAGAGCATTATTTTATTCTCTTGCCCCAGATTGCCAAGTCAAACATAAGATCAGATAGCCTCATTTTGTCACCTATTTAAAATAAGTCTGATGGAATCATGTAGTCAAGTAAGTTTACCAGACCTGGAATTTACTTTTCAATATCTCCAGGAAAGTCTGTTGACTTTACCAGGATGAAGAATAACTAATTAGCATTGGTTATGGCACTTTTCTTCATGAAATTTAACAGATGACTGTAGCCTATGTGGTGTCCCTACCCATCCCTAATAAATTCATGTTGAAATTTAATCCCTGGTATTATTAAGAGATGGTGACTTTTAGGAAGAGATTAAAAGGGATTAGTGCCCTTAATAAAAGAGGGTATAAGAAATGTGTTTGCCTCTTCTGCCCTTCACCACATGAGGACACACAAAGAACATGCCATTCATGAAGAGCAGGGCCTCAATGAACATTGAATCTGCTGGTGCCTTGATCTTGGAATTCCCAGCTTCCAGAAATGCACAGAATAAGCTTTTATTGCTCAGACTAGGTGATGTATAAGGTGTTTTGTTATAGTAGCAAAAACAGACTAAGACATGTACCAAATTAAAAATAGATTACTTTCAAGAATTATTTGAAATGAAGTCTTATGAAGTTGAACTATTGACCTGGTAGTATCTGTAGACCATGACCTTTTATGTTAACACGTGTTTTTAATGTATGTCATCATTTGGAAGGATTTCTGAATATCTGATTTATTTTTTTGATACCAGGAATTGAACCCAGGGACACTTAACCACATCCTCATCCTTTTTTTAATTTTGAGACAGGGGCTCCCTAAGTTGCTTGGGGTCTCACTAAGTTGCTGAGGCTGGCTTTGAACTTTCAATCCTCCTGGCTCAGAGCCCCCTCATCCCATCCCAAACTGGGATTACAAGCCGGGCGTGGTGGCGCACGCCTGTAATCCCAGCACTTTGGGAGGCTGAGGCAGGAGGATCGCGAGTTCAAAGCCAGCCTCAGCAATGGCGAGGCACTTAGCAACTCAGTGAGACCCTGTCTCTAAATAAAATACAAAAAAGGGCTGGGGATGTGGCCCAGTGGTCAAGTGCCCCTGAGTTCAATCCCTGGTACCAAAAAAAAAAAAAAAAAAAAAAAAAAGACACCAAACTGGGATTACAGGCTTGAGCCACCAAACCCAGCTATCTGATTTATTTGTTGTGTCATTCTCCATGTTACATATTCCTCCCGTTTTTAATGTTCTTTCAGTAAAATTAACAGAAATGTATGGCAGCAGTAACTTCACATTAATTGGTTCTATTCTAAACCCAAGAAGGTTGGGATGAGATGGAGTGGTTGCACAAGTCTTAGATGAGAATTCTTAACTTCTTAGGAGCAAATTGTTAAAAACATGGGGCTATAAGACTTAAAGAAAACAGAAAGTTGCTAGGGTTGTTTTGTTTTGTTTTGTTTTGTTTTTGTTTTGTTTTGTTTTGTTTTGTTTTGTTTTGTTTTGTTTTGTTTTAATGTAGCCATCATCTTCGACCAGGAGGTGGCGCAGTGGAAGCAGGAACCTCTAGGGGGAAATGGAATCCTGAGGCAAATGTCAATACTGGAAAATAAAGATCCCTTCTCAAAAGCTCTGGAATCCACCAGGGCTTCTGGCTGGTCAGAGGTCTTTAGAAGGTGTCATTTCCATGAAGTGATCCCAGGCTTCTGTTCAGAGTGCAGAGGGGAGTCCCCTTAACTCACAATCAAGGGTTAAGTCTTTTAGCTGATGTTACTAAGCCACAGTAATAAAGGATCTCTCCAATTTTATCCCAATTTATAACAAGTCAACTAGAAGTAGCAAAGACAGGGAACCACTGAAATAAAAAGCAGAAAAATGGACTAGGATTTAAGCCACAAGTCCCCAAACAAAGCAAGACGTAAATCTGGGAACTGAAAATGTTTCCAGGGGTGACAATCTAGGTGGGGCCTCTGGTTCACATCAATTATTAAAGAACTGCTGGGAGCACAGGGCCGGCCTCCTGGGAGAACACAAGTCCCAACTAGGACCTGTTTTGGTAATCCCAAATAATGATGACATACTGCGGGGGAATTCAGTTTCTTGATCCATATTAGGTATCACTGAGAGCAGATAGAAATATGATGTATACGTCTTACATCACTCCTTGCCAAATAACTGTTAAAGTAAGTAGTGATGAGGCATGAAGGAGGGGCTGACCAATCAGATTAAAGAAGTTCAATGACCGAATCTTGCGTACAGGTACAAATACTTCACAATGAAGCCCACTATTATCTATAATTATAATTCACCAATAAAAAAAAGATCAATGAAGATTTCCCCAACATCTTGAAGAGGTGATTGGGAGTGAGGGGAAATCAGACCTAACACCACAAGAAGGAGAGATCCTACAGTAAGAATTTCACTTCTAGTACAATGCTTTACTTTCCTGAACGTGGCTCAGTCTCCAGGCTGTCTAGAACTGCCCTTATTTCTTCTGGAAAAATCTATAACAGGGGTGGTGATTGGAGGCTTAAATACCTAGGGACTTTGAAAGTAGCAAAATGGGGCCAAACTGTACTGATGAAAAGAACCTTAGGTGTTCCAAAGAAAAACACTTATATCTGAGAGATCCATTTACACTTCCTGAGGGTAAATGTACTTCAGGAGTATTACTTCTGTTGGCCATGTTGTTCAGGTTTTATGAACAGGATTGAGACTAACAGGTATTTATTGGGTATTCCAGAGCCCAGGACTAAATAAGAACCAGTTACCTGTCTTTCTGTTAAATTATAGGAGATAGTGATCAGCATGAGATACACAGGAGAGCCATAGAGTAGCTCTGCTAGGTCCATATAGTCCTCTTTACTATCAGGTTCCAAGATAATATTCTCCTTTTTGGTCAGGCTTGGGACAAATACTTGTCCCAAGGCAGATGATGACACGCATGCCATATCAGAGTGCCCCACAACCACAGTGCAAATGGGACAAGAGAGTCCTCAAGGAAATCTGAAAGATTTGGGCTATGAACTTTCATCACTGTGGTCTAGGCCCTCAGGCCATGAAACACCTGAACAGAACACCACTTGCTCCTGAAACATCAAGGGAAGGCTGAGCATGTTGCTCATTAGTGATGGAACACTGGTCTCCACACTGAAAGACCAGAGACTATGGAGTGACAGTCTGCAAAGATCCAGCTGTCAGGTGTACAAAGTTAAGAGTTGAGCTATCCCAAGCCAAGTAAATAGTACTAAGAATAGAACACATCTGAGAAGCAAGTGCCAACATGGACCTGGAGATTTAGTCTCCACCAATAGTCCAGCACTAAATACATAGCCAAGGCTGAAAAAGACCTAGTCCTATTGGAAGAGGGCATGAAAATTTTCATCATTATGTACAACTATAATGTACCAATAAAAAATGTGGAAAGAGGAAAAAGAGAAAAATGCAATTCTTATCCCTCCAAACAAGGGAGTTTCCATACCTATCATTGGCCAGGAAGTCAAGAGTTCCAAGTCATGTTTAATAGCTGGAAGTGGATGACACAGAGTAACCCAGAAGCAGACCTGTAGTATGGAACAGAGCCATCTCCACCCTTGATACACTGGGCATGTGGCTAGAAGTCTCAGAATGCCACAGTTACAGGGGTCTGCTGCAAGCACTTGTGGCTTGAACTTCTTTCTTCTATGATACAGTCTCCACTGGAGAAAGATCTCTGGCTTAGAATTTAAGTTGGTTTATTGCTTCTCTCTCATACCATCACTGGACCCTCCCAAAAACTTTGTCAGCATTTGTCCATAAATGTTATCACAGAGGCATTAAATGGAGGTTGTTCCACAGCAAGTTGCTTAACTCCCATCCACTACCTCCAGGCAAAAGGCTTTGAGCCTGACTTTCATCTAGTCAGTAGAAGAGTCTGTTACTAGAGTCTAGGCCCTAGAAAAAGGCAAGTCCACACAAAATAAATAGACAGAACTTCTGTAGCTCCTCCACCTGTCTGACTCTCACACCATGACGGCATGTCCCAAATGCTGGGGCTTCAGGAGTCAGTCTTCCTTGGTGAGGAGGGAGGTATAAAGCACTTGAGCAGTGTTCTCTTCTGGCAACTTCTTCTCTAGACACCAGAGCCAGAGCTTTTATTCATTGCAAGTTAGGTTGTCAAAACAAAATCCTTAATTCCTTACTAGAAATTGTTAAGGCGTATTCCAAAATCTCATATAAAACTCCAAGTCTTTTTGCAATAAAGACAAAGGATTTATTCTGGCCAGGGCCAAGGGAGAAGAAATTAGACAGTTCTGCTGCTCAAAACATTGAATGCAAATGGAGGGGCCATTTAAAAAGAGAAAAACCACAAAGGAGGGGGGCGGAAGAGGCAAGTACAGTCATAAGTATGTTCTCAGAAATCTGCACCTCTTATACCTACTCAGGAAGTAAGCTAGCACAAGCTCCATAGTTAAAGACAGTGTGGCCAGGGTACAAGTGGATGGGGGTGTCAGCTTCTATTCAAGTGGGCTCTTACAGGTAGGGGGGCCAACTCCCTGCGCAGGGTGAGATATCTGAGCAGAATGGGGTCAGCCTGACTTAAGTTTCAAATCAGCCCATAACAAAATAAAGCCTGAAAGGTATATACGCACCTAAATAGGGACACAGCATGTTCAGTCAGTTCAATAGCTACTAAGACCAGGAGAGGCCATCAGCCAGAACAGCCAAGCTCTTCAGCTACTGTCCACGTGGTCCATTGAAACCCAAAGGGAAAATTCTAAACTACTTGTAGAACTAGACATCTGTCCACTGGGATGGGCGTATTGCCAGGGAACAGTATGTCCAAAGGGCAGGACACAGACTTATGGCACGCAAGCAGCATAGGGTAGCAGAGTCATTGCAAACACAAGCGACCACACAAAACAAAACACCCAACAGCAGGTAATTCTTGTAATTTTCTGCAAGCATCGTCAGATAAAAAGTCTCAGGACTCAGAGTTAAAAATAAAGTCCACTCCTTAGAAGAATTCCAAAAAGCAAGGCAGAATCTCAGTTCTCAGGGAAATTCGGTTCTCTCAGTATGGGCTCCAAAATAATAATAATATGAAGCAGGAAGCTCTAGTAAAAACTTGTAAAAACAACCCCAGACCTGGCATAAGGAGGTTTCCTGTAAGGATTGTGTGTGTGTGTGTGTGTGTGTGTGTGTGTGTGTGTGTGTATAGCTTGGGACTGAACCCAGGACCTTATGAATGAAGACAAGCACCATACCATCTGAGCTATATCCCCAGCCCTCCTGTGAGGATTTTAAATCTTAGTGCTTGTGTCATATCTGAGGGTAGCAACTGGGGCACAGTTGCACTTACAGGTGAAAGGTCAAGCAATTCAGGTGTGCTTAAGAGACTCCCATTGTAGAAACAAAGCTAGCAAACCAAGCCTCAGAGAAGAGGAACCACCACCTCCCAGGCTCTTTCTGCTGTTTCACTTTCATATTGTTATTCAGTTTTCTTTAATTAAGCTGTAAACTCTTTGAAGGCCACAGGTTATACTTTTGTAGCCTACCCTACAGCACCTCGGATCAAGTCCTGAACATAGATAGTGCTCAGTATATATGTGTTGATTTATTCTGTTTGCTTTTTGTTTGTTTTTTGTTGTTGCTGTTGTTTTTTGTTTTGTTTTGTTTTGTTTTTTTGGCACTTTACCAGGGAGATTCATCCCCAATCCTTTTATTTTTTAATTTTGAGACAGGGTCTCACTAAGTCGCTGAGGCTGGCCTTGAATTTGCGATCCTTCTGCCTCAGTCACTAGGATTACAGATGTGCACCCCTGCATCTAGGCTTCTGTGGGCCAACTTAAAGGTAGAATGACACAGCAGAGAACATACTGCATGGGGATATAAGTGAGGAGAATTTTATTCTGGCAAGTCCCATCCCCTTTCTGCACCTTTAGTTGCTTCTCTGTAAAATAGTGAAGTTGGGTCAAACCACTGCTTTTCAAATGGTCAGCCTTATTTGGGTTTCCCAAGAAGTAGTTACCATACACAGTGGAGTGGAGAGACCTTCCCCAACTTTACTGAGAGCAGAACTGCTTTTGAGGTCTGGGGTTCACAGTAGAAGGCCACTTACGAAGATTCTTTGTCTAAATTTTAAATATCATGACTCAATTATTTCAAGGGTCCCTTTCACTCTAACAGTGTATGATTCTGTAATTCTATTAATATTGAAGTAGGACAAGTGTCTTATTTGGTAGTGGTCCATCCCAGACTAAGACCTGTGCATCCTTCTGCATCACTGGCCTCTAGAGACTAACTTTTGTATGGATGTTGTTTGCATGTAACTGCATACCTCTTTTGCAAGCCTAGGCTCAGTCATCTCAAACACGTAGCCTCCTCCCTTCCCTCCAACCCTCCTATAAACCTAATTGGTGTCCTAATTGTTAGGAGATCCACTTGGGACACCTCCCTCCCTCCACTCAGCTTACTTACCTTTTTGGTTCTTTTTCTTTTCCTCTGCAGAGCATTCTTACCTGTGCTTTTACTATTCCTCTTTGCCTGAGGTAGTGTTTGTCTTCCCACCCACTGCCCCTGGCTATTTATAACTGAGGATCACCAATAATAATAAGAAGTTTCTGGGAGTGGCATTTATGGACTAAAAGTCTAACCAATAGAGAAATAAAAGGAATGGGGGCAGGGGAGAGGAAAGATAAAGGAGGGCTGGGGACACAGCTCAGTGGTAGTGCATGAGGCCCTGTTTGGATGCCCAGAAACCCTTCCCTCACCAACATACAAACACACACACACACACACACACACACACACACACACACACACGGTGAGAGGATTGAAGGAGGAGTGTGTGACCTCTTGGTATGGGTTAGATCCACTCTTCCTTACCATTCTCAAAATACACCCCAATTTCCACTATGTATGAGACTGATTTTTGACTAACAATCTAGTAAAAGACAAAACCAGAACACAACTTGTACCCTCCATTCCCTCTCACCAAATGGCAGTCAACTAATGTGGCCTTGAGACAATATCACACGTAGTTAAAATGTGGGCTCCCCACTTAGACTGCCTGAATCTTGTTTCCTTCATCAACATTAGATTTGCAAACTTGACCTCTTACGTTTCCTGTATAATAATAGAACCCACCTTTAAGGCTGCTTTGAGTACAAAATGAAATAATTTGGGTGAAGTATTCTGAATGAGGCCTGGCAGAAAGTAAGGATCTACTACTGCTGGCTGTTATTCTAAGCAAACAAACAAACAAAAAATGTTTTGCTATGAAACTCTTTCCCCATCTCTGTCTGCTACATCGTGTTTCCTTGTAAATAAATTGGTCCAGTCCCTTGTGGCCATACCATGCCTGCAATAGCCTAATAAATGTTAATGATAAAGAATGGCAAGTGTTTTGGGGAAACTGGCATTCTTGCTTCTCTCTGTAGAGTGCCTATTAAATGTTCTCCGTGTTATGCTAGTAATGCACGTTTCACTTAGGCAAAGAAAGGAAATAACCACAATGCAGCCTATCCACAATAGGCCTGTTTAGAAGGTTCAGCCTGAGGCAACATATAAATTTTATTATTTAATTGTAAGAATATAATAAAATATAAAACAAATGAGCTTCAGTGGCTGCTTTTAGAGGACTTGGCTCATCTCCTGTACAGTTCTTAATAAGCTTTGTGCGTTAGAATCACCTGAGGGAGTTTTTAAAAAATATTCAGGCCTGGGCCCCATCCCCCTAAGGATTTTGATTCATGAGGCCTAGGTGATGTTCTGGCATGTTTATTTGGAAAACATTTACCAAAGTAATTCTGAAGCAGAGCTACTCTTCTAAACATTCCTGGACCCTTTCCTCCTCTTCAACAAAAACCAACTTAAACTAGAATATAGACTTTCCACAATTTTGATCGCACTGCCTAAATAATGAAGTGAACTAGAAATTTCTTATCAAGTTCTCCACTCACAAAAAGAAAATGTCTTTAGTTCATGTTCCAATAAACCATGAAATTATGAATTATATTTCATTAAGATTGAGCTTCTAGCCACTCCTCTAGTGGGTTCTTCTGCTATTTTATTGAGAACTACAAAACAACAAAAGCCTTTGTGGATATTGCAACTCTGCCTTTACTGAGAGCAGAACTTCTTTTGAGGTCTAGGGTTCACAGTAGAAGGCCACTTATGAAGATTCTTTGTCTAAATTTTAAATATTGTGACTCAATTATTTCAAGGGTCCCTTTCACTTTAACAGTGTATGATTTTGTAATTCTATTAACATTGAAGTAGGACAAGTGTCTTATTTGGTAGTGGTCCATCCCAGTCTAAGACCTTTTGCCTTCACTGGCCTCTAGAGACATCTCTAACTTTTGTATGGATGTTGTTTGCATGTAACTGCAACTTTCTTTTGCCTGAAAACTGGGATGCTGAAAGGATGATGGCATTGCTGTTGCAATTTCTGCTTTTCTCTTGGATGCTTCTCCCCCATGTTTTTATTTTAGGATACTTGTGTACCTTCACATGTGAGCAACCCAAGTCATTAAGAACTTTGATCAAGAGATAAGAGCAGAATAGAAACCAAGAAAAATATAATTGGATTCTGTTCTATTTAACTAAAGCATTTTTTAATTTCAAAAAAGCATAGTTGTTATAAATAAAAAGACATTAGTTCACCCACTGAGCCTCCAAGTTCTCCCTGTTCTCATTGGCTGCTTCTCTGCTTTTAAAAACTGTTAATATGGATTGGAAAGGGGGGGAATGGGAAGAAGGGAGGAAAAATGGGAATGGGAAAGACAGTAGACCAAATTGGACATAACTTTCCTATATTCATATATGAATATATGACCAGTATAACTCTACATCATGTACAACCACAAGAATGGTAAGTTATACTCTATGTATGTATAATATGTCAAAATATATTCTACTTTCATGTGTAACTAAAAAGAACAAAAAAAATTACCAAAAACAAAAAAAAAAAAAAAACCCTATTATTAACCCTGCCATCTATAGTAGTCCCTTCCTTAATGGCTGTAAAAACCCTGGCTAAAGTGATTTAGCAAAAAAAGAAAAAGAAAAAAAAGAGGGATTTTAAAAGGGAACTATTTCTCAGCACATTGACATAATTTCTGATCTCCTTTATTCTCAAGTTTATAGAAAACAATTAAGTCAGAGATTTGTGGAATCCCTCATGTCATTTTAGTTAATATGTGAAGTTCTTCAGATAGTGCCCAGCATATAGTAAGAACATGTATATGTGCTAGTTATTTACCTTTTTTTTTTTTTTTTTTTTTTGTGGTACTGGGGATTGAACTCAGGGGCACTTGACCACTGGGCCACATCCCCAGCCCTTTTTTGTGTTTTTATTAGAGACAGGGTCTCACTGAGTTGTTAAGTGCCTCGCCATTGCTGAGGCTGGCTTTGAACTCGCGATCCTCCTGCCTCAGCCTCCCAAAGTGCTGGGATTACAGGCGTGCGCCACCGCGCCCGGCTAGTTATTTACCATTTTTAAGTTAATATTATCCTTGGACTATCACGAATTTTTAGAACCTAAATACGTGGAATCTTCCCTAGCAATGTGTCTTATTTGTAGTAGGCACTCAAGAAATGCTTATTGAAATGAAGGAATGTAATGCTTGTGCATGCATAATGTTGAGTTTCCAAGATGCTTCATATAGTAGAAAAACACCCTTTGTACAATGAAAGAAGGAACAGGTACTCTAAACACATCTATTTTATGGAGTTTCAAAAGCTGAAAAAGTCAGACTTTCAAAGGCATCTCACTCCAAGTGGCTCAATGTTATGATTAATGCACATAAGTACATGATGCCATGAAATGTAAAGACACAGACTTTTACATGACGTACATACCTGCACTGTATGAGGAATGAGCACTGTCAGGACCTGCCACTGAGCCAAGAATAGGCAAGATCATTGATGGAATATTCTTGTTGTGTGTAGGAAAGTCCTGGACAAACCAAAAGAAAATAGATGGAGTTCTGAAGCCGGCCTTGGAAACTTAGAGATAACTTGTCTCAAAATGAAAATTTTTTTTAAAGGCTAGGAATGTAACTAAGTGGTCAGTGGTAAAGCACCCCTGGCAGTACCCATCCCTCTCAAAAAGAAAAAAAAAAAAAAAAAAAAGCAGGACCTGATTCAAACTTTTCACTATATCCACACTTTGACTATATGGATTTTTCCAAAAGTCAGCAAAGTATGATCTACTGGCAGGTTTACTGTGATAGAGGCCATAACATGAAAAAAAAAAAAAAAAGGTTGCTATGGTCATGAAGACTATATGTGAAATCAGAATTATTAGGTTATCTGGGTATTTATTCCTGAGAAAAGAACAGATATGAGATTCTTCATTACTTGTTACCAACTCTCCTCCACCCTTCCCTTCTTTTTACTTTTACCTAGTGAATAACTATTGTCTTCCCAGTGATAAGGGGCCTGTCCCTTTCTGTAGGATGAAGATTTCCTTCCCCTGTGGATTAGAAGAAAGGGACCATTTCTTTGCCATGTTGGCCATAACCATTTCAACTCTATCCTCCAAGTCAACAACAGAAGTAAAGGGAATTTGGATGTTATTTAGTTCATTCTGAGACTCCAAGACATTGATTCCTTCAAACTTGACCACCAGAGGAGCCACAAATTCTAATCCTCAGTAGTCACTGATGATGGCATTGACAATGATAGCAGATTTCATTATTCCACCTAAAACAATGCTGGGGATAATTTCAGACTTAGGATCAGCAATGAACAATTTAAATGTTAGCACCTGAGTTTCCTTTACACTACTTCTGAGATCAAAGAAACTGGCTGGGTTTTGAACCATTAAGGGAAATGATATCACAGCCAGCCAGTCCAGCCCAGCACCGTTTACAAAACAAATGATAGTGCTATCTAGTTTTGTATATTTTCTTTTTTTGAGAGGGGGTACTGGGGATTGAACTCAGAGCACTCAAATACTGAGCCACATCCCCAGCCCTATTTTGTATTTTATTTAGAGCCAGGGTCTCACTGAGTTGCTAAGTGCTTCGCTTTTGCTGAGGCTGGCTTTGAACTCTCGATCCTCCTGCCTCTGCCACCGGAGCCACTGGGATTACAGGCATGTACCACCATGCCTGGCTGATTAGTTTTGTATATTTTCAACCACATCTGATTTCTTTATATTCAATAGACACATTTTTTATTTGTTGTCCATGCCAAATATTTTTGTGGGAATTTTGCATTATCCCCAAAATTTATCTTGGCATCAAAACATTCCCGAGTTTCATTATAGGATTTCACTTCAAGGCAGCATTATTTTTCAGGAAGAAATGATATAGCTTCTAACTCTGATCTGTATCCTGATTTTCATAGATTTACAGAAGCCTAAATTTTCTTCCATATGCTAAACTTGACTGAACTTTATGCCTTAAAAATGTATATTTCCTCTTTAAAAATAAATTCTGATATAGGAGCTGCCACCTATTAATGTCAATGCCTCTCCCAGAGGCTGCCCATTAGTAAAGGCCAAAGAAGGATTGATCCATTATGATTTCTAAACAGGAACATCATACACAGTGTCAGTCACAAAATATTTAAAGTTTTATCCATTCTCTGATATCAGTTTCTTTCTCTTATATTCCTGCAGGATCAGTCATCTCTTCAAGGTGAATTAAATTCCCTTAAACTTACCTGGCAGGAGTAGAGACCTGTACACCAACATTCAACAGAGTTTAAAAACTAAGGCCTTTGTTATAGGGTAATAATATCTTAAACAACGATCACACACAAAAGAGTCTAGATAACTGAAATGAGAAGATAAGGGAGTTTGATACAGATTTAATTCTACATTAGAAACAAACCTTGAGAAAAAGCCCACATTTGGTGAGAGAAAGAAAGAGAGAGAGAGAGAGAGAATGTGTATGTGTATGTGTGCTGCAACTTTCCAAATATGAATTCCTCAAAATCACAGACAGGGCCTTACTCATTTTGTATCCCCAACATCTAGCATGGCATATATACTAGGGGATATATGATTAAATGAATTGCATTTTGGACCAGTCCTTAAGCCACTGGAAAGCTCTATCTTTAGATCACATTCTGAGAACTACTGCCCTAGCAGCATGTCTAAGAGTCATAGCTTATTTGGTTTAAATTATTCTCTAATGTGATGATTAACTTACATGTAAACCCAGTCACAATTTTATCACTATAGCTTAATTAATAGGCATGTTGAGTCCAATCGCCACTTTAGTTTTGTACCCAGAACTCCATAGGTCTATAAAATTCATTCTACTGGAAGACAGAGTGGTTTATATAAATTTCTAAACTTTACACAATTAAATAAAATTAGACAAGGCTCGATACTTTTTGAATCCAGAGGCTTCCTTTCTTATTATCGAAAAAATGCATCAAAGAATACTCTCCTACTACAAATTCCTCAAGTCACAATGCTTAGGATCAGAGCTAGACTGAAAATAAAAATGGGCCATGACTTCTACCCCACCCACAAAATGATTCAAACAGGAAATTCCTATTTGCCTGTTGCTCAATCTAACCTGCTAAAGAAAGAAAACTCTGGGTGGAGAAAATTTTATTCAAATAAATTCCTAAGGATGATGTTCAACAAGAGGTCTCCTGAACAAAGAATTGTATCCACCTGCCTGGAATAGACTCAACCTCTGTGTCACTTATAATGAGCCAATGTGAAGTCAAAGTGAATGACACAGTTCAGCAGCTCTAGGTCTTCACTTCCTCTTCCACTTTCCTGCTGTAACTTTGGGCACAACATCTTCCTCTATGGATTCTTTACTTGTTACTTGCAAATTCTACGTTACATAATCTCAGTTTCTTCAATTACCATCTCTGTTGTTATGCACTAATTTGCTAAATAAGTTTTTTATACAAAAATAATTCAGGACCCAGAAGTAGAGAAACATGGATTTATGATTAGAGGGAAATTAACAGACCAGGGAAAGAAAAAAATAGAGCCCAATGCTGGTGGATTAATTCTAGAGTTAACATAAAGACCAATCAGAAAAGAACTATGGTCTGAGGAAGCAAATAGAGTTGAGAACATGCAAACATGTTGGTCATCTCCTAAATTCTGTATAATACAAAGATGAATGAGACCTTGGCCTGGAGTTGTTCACTTTGAACAATGGTAAGGTAATTACTACTTGCTATGGAGTACAGGTAGACAGATATGCTTTAGATAAGTTGGTTCTAAGTGGTGCCAAGTCTGCCTCACTGCCAGACAATAAGAGGATCAGAGAGAAAAACTTAAGTTATTCAAATAGTAGGTAGATACATGACAGAAAATAACTATTGGCAAAAATAGAGGCCAAAAATGGCTAAAGGTTAGGGATTGCAAGTGGTACAAGATCCTGGAAGAGATGTTTGGGATATGGGTCTGGGAATCCAGGTTGACTCTGGCAATTAGAGAAATGCTGTCCTTGGGAATAGAGAAAGGAGATTAAATTTTCTGACCCTCCCCCATCACTTTCCATTCACTATTTGGGATGGTAGGTAAATGTTCACCATTTAAGGACCTCACTAAACCAAACTTTCATAAAAACATAATAGTGGAAGTAAAACCCACAAACTTTAATTCAGTGAACATCTATTATGTGACAGGCGTTTTGTCTACCAGAGCTGATTTCTGTGGCTTTCTGACAGCCTACTGCCTGGGGTAATTCTCCAAACAGCCCAGAGAGATAGATATTACCACCCTCCATTTCATGATGAGGAGGCAGAGGTGCAGAATGGCTAAATCACCAAATAACCTGCTTGGGATGAAAAATAAGACTGAAATCAACTTTAACTTCGAAGCTCATCCTCTTTGCCCAACCCAGTGCTGTCTCATCAAACACGAAATATAATCCCCAAGAAAGGTAGGTCAAGTCTCCTAGTGTGTGTGTGTGTGTGTGTGTGTGTGCGCGCGCGCGCGCGTTCGGGTTGGGGTTGGGGGAAATGGGTTCAAGGGCCAACCTACTGCTCTGCGAAACGATGTTCCCCAAATAGCCCCAGACCACTGTGCCTATAATTCATTCCATTATAATTAACCCCGGGGTTAAGGTATTGTTTCATAAGCCCTGGTTGAAACGCAGATATGGACCTGGGAAGATTGACACGATCTCTCAATTACTCCTAATTAAAGAGCTAGCTCTTTGACAACTTGACCCTACTGGTCCAGGAGTCGGGAAAGGGCGGGGGAGGTTGCCTGAGGTCACTACGCACAGGAAAACAGATGAGGATTGAGTATCTGGATCTGGGAAGTCACTCGCGCTCGGTGGGATGTCGGAGGTTGAAGCTAAACTAAAAACTAACTTTGACTTCTGGACAATTCTCGAGAAAGCGGGTGGGGGAAAACACCTTGCGCTGGACTGCTCGAGAAACTCCCATTGACAGGTCTCCCTGGGTTCACCATCTTCCAGTGGTGGACGCCTCCAGGCACACTACCCCGGCGCAATTAAACTGGGCCACTGCAACCAACACCCTGCCAATGGGTCCACAGAAGTCAGGTCCGCAGAATTAACCCTTTCCCTCAAGACTCCGACTCTGGGGGCCACGCTCTTTCCCCCTGTACCGCGCCCGCGCCCCGGGCTCCCGGACTGAGCATGCTCAGTCGCCGCCCGCTTGGTGCTCCCAGGGAAACCTCTGCGCGCCCTCCCCATCTGCTCTTGGTCGCCTCCTCGCAGCCGGCCGCCCAGGGTGCATCCCGTCTTGCTCAGCTCCACGCGACCCAGATTTCTGCCCCGCCCCCGCCCCTCCCGCGCCCGCAGCCAGTGCGGCAGCCCGGGCAGCCTCTGTCCAGCTTCGGCGCCAGAGACCAACCGCGTCGATTAGGGCCGCGCAGCGCGCCGCCAGAGCGCTGGGAAAAGGCAGAGATGGAGACCGCCCTGCTGAGCGCTGGGAGCTGCTGAGCCCGTCACAGTCAAAAGCCCAGGTGAGTAGTGACCCCAGAAGAGCCACGGGGCAAGGTTAATGCCCTTGAAGAGGAGAGAGAGGTGGCGGTGAGGACGTCAGGCTTAGTGCGAGTGCGCTGTCTGGGGCGCAGCAGAAATGCTAAGGGTTGGAGGCAGAGAGGGGACCTTGATGAAAGTGTACACTACCTCGGTGCAGGAGCTCTGGGGTCACCCGGGATCATAATCCTCTTCCCCATCCTGCCCCCTGAGATTTACACCAGCGGCGCCGCAGGTCAGCGTAGAAAGCTGTTTGCCTCTCGGCCTGGGCTCAGGTCGCCTAGCGACTGAACGCCACGGGAATCGGGTGGGAGGGATCCAAAGCAGAGGCCAAAATGGGAAGTCGGGACAAAGGGCTGCCTGGGTGGGACAAGTGGCCGGTCCGGATCCTGAGGAACCCTCTGCCCTGTGGGCTTGGTCACTAAGGCTGAGCAAGGCAGCTGAGTGGAGTCGCGGGGCTAGGGTCGCCTGCGCTTCCACCTGGAGGAGCTGTCTGGGGGCTGGCGTCTCCTCCAACTGCTGGGAAACTCCGCACTCAAAACTGCTCTCTTTCCAGAGCAGGTAGAATTAAACAGGCGATTGGGGAGCCGACAGAGCTGTTAAAAATCTGAACAGTGAGTGTAGCCGTGGGTCTTGCTGTGTTTCCAAGTGCGTTTTCCAAGTGTGGGCACCGGCTGCTCAGGCTCATGGTGTTTCTGCTCTACCTCTAAGTGGCGAGTCCGGTAACACGCCTTATGAATATTTCAGAAACGACCTTACGGTCTCACTTGCTTCAGATCAAGTTTAATGAATATGTTTGTCAGCCTTTTTGCTCTGCACAGGCAGGTGGAAGCCCCAAACCAGTGCTGTGAGCCTTCCAAATTTTATCCCTTTCCCTCACCAAGGAGGAAAAAAGATGTCGCTAACACCCAGTGAGCTCTAGATTGGTACCATAAATTGAACCTGTCATTTGGAAAGACCAATTTTGGGCAGACATCCAGGCATTGTTCTGCATCTCTGCAGTGTGTGCAGTATTGTGTCTGTGGCTTGATAACCGTCCTTAACTGGTGCTGCCAATATGGTGGAAAGAAGGTAGTGTGCTAGTATTGGGATAAACATTTTAATTCATTATCATCCTACAACAACACGTAGTTACAGCAGACTTAGTCATTCCCTCTCTAGAAGTTTTCTCTGAGGACAGTCTAGTTGAAATTTTGGCAAAGGCACACTCTTGTACATCCCTCTACATTGGAAGATATCTCTCTCTCTCTTTAATCTCTTTCATGGGAATAAGAAATGGATGCCTTCTCTGTCAAGAACACTGAGAGAAGAACCCATTATTATAGGGAACTTTCAGGATAGGAACAGGTTCAGGCATCTTTCCCTACACTTTAGAATATAACTTCCATTGCACCATCACCCTTAATCAGAAAACAGGCACACACAAACAGTCAGTACTCTAAAATGGTACTCCTTGCTACCCCTCTCCACTTAATATTCTTAAGAGACCCATAAAGATTTTCTCTGTTAACCAAATTATCAAACCTCCCAGTACAGGATGATGAAAGAAGAACTCTCTTCTCTTGCCAGCCCTACACAGTGAGGCTGAAGCTCTCCCATTTACAGATGTTTCACATTTAGGGAGAGCTCTCCCAACAAAGACCTACTGCAGTTACATCACTGGCTCCACCTCCGCCTGCCAGGCTGTTTCTCCCAGTCTGTTAGTGAGGACAGTATATATTGCTCTGCTTGATTAGTAAAGAAAAGAAATCCCAAAATGAAAGCTTTAGTTATGCTTCTTATTTTAGATTGCTGATTTACTTGAAAATAGGACATTTTCAAAAACTGTTATTAATACATACAGCCAGGACTTAACTCAGGCTAGTAATAACTCTATGAATATTAGCTTTTTAAGAGATTTTGAGCCAACATCACAGTATTCTTTGTATAAAATTATTGATAGATGGTATTAAAAAGGAATCCTATGACATTAACACAGTAAGTGAAAATGTTATATAATAAGTAGCATTTCCTAAAGTGTATTACTGAGCTACTCAGAAATAAACACAGCTGCATTAACATACATAAAATCTAGCTAACTGAGAAGTTTGCAGAGCTCAGATACAAACCTCTAAATGTCTTAAGGAAGCAATCCCTGAGTCCTTTTAGAATTTTTAAACGGTCACTAGTAGGGATTCCAGATTTAGCAAATAAAAAATCCACCCTGCCCAGTTAAATTTGAACTCCAAATCAATGAATGCTGTTAATTTAAATATATTCCATACAATATTTGGGATGTATTTATGCAAAAAAATAGTTATTTATGTGAAATTCAGTTTGGATAGGACAGCCTGTATTTTTTTTTTTTCTCTTAGCAACTCTAGTTAATGGAAATGTTTCATTCCTCCTTTTTGGGTCACTTATGGGTTGAAAAAAATAAAGTAGAGCAGAAATCATATGCCATTCTGTAGACAATCTGGGACAAGCTCAGTGCTGGTTTAAGCTATTGAAAATAACCCATGCTTAAAAATGAGTAGTTTCTGTTCCATATATATTTGCTGAATACCTCTGTTTGGTAGGCTTTTTGGGAGGTGCCAAGGATGCAAAGTTGAGAAATGGGGTGGGGGAGGGATTTACAACATAAAGATGTGGGATTTGCTATGCCAAAAGCAGGAGGTGAGAGAAAGGGGGTCTGCTGTAGGAGCCTGAGAGAGATACTGAATTCTGCTGGACAACTCCAATCAGAGAGTGAGATGCCCAGCAGTTTTGACTGGGCTGGCCTTGAATAAAAGTGTGAGATCTTATCCTGGAAGAAAAGAAAGTCATGGGTTTATAGATAGTGGAGTAGAGCTGGAAGTTGAAGAATTTTACCTGATGGCCTCAAAAGACACAGTGGCCTGCTTAGAATGAGGGAAAGGAAAGGAAAATCTAAAAGAAAAAGTTTAAGTAGTTGCTTATGGAAAGGAGCGGAAAAGGAAAATTGCAGAGACTGGAACTTAGGTGAATGCATCTCATTGCATTTTAAAAGGCAGTTGATCTGGCCAGGTGCACACCTGTAATCCTCAGTGGCTGGGAAGCTGAGTCAGGAGGATCGCGAGTTCAAAGCCAGCCTCATCAAAAGTGAGGTGGTAAGCAATTCAGTGATAAATTTTGTATTTATCTAAATAAAAAACAAAATAGACCTGGGGATGTGGCTCAGTGGTCAAGTGTCCCTGAGTTCAACCCCTGGTACCCTTCCCCACAAAAAAAAAAAAAAAAAAAAAACAGTTGACCTGCCCTTTGACTAATATTCTGAGTGCCCTTTCACTATTCCGCTACTATCCTGGTCTCCTCAGGTAAAGTCATGATGTAATGACATGATATGGGAATGTATTCTTTGAAAGTTTTATTACTTTTGTTATAAAAGTAGACATTTAAATGTAATATTTGAGATACTGATCAATATTCAGTTTACTTCTGGTACAAATTCCTGAAATAAGATAAGCAGATGTTTTGGTGTTAGCAAATCTGTTGCTTCAAGTAGATAAAAAACATTAAATTGCTATCATTTTCTGATTTGGTTGATCCATCTTTAAGGAAGCAGATTTTGATGATGGGGGAACGTATATTTTACAGAAATAGCACTATGTGAAAACGACCATATGCTTGTAGTATCCAAGAGTACCTACTTAGAGTGTTCCAAATGCAATTAATGCCAAAGCAGAAGCATGCCATTTACATTTGTGTCTTTGAAGACCCAGAAGTACTTTCACAATTACTCTGAATATGAAGATCCTAGAGAAGTTGAAGATCAAGCCAACACAGTCTAGGCAGAGAGCAGTAACTCATTTTTTGAAGATTCCAAATGTGAAATTGACAACAATTGAAAATAGAGTACCATTCTAAATTGTACTGCTGCCAACAAATTTGGAATAGGGACCATCCTTCAGAAGGCCCTCATCATATACTTGAGTATCCGTATTTATGGTTAAATTTTCACTTCATATTTTACAATAAATTCTTGAAATCATAAAAATTACTCTATGCAAAATATCTGATGAGTAGTTCATTCAAATTCAGAGTATCTACTAAAGACTTAAAATGTGAATTGAGCACATAATTTCATTTGAAGCTCTCCCTGGGTGATAGTCCACGTAAGCTGTCATAAGGGTTTTGTTTTTGTTTTGTACCAGGGATTGAACTCAGGGGCGCTTAATCACTGGGCCACATCCCATCCCCTTTTTGCTTAGGGCCTCAATAAATTTCTGAGGCTGGCTTTGAACTTGCAATCCTCCTCCCTTAGCCTCTCAAGCCGCTGGGATTATAGGCATGCACCACTGCACCCATCAAGGACTTTCTTTTCAAATAATCATCCTTCAAAATATGTAAGGTATTTATTTATACTGTTCCACTTTGCAGTATAAGCCAAACATGCCCTACCTAAAAAGTAGTGATCAGGACATATTGAAGTTGCTGAAATTTCAAGGCACAAAGACCATTGGTTTTATTTTCAGCAAGGTTTCATATGAATACAGCTTATTAAAGAAAGGCTTATTTTATTGATTTCAAATGACAATTTATGTGGACCATCACCCAGGGAAAGCCTCAACTGAAATTGTATGCTCAGTTCACATTCTAAGTCCTTAGTAAACACTCTGAATTTAAAGATCCTAAAGACACAATGTTCTTGAATTCTGGGAGTTTTTAAACTTTCAACTAAGTGATGCTAACCATGAGCAAATCAAATCATATTTAACGTCAGTTTTTGTGTTGCAAATTGGAAGATATGAACATTAAAAATAATAATATTGTGTCAACTCCAATCTCTATATCTATTGGATGAACTTTAAATGTTGCTAGGGCTCTAAGGATGAATAGCTTTACTCTCAATGAAATTGGAGAATTTATATAATGTCTGTGTACTCTATATGATGTTTCAAATGCCATTGAAATAATTTACAAATTAATTTTTTCCTTCTTTTGGTGCAAAGTGAGATGATTGTGATAAATCTCTAAGGAAAGCTCATTAAACTCCCTTTTTAAAAATCAGTCTCAAACAAATTTATGACTGCAGATTCAAAGTTCTTTACATAGCTTTTAAATGTAACTTTCATTTTAATTTTGGGAATAGGACTTGACTAATTAAAACACTTAATATAAGAGTTTATTTCAGCTACTGTAATTCTCCTTCCTACTTTCCCTTGTGCAAGTAGTTGGTGAAAATCTGCCATATGTTTTGAAGGTTTCATTCATGATGAAGTTAATAATTTATTTATTCCACAGCTGTTTTTTTAGTTTAACAGATATCAACATCGACACAAACTCTGTTCCCTAAATCTTTTTCACTTCACCAGTTGGCCTTATAAATATTTAAAATGCAAATCTATCTCTGGAGTTAATTTATTATACATTTCTTCTTTTTTGCTTTAAAAGGAGCAGAGGAATATTTTACCCCTCCAACATTTGGAAGCCAGATTTTCTAAAGATTCTATTTCAGTAGAACACTCACATTTTAATTTCAGATTGTCTTTGGCCTTAGAATTCATTAAATTAGCAAAAATATAAACAAATACTTTTAATTGAGAAGTTTAATTATACAGTCTCTTGAAATGGTAAACATTTATCAGAATTGTTTCAATTGGAATGTATATACATGTGTATATATACATATATATACACATGTGTGTGTATGTGTATATATATCATTAGTCATGGTTTTACAAACCTTCACTCAATTACCTAACATGGAATTTTGACTTTATATTCTGTCTCATGTATGATGTGTATGTACATAGCCCAATGTGTGAACCCAATAAATGAAAATCAAGACTTATAAAACAGATGAATTGGGTTATAGTTTTTCCTTCACTGAAGAGTTTTATAAAAGACCAAGTATTTCCCCTACTATTCCTGTAAATTGCAGATAACCTAGAGTATTTAAAATAGAGTCAGATTCATGCAATTTTTACATATATACAATCCATCTGGAACACAGCTATTAGCTGGGCTCTTAAATAATCTTTGTGAATGAAATGCAAAAATGAGGTTTGGGATGTGATCTCATAGCTGGGCTGATCATCTGTATCCAAAGAATGTTCATAGAGGTGGAAGCCAACATAGAAGATCTCTATTGACTTGCCTTAGAGTTCTTTACTTGATAATAACATCTGAACAATTTTCTAAATAATTCAAATATTCAGAGATCATCTCAAAAAGCTCAAAAAGCAGTGAGTTTGGATAACAACTAGATTTAAACTTAGCTTAGAGCAAGAACTGTAGCTAAGATTATATTTTCAAAAGGATAGATGTGAGGTCCATTTAGCTTCTAAAATAAGTCACCAAGAACTGGGTTTTGAAGTCCTAATTTACCAACAATTGGGGTTGTTAAAAATACTTTTAGTTCACTTGAATATTAGCTAATGGTACAGAAGAAATTAGTGCTATACTTTGGTTGGACTCATAGACGAATAAAGCCTAGATTAAAGAAGGTCAGCAACAAAAATTATAGCATGTTGTCTATAAAGTGATGCATTTTGGACCACCTGTCAGGGATATAGTAAGAGAAGCCTTTACTAGGTGGGATGTTAGCTCCAATGACCTTAAAAGCATCTTCTAAGTTTGGTTATGAAGTTTAAATTGAGTTTCCAGGCACTTACAAACAAACCCACCAATGTCTAATTCAGCCTTATTGACATATATGTAACTATTGCACTTCATTTCTTGGATTTAAAATAAATATATAACATTATTTTCCACTGAATTATTTCCTAGGCAATTGACTGATTATAACTTAAAATAAATGCATCTATTCGGTAACTACTACTAGGTTAAATTGGCAATTTCCAGACATTTTTAAAATTATCTAAGATCATATTTGAAATTCTTAGTTCCAAATGATGATATTTATTTTTAGTAGCTATAAAACAGCCAAGTGTCTTAGTTCTAAAATAAATTGCACAGTGCACCTAATCAAAGATGACAGGTGAATATGTGTTTGCTCTTGAGTATACTCTGTGTACTCTGTCATCGTTCTGTTTTGTGTTTTGGCTTCAAAGGTATTTGTTTATAATGTAGAATGGACACTTGTTATTCCTTTCCAACCCTGCCATCTGAACCCCTGACCCATGTTGGGAGCTGTATTAGTCAAGGTTCTCAGAGAAAGGGAACCAATAGGAGATACATATAGAAGAGCTGTACTATGAAGAATTGGCAGCTGAGAAGCTCATTTTAGGCAGCTGAGAAATCCCATGATACACTGTTTGCAGGCTGGAGATCCAGGAACGCTGGTAGAGTAATTCTAGTCCAAGGGCAAGAAAAGACCAGCAGGCAAGGAGCTCATTTCTCCTTATTCTGCCTTCGTTCAGTTTTTAGTTCTCTTTGGGTCCCTCAACAGAAGGGATGATGCCCACCCACCCTGGAGGTGGCAATATATTTTACCAAGTCCTCCAATTCAAATGCTAATCTCATCCAGAAATTCCCTTACAGACTACCCAGAAATAATGTTGAATCTGGGTACTCCATGGCAAATCCACCCAACACCTAAAATTAACCATCACAGGGCCTCTCCTGCATTATGAGATAGAATCTATTCCTATGTTTCCTTACCCAAACATCCTTGCACCATAGACCTGGGCCCACAGTCCAAACTCTGCCCCCATGGCCCATGTTCAAGTCAGTAATGCCCCTTATTCAAGGTTGGAGGGTCAGTGGAGACAGTACCAATCTATGGCTGGTGGTGGCAGTAGAGCTGTCTTTACTGGACTCCTGTGTCATCATTTCAATCCTTATTTTTGGCTACATAGCCTGCAAACTTAGTTCCCTAGACCACCTAGAGATTCTGTGGGTTACCTATCACCAAAATAAATTCCTTTTCTGCTTGAATAGGCACAGTTTCTCTTTTTGAATAATATACCCTGGCTGGTACAAGGTTTAAGTCCATGTTTACAGGGGGATATTTGTCAGTCACTAGGACCTACTGAGCACACAGCACTTTGAAATGCACTCTGTGTTTATTCTTTCTCTTAATTATTTATGAGATAAGGCACCTTGCTTGGCATTTGGACAAAAGGAGAGAGATATACAAAGCTGGTATCTTCAAACTAGTGATATGGGGTTAGTAGGAGGAGGTAGGGATACCACTGGCAAACTTAAGGTGGAGATAAATATTAATTTATAATTCAATGGATTTTAAATATTGATTTAGTATGGAGGTAAAGGCTTGGAATAAGAAAAGATACTTTTCAGGAAAATAAATATTATGCTTCATCAATTCCAAGAGGCAAAATTTTCCTTTCATTTTAACATTATAAAATCACGAAGTATTGTTCGAATGTGTCACATCTTAATTGCCATTTTTATCTGCTCAACTCATCTGCTATATTTCACTGAACCTAAGATGTCATTGATATACACTATGATATTGTGTAACACTAAGTAAAAACTCATTAAGTAATTGTTTAAATAATGACTGTGCCAAACAGCATATTAAGAGCTATAGACCAGAGGATTCAAAGAGACCTAAAGAGAACTAAGTCAGTCATGGAAATGATGTGAGTTAAACGCCAAATTATTTATTTTTGTTGTGTTTCATAGTCTTACAAACCTATTAGAGAGTAATCAATTTAACTTCCCTTATGAACAAATTCAGGTGCTAATCATAATCTTCCTTGGTTGTAGAAAATGTTAGTTTACTTGCAATGATTCTCAATTTTGTAGATAACACCTTTTTTGATTACTTTATGCATAATTAGATAGACTAGTGTGACAGATCCCAGTATCCCAAAATCATTAGCCCATAACCAATGCTGTTTGATCTCTAACAAACTTTACCCTCTTTTCACCCATTTTATTTTGAAGCAAATCCCAGGTATCATCTTTTCATTTGTACACATTTCAGTGTGTATCTCTAAAAGATAAGGACTTTAAAAACATACGTAATCAGTCATGGGTCTGGGATGTGGGTCAGGGGCAGAGTGCTTCCCTCACATACATAAGGTCCTGCATTTAATCCCCAGCACTGCAAAATATAAAAAATACATATAACAATATCTTTATTAAACCTCTGGAAAAATACTTGTGATTTGTGGTACTTTTTTTAGTAAACAAAATTTTCATTTAACTAGGTTTTAAGCTTTGTTTTTGTCTTTGGAGGTTTTTAAAAGGAAAACTGAATTAGGTTTACTTCTATGTCCACTGGTTTCTATTTATGAAATTTGTATGATACTGAAAAGTTATATCACAGATCTGCAATAACCTGATATTTTCTGATTTTATCTTGATATTTTCATTCTGTTACTTTATTTTGATTATATTACCTCATTGAGAATTTGTGTAAAGAATACTCCTGCTCTTTCCAGTGCAGTCTCCAGAAAAGTCATATTTTTCCCTTTATTATTTTTGGTCCCCAAAGGAGGATTCATAATTACTGTATCTGATTACATGGACATTCTGGTAGCTAATGAGCATTTATCACATTGAACCATGTCAACATTTCTTAACTCAAATTCTTCTACATTCCTATTAAATATTTCCCATGCCTCTTCTATGTCAAATCCAACACAATCCTGCAATGTGTGGCCTGGCTGCATACTGTTCTAGAAATAGCTTGCATTTGCTAAATTCATCCACTTGTTGTATGCAACACTATACTTCCTTGAGACTTAGTTTCTTTGTTTTTCAAAAGAGTGGGTAAGGATTTAGATACTGGATCTCAACAGGTGACTAGTGCCTCTGCTTGGATGGGAAGTGTGTGTGTGTGTGTGTGTGTGTGTGTGTTACTGGGGATTGAACACAGGGCCTGACACACACTAGGCAAGCACTCTACCATTGAGCTACATTCCCAGCCCTTTTCAAAATTTTGAATCAGGTCTCAGTAAGTTGCCCAGGCTGGCCTTGAACTTGTGATCCTCCTGCCTCATTCTTCCAAGTAGCTAGGATTTAAGGTGTGTGTCTCCACACCCAGCAGCATTCTTTTTAATTTGTATTTATGTGAAAGTCACACTTTTACATCATTTAGACCACCATAGTTCATGTATGGTATAGCACACACTTATAATCCCAGTGACTTGCGGGGCTGAGGCCAGAGGATCATGCATTTGAGGCCAGCCTCAGAAAGTTAGTGAGACCAAGTCTCAAAAATTTAAAAAAGGGAAACTGGGAGTATACCAAAAAAAAAAAAAAAAAAAAAAAAAAAAAAAAAAAAAAAAAATCATAGTATTGCAGGACTTACAATGGAAAGAAAGCAATCTTCATGCCCTAATCCATCTCTACTCCAGATTTCTGCTTCTCAAGAGAACCCATTTTAATTTTTTCAACTGTTTCTTCTGGTATGTTCTAGCATTTATACTGACTGACGGTTTTTTTTTGTTGTTGTTGTTGTTGTTTTGTTTTTCTTTTTGTTTTGTTTTTGTTTGTTGTTGTTGTTGTTGTTGTTGTTGTTTTGTATACTAAGAATTTAACCCAGGGATGTTTTACCACTGAGCTACATCCCCAGTCCTTTTTATTTTTTATTTTGAGACAGGGTCTCACTAAGTTGCTAAGGCTAGCCTCAGACATGTGATCCTGTCTCAGACTCCTGAGTTCTGACTGCTACTTCTCAATATTTTAAAAAGCATCATGTCTACTGATCTAGTACAGATATGAAGATTTACCTTTCACACCTTATATGCACCCACTTCTCCTTCCTCAATATCACTATTTTACTCAATAAATATTCAATGTTTGTTGACACTGTAAATCACTCAGCAAACATCTGTCAAGTCATGCATAATCATAGCTCTAAAATGGGTTAAAAACTGTTTTTTTTGTTGTTGTTGTTGTTGTTGTTGGTTTTACAGTAAGGAGTTCATTGCTAAGCTCCATCTAATAGTCTAGTTCATAAATGAATTCTATGACCTCCTCTGTGTGGTCAGGGTTAGCAGTTGCCTTAAAAGCAGGGTACCTTGCTTGCCTCCAAGATCCTGAAGATGACCCAATCTACTTAGTCTTTTCTGTCAAATGTTTCTAGATAAATGCCTCCACTATGTTCTGAGTATACAAAAGCAAAAATCTTGCCCAAAACATCACTCCACAGTGACAAAACTGAACCCATTTAATTTTTATGCAAATGTTAAGTTTACCATTTTATATTGTGACTTTATTTAGAAATTTGATTTTTAAAACCAGAATATATAATGGAGACCATATAAAATCGAGAATATTTTTGTGCCAAATGGATTGCTGTTCATTACATTTTGAAATTTCCTATTCTTTTGTAGATCAGAACACAAATTTTCATCAACCCTACTCCCTCTACTACCCCACACTCTGCTGCCTCCATGAAACCAGTGTTTGGATGTGGGGGACCACAATGAAAGTCAGAAAAACCACTGTACTTTGAAGTAGCTCATAAGTAAATTTACAGGCAGCCCTGGTTTCTAGGGTTGGCATGGACCTCCATTGCTATAAGTCACAAAAATAAACTCTCGATGAGTTTTTTATTCCCCCAAAAGAGAGGGGGAAAAAAACCCTCTTAGGTGTCATTTTAGTGCATATCAGCAGAGAGTTTTTCAAGCTAATTGTCAGAGAAAGAGGAATGGAAGGTTCTGGAATGTGGCCTGAGGGAGATCATTATGTAGGAGCATTATACCTCTAATGTGATGTGCTGGGTAGCGTGTATGAACTGCAAATGCACAACTTGAAAGATTTTTCATTTCTCTGGGGTGGTAATTTTTCATAATGCTTACTTTCTTTTCTTTGTGTGCGTATCTGTATAAAGTTAGAAATTATGTTTCTTTCATACATGCTTCAAATCCTCAAGCCTTAGAAAATGTTTTTCTTCCTTGTTTTTCCATTCCCTGTCCCTTTCTTCTTTGTCTTTTTGTTCCATATGGTAAAGTTTTATTGCATTATATCCTTGAAGACCACAGGTCCCTCAGCTCTCTGGGTTTCCCTTGTATAGACAGCAAATGCTCCTTAGAACCTGATAAAATATGAAGCAAGATAAAAACAGTTACTGTCTAAACTTGTTAATTCAGACCCATCTATTCACCTAGCCTGAATCTGATGCTAGGCCCAGTTGATTTAAGACTGACCCTTTTGTGTTTGTGGTTTGCCTCAGCCAGAGCCCAGCCTCTTAGGCGGGTGGCTCTTCCCAAGTAGTTCTTACCCACAAACAATAGGTGCCTTGCCTGATGTGCCCACATAGATGTGTTTCCTGATGGCAGGCTTTACTGAAAATCATTCACAGGCATGCCTACATGCAGGGCATGATAAAGAACTACTGGGAGCTGGAAGCTGATTTAAACACATATTTAAACTACACTGGCTTCAGATATCTGTTAGTCTTGGCCTTTACCAGGATAGTTGTCTTTTGTTTTCATCTTACCTTCTCCACCTGGACATAGTCATTGCTGAAGAAAAAGGAAAGAGCATAGAAGCCTAAATCTGTTTCTGCTAAATTCCGAAACCTCTACCTGATGGCCTGATTGAGGGATTTCACTATTATGATCTTATTGCATTCTAGGAGTACCACAAGTACATACTGTTAGACCAGGTAATAAGTTCCTATAGGAGTTCCCCAGGTAGCTCCAGAGAATACTAGGTTTTTGAGGTGCAGGTGTACACCCAGACCTTGATTATCCCTAGCTCAGCATTTCAGTTTAAAGTGAATATGCTATGCATTCTCTGCTTTCTGATATCAACCCAGAATTGTGCCTCAGTGTCTTCCAAGGCAGCATAGGACAGTGATGAGTAGCACTGCCTCTGGAGCAAGCAGCATGGGTTTGATCTCAGCTCTGTCACATACTCGCTATGCCATATGACCTTGGAACATTCCTTAACCTCTTTGTGTCTTAATTTCATCAGCTGAAAAATGAAGATAATAATCACTATTCACTTCATAAAATGGCTAAAATTAACTGTGCTAATATAAGTCCATAAAAATTTCCTGGTACAGGCTGGGGTTGTGGCTCAGTGGTAGAGTGCTCGCCTAGCACGTGCATGGCCCGGGTTTGATCCTCAGCACCATGTAAGAATAAAGGCATTGTGTACAACTAAAACAACTAAAATATATATTAAAAAATTTCCTGGAACATTGGCAAGTATTGTGTAAATATTAGCTGTTGTTATTAATTTCACAAAACCTTAAGTTGAGAATTTTTCAAATTAGAATTTTAAAAATATTCTTTATAACATTTTTTTCAATTCTGGGATAATCTCAAATCAGGCAGATTATGGAATAAAACAGTATTTGCTTTGTAGATTGTCTTTTTTGCTATGTATAAACATGTTGAGTCCACAAGTATTTTGCTTGTTACAGGCAATAAAGAATTTGAAAAGCTCCATAGAAAGTAGGTTTTTCTCTCATGTAGGAATTAAGATTTTAAAGAAAGAAGCTCTGTTCCCTCTAGTTGAGTCTCTAATTCATTCCCTGGGGTATTCAATGGATAGATGGACTTCTAAGAGGTAGGGTTACCCCTGAAGTACGTGGTACTTTGCAAAGTACCTCAGGGGGCTTCTTGCTCAAAGAAGACAGGGCAAGTCCCCTGATGTCAGGTGGGAGGATGAGTTTTCAGAAGTAGCAGACCGATCATTGCTGTCTCTTTCCTCTCAGCTGGAAAAAAAAATAATAATGAAGAGGTAGGTAACACCACAGCCCAGCACTGTAGCGTCAACTGATCTCTAGGGGTGTTTGATCTGGCAAGCATGATCATTTGATCCTTCCCTTTGGATGAGTTCAGGGCAGTGTCTTCGCACACATGGAGAGAAATTACTACAGTACACTGATGTGGTTAGGAAACTCAGGTTTATGATCATATTCTTTATTTTGGTTAAAGAAAGATGCACATATTTTTTTTCTTCCATTTGGGAGACTTGCAGTTTGTTTTTTTAGTGCTGCTATTGTTGATGCTGTTAAAGAGGTACACATGTTTCTAAAAAGATACAACATTCATTTTGACAAATACATATTGAGTTCTCATTGTGCCAGGCATTACACCAGTCCACAGGAGTCCAGAGGAGAAAGAAACAGAACAGATCATTTTGGAACACTATTAGAGATTTAAAATACAGCCCATAATTCTGATGTCCTTCCCAGGATAAAATCCCTTTGGAGAGGACGTCATGTAGAAGGGACAGCACATGGCAGTTTTCATGTGTTCCTTGATTACTATGAAACAGGTGGCATAACTTTTGTTAATGAAACAAACAAAAAGTTAATATCTACATCTTTCAATTAGTGAAACAGATAAAACCAGGTAATTTACATTTTTAAAAAATTTTATTCAGTGTGTTGTATATATAACAGCAGCATGCTTTACAACTCGTAATACACATAATGAGCACCTTTTTACATATCACTGAAGTAACTTACATTTAACCAAGTTGGAGTTAACAGGCTGGTGTGTAAAGTACTTGAGAAGTTTATGTGGCCACATTGTTAGAGTATGGCACAAATGAAGAGCAAACCTAAATTCTTCCCATCTGTAGGCCCTGCCCAGCCACGTGGGAAATGCTGATTTGGCCACAAGCGAGTAAATTAACTGCGGCACCACTCATGGAAAAACATATCAAAGCCATTATTTCTTAACAATAATGGCTCAGCGTACCATACATTGCACACAGACTATGATTTATTATAACACTGATTATCCAGCTAACATTATAGAGCATTAACAAGTGAGCCTCCTTTAAAACAAAGGAAAAAAACAATAATTTAAAATAAATTCTTTTTCATTTTTCTACATAAAACATTTAGCAAAGTTATGTAGTGAGTTCCCACTAAGAAATGAATTAAATAGCATTTGCACAGACTTTCTTCAACCTCACAAAGCCATTTGTGGTGTCTCTTTGGGGGGACAGATAAATTACACCTAATTGTTATCTTTGTTTCCTATTTGGACGACAGATAATTAAAGCTAAGGGTTATTTTCCTTTCCTTCACTTTCCCCATCCAGTCAGTAAGTTCAATTGATTCTACCTTCACCTCTGTTCACTTATATCCCTTACTTCTTTCATTGTCCCAGTTCAAGTCACATCAACTTGTCAGAATTGATTTTGACAGTTTCCTAAATGATTTTTGGCCAAATCATCTTTTATTTTAGATGCGGATAGAATGACAAAAAAATAATATCAATGAGTACCCATTCACTGAGTGCCTATTACATGCCTGTAACTATGCTAAGCACCTTACATGCTTTATTTAGTTCATTTAACCCTTAGAAAACCCCTTCAAAGCAGTTATAATTACTCTCTCCATTTAGCCTTAGTGAGGTTAGGCAACTTGTCTAAGGCTACTGGTTAGCTAGTAGTAGATCCTACATATAAACTCTCTGTATCCAAAACTAGTACTGTTATCCACCATGCACACTCTCTGCCTCATTTGCCATGTTTTTCCTTGAATAGTACAGCTTCCTTGCAGTATTTAAACCATGTTGCAGTATTAGCACAGTGCCTAGCACATAAGCATTCAAGAAGGGCTTTTTTTAATGGATAAATTAATAAGCCATCATACAGAAAACAGGAAGCTTTGTTTTTTTAACTTCGATATTATATTATTTCACTTATCCATATCACTATGAGAGTTTTTTAGATGATAAAAAAGTGTGACATATAGTTATTATTTGCTTTTTACAAATGTTGAAAATTTATACCTTTTAATTATAATATCTAGTTCGTTTATATTTAATTATTGATATTGTTGGACAAAAAGAACACCTGACATGAAGGTCAGTGAAAAATTGAGTAAATGATAGGTTTGATGATGTAATATTTTGGAAAATGGGTTGAATAGTCCTGCTGTCAGGCTCAGAGAAAAGATTGTTGGAATGCTTTTGTTGCAATTGTTCATTCTCTTACTTGTCATATTAGATGATCTCTAATATACCCAGACCCCTTTAAGTGTTTCTTCAAAGTTCCATAATTAGTGAATCATTCTACCATCTATCCAGTTGCCATCCTTTAACCTGGACATAATGTTTGATTCTTCCTTTTCCTTTACCACCCACCAATTAATCAGTCAATTAAAAGTCCCATCAATCTTATCTTTTCTAAATATTTGTCGAATCCTTCACACTCTGTCCATTGCTTTATCCTGCCATTATCTTTGCCTGTAGTATTGTAGCAAGCTTCTCAAAGGTGTCCCTACCAAAAATCTTAGTACAATTCATTCTTCATACTACAATCAGAGTATATTTTTTAAAGTAGAAATCTAATCATTTCACAACTCAGCTTGAAAGTTTTCAGTAGTTCCTTATTGCTCAGTGGATAAGGTTCAAACTTTTGATATTATGAAATAAGTGACCTGATCCTTCCTTGCCTTTCTGTATTTTTTAAAGTTTTTGTATATTTTTATTTGCAAAATAAAAAGTATTAACAAACAATAAAATAAATTTGTTGTTTTGTATCATATGACAAGTAAGAGAATGAACAATTGCAACAAAAGCATTCCAACAATCTTTTCTCTGAGCCTGACAGCAGGACTATTCAACCCATTTTCCAAAATATTACATCATCAAACCTATCATTTACTCAATTTTTCATTGACCTTCGTGTCAGGTGTTCTTTTTTTTCCAACAATATCAATAATTAAACATAAATGAACTAGATAATGTAATTAAAAGGTATAAATGTTCAACATATGTAAAAAGCAAATAATAACTATATGTCACACTTTAGATATCAATATACCAATAAATTAAAAGCAAAAGAAGGGGAAAATAAGCATGATAAATCTGATGTAGAGCTATTAATATAAAAAAAATTTCAAGAAAAAGTATTTTCAGAGATAAAGGGGAACATTTCATAATCATAATAGGGTAACTTCTACAAGAAAATATAACAATCCTAGATGTGTATGTACCTAATAACAAAATATCAAAGTACATGCAGTAAAAATTAACAAAACTAGAATGACAGACAAATCCACAATCATTTTTGGAGGTTGTAAGTCCCTTCACTTTGCTGGAAGGCTTAACATTATCATCAGCCACCTTGACCTACTTGTTATTTTAGAGAACTATAAATAAAAATTACAAGTAGAAATTAATAAGGATAGACTGTATTCTGTCATAAAATAAGCTTTGAGAAATTTTAAAAATTTGAAAACATGTGGACTGTGTTTCCTGCATGATTTATTACACTGAAAATCAATCACCTTAAGATATACGGAGCCCCACCCTCATGTCTCAACTACTTTAAAATTAAATGGCACACTTATAAATATCTCACAGATCAAAGAAGAAATCACAAGAAAAGTAAATTAAAAGTTCTTTGAACTAAGTGATAATAAAAGCTTAAAATATCAGAATCTATGAGAACAAAATAGTACTCACATGAAACACTTATAACTTAAAGTATTTGTATCAGAAAGAAACTATATTAAGAATCAAATTATTTTCAAATTAGGTAATAAGGAAGAAAAAAAGTAGAAATATGTGAAATAGAAAAGAATTAATACAGCTAAAAGTTGATAAAAATCTAACAAGTCTAATCAAGAAAAAAGCAAGGAAAAATTAATATCAGTGGAAAGGAAGCTATCAAAACAACCCACACAGAGGCTGGGGTTGTGGCTCAGCGGCAGAGCGCTTGCGTCACACGTGCGCAGCCAGGGTTCCATCCTCAGCACCACATAAAAACATAAATGCATTGCATTGTGTACAACTAAAGTAAATAAATAAATATTTTTTAAAAGAAAACAAACCACAGATGCTAAAAATGTATTAAGGTAATATTACAATTGTATAATTACAATTATATAACTTATATAACTTGGAGGATAGAAACCCCTGCTTGTTTACACAATCCATGTGAGTGATACATTTTTTCCCATCCTTTCACCTTCACTCTGTGGATGTCTTTGCCTATGAGTTGAGTCTCTTGGATACAGCATATTGTTGGGTCTTGTTTTTTAATCCAATCTGCCAGTCTATGTCTTTTGATTGATGAGTTTAGGCCATTAATGTTCAAGGTTATTATTGAGATATGATTTGTGTTCCCAGTCATGTTGACTTATTTCTAGTTTTTAATTTGAATTAGTTTCTCATTTGATTGAATATTCATTTAGTGTAGTTTCTCCTTTTGCTGATTTTCACTTTTGTTTTTTGTTTGTTTTGTTTCATTCTCACGGAATATTTTGATGAGAATATTCTGAAGTGCAGTCCTTCTGGTTGTAAACTCTTTTAATTTTTGTTTATCAGGAGGTATTTTTATTTCATCTTCAAATCTGAAGCTTAATTTTGTTGAATATAGGATTCTTGGTTGGCATCCATTTTCTTTCAGAGCTTGGTATATGTTATTCCAGGACCTCCTAGCTTTGCGTATCTGGGTTGAGAAATCAGCTGAGATTTGAATTGGTTTCCTCTTATAAGTAATCTGATATTTTTTTTCTTGCAGCCTTTAAAATTTTATCTTTATTCTGTATCCTAGGCATTTTCATTATAATGTGCTTGGTGTGGGTCTGTTGTAATTTTGTACATTTGGGATCCTGTATGCCTCTTGTATTTGACTTTCCACTTCATTCTTTAGATTTGGGAAATTTTCTAATATTATTGCGTTGAAAAGATTGTGCATTCCTTTGATTTGTATCTTTGCACATTCCTTTGGTTTGTATCTTGGCACCTTTATCCTGATAAATCTTAAATTTGGCCTTTTTATGTTATCCAATATTTCTTGAAGTTTTCATTCATGGTTTCCTAACATCTTCTCTCTTGTGGTCAACTCTATTGTCAAGATTATATATTTTGTCTTAATTGCCTGAGGTCCTGTCTTCCAAGTGGTCTAGTCTGTTGGAGATGCTTTCTATTGAATTTTTAATTTGGTTCAATTTTCCTTAATTTCAAGGATTTCTGTTTTGCTGCTTTTTTTTCCCCCAGAATCTCTATCTTTTTATTGAAGTGATCTTTTGCTACCAGTGTTTGCTCTCTTACATCATCCTTTACTTCACAGATCAGTTTAACTATTACATTCTAAACTCCTTCTCTGACATTTCTTCCACTATGGTATCAATGGATACTGTTATTTGAGTATCTTGGTTTGCTTGGGGTGATTTGTTCTTTTGCTTTTTTCACGTTGCTTGGGGCGATTTATTCCCTTACTTTTTCATGTTGTTTGTGTGTTTACCCATCTAACAGTATGGATTTGAAGCAGTAGAGTTTCTATCCTGTGGACTTACAGAGTTTCTGAAGGTTTCTAGTATCTAACTGTTTTGGGAGAGACAAATAATAATAACCAATGCAAACAATTTACAGCATTGAACCAAATAGTTCCTACTGTGACATCTACAATGTTAATTGTCACAATAAACAAAAATGATATGATCAGTTATGTCTATAATAAAAATAGCAAGTGTGCAAAAGGGTTTACATTTTCAAATGTTGGACAGGGAGAGAACAGAGTGATATAGGATGTGATGATTATGAGAGAGAAGAAAAGAAGACAGAAGTAAAAGGTTAAAGGAAGAGTGAAAGAAAGAACAATGGAGATTGGCTGTTAGGAGAAGAAAAGAGAGAATCAAGGGATCAGATAAGAGAAAAAAATATATATATATAAAGCAAAAATTTAAATTAAAAAATTTAAAAATAAAAATATAAGAATAATTCCCCAGCTCTGCCAAAAATAAAATAAAAATTTAAAAATAAATAAAAATAAAAGACTATAAAACAAAACTAAAATGTACAAATCAAACATCCTAGATTCACAAAAAAAACCAATCCATGTAAAATAACTGGCTTCAAAAATGCTAGAGATGAGAAGGGAAAAAAAATAGGAAACTGTATAAATGTTCATGTAGCATTAAGGTCACAATTAAACAGTGAAAATAATAATAAAAAATCTTGATGAAAAGTTAAAGAATTCTTTCCATTGCAGTTCAAAATATTCTCAGAAGTTTTAGGTGGGGTCTTCCAGAGTGTCTGCCTTTCCATATTTTGCCATCCCTGTTTTTACCTGTCCCTCTCAATGAGTTAAGTCATATTGAATATTTCTTCCTCTATACATTGTGCTTTCTTTTGCTTCTAGGGTTTTGCATGTGCTGTCTGGGGAAACCCCTGGCCCTCCATCTAGGATTGGCATCTCTGCTACTCATTGTCACCCATTTCAAGGGGTAATGCTGTTTATACGTATGATTTGCTTTTCTGTATCATCTTCTTTCCTGCCCTCTCTCAAGACAGTTAAATCTGAAAGATAGAGTCATGCCCTTTTAGTTTACCCTGAACCCAATACTACTCTATTTTCATTGGTTGGATTGTTTCAATTTTTGGCCATTGAGAGCTCTTTCATTTTGCAGCTGTGTTTATTTGACATACCCTACATTGTCTGTCTTGAGTACTTCAGGTTAATCTTGCCCTCCCCCAGCCCTAAATAAACTATTCTCCAAAGATCCCTGGGTCTCTTTATTGTTGAATGTATTATAAGCCATGATCAGAGTGCTGGGTGGGAACTAACAAATTAAAGTTCAGATTCATTTTTAAAATCCACAAAATTGCAAAAAAATAATATATGTTCCCACCACCAAAAATGAATAAAACTTTTTTCTTTATTTTCCTACATTTTTATTTTAAGAAAAAAATATTATAAAATTGAAGGTTATTTTCCCTCTCCCTATGCTTAAGCCATGAATGTTTTCCCAAAGGTAATGAACCAATCACAATCTTAAGTTGGTGTATAGATATTTCCTTCAACTATGCATGGAATATTTGCAGAAAAAAATTGTCGAAAAACTGGCTTTAATTGGGGCTGAGTTTCCCCATTTCTGGACTTTTCTAGTTGGTAGTTGTGTCTCTATCTTCTGCCATTTGTTCATACACATGGTTCCTCACAGTGCTCTTAGAGCTGCTGTTCCACTTGTCTCTCCTCTCCAGAGGTGATTCCTCTCTGATGTTGCTTCCCACACACTCTCTGTTCTCCAGTCTGTCTTATCCCATCTCAAAATGAAGAAGATTGATGTTGTAAGCTTTGTGAAATCAAAGTGTAAACTGAAAAGTGCTGTGCAAATATAAAATCTTATAGCTCTGCCTGCCCCACTCCCCAGAAAATAGGGCCTGGAGCATCATTTATTTGTTTGGAGTACCTGACTCTTTAACAGATTTTTTAAATTTATTAATATTGTATTAATTGTAATTTTAGTGGGGTTCAGTGTAATATTTCCAAATATGCATATAGTGTCAGCTTAATAACATTATCAGTTGTTTCTGGTTCTTCTTGTACTTCTGAAAGGTCGAGGCTTCCAGGGTGGGTATCTGGCAATCAGGATAGTTACATCCATTGTTCTTTATTTTTATTTTCCTTATAAATACCCTTCCTCGAGATACAAGAATAATACCCAAAATAGAGGGAAAAAACTTAACATTGAAGCTCATGAAACTAATAATTTCTCCAGCAAGTCACTTAAAATGAAAGACTGATTGTATAATTATAAAGTGAGATGCTGTACCTGTAATCTCCATCCCCTGAACTGTCTGCTCTGTGGACTGTGTCGATGGTGTTCTGGTCCACTTACCTCAGTAGCAGAAATTTTTGGCTTAGGGTCTTTAGTCCCCTAATTAGTAAATATATCTAATTTCTTCCCACAGTTCACACTTATTTTGACGAAAGCAGATTTGGAAGCAATTACTTGAAGACCTTTTGCCTAGCATAGTCAACACAGGCACAATGAAGCACTTCTTAAGGTAAGTAATTATGGCTTCCTGGATTGAACCTGTTAAAGCCAAGAAAGTTTTTGCCAGTTAGGGTAGTATTTCTGTTCACCATTTGTAATCCTATGACCAGGACTGCTGTTTTACATTTTGGACAAGAATAATTTAGTCATAAAGTTCCTCTGCCAACTCTCAATGCACATTGATGCTGTGACAGAGCACTTGTAGGAGACAAAAGAACATGGGCACAAAATCATGAGTAGTTTGGATAACCTTGATGGTGTGTGTCTCTAAAGAATGGTATGGTGTGCTGCTGGGCTGAAAGTTGAGGTTTAAGGAGCCAGCAGTCAGTGAACCAACTGATACATTTGTATAAAATTATTTCCTGAAATAAGTAATCTTAAATATCCCTTAATTCACATTTTGATTGGCTGGCCAAACTGTGCAAACTGTGCAAACTGTGTGGGTTAAAATGTTTGCTGTAAACTTCTGCTCTTGCTACCTTAATGATATTTCTGAAATCTGTATTTATGATTGGTTTTCTGAAGACTGAATAGCTTGGGTATGTTGTATGGTAGTGTGTTTGGGGTGTTTTTGTTTTAAGACCTATATTTAGGATGACTATTTTCAAGAGGACTAATGAAATTCCCTGAGAATTTTTGTATCATATTAAAATATAACAAAACAAAGTCATTCTCATCCTGAATGTTAGAAAATTCAACACACTATCCAGAAGACTGGCATTCAAATGCCTCAAGATAGCAACCTACCTTAATGCACAGTCTTATTTTGCTCTGATTTTTCTCTAAGGAAATCATTAGTGGGCTTGTTTCTTTTAGGAAATCAATTCTTTCAGTGACTGCAATCTAAGATTTTATTTTCCCCACTGGTCTTGGTTCCCTCGTCTCTGGAGGCACAGACAGGTTGTGTAGACTCACTGTGCTTTAGTATAGCTGCTGATGTTTACTGGATCTTAGAATTGTGGAAAACCATTATCAGGTCACTGAGAAACCACTTCCAGACATCAGTTTGTTTTATTGCACAGAATACTCCCCAGCCTGTTTATCTCAGCTATGTTAAAAGGATAGTACTTGAAATATCACTAAGACATTTGCCAGCCAACTATTTGACCTGTTATGCTTTTGGTTGCCATGGTAATTAACCCATCTGTTTACACGTTCGTGGAAAATTTGTATTTATGAACGCCTCCCCAATGTAAATGTAGGTCTTTTCACTGTAGAAGCATGTTAACAGAAAGCTTTAGTGTTAGTTGAAGCTTAGAAGTCAGGAGTGCCCTGTGTAAGAGGTAATGGTGGTGATAAGGTCCGTGCCAAGCCTTGCACTTGAATTTCTTCTTCAGTGTCTCATTTGTTTTAGAAAAACTTGAGCAGACTCAGAACCAGCCATTTTAGGAGAGACTGTAGATTTTGCTTCTGTTGGTTTTTTGTTGTTGTTGTTGAATAGTGGCAACAGTACATTTAATAGAGATTATATTTTAGAATCAATTTGTATATGATGATTTAGAACTGGTATAGTGAAAATCTACCACTACAATTTTGTACAGACCAGCACCAAGGATAATAGAACGAGCACATCCCTGTCAGTTATGTATTCTGATACAAAATTTTCTCTTTTAACTTGGCACATACATTTTCTAAATATTATTTGGCACTGACTATGTGAAACAAAAGCTAGGATAACATTGCATCAATAAAAAAATTTGAGGGATTTAATTGACCATTGATTTTTGAAGTAATAAAATGAGATTCATTCATTACCCATCTTTTAGCTTTTGTTTCTAGCATTTTTATTAAGTTATAACGTGTAATTTCACTATATGTTAATGTTTATGGGATTTAGAAGGATAAGAGGGCAAGAAGCAATAATCCTGCTTCACCGACTCCATCAGATTTAGATTGACATTTATTCCCTTAGTCCATTCCCACAGATGTTGGACAATCTTGGAGAAGGTTATGTAAACACGGCCTGAAAAAATCAGGTGATAAATCCTGAACTCAGCAAATTTATTACGAAGAATGAGAAGCTGACTTTTATTGAGAATTCAGCATTACTTAAAAACCCACAGAGAAATTAATCTGTCAACTTCTGAGATGTTCTAGAATGAAATGCTGTATGGCCAGCCCCAGAAGAAATTAGGCTAATCTTAAGGAAACCAGGTTGCAGGAAAGAATGAGATTTAATCCACTTTAAAATTGTGTGGTACCTGTCTTAGTTTGTTTACTGTTTCTATAACTAAATACCTCAGACCAAGTAATTTATAAATCAAGGTTTGTTCAACTCACAGATATGGAGGCTGGGAGGTCCAAGGTTGAAGGGCTGCATCTGGTGAAGGCCTACTTAGTCCCAAGAGTATGCAGGGCATCATTTGATGGCAGGGGCACACAGAAATGACCCACTCTCAAGATAACCCATTAATCCATTAATCTGTGAGTGGATTAATCCATTCATTAAGGCAAAGCACTCATGGCCTAATTGTCTCTTAAAGGTCCCACCTGGTCCCATCTCTAAATACCTTACAATGGGGATGAAATTTCAACATGAGTTCTGGTGGGGACATTCAAGCCCCACCAATGGTAAAAGAAGTAAATGCTACAATCTTAGTACACTCAACTAAAGTGTATGGCTTTTTGTTTTTTGATTTTTGAGATGGAGTACATTATGTTGCTCATGTTGTTCTCCAACTTGTGGTACTCCTGCTTCAACCTCTTGAGTAGCTGGGATAACAGGTGTGCGCCAACACACCTGGCTTAAAGAATTTGTTTTTTTGTTTTGTTTTTGATTTTATAAGTCATTCACACTTGACTAATATCTTGATCAGTAAGCATTCACTCAGTAAGCATTTGCTGCTAATAATGCTAGTATTATGCTACTTTTATCTTCTCTTCACAGCAATCATAATTAAATAGGACTTAATTGCCCATTTTACAGAGTAAGACAAGGAGTGTAGCAAAATTAAGTAACTTGCTCAAAGGCACAAGATATTTGAACACAGACCTGTTTCTCATTGTGCTTCACATTACTCTCTTGCTGTATGCCCACTGGGAGTCTTTGTGGGTGATACAAAAATGAATATGAGATGGTCTCTGCTCTAAAGTAACGCACCATCAGAGTTCAAGTTCTTAGATACCTTTGCAAGCACGGACTAAAACAGCCCTGAAGTATGGTAGCGTTTTTACCCTGAATTCAAAGTGGACTACAAAAAGAAGGGAAGATTAACAGAAAAATCTTTTTCTGTTTCAACACAGTAGTCTAGCCTTCTCTTAGAGCCAGAAATCTATTCCAATCCCTGCAACTCACAAATGTGAAAGCAGAGACCCAGAGAAACAAAGTAGCTTGTCCAAAGTCATACAGCTCAGTAGTGGCACATGGGGACTAGGTTTGAAGTGTGATTTCTAGACTGTCTAGTCAGACTTTCTGTTCAGCACCGACCAATTTCCACTGCTTTCAGAGTGCAGAAGGCATATGCATGTGCAGCTGCCCCAGAATTTGATTAGCATTGCTTGAGACATTGACTGAGTTTATGAGATGTAAAAACTAAATCCTGAAAAGGGCAAAGTGTTTGGCCTGTGCACCCAAGTTCATCTGTCACTATAGACTGTGCTTCTACCAGTTAGTTTTCTCCTTTAGGACAAATATATACATGTATGTACATATATTTGTATGTGTGTGTATATAAAACATACATTTATATAACCACATAAACTACGTGTATATACATTTATATGTATATATGCACACAAATATACACATATGTATACACATATATACTTTAAATTATTTTCCCTGCAGCAAAACAAAAACTGTTTTCACACTCATTCAAATCCATTCACCTAAATCTCTTTCTAGGCAATTTCCTGCAGGTGGCCTCCCCAGAGCCTGCTTAATGCCATCGAGCGGTCGCCAGGGATGCTTGTAGAGTTCTGTCGTCTACATCCCAGTTCTCCTGCCCTTTGCTTCCCCTCAGTTTTTCAGGGGCAACTCTTTGGACATGTAACTGTTCATTAAGCCCCTCCTGCAGAGCGCTAACAAGATCAACGAAAGCCGTGGCACTCAATAAATATTGCTTTGAATTTCATTCGTGTATATACTGCAGTTTTCACTCTTATTCTCAAGTGAGAAGGCATGCCGATTTTCAGGGAGGTTCTTGCTCTCCTTGTAGGACAATCAAGAGTTGACCTTCCTGTACAATCTCAGAGGAGGGTACTTCACCTCCTCTCTCTCTAGAATCATCAGTTTTTTTTTTGTCATTTTCCTTTACCGCAGCATCACATGACTTGAAGTAAAATTAAGTCCTTGGCTCTTGTTCCCTTTTTCCATTGCCATGGTACCTGTTCTTTTTTCTTCTATGTGTTATTGCCAGTTTCATTTTGTATTTATTCCATTCTATGAAGAAATAAGTAAACTACCTTTCAGTCATCTTCTTTCAGCTTCCCCTCAATTCATTCATAATCACTTTCCTTCAACTCCTCTAGGGCTTTAAGATAGAAATTAACTTAATTTCCTCTAAGATGGTGATTTAAGTTTTTTAAAAATTAAGTAGAAAATCTATGATAATAACAGGGCCATTCCCCTTCTCCCCTTACTTTGAGGCTTATAATGGATGATGAAGGATTAATGTTACCCTTTGTTGACAACCCTTTATTTACATATTTATTTAATTTTGGTTATTTTAAAAATATTTTTATTGGGCTGGGATTGTGGCTCAGCGGTAGAGCACTCGTCCAGCATGTGGGCGACCCGGGTTCAATCCTCAGCACCACGTACAAATAAAACTCATTGAATAAAACGCATTGTGTACAACTAAAAGCAAATAAATAAAAATATTTAAAAAAAAATATTTTTATTTACCAATAAAAATGTACATTTGAGATTATACTTAAATACTTTTTAAATGTCAAAGTATAATGTGTTTGCTGCTTTCCCTTACATATGTTATCCAAAGAGCAAAAAACAAAATCTGATTTTTAAAAATAAATCTTGTAAAATACATGTATCCAAGCATCAGATTTTTAATTTGAATACTAATGTTATTAGTAAATTACATTTATTATTCTGTGTCTCCTTTTCCTTGAATGGAAAAAGATAAATCATTAACTTGTTATTTTAGTTTTCTCACAATCAACTGTTGCTCTCCATGCCCACAGATAAAATTTCCCAGGAATGTAAAGATACTGCCCTTTGCTATAGCAATAGAATTGGAATAATATTGATCTATGATAGATATTTACTCTTCAACCCCCTTAGTTTCTGCTTTTCAGAAGGCAGTGTGATCTTTTTAGATAAAGAATGATGGGAAAGACCTCAGGACCCCACTCTACCTGGGCACAGGGTCTTGGTGCCTCTGCCCTGCTCTATGGGAGGGAAATACTTATTGTCCTAGAGGCCCATAGATGGTTTCATTATGTAATTTTACATTTCCAATTCATGTGTCAAGTTCTCTGCAGCCTCTCTTCCCAGTAGAAAGCTCTTCCTAGAAATAGCTCCATTTAGTAGGCCAAACACCTTTTGATACATTAATTCCCCACCAATTGCCAGTGTTCCTAATAAGGAACTTCAATAGAGTAACTAAAATTTTTTAAATGTCATTTTTGAAAACATATTTAATTCTGGAAACATTGAGAAGCTCACTCTTCATTTTGGCCATTTAGATGAAAAGTGTTTCATTTGGTAAAGTGATTTGAGCTAAGAACTGTGATCTTTTTTTCTTTTTTTGTATGTCTCTTTTCTCACCAATAGTATACTTCTTATTTATTACAGGATTTCTTCAAGCAAGAATTGACTTTCATTAGCAATTTCAATTCATTGAAATTGTTCAAAATAAGCCACTTTTCTCTTATTTTTCCAAAAGAAGACATCAGAGTCACAAATTTAAGATGATGGAGTAGTTTGCACTACAGGTACCCACACCCCTCACCCTCAGGCAAGGGACCTCATGGTTCTAGGTGAAAGTCCTGTTTTCCAGACCCATCTCTGATGAATGGATTCAGTTAACAAAGCAGCACAAGACAGGAGTTCACTTTTATTTGGTGGCAGAGATATGATATATTTTAAATAATTTACTTTGGGTGGCTATTCTGCTTCAAGCTAGAGAATGGATGTTAAATAATAAACGTGATCATAATCGCTTTATGGAAAAAGACTGGTGTGAACTCAGCCATAAACTTCACTCAGTAGCATATTAATAAACAGCAGTAACAGAAAATATTGGAAATGGGACATGTAGTAGTTCTTTTTATTCAATCAGATTCTCCCAGTGCTTAAGTAGAACATTCATCTCAGGAAGCTGCAGCAACTCTTTTTAGAACACTATCAAAAAGCTGTGATTAAAAAAACAGAAACAGATGCAAAAAAGATACTGCCTGTGCATGTAGTGATTAGAAATACAAAGTGGTGGTCAGTATTTTCTCCTTCTAATCTTGAGGATTTAATTGTTGCTCATAGGAAACCTAACAATTAACCTTATCAGCAGTGAGTGAAGAACCTCCCAACAGAAAAAAAGAGTAAAAGTTGCCCCAGTTAAAATCCAGCTTTGTTGATTTGCTGATTCAGGCTGGGAGGAGAAAGGAGCAGAGCTGTAACCCCCTGAGAACAGGGTCAAGTGGCAGAGAGAATGTGGAACAGGACAGGATAAGAGTCTATGCAAGAGAAAGCAAAGGAGGTCTGTCTCAAAGGTCTATTTGAAAAGCCTCCTCTGGGAGAATACAGTCAGAAACATCAGGATGTGAAACAAAGGAAATTAGGAGGAGGAAAGGGTACAAGGATTCCAAACTTGCATAAGAAATAGATGTGTCTTTTCTTCTTCCCTTCCTCTTCTCCTTTCTTCTCTCCTTCCTCCCTCCTTCCCATCCTTCCTTCTTCCCTTTTCTCCTTCTTTCCTTCCAACACCAACCAGTCAAGAGCATTTGCAAGTCTATTTCTTAGTTTCTTCCTTTTCAGGGTAAATTTACAATACAGATTTCTCAATCTTTCAAAACTTAATTGCTTTTATTATTCTGCTTTCGACCTGCAACAATTTTTCTGAGAACTTTATGATTTAGGGAGCCAAATAGGTCCAAATAATTTAAGAAGCGAGCTCCTGGCGGTATGGGTGAACACCCATCCTGAGTTGGGCATATGGCAGATTTGCTGATCTGGTCTTTTTATGAGGAAGCCACCTGGGTATTGTTTCTGTCATCAAAATATGTAAGAGATGACTCTGGTGTTTCCATCTTTGACCATGTCTTGCCTCAACCAGGCTTATGACCTAAATGCAAAAGAAATTATATCTGTCAAAACATTAATTAATCTAATTATCTAAATTGAAAAAAATATATAGTACTTAGCAAGCAAAAAAGTGCAGTGCCCACCAAGGCAAGCCATTCTTTTAATGAAATATTTGTGGGCATGCTGGCCCATTAGAAAAATAAGGGAAATTTTTAAAATATATCTTGGATAATAAATAGCCTTATTAGTACTGTTGGCCTAGAAATTACAAAAGGGTAAAGAGTGTGTAAATGTTATTTTATCACTAAAATGGGCATTTTTCTTCCATGATTTGTAATGTTTATGTGGTGATGGGAGAGGATGTCATACTTTTCACAGAGTGCTCGAACCCTCAGAAATGAGGCTGCATTCTTAACCCTGACTGGATTTCTAGTGGGTTGCACCATGTTTCACATCTCATGGTATGAACGTCCTCAGAGGAGTTAAAAAAGAAAAAGATAAAATCCAACAGAATGTGTTTCCTTCTTTATGTCAAACTGTATTGGTGCAAAACAGCAATACAGGCATTTTCTTCCCAGACAGGGAGGTCAGTGGGAGAAATTATAGGTCATTCTACATATAGGCACTTCCTGCCACCAAAAATGACACTTCTAAGTCTCAAGCCACATCTTTGCATAGATCTGATATAATGATCACGGTGAAAACTTTTCTATAGCTTAATTTAAGCTATAAAATGGTCTGTGCCTTGTACCCTAAGTAGAGTGAATGCTCTGTGTATTAGTCAACTTTCCTTTACTACAGCAAATACCTGAGACAGTTTTGGAGGTTCTAGTTCATGATTGGTTGGCCCTATGGCTTTTGGCCTGTAGCAAGGCAGCATATCACGGTGGAAGCACGTGACAGAAAAACCATTCGCCTTGTTGGTCAGGAAGCAAAAAAGAATGAAGAGAGGGCCAGAGTCCCACAGCCCCTTCAAGTGTATACCCCACATCTTACCACCTCCCAATAATGACACCCTGAGAAACAAACCTTTAACATATGGGCCTTTGAGGGACATTTAAGATCCATATAGCACTCCATAAACAATTATCAGGACCCTTTCCTCTAGGAAGAATTAGTACTACAAGAACCCAGTGATCGTGTGATCCCACCTGTGCCAGAGTTCTAATACACAGACTTGAAACGTGGCTTCATTTGGTTTCTGGCCCACATGTGAGGCTGACTTTATTGAAAATTGCATATGAAGCAGATAATCATGGAAAGCTTTTATCCCTGACTTAATAATAGGAATAATGTCTCCTAGTAATTAATATCATTGCCATTTGGCAGGGGACCAGTTAACAAAGACATTGCTCAATCTTTTTTTCTGGCATAGATATTCAATCGTTGAAAAATAAAGAACATTTTCCAAGAGAACAAGTTGAGATTTTTATAAATCTTCTCACTTGTCTAATTAAAATGTTCCATGAAATTTATTTTTAGTGTTACTTTTTTTTAAGCTGTTAACCTAAATCCTAACAGATCTTAAAACATATTTGACTTGAGCAGTTGAATGTTAGGCTTTATAACATAGTAAATTCATCTTTTGTCTGAGCAGAATCCAATTGATTTTATAGTAACTGACTACACAGAAATTTCATGTGCACTATTGTAATGGTGTTTGGTGATCTATTTATGCATTCTAAATTTTGTTATAACTTTTATTTTTCTTCAATAAAATAATACACACATGTTATACAAAAAAGAAAATATACTTAGTCAAAAAAAGGAAATAAAAATTACTGATAACACCATTACCCAGTGTTAACATTTTTGATGGGTATTCTGCCCTTCTCTCCCCCCTCATTTATATATCACTATTAAAACATTTTTTTGCTTTGTTTTTTAAAGAAAAAGAAGATCATTCTATACATATCTCTTTGTAACTTTTTTTTCTACTTGAGAAGCATATCATACACATTTTCGTGTTATTAGATATCCTAGGACACCGTTATTGCCTGCATTGTTATCTTAGTGTATCAGTTTGGTTGTATATTTCTTTGCATTCACTTTAAGATATAGACCCTGTGCTTTTGTACAAATAAGACTGTTGGAATTTTTATTTTTAACACAAGGCTATTGAAGATATTGGAACCAGAACAGTTTGAACAGCCAAGGTATTGGTTCATTTGGGGGGATGGATCACATTGTCAAGGCTATTAACTAACTACTCTATCTAATCTAAATGGCCCTGGATCACCTTATTTCAGAACCCAGGCAGGGCAGGGGTTGAAGGTAGAATTCAGTGAGCATTTGAGGGAAAAAAATCTTTTAGAAATGACACAGATAGGAAGTAATAGAAATAATTCTGCCTCCCAGGAATGCATAATATAAAGAGAAGATGGGTTGAACGAAAGTTCCTGAGTGACAGCCCTCTTTATTTCTAAAACTTTGAGTCACTTTTAGACTCTAACCAGTACTCTCCATAAAGTAGTAGGCACTTACATTTTTAAGATAAAAAGTCAGCACAAAAGACAAATTCACATGTGCCAGACATGTGAATAAGTGCATGACTGGCAACATAGTTCCAAATTTGGTGAGGATTGTTGGGGTGAGGTAGGTTGTTCAGGAAAGAAGACATTCCTTAATAAGAGCCAAGAACAGACTTCTTTATAGTTTCTGAAAAGTTTAATCAGGAAATGTTGTCACCCCTGAAGAGAACTGAAGGCCAGCAGTGCTCATTCAGTGACTGGATAGGGAAACCTTCCTCAAAGTGCAAGGAATGTTGGGATTGGTCGGCAGAAAAAGGTGGCCACACAGCCAAGTCTTCGAGGAGGACAGTGGTGCCTAACAGAGAACCGGCGGGAAGGAAGAAAGAGTGAAAGTGAGGGAAGAAACAAACATAGGTAGTGGTTAAATAAATAAATGCCATTAGGAAGGGCTAGAAAAGAACAAGGGTGAGCTGAGAGGCCATTCACCCAGGCAAAAGGGAAAGACTTTCTTCCCCTGATCTAATATTAGACACAACATTAGCACAAGAAGCATTGAAGAATTCTGTTTGCAAGGTACTTAACTTATTTCCAAAACATTTTAGGCAGAGGGAGGATAGAGTATTCCAGTGCTTCATCCTTAGTTTGTTGGAATATCAAACCTTCTAGAAAGGGGGATTCTGGAGTTGTATACAATAAGTGTAGTTCCTGCAAATAAAGTCACAGACGTACACTTGCAAACTCCTACATCTAATTGCTGATTTTCTTGCGGGCTGCTTTTCTTGCTGGTGGTGGCTGCTTTCTGTTCTCTTCCAGAGTTCTATTGGAAGAGTGCTGTCTTTTGTTTTTCACAGAATGTTGATCCAGGTGTGCCTGTATTTTTACTGTAAATTTTTGTGGCGCTGCCTGAAGTTTGTAATGAGGAAGCTAACTGGAAGATGTGAACTGCAAAGGATCTGTTACAATACCAAGCCTGGAGCTTCTAGAACCATGAAGATTGGTAAGCCTGAAAAAAAGAAAAAAAGAAAAATGCAGAGTTGATGGGAGTGAGGACACAATTTTAATTTCATTATAATAATTTTAAGCCATTTGTAAAGGGTAATTTTTTAATGATTTTTTGTTATTGTTTTAACAGAAACATCACTGAGGGATTCAAAAAGTAAGGTAAGTAACATTGTTTCCTTATATTTCAGCAACTTTGCATAGGAGGCTTATCATAAAAAGTAAAACTTTTGAAAAACAAAATTATACAATTGGTTGAAAACTAATGCACATTAAGAAGAAAGAATCCTTTGCCCATCACAAACCACTGTACTTCCTACATTTGAATTTTTAGGCAGAGTTGTGAGGCATTTATAATTTCATTGTTGAATGAACCCTTTTTTATATGTCTTCTCACATTATAAAATAAATATTCATTGAATATGGGAACAATATTAACTCTCTAGGATTTCCTCACTATCCAAATGATTTAATGTTTTACTAACTTTAAGATCTCCCAGTAAAATCCAAGAAGTCACTATGTTAGCCTTTATAGCACATAGTTGAGTGTACAAATAACAGGGGGGAAAAAAACTTTTTTTCAAGTTTTTTGGTTATTTTATCTTATTATTTAATTTTGGCATCCTTAAGACCTTCCCATGTTCTTCCCTGTTTAGTCATAGAACATCCATTAACAGTAGGAACTTCATTAAGGGAGGAAAAGAAAATACAACATTGCAATATAAGTAGCTTGAAACAGATGACAATAGTAAAATCAAAACAAAACAAAAATCTTATGTATGTCTGCTTTACGTCAATTACCTTTATCAGGAAAATGGCACTAACGCTATTGTGAAAAGTTCAAATTTGTTAGAATTCAGGGAGGCTAAATCAGTATTTGCTTTTAGCTTACACCTTCATACAGAAGCTTGAACTAGCACTTGAATCCTCTATCCCAGCAGACCCTGTTTAAGCCATTGGCATTAATGAAAAGGGAACTGATCAAAGTGTATTTTCCAGCTGTTGCAGACTTCAGTGAGTGTTCACCCTGATGCCATTGAAAAAACTATAGACGACATCATGGAACTGAAAAAAATTAACCCCGACATAAATCCACAGTAAGAATATGCTTTGTATGTTAGAAAATTAGAACACAAATCATGTGGCCACCTGTCTAGTGTTTGTCTCTCTTCTTCCCTCTCTCCCATTCCCCTCTCCTTCCCTCTCATCCTAAAGTAATCATCTGCAGTGTGTCGACTTTCAGATGAAAATAAAGAAGAAAAGGTGTCTTTTCATGTTTGTAAATGGCAGGAACTTGACACTTCTGTTATGTTGTATGCTTATGCTTCTGAGATGCAATGAATGTAAGAACAGGAGGGATGCTCCTGATGTGGGACTGTGAGATAAAGGAAGCCCATTCATAAACATCCACTCTATTCAATGCCTGTTTTACTTTAACAGTAAACTTGCAAATCATAACTATACCTAAGCTGATTCTGCTAGAATATTCCTTCAGTTCCCTCATGAATATTCCTTCACAACAGGCTGATATTCTTGGAGACAGTTCCTACCTGCTCGTCAAGAAGACAGGCATGTGTGGGTGGAAGAGATGGTTTTTGTATGAAGACTTCAGAACTTTATAATTTATTCCTCTCATCTTGGAAGTATTAAAATGCATTTGGCAGTGTTCATGACATTTAAAATTAGTTTTATATTTTCCACTGGGAACAGCAATTTTTCAGTAAAATTTGGGGCTTAGGACATTGGTTAGAATAAATTTCAAATTCAGGTATATTTAGAGACAGTTTTAGGTGGGTAACAATCAAACTGTCTTTTAAATTTATGTACATGAGAACTTTAGATGTTACCGTGGAGAAAGGCTTTTAATTACCAGGGAGCTGGAGTTGAAGGAAATGTCAGAGCATGCTTGGCACAGGTCCACCTCTTGTATGGATTCTAGATACTAGCTGTCCAGGGGCTTGTCACAAAAATTCCATTTCTACCTGTTTTCCATAGCATTCTTCTGCAGCCACCTCACCTTATTAGCTGCCGTTCCCTTATTCAGCCATTAAGTTTCATTTAATTGGGCGATAAATGCATTTTTAAGCCTTCTGACATGTATTTTATTCCCTTGGGAAGGTGATAAAAAGGCAGCTCATTCTAAATTATATTGAACCAAAAATTTAAGACTACAACTGGGCATAAGGGATATGTTAGTCCTCTAATCATATTTAGAGATTAGATTAGATTGAATAGCAAGTCTTTTCTTTATCTGTCCTATGAAAAATTACATAAGTTACATTCTTGAAAGCATTGTTTGCATTATTCTTTTTTTGTCTTTTGGAAAAAAGGAATAGGCAATAGGGTGTTTTTAACTAAGGTTTGTTTTCTTGTTTGCATTTTTTATTGTTTTAGGTGTTTTTAACTAAGGTTTGTTTTTTTATTTTATTTTTTTTATTTTATTTTTATTTTATTGGTACGGGGGATTGAACTCAAGTGCACTCAACCACTGGGCCACATCCCCAGCCCTTTTATGTATTTTATTAGTGACAGGGTCTCACTGAGTTGCTAAGTGCCTCGCCATTGCTGAGGCTGGCTTTGAACTCTCGATCCTCCTCCCTCAGCCTCCCAAGTGCTGAGATTACAAGTGTGCGCCAATGCGCCCGGCATGTTTTTTATATCTCAATGTGGTTTCCAGAACCTTTTGTTTTCTCCTGAACTATTATTGACAGAACCTGATATTAAAAAATTAAATATTTTTCTAAGAAAACAAAGAAATAGATGGTTAGAGATGAAGAAACCATTTTTAAATCACAAAGCTTTTACTACTGTTAATCTCACTTTGTTTTAAGTTCGTTTTTTTAAGTGCTGCTCACAGTAGTACTAAAAATTACTACAAAAAACATAACTAACCTTGTTTCTGCCTCTTTTATTTCTTTCATTCTCTTCTTTCCTTCAGAAGTAACTCTCTTCTCAGTCCTACACTGATTTTCTGAATGACCAATGCTACTGTGCCCTTTCCTAAATTTAAATATCTTGACAGGTAAGGTGTCATAGGCCAGAAGTCCCAGTGACTCTGGAGGTTGAGGCAGGAGGATTTCAATTCAAAGCCAGCCTCAGAAATTTAGTGAGGCCATCTCAAAATAAAAAATATAAAGGGCTTGAGATAGAGCTCAGGAGTAAAGTGCCCCAGGATTTGATCCCTAGGACTGCAAAAATAAAATAAAACAACTTTTTTTTTTTTTAGTTTTTGTTGCTATGGTAACAAATGCCATGATGAAGACCATTTAAATGAACACACAATTTTGAACTTAGTGTTCCTGGATTTTCTGACATTACCCTCTATATTCGAAGTAGACCTTTTGCCTCGACTTTAGATTTAACTCTGTGCATACCATTTACCCCCAAAAAATGGTGATGATGGTGTCACCATCACTGTGACTAAAATGACCACCTCCATTATGACAAAAATGTTCAGAGTGAGTAAAGTAGGAGCAATAATATATTGGACAGCATCATATGAAATTACCAACATTCAGTTATTTTTGAACCATGAAAAATACATGACTAAAGAAGCCAGGCATGGTAGCACACCCCTGTAATCCCAGCAGCTTGGGAGGCTGAGGCAGGAGGATCATGAGTTCTAAACCAACCTCAGCAACATAGTGAGGCCCTAAGCAACTGAATTTAGACCCTGTCTCTAAATAAAATATTTAAAAAGGGTTTGAGATGTGGCTCAGTGGTTAAGTGCCCCTGGGTTCAATCCCCAGTACCAAAAAAAAAAAAAAGAAAGAAAGAAAGAAAGAAGAAAAAAAAAGAATAAATAAATGTGAAGTATTACCCTCAGATTTTAAAATGTTAACAAACAAGAACAGGCTGCATAGAGAATCATTTATATTATGGTAGTTTTATGTAAAATAGATCTTGGTGATTAGTCAGTCACCTGTTAAATGAACTTATAATATTACGTGACTGCTTAGAAAGATCCTGTTTTACCTCAAGTGTTGTAAGAGAGGGAAATGGTGCTCTGATCAATGGAAGTGATAGTCCTCTGTGTGTTGCAGATTGCTTCCTGTTCCAGTGATATGGCTCAAGGGAGCTGTTAATCAAGTAGTGTACATTCTGAGCAGGCTCAGCAAGATGACAGGGCATCTGAAAACCATGTCCCGTGAGAGAAAATTGAAGGAATAGGGAATTTTTTTGAACCCTGGAAATGAGATTAGAAGAAACTATTTTAAAATAAGAAGGTATAGCAGGGGAATGGTAGAAATGAATCTGCTCGGAGGACAGAATTTGAACTACTTGATGATAAGCAAAGCAGATTGTGTGTTCAGACAAGAATAGTGGTTTGAATGTGTTGGGAAATCTTGTAAAGCTGTGACTTCTCTTGTCACTGGCTCATCTGTTAGGTATACTCCCCAGAGATGGCAGTGGTGGTGATGTTGTTTCCTTCTGTTTCATTTTGAAATTTTCTTGCCCCAAAGCCCCTGGTGGGGGGCATTTCTGCACTCTCTCGCTCTCTCTCCCCCATACTTTTTCCCTCACCCTTTCATATACATCCTTCTCAAGTGATTCTCATATACTCACCTAGGGGATCTACATGATCCCTAAGAACCTACTATTACCTACATTATCATTACCTATATTTTCTACATCTTACTTTCAAGTCACCTTCAAAAAGAGTGCCCTTGTTTTTAAGCCAAACTGTCATAGTTTAGCTTAAGAAAAAGCCAAAATGGGAGACAAATTTTAGCTATATTCTAAATTACCCATGGGAAATTTCAGTAAGCATTGTGCTTCTATTAAATAGATTATATTTGAACAATTTCCTGAATGTTCTATTTATATGAAAAGTTCTATTATGTATATGTCACGTGAGCAAAAGCCAAAAATATGCGTCTGATTTTTCCTCACGGGTGTTTCTTCTCTTTTTGAACACTTCAGGCTGGGAATCTCCCTTCAGGCTTGCCTTCTTCAAATCGTTGGTTACAGAAACCTTATTGCAGATGTGGAAAAATTGCGCAGGGAACCCTATGATTCTGATAATCCCCAACATGAAGAAATGCTTTTGAAGGTGAGTCTTTGAACACACTTCAGCCCGTCACTTACATCCGCTAGCGTTGGCCAAGCACCTGTTATGCGCTAGGCATTACTCCGGGCTTTGGGGATGTGGGAATGAGTGGGCACGGTGACTGGCTGGTAAGGCTGAGTTCTCTTGTGGGGTCAGAGGTTGCAGGTAAATTTCTCATCAGAAAAGTCACATGAGAAGTTGACTTTAAAGCCAGTTTACTTTGCAATCAGAGAAAGCATCAGAGGTGATTTCTGTGGCTCTCATGTTTGGCTCAAGTTTAGATTGTTTCACGTGTGTCGAAAGTCAATAGGAGAAATAACATTTATCAAAGAGTGTCCTGGGATTTTCACTTATGACTTTAAATACACATCAAACAAGATGAAGTTGATTTCTGCTTCAGCAAGAGCTCTCTGGGGAAATTACCCAAGATCTTAATGCTGATTATTTATTCATATAACTTGGAGAGTGTTCAAGGAGGAGGTAGAGGTTTATACTTGGCATATTAAAACTGTTGGAAAATAATATGGAGTAATAATTATTCCTGGCTGTCAAAGAATACCTTAAAAATCTTATAGAATCTAATAATGTATTGTTTTGTTGTGGTACTGGGGATTGAACCTAAGGCCTCATACATACTATACAAGCACTCTACCACTAAACTATATCCCCCAATGGTGCATTATAAAACCTTAATAAAACTTTCCCTCAACACACTGAATTTTTGCTGGGCATGGTGATGTATACCTTTAATAACAGAAACTTGGGAGGATAAGGCAGGAGGTTCACAAGTTTGAGGGCAGCCTGGGCAACTTGGTGAGGGCTGATCGTGTAGTTCAGTATTAGAATGCTCCTGGGTTAAATCCCCAGAACCATTAACAAAAATGAATTTTTAGTTAAAGAAATTAAGACCAAAGGGTATATTTCAGACCAACCTTTAGAACTAGTTATCTGAAATGTTTTGTATATTCATTTCTGAAAATAGATGCTTCTTTGCCTCTCCCTCGAATTATAAAATATAGTAACAAGCCAGGCGCAGTGGTACACGCCTATAATCCCACCACTTGGGAGGCTGAGGCAGGAGGATTGCGAGTTCAAAGCCAGCCTCAGCAATGGCGAGGCACTTAGCAACTCAGTGAGACCCTGTCTCTAATAAAAAATAAAAAAAAAAAAAAAAAAAGGGCTAGGGATATGGCCCAGTGGTTGAGTGCCCCTGAGTTCAATCCCCAGTACCAAAAAAAAAAAAAAAGATAGTAACAAAATTAGAAGGAAGCATTTGTTTAGCTGCCTTAATTTGTTTTGCTGAAAAATGTCAATAGAAGACGTAATTTTAAAAATGTATTCTGTTGTGTTTTTGTGTGAAGGAGTGTATGTTTTTGTGTATATAAGTACTTAAGCAGATGATTCATTTGTCTTTACTAATTAGTGCAGTATCTAATGTGAATCATTAAAAATTAAAGAAGTCTCATTCTTGGCAATGGTTTTTCTTCTTCGTTTTTTTCTCCTGCTTAATTTTGGCTAACCCACTGGCTGAATTCCATCTTATTTCATTGCCTTCTTTTTCCTGACCATTTTCTGATGGTGGTAGTCAAGTTCAAAGAAAGGACCTAACAGTAGAAATTAAGAGGTGAATTAAAATAAAAATAAGAGGTGGTATAATTAGCAGACTGGTCACAAGTGCCTGAACAATACATTAAAAAGGCTAAGACAGCCTCAGTATTAATAAATGTGGTGTAGGTGCCTGCTATGCCACATCTTTAGCTGATCTATTGCATGTGGGCCCATGTCTAGTAGGTTTTTAAAAAACATGGGTGAATGCATGAGGCATTCTAGTTCATGTCAAGAATTTTTATGACATGACTTTTATCAATGGTAATAATTTATTATGTATGTGTTATTTTTATTGTTACAGATAGGTAAGCAGGAGAATGATTGTTATCTTTATTTTGGGGGTGAGAAAACTATATGCATTTTAGTCCAGGTTCTAATTCACATATTTAGTCAATGATAAAGCAGTGATGTCCACCACTGAGTTAGGCACTTTGAGGTCAGGCTTCTTTTTTGCCTTTTAGTAACTTGTAGGCTAATTGGGATATATTCTGCATCTATAATAATACCCTTATCTTTTCCATAGAGCATCCCCAAATATCTCTCAAATGTTTTCTATTCCAATTGTCTTATCTAGCCATCATCTCCAACTTGGGGTGTTATAGCCTTGTAACTGTGACACTAACCATTATATTCTTCTCTTCCACCTTCTAAAATACTGCTGGAGGGATTTTTCTAAAATACAGATCTACTCATGTATTACCTACATTGAACACTTCAGGTTTCCCATGTCTTATAGTAAAAAGCCCATGTACTTTAGCCTGGTATTTGGCCCCTTTCCTTAGCTACATCATAAGTATCTCCACTACCTACAGCGCATTTCCGCCATGCTCTGTCAGTCACCATAACCTAAAATAGACCATGCCATCCCATATGGCCAGGAACTTGCTCACACTGTTCCCTCTGCTACCCATTATTCTCACAGCAGAAGCCAGCTTGTTTTTTAAATCCTCATTCCCTGAATTTGGAGATCTCTAGCTCTCTAAGCAAACATAGGAGTGGGATCTTTATGCAGTGGAAATAAAACATTCATTGAGTGTTTGGTATGTATCAAATATTACAGTAAGTGTTTTACAGCATTTTTACTTAGTTGTCACAACAACCTTGTGGTGATATAACTGGTACTGTTCCCATTTTTCAGATGAGGAAATTGAGGCTGAGTACTGAGTGACCGCACAAACTCACATGGTTATGAAGTATTATTAACTATGGTACTGCACTAGTCCTTGGGAGAGAAACCATGTTTTGTCCATTTTTGTTTCCTGGGGGCTGACCCATGGCTTGTGTTTAATGGCCCAAAGTTAGGCTTCTTCATCTTCAAGATGGATAAGAATACCCTTGCTACCTACTTCACAAAATCATTCAAAGCAAAAGTCAGCAAACCAAGGCCCATGGCTAAGTTTGGATTTCCATCCATGCTTATAAGTAATGTTTTACTGGAGCAAAGCCATATGCATTTGTTTTTGCATAGTATCTGTCTGCCATTCTACTACAAAGGAAAAGTTAAATAGTTGTAACAGAGATTATATGAATCACAAAGCCCAAAATCTTTACCAGCTGGTTCTTTCCAAAGTTTGGTAACCCCTTGATTTATAAGCTCAGGTAATATATTGCCACATTGTTCAAGTGCTTTGCTTTTTAAGCACAGGAGAGAATTATCAGTGTTGCTACTTAGAGTCCTTAAGTACAAAAATTCTAGATTTTATGATCATTTGAACATAGACTGGAATTAAATTGAATAATATTGCTATATTCATATACCACTGCCGTTATGAATTATTCAAGCAGATCTTTCTAAAAAGTTTTTCTAACCAAGTAAAGAATAAAGGCAAAAATTTCGGTGGATTCATTCACATCCTAGAAAACATACAAGCCAGAATTAAAAGGCCCTTTACTGATGGGAAGAGACAGTCCCAGGGTGGCCTCCATGAAAAGCTGCTTCTCTTTGAATGCTCTGGCTGCAGGGTGGATGAACCACCTCATCCTTTCTGTTCTGCAGCAGATGAGAGACAAAATTGAGGTCCAAATAAGCCTGTGTAAAGGATCCGTTCAAAGAGAAGGGGAATCAATAGAAAGCACAGCCCGTGCTGCCTGATAGTCTGACTCAGAGGGCAGCCTCCACATCTGTAGCTTGTCCTCTGCCAGGGGCATCACTGTTTCTAGCCCCTGGTCTCCTGCACTTGGCAGGTGGCTTTGTAATAACTCCACTCCAAATAGCACAGTCTTACATGACTTGACTCCTCAGGGCCCCCAAAGAAGAGGCCCATCACCTGAGTTTGGGTATAAAGTTGGCTTCCTAGTGCATGAAATGAACTCACGCTGCAGGGGTGCTCTGCCTCCTATCCTTACTTTTTCAGGGAAGAGCCCCTATTAGAAGAGAAAGAGCTCAAGGTTTCTTACAGGAAGTATACAAATATACAGAGATGTATGACATCTAAGTGTTTCAATATAACTGGCTTTCATCTTTCAAGAAAGTGACCCTCACAAAAGCAAATAGGATTAACAACTTATTTAGGAAGACATTTTAACAGTCTGCCATTGTAACAGTGGTTCACTTTACACTTTGACTATATCCCTAGTTTCTTTTTTCCAAACTTCTCCCTGAACTTCTCCTTGCTGATCCTCTCCTCCCTGAGGCTCTCCTCCCTGAGAACCCCTCTGTAATTCAGGAAACACGGTTCCTCTGGATCACCTCTTGTAAAAAACCCTGTTTCGCGTAATGGGAGAATCTCAGCCTCTGGGAATGAAGTCCCCTGTGTTCCTCCTTTGTTAGCAAAGCAATAAACCTTCTTTTTCCTTTTTCCCAAAACCTTGTCTTCATTATTGGACTTGAGGACTGAGCTTTTGGTAATACCAAGTGCAAGAAACTATGAAAATGGAATTTCTTTTTAAAGCATTTTATTATTTAAAATTTTACTATCCCAAACTAAGCATTTACCTGATGGATGAGGTTTGTAACCTACTTACAAGATGAAGTGCTTCCTTTTGCCATTTTACTCCACTCACTGGATGAAACCACATATTTTTTAACTGGGTAGGACCCTGAGATTCCTTCAAATTATTATTCAAATTAATGTTATTAGCTATATGTCTTGTTTTTCTCCCCTCCCGACTCCCAGTTGTGGTAGTAATCAAATCAGTTCCTGAAGAATCTTTTTAAAGAGATCTTTTTCTTAGGATCATTACCTGGTCTTTCATTATTTGGTGTCTTCTAATAAACTCAAACATTCTGTTTTGATGAATGCAGAGCACTGGAAAATTCTTACATGGATTATATAAACAGATATTTTGTACACCATGTTTGATATTTTGTTTTCAGGCATGACAAATTTATTCTAAGGTTTTTCTTTCACCCATTAGACAAATTCACCTATTGTGGCACTAACATAAAATATTGAGTAATGTGACTAGTAAGTAATTTTAGTTTAATGTCTAAAATAACCATAATAAAAGAAAATGAACTGCAAATTTTTATTTGTTAGTATTTCTGTCATTGAATATTATGTTTTATACTGTGTCAGATATGTGACAATTCACTGTAAAGCAAGGTAATTTTGTATTACTGTTCTGTTGAACCTTTAAAATCCATATAATATAGAATAAACAATTTATAAAGTTAACTATTTGTGGAATAGTAGTAAGTAAATATAACATTTGTTATATCATATCTTATTTATAATGAAAATATGATATCAGCTATTTATAATCTAATAAGTAAATTTGCTTATATGCTTACCTCTAGTATAAAGAATACTTTAAGCATTATATATTTATATAACTGTGGGTTTCACTATCTCTCTCTTTCTCTCTCTCTCTCCCCCCCCACTTCCTTCCCTCCCTCCTCTTATAATGATATATGCTAAATCTGGTTTTTTATAGAGAACTTAGAAAAATAAAACTAGTTTATTAAGCAGTGAAGAGTATAATAATGTTTATAATTTATGTTTTTCCGTTAGAATATAACTGATTTTAATTGATTTTTTTAGGTAACTCTTAAACATGACAATATCCTTTGAGATTTAATCATGAACTTCACTGGTATTCCTTTGTTCAGCTAGACAATAATATATACACTCACTCCTGTTATAGACAAAACTTAAGAAACTCAAGTAATTTCACTTTTCTTTTTGTTAACACTATAGCTAAATGTCTTAATTTAAATGTTAGAAGAGCGTTTTCTGAGGAGTTGAATAATAAATAGCTTCAAAAATTTCCCTGTTCTCCCTTTCCTTTTATACTCTTAAATATTTTAGAGAACTCCAAAGAGCTTTTTTGGTGGGAGGTTGTCTTTCTGTCTACCTACCTAATTTCCATTAAGAAATCAAATCAGAAAGGTTTTTAAAACACTAAAATATACAAGTTATACAATTTCATTGCCTTCAGAGCACTCCTGAGATGAGGGTGAAAAAGGTAACTAACCTCTAACTTTTATTAGGGAATCATGGTTTTGATTTTTTACTACATATGCTGAAAAGGTCTTTGGTACCTCTAAGGAGTCTTTAGACCATACTTTGAGAATTGCTATTACAGATAACTGAAAGATGATCATATCTTTAATTATATTTGCACATATTCATCTTTGCAAATTCCCTTCTCATAATGTAGTTTACATAATCTAAACCAATTGGAGAAGATATTTACATGTGCATATCAACAGGGAAATTCTCTTTTCTTTTGTCTTCAGTTATGGAAATTCTTGAAGCCTAATACTCCACTGGAATCTCGCATTTCTAAGCAGTGGTGTGAAATAGGTTTTCAAGGTGACGATCCTAAGACAGATTTTCGAGGAATGGGACTTCTGGGACTGTACAATTTGCAGTAAGTAAAATGAAGAACAGTTGAATGTTAGAGTGATGTTTTGGTCTTCTCATAGTGAAATGACATAGTGGAATTACTACTTATAAAAATCACTTCCCAAAAGACTCCAAGAAAACATTCAAGTTCTCTCAGAGGTAACTCAGGTTCATAAAATTTAAAAAGTTACCAGCATCTTCTTCTATTTCAGCAGACTTCACATATTTTTTAAAGTGATGTCAAATATATTTCTAAATGTTTTTATTATGAAAACTCTAAGCATATGCAAAAATAAGGACGATGTTATAACTCTTATATTGACCACTCAGATTCATTAACTGTCAAGGTTTGAAAAACTTGATATCCTATTTTTTGACAGAAGTATGTTAATGAAAGTCTTATACTGTTTGTCATTTCACACCTCATATTGAAACTGGATTTTCAGCCTCTGCTGCTGTAGTGTTGCAGCAGATCCCAACCACCTGCCAGTGCCTTCTTTCTGGGTTCTTACATCTTGAATTCAAAGAATGAAATCCACAGACAAGGAAGAGTAAGCAAAAAGAGTAGGATTTATTCAAGTGAAAAGGAAAGAGCTGGTCACAGTGGCACACACCTGTAATTCCAGAGGCTGGGGAGGCTGAGGCAGGAGGATCAGCAAGTTCAAAGCCAGCCTCAGCAACAGCTAGGGGCCAAGCAACTCAGTGAGATCCTGTCTCTAAATAAAATACAAAATAGGGCTGTGGATGTGGCTCAGTGGTTGAGTGCCTCTGAGTTCAATCCCCATATCGAAAAAAAAAAAAAAAAAAAAAAAAAAAAAAAAAAAAGGAAAGAGACAGAGCTCCTGCAGAAAGAGAGGGGACCCAGTAGGGGTTGCCACTTAAGGATACTAGGCTAGGAACTGATATAGCTACTGATGGGGGCATTGGTCTATATCTATGCCAATCAGGTCTTGGAAAAGTACAAAGGCTAATGGTCAAAATCTTTGCTAAACAGGTATTGGGAAAGTACCAATGGTATTGGTTCTGTATGACCTTCTAATTGGCTGTGCCTTTATAGTCCCCTTGAGTTTGAACTTTCCTGTAACCAGTGCCTCTCGTGCACCCCCTCACTGCCCCCCACCCTCACCCCAGGACAAAGGCTTGATTAGAATATTTGGAATTTTCCTGATCATTTTCATGGAATGGCCTTTTCATTTTAAAACTTCCCTAATTGGAGACCATTACCTATCCTATCTTACTCAATATTTCCATAGGTAGTTCTAAAAAATGTCAGCATTACATTACAATACCATATCACTGCTAGCAATGTATAACTAGTCCATATTTAAATTGTCCAATTTTCTAAAAAGAAATGTCTTTGTTTTTTTCTGGTACCAGGTATTGAACTCAGGGGCACTTGACCACTGAGCCACATCCACAGCCCTATTTTGTATTTTATTTAGAGACAGGGTCTTACTGAGTTGCTTAGCACCTAGCTGTTGCTGAGGCTGGCTTTGAACTTGCTAATCCTCCTGCCTCAGCCTCCCCAGCTGCTGGAATTACAGGCATGCAACACTATGCCCAGCTCAAAAAAAAAAAAAGTCTTTTTACAACTGTTTTTGTTCAAATGGAGTCTCATATAAGACCTGTGCCTTGCACTTGGTGAATATATCCCTTGGGTCTTTATAAATTAATAGTCTCTTCTCCACTGTTCCCTCCTTCACCCCTTCTCATCTGTCATTAACTTGGAGAAGATTTCAGGTCAGTGGTCCTGTAAAGTGTCCCTTGGTCCAGATTTGTCTGCTTGCATTTGTACCCATCCCTGAATTTCCTGAAAATTGGAGGTATTCAGAAAGGCTTGAAAAGATTTAAGTTGACATCCCAATGGGAGGCCTGTGTCATCCCACCATTCTCAGCCCTTGTGCTGTGATGGATCATGGCCTGAAGTCTCTATTGTATATTCCCCATCAGCCTTTCCTCTACCATGTTTTTTGCTGAACCAATTAATTAATTGTGCAAAAAATGCTTTTCTACTGCTATTCTTCCCATGATTGTTGACTGGAATTCTGTAAGATGTTTTTCTTATTAACTCTAGCTGTTTGGTTTCTCTAAAATACAGGCGGAGAGATGGTTAATTTTTCTATTTAGTTGCCAATTCTCAAGTAGGAAGTTGGTGCCTTCATTCCCTTGTTAGTGGTTGACATTTTTTTTTCTTTCTCTATTTTTAGAATATTGCTTGTTAACTCTGTGCTTTTATATGTTTACTGTGATCTGGCTAATTGTACTTAATATTTTTATGATTAAATTCAGCTATCACTAATCATTATTTTTCAAACTAAAGACAGTCCTTTTGAATAAGTTTTGGTTTTTGATACAACCCTATTAGTGAGGAGAGGGAGTAATATACTTTTAAAAGGAATTAAACCTTAGTCACTTTTTGTGTCATCCCATTTTCTCCCTAGATCCTTTCCTTTGTTTTAAATTTAGGAAGTTTAATCATCACCTATTCTTTTATCAAACATTTGAAATGCTACATTATCATGTAAAGTGACTGAATAGAAAGTAGATCTTAATGACAAAGGTGATGTCACAAATCGGGGATAAAGGCTGAGTTTTTGAACAAGTGGAACTGGGACAATTTGCCTTCTGTTTAGAAAAAATAAAAATTAAATCTCTGCTTCACCTCAGTTCACAAATTGAAAGTAAAAACCAGGCGTTTTTAACCTTTAAGAGGAAATCTTTAAGATATATGAGTAAGGTGGAATCTTTTAAAGACAGACAAAAAATATATTGACTGAAAAAGAAGAATTAAAATTTTTCACATATTAGAACTGATTATTTTTGTGAGTTAAGCCACCATAAAGAAAGTGAAATGAACAGTCTACTGTTATGTATATCTAAAAAGAACAAATAATTTTTAAAAAAAAGAAAGTGAAATGAGACTGGCACTCACATAAATGATAAAGGGTCCAGCCGGGCGCGGTGGCGCACGCCTGTAATCCCAGCACTTTGGGAGGCTGAGGCAGGAGGATCGCGAGTTCAAAGCCAGCCTCAGCAATGGTGAGGCACTTAGCAACTCAGTGAGACCCTGTCTCTAATAAAATACAAAAAAGGGCTGGGGATGTGACCCAGTGGTTGAGTGCCCCTGAGTTCAATCCCCAGTACCAAAAAAAAAAAAAAAAAAAAAAAAAAAATGATAAAGGGTCCATTCATCCCATTATTCTCTGTGAGGTTGTTTGTCTTACTTATTTATTTGAGAATTGTTTTGATATACTGGATAAAGAAATATGAACAGTGTTACCAGGACAAGGTCTGTGCTGCTGCTGCTCAAAGACCAATACTCAGGAAACCAGAGTTGGCAGGAAGGAATCAGCTTTATTCAAGGACCAGCCCAGAAGAAAATGGAGGGACTATATCCTCACAGCTTCATCTTGGGAGACTCAGGAACACAAGGGGCTTTTATAGAGAGGGGAAGGAGGAGCAGAGCAGAAAAGTACATGCTGAGTGGGGTCGTTTTTGGGGGGTGTGGTCCCAGGAATTGAACTCAGGGGCACTCAGCCACTAAGCCACATCCCCAGCCCTATTTTGTATTTTATTTAGAGACAGGGTCTCATTGAGTTGCTTAGTACCTTGCTGTTGCTGAGGCTGGCTTTGAACTGGAAATCCTCCTGCCTCAGCAGGCATGCACCACTGCACCTGGCTGAATAGGGTCTTAATCATCAGGGCATGCTTCTCTTCTCCTTTTTTCTTCTTCTTGGAAATATCCCATTGGACCTCAACCTCTTATGCTTTTTAGAAAGATGTTTTCTGCAAGTTAAATCCCACAGCAATTTACATTGCCTTAGTTGAAACATAGAAACTGTGGCTTTTACAACCACCCTGCCAGGTCAGATTTTGGAAAAAAAAAAAAAAAAATCTATTATAAAAAACTGCTCTCCAAAAGAGCTGAAACTAGTAATAATCTTATGCCAGTACCCATCTCTGAATCCAAAACAGCTTCAAACTGGATAAAAGTGAATTTACTCTGCTGGTACAGAATTATGGCTTTTTTTTTTTTTTTTTTTTCCTTCAACTGCAGGTATTTTGCAGAAAGAGATGCTACAGCAGCTCAGCAGGTCCTCTCTGACTCTCTTCATCCAAAATGCAGGTAACTGTGGAAAATAAAAGATGGATTAGGCTTTATGGATTAAGTAAAGGTGACCTCTTACATGGATCTATAGATAAGATTATCAGGAGAGTCAGCCCATCAGCAGTGAGATTTAAAGTTCTCTCAAACAAGCCCAAAAGACAAATGCTGAATAGAAGGAGCAAAACTTCAAGTACTGTTCCAGGATTTAGGATAGAAAGTGACACCATTCAAGCAAGATATATAGTTAAAGAGACTGATCATGTCACTGGGCCCAGGAAGATTGAGAGGTAGGCGTGGAAGAAGGTCGGGGTGTGGGAGAAAGAGTTCAGAGAGACAAGCAAGTGTGGTGGGGGAAAAAGGGAATGGAAGTCATGAAGTAAGGGACCATCTGAGGAAGTCTGGAATTACTTTTTATTTACTTATTTATTTTTTTGGAAATTTTAGGATTCTAAATTATTTGCATTTTCATTTACCTTTCTAAATGTTTTTCTTTAACTCGTTACATGAAGGGATATCACTAAGGAGGAAATAAGGTATTTTTCCCTTTGCTTTTGTGTTTTATTGTTTTTATTTGAGAATCAGTAGGAGTAAGACTTTTTAAAGGAAATGTAAATTTATGAAAATGTACAAAAAGCAAACATTTCTCAGCTTTTTATCTGATATAATTAATTATTTGGGGGGCTGTGTTTTAATGAGCTGAAAATCAGATTAGACAAATCTGATGGAAAATATCAAAGTACCTTTCAATAGCCTTGACTGTACCCAGTTTCAGAAAGTTTTGAACCCTTCACCTCGAAGGGGAACACCTCACTGCACAGGACCACAAGAAGTACATTTGAATTTTGTTGCCCAGAGCTGCCCTTCTGTTAATATGTATCTGACTTGATTATTATAAATAACAGCTAATGTGTGTGTCTGTGTGTTATTAGTTGCTCTTCTTAGAAGGAGTTCCACTATTTTGCAATCATGGTTTTGTATCACTTTTTTCCCCTCAGCATGATGGCAGGTTAGTTGTTAGTGTTCATGTTGGCTAAGCAAATCTAAAATTTTATCATAACTTTCTCAAAATTCAGGATGGGGTGACTTAGACTCCCCTTCCTAATTATTATATTCATTACAGCTCCACTTGGCTCAGGTAAATGAAATTACATTACACTTTCCTAGATTCATATTTATATAATCTTTTATAAGACTGAACATTCATTTGCTTCATTTATTTAGCAAAAAAAGAAAGAGCTTTATTAGAAAGTGAAAGGTGAAGGTATGCACACTCCAGGTGGAAAGTAGGTTAGCTCAAGAATGAGAGACCTACTTTTATTTATTTTAAGAAAACACTAAAATTGCTTTGTTCTTTCTTGACTTATTAGCTGGTTAAAATCAAGCTGTTGTAACATTGTAACTTCATCTGAATTGATATTTCTGTAATTAAAATTGGCTGAGAGTCTGTGTGTGCTCTCTGGTGCCAGAGAAACATGAGCCAGAAGACATGAATCCTCCATGGTCCTTGGAAAGAAACAATAAGCTTAAAATATTTTTTAAAGCATTTTAAAAACCAGTGTTTAATTAAAAATGACTACATGCCAGCAATAAAAATATTGCATTAGTACCCCAAAAACCAAAGGAATTGGTGAGTCCAATAAATCGTTTATTAGTTTTCCATTCCTGTGCCTTTAGCAGAACATAATTGAGATCACATTCTGGTTCTGTGCAATCCAGGTTTAAAGTAGGTGGTAGATTTCGATAAGAACAAGCTAATGCAGTAAAAGCTGCCCAACTGCCCCTGCAGCTCCCAGAAGATGTCCTGTGGCTGCCTTTGCTGAGGAAACTGCAAGGGCATATGCATGGTCTTTAAAGAGATGTTTCATGGCTCTGTTTTTAACAGCATCTCCCAATGGTGTGGAAGTAGCATGTGCATTGACATAGGCTATGTCTTCAGGTTGAACTCCCGCAGCTTTTATAGCAGCAGTCATACATTGGTTAAAAGGGCTTGCGCCGGCCCGTACCACCCTTCCTCCACATTGACTCGTGTCAAGCTTAAAATATTTTTTGATTAACCATTAGAAAATGATTTTGTCTGTGAACCATTCTCCAAAAAAAGGCTTTATAGTTGTAACTCCAGTATCTACCATCAGAGAGGAGTTATTTGCAGGTTTATGTGACTCCTCTCATTTAAGAAGAGACTAGTGTGTGTGTCCGTGTGCTTGCTAAGCATGTAGATAAAATTATAATTTTAAAAAAAAATTTATTTGTAAAATTACCATGTTTTATCCCTCAAGTTATAATACAATTGAATAGATGAAGCTCACGTATTGTTTCAAATTGATAGTAAATGTCACTGGAAAAATCAAAATGTGTTGAAAATACTCCTATCCTTCTTCAGTGATGTCTGAAAGAAATCTGTGGTAACCAATTATGGTATCAATGTAGGTTCTGTCAGACCCTGAATATTTCAAGTGCTTAACAGTGAGAAGTCAACATACACACTAGGGAAAGTTCTTTCCCTGTCTTTCAGCACGTGTGATACATTACCACTGTCATAAATATCTACCTTTAGAGTCTAAAAATAACTTGAGGGATAAAAGTAGATCAATTTAAGAGGAAAATTATAACTGTGAGCAAAACTGTTTGTTTATTTTTTTCTGAAGAAAAGGATCCCATTTGTTTGGGTTATAGGATTGTATTCTATAATCAAATAATTGGAAGATATTGGCCTTTTCATACTTTCCAGTGCAAATAAACATTTAATTTAACAAACAAAGACATTATGTGCTGAAAAGACTTTGTTAAAGAGAAAATGATGCTTATAAATTCTCATACAATTTTTTATAATTTCACACAAAATTTGTTTTAATTTGAATGGGTTTTTTTCTGTTTGTTTGGATACTGGGTATTGAACCCAGGGGTGTTTTTATTATGCAGCTACATCCCCAGCCCTTTTTTTATTTTATTTTGAGACAGGGTCTTTAAGTTGCTGAGGCTGACCTCAAAGTTAAAATCCTCTTGCCTCAGGCTCCCAAGTCATTGGGATTACAGGCATATGCCACCTTGCCCAGCTGTATATGAGTATTATAAGGAAAAATCTTCTGAAGACTCTCTGGCTGACTGGTTTGTTGGCTAGAAGTTATACTTAAAAAACAGATGGCAGCCGGGCGCGGTGGCGCATGCCTGTAATCCCAGCACTTTGGGAGGCTGAGGCAGGAGGATCGTGAGTTCAAAGCCAGCCTCAGCAATGGCGAGGCACTTAGCAACTCAGTGAGACCCTGTCTCTAAATAAAATACAAGAAAGGGCTGGGGATGTGACCCAGTGGCCCAGTGCCCCTGAGTTCAATCCCCGGTACCACAAAAAAAAAAAAAAAAAAAAAAACAGATGGCATATTTAGATGAATTAAAAGCAGTCATTTTTTAATTATGGCCAATCTTTTACAGAGCCAGAAAGCACACAGAGTTAAATATCAGTCTCGCCTAATGTTTTTGTAGTTGTGTGCTGTGTGTATTATGTGCATGTTTTGTAACGTGTTGCCTGCCATGTATTTGCGAGAACTCTCCTTTCTTCTGCTTAGACGGAAGCTAAGTATTCGTGTCTTTAGTTTTTACATTTTATTTGTCCCAGTGTTAATGACAGTTTTTAGCATAAAACACTGAAGATCACATCATTCATGAGGAAGAGTGGAACATTGTTCTGCCTAAAAAGATATTGTTGGGAAGGGGCAGATACATAGTACACAAAATAATAGAATGTAAGGCAGGATTTTCAGAAGGTTCTTCAAACAGTCATATTCAGGGTCTCAAATTATAAAATAGATCAAAATGGAGTTATTGCAGCCTAGCTGATGTAGCTCAACCAGAAGTACCATAGCACTTGTAGAACAGAAGTTTTTAAAACCTATCTGCCCTCTTTCCTGCCTCTTCCCCTTTTTCTCCTCCCTTCCTCCCTCCTTTCTTCGTTCCTTCCTTTCTTTATTTTACTAACTCATTTATTTATTAACAAACATTTATTTGGCACCTACTGTGAATCAGGCATCACATATAGGGCTGGGGAGAATGAACACCATGAGATGGAAACCGAACAAAATTCAGTGGGGAAACATGAGTGTGGGAGGCAACCTCTGGTTAGGGGAAAGGAGATGCCAGGCAAGCTTTCAGAGGAGGTAGTACCTGATAAGTAATGACAGTGTATAAAGGAGTACTTAATGTTTGGCTTTTAGGGCTATCTTTCACTATTGCTTTAGAAGTTGACAATACTCAAATTGATTCAAATTAAAGACTTCTCTGCATATATTTAACAATTTTAATATAAACAGTAAAAGAGAACAAATACCAATGAAAGATTAAATGTTATTTATTCATTCAGCAAATTCAGCAAAACAGAATGGGAGAAGAAAAGGATGGATAAAGCAATTGGGTGAGTGTGGAATTTCATACACAAAGAATGTCAGACTGAACCAGAAACAGAGCAAAAGTGCCCTAAGAGTGCTGTGAAAGATGACAAGGATGAAATTCCACTTGTCCTGATGGAAATATGTAAGCCAGTTGAATTTTAAAAGGACCATTTATGTGTTTGGGGATTTATTTGTATGACTGCATTATACCACTTTGGAACCAACTGACGAGGTTTAGAAAGTTATAACTGTATGGGAGTGATTTTCAGAAATCACCACTTAGAATTTGATTTGGTAGCTTTCTTTTAAGGATTTTTACCAAGTATTGGGCTATTAGATAAAATTTTACTTTAGAAGCTTTTTTAAAATGCCCATTTCATCCAAAAATATTTCTATGCCAGGTGTGTAATAACAGATGGGATTTAAAACTTATTTCCCCTTTCATTTTTAGACATGTAGAAAAGGGACTAGAAAATACATTTTGTGATAATAGCCTTATTTAAATTTTTTCACTTAAAATGATATATGATTTATTCTGAAAATATAGAAAGTAAACCAAAATATCATCCTGATCTTATTTTTCTTGTGGACCCATATTATATTCTGTGGCATTTCATTCTAGCCTTTTTTCCATGCACATTTTGTGTGTGTGTGTGTATATATATATATATATATATATATATATATATATATATATGCATATATATATGTATATACACACACATTTTAATACTTGGCTTGTTAAATCCATGAAGTTTTATATCCTGCTTAAATAGTCTTTAAAAATATAGTTTTAGTCAGCTGTAATATGGTATATGAGATTACCGTAATCTATTTCTTTAGTCATCTTTTTTTAGGATATTTGAGTAGTTTCCATGTCTTGCTATTATAAATAATGCTGTGATGGATATCTTTGTGTATAAAGATTTTCCCAATTTGGATATTTGAAGTGGAATTACCAAGTCAAACCATATGAACTCTCAACTTTTTTGGTATGCGTTATTGAAACTTTATGATCAATTATAAAAGTCAGGGTTTTGATAGGGTAGAGAGGAAAGAGTAATTTGCCACTCTGATAATGTAATAGGAATTGAAAACCCAGGTTATCATTTTTTGAAGTGCTTATTTCCCATATATGCAACACGATTGGTTTTGTGGTTTTCACCTCACAGGTACTCATTTGCAATTGTGGGCATCAACATAACTGATCTGGCATATAATCTACTGGTCAGTGGAGCACTAAAAACCCACTTCTACAACATCGCTCCAGAAGCTCCAACATTGTCTCACTTCCAACAAACATTCTGTAAGTGTTCTGTCATTTAATTATCAATACAAGTGTCTATAGAGCACTCCAGAAAAGGATTGAAGATGAGAAATCTTTGTGATTTGGCTGTTTTGGTCTCTTTGAACTCCTTCATCTGGTTTTGAGTTTTTTATTTGGTTGTGTCATCGTTTATATATGGGGTATCCCCCAAAAGCTCATGTGTGGTACACGGCAGGACTATTCAGAGATGACTCATTACATCATGAGAACTGCAACCTAATCAAGTGGATCAATCCTCTGACGTGGATTAACTGGGTGGTAACTATAGGCAGATAGGGTATGACTGGAAGAAGTTTTGTGGTTGGACATAATATGTTTATTTTATTTATTTATTTTTTATTTATTTTTATGCCCTTAGGAATGACCTTGGGGTTTTATATTTTGTCCCTGGTGAACAGAGTTCTCTCTCTCTCTCTCTCTCTCTTTTTCTCTCTCTGCTCCTGGTTGCAATGACCTGAGCTGCTTTCCTCTGCCACGCCCTTCTGCTATGATGAGCTATGAAGTCAGCCAATCATGGACTAAACCTCTGAAACCATGAGCCAAAACAAACTTTTCCTCCTCTATGTTGTTCTTGTCAGGTCTTTTGATCACAGTGACAAAAAAAAATCTGACTAAAACAGATTGTTTTCTCACTCAGAAGCTACACTCATATTTTTAGGCTTCATGAATTTTACTCTTTCCAGCTCTTGCATGATATTCAATGTGTCAGCTTCTAGTCTGTAAGATGTTGTGGGTGCCTCTCTCCCTCTGATCCCACATGGCATAGCACTCAAGAGTACAGCTATGTTTTAGCAGAAATGAAATCTCCAAGATTACAAGATAAGGTTGAAAACCTTACCCAGAAAGAACAAAAAAGGCATTGATGAAAACTAGAAAATAAAGGTGGAAAAAGAAAAGACTATTCCAGGAAGTTTTATATCTGAAGAACGGGAGTGCTGGAAAAAGTGAAAACTAAGGAAAGGGAATCAAAGAAATAGATCAAGGACTGGGGCTGTGGCTCAGTGGTAGAATGCTCACCTAGCACGTGCAAGGCCCTGGATTTGATCCTGAGCACCACATAAAAAATAAATAAATAAAATAGGGCTGGGGTTGTGGCTCAGCAGTAGAGTGCTCGCCTAGCACGTGTACAGCTCCGGGTTCGATCCTCAGCACCATGTACAAATAAATGAATTGTGTACAACTAAAGCAAATAAATAAATATTTTTTAAAAATTTTTAAAAATAAATAAAATAAACGTATTGTGTCCAACTACAACTAAAATAATAATAAAAAGAAATAGATCAAGAAACATTTTCTGAACTGAAAGATGTACTTTCATATTTAAACTACTAAGCACCAACATAGTAGATGAAAAAAGACTCACACCAAGATACAACTGTGAAATGTAGTGACACTGGAAAGACATGATCTTGAAATTTTCCAAAGTTGTCATATGAAGAATTTGGACTCAAGATGACATTGAACTTCTCAATAGCAACCTTGTAATCTATAAGACAGTGGAATAATGTCTGCAAATATTTAAGAAAAGATAAAGGGAATGTGATTTCCAGTTTATAATTCTAGTCCCAGTCTAACTTACCAGTTAAATACTGAAATGGAATAAACACTTTTAAAATGCAAGATCTTGAACAGTTTACTTCCTGGTATTTTTACTAGGAAGTTCCTAATAGATGTGATTCCACACAATAAGAGATAATCTTTTTTTTTTTTTTTTTTTTTTTTTTTTTTTTTTGGTGCAGGGCCTTATGCATGCAAGGCAAGCACTATACCAACTGAGCTATATCCCCCACCCCAAGAATAATCTTAAAAGGAATAAATAGATCCAGAAAACAGGATCTATCCCAGGAGAGAAGTGAAGGGGATTTTTAGGGTAATGGTGAAGAGAAAGCCTAAGATAAAGTCTATGCAATACATTCAATGAAGAAATTTGTATTTTAGCAGGTACAGAAGGCTCTGGTGGACTCTTTGAAGAATATAAAACTGATAGAATGTCTACCATTTTTGTTTGGACATGGTGACCTGTAATCCCAGCAACTTGGGAGGCTAAGGAAGGAGGATCTCAAGTTTGAGGCCAGCCTTAGCAATTTAGTGAGACCCTACCTCAAAATAAAAAATTTAAAGGACTGGGGAGATGTGGCTTAATGGTAAAGCACCACTGGGTTCCATTCCCAGTACCATAAAAAATATAGTATATATCACGTTCAAGCACATAAAGAGGACACTGGCATACTTTAGGGATGGTTTAAGGTTAAAGTGGAAAACTAAGCAAATAAAAAATAAGGCAGTTAAAAAAATCTAAGTAAAGAAGAGATGAGAAAATAAATGACCATATGTCTAGGTAGGTGAAAGGGAGCTAAGTCTTCATCTCTTATAAAAGGAAGTTTTAAAAACATCAAGCAATGGAAACCATGTTATTTAGAACTGTGGAGGTCAGTAGTCAAAAAAATCAGCTCAAAGAGTTGAAATGCAAGAATTAGGGCAAGTGAAACCGCAATGTTTTTGTTTGTTTGTTTTGTTCTCTGTTTTTGTAACAAGACTTGTTAAACTATTTGACTCTGAACTATATGCATGTATAACTTAGATAAAAACTAAAAGCAAATGTAAAGATGCATATACTTTATGACTTGTCAATAGAAAATGTGAGTCCAACATGTAATGTTATTACCACTCTTATTTTGACAATTGGATTATATTTACTCCTGTAATAACTCTGACCATCTCTAACAAATATTGAGATTTTACTGCAGATCAGGTTCTGGGATGAAGAATACAGGCATCTAAACAAGGAAATAAAACATAATGGGAAGACTTTTGTGATTGAGGAAGTGAAGCTCGTTTTTTAAAAATTGCAAATACCTATGGCTTTCATAGTTCACTAAGTCTGGGAACTAGGGAAAGCTCCCTGGAGCAACTGCCACTTTCAATGAGACCTGAAGGATGAGTGGCAGAAAATAAAGCTGAGTGGTGGGGCCAGAGGAAGCGGCAGGGCAAAGGTCACAAAACAGAAAAAAAGTGGAATCTAGTAATAGAGCAGAGGGTGGGGGGGGGGGGGAGACAGGGTGTGACTAGAGGTGATACTGGGACTATTTGAGTAGAATTGGGGGCAGATCCCAAAGAGCATGAACATGTAGCTAAATAAAACCTCGTGCTACATTTCCTTAGTCCCTTACCCTTAGCCTATTCTGTGTTTTCCATGCTCTTTAGGGAAATAAGGGAAGCAGTTTTGAGGGAAAATAAAATGAGTTTAATTTTAGGCAAGCAGAGTGAAATCTATGTAAAGCCACAGAATGGACATTCTGATACATAAGGCGCAGGAGCTCTGAAGAATCTGAATGGCACAAGCTACAGATTTGAAATTCATCAGCATTGAGGAGAAAATCAGCAGTGCCACACAGTAAAGGACATTTCCTGGGAAATAATCAAAGTTAAAATTGTAGGAAAGTAGCATTTCTGTTTTTTCTACTGCCATGCCCTCAGCACAGAACCTAGTACAGAGCAAGCTCTGAGTAACTATTTATTGGATGCATGGAGGGATGGATGGGTGAATGGAAAGGAAGCTACAATATTGGACAATGTTCTTTATAGGGGAAGGGGACACTAAATGATCTGGAAAATTTTAGCCTTGTCCTGGATTGAAATGTTTCTGAGAGTCCCAGCACAGATGAGTAAGCATGCAATAGGATTACTTATTTCCCAAGGCACTCTTCGGGTTTTGGAAACAGCAGTAGTTCCCTGTGGATTGGTTTATAGGCAGAGGGACTGGGGAGTCTTTAGAAGAAGCAAACTGTGCCCTAGTTTCATTATTCCTCCACCAACCATGATCAGCTCTGCACGTCTCCTCTGTAATATTTTTGCAATTACCTGTGTCCTTGCACATGTCTCTACTCTCTACTAACTAGATGCAGTGAAGCAAAACCAAGACACATTCAAGCAGCAATAAATTTGCTGCAGACTAGAGATGGAAAGCCAAATTAGTATTCAAAATAAGTATTTCATCTAGGTGGAAGAATATAAGAACATAATGGCTCTATCATTATGACTTCACAGCATTATTCAGTGAACACTGCACTGCCAAGGGACTATGTTACAAAAACTGCATTCAATCTAAAACTCTACTGAACACACAGCCCCATTGAAATGGAGTGAGGTTAGGTTAGTGAGCAGAAGAACACACAATGGCCGGAAGAGGAAAAGGAATTGTCTTTTCTTTTCTTTGACCTTCAAAAGAAGAACTATTCAGTAAGGATAAGAACCAGAGGAACAGAATGGGCAGGAAAGGCTGGCTGTTGCAGCTGTGGAAAATCAGCTGGTTTCTGGTCCTGATTTCCTGCTGTCATTGTGTAACTATGTGCCATTCAAGAATCTTATCTAAGCCCAATGTCCCCTGGTGTAAAATAGAGATATAAAATCTCCATTGCCTACCCCACAAAGCTGTTGTAAGAATTAAGTGAGGGGCTGGGGTTGTGGCTCAGCGGCAAAGCGCTCGCCTCGAATGTGTGCGGCCCGGGTTCGATCCTCAGTACCATGTAAACATAAATGTATTGCATTGTGTACAACTAAAGTAAATAAATAAATATTAAAAAAAAAGAATTAAGTGAGAGACTGTAAGCCATAGCTTAGCCTCTGTTTTCTCCTGCTTTCCACACCGCTTTGTTAGTTTCCTTAGCTAACAGATCATCAGCTGAAATTGCATACCTGTCTCCCTCTTTCCAGGAGACTGAGAAATTAGAAAACACAGAACTCGACCTTTCTCTTCATTCTCAGTACCTAATGCTGTATCTGTTACATATTTGTTAATTGGAAGATGGGTTAACTGACCAACTGGCCCAATTAATTTTTGAACACCCCACATTCATATAATGAGTAGAAAATGAGTAGAATTTTATGACTGTAATATGTACCTGGGATGCTGGGCCACCATTTCTGCATTTTTATTACAATCATGTTATATGATCTCTAATTGCTTTTCTGATGGATAGAGAGAATCCCAGGGAATCTGTCTACAAGTTCTACAGTTTGAATTTGTAGCCTCAAGAGGAGGTATCATGAGAATGGTATCATATATAAACCACTGTCACCTAGCCAATTTTTAAAAACTTCCAAGATATCATTCTGTAATTGTGTGTAAGGTAGAAAACCAGGCAAACTAAATGGAGCTGGGCAAGGGTTGTAGATCGGTGGTGGTAGAGCGCTTGTCTGGCATTGTGAAACACTGGGTTCGTTTCTCAGCACCGCATATAAATAAAATAAGTGGTCCATCAACTAATATATATATATATATATATATGTATTATATATATATATGTATTTATGTGTATATATATGCATATATATACATATATAACATACTGTAAATGAAAACATTATTTTAAAAAAACTAATGGAGCTGCATTATTTTAGAACACTGTGTCACACTACATTGTCTTTAGAGTAAGTTGGCAAATATATTACAGCAAAATGAATATTTTTATGTATGTTGCAGAAAAATGAATTATTAAAAGATGATGATAAATATTTGAGATGGAAATGCTACATACACTAACTTGATCATTCCACATTATATACATATATCAATCATTACATTGTACCCCAAAATAGTGCAACTAAAAATAAAAATTTTAAAAGATGATTTTTCACAGTGCCTATTTATCATTGTCAACAAGAGTAAAGATGCTATCACTCATAAGATACTAATGAGATACATCATGGATATTTTTAATTCATAGTATTAGAAACTTGACTTTCCATGCAAAATAGCTCAGGTGTGTTTATTTGAGCTCAAAGACCAGTCAGGAAAAAATTATGCATATTTTATATACTAAGAAAAGAAGAAATTATAAGTTATCATAGATTTCTTTTAGAACCATAGAAATCATAATATTCAGAAGGAAGCCAAGGGAACTTAAAAAGATGTCATCTTCTAGGGGCTGGGGTTGTGGCTTAGAGGTAGAGTGCTCACCTAGCATGCGTGAGGCACTGGGTTTGATCCTCAGCACCACATTAAAAAATGAAGATATTGTGTCCACCTCTAACTAAAAAATAAAATAAAATAAAAAAGACGTCATCTTCTAGACCGTAGGTTCTCAAACTTAAGTAACACAGGATTCTTATGAATTGCAAGTTTGGTTGAATCTGGGAGGACCTGCATTTTTGACAGGTACCCTAAATCATTCCTGGGATATTTTAAGAATTTGTTCAGACACTGAAATGGGCAGATGATTAACTTCTTTTCATTGGATAAGACTGAGGTTAGAGGAAATAAGTTTCTGTTTGGTGTGCATCAAAACAACCAGGATGATAAATAAACTCCAACAGGGTATGTGAGAAATGGTGAGGAGAAATAGGGATGCCCAACCTGGAGACAAGATAAGCACTGGGCATAAAACACACTTCAGATACTTGGATCTGAAGGATCCAACTGAGGATTGAATTTGCTCCATAAAACCTAAAGCTTTCGGCTCCATGTGAGAAACGTTTTAAGAGAAAAGCTTCTCATCATGGAACCATCAAGCGGGATGCCAGCTTGGGCTACCTTGGGAAATCCAAGCATCAGATAAGCACAGACAGAGAAGATGGCTCCTGGGTGACTGATACTGCCGATCTGAGTATTTTCTGATAGTCAGCCCTAGTGTGTGTAACCAGGGGCCAGTTGGGGGAGGGTGGGGTGTGTCCCCCATCAGAAATGTTAAAAGCAGTCATGTCAGTTACTGCATGTGAAGAGAGCCCAAAGACAGACTAGTCCTAAAAGAAATGGAACAGTGAACCCAGAAGAAACATAAAATAATACTTTCTCTCCCTATCCTATATTTGTGGAGAGACCATGTACTTATAGATGTATGAACATACCTAACAAAATAATGAGAAGAGTAATGGGAGGAACAAGAGTACAAGTGGGTCAACACCTGGCCATATGTGTTGGGGGGAGGTTACATCTAATTTGTATTATATGAATGAATGGGGATTTTTAAAATCTGCTTATGGAATTTTGTCAAAAGGATTACCATACATTGCTAGTTACCAGAAAAACAAAAGTTATTAATTTTTAAATATTCAAACTGAGTATGTTCTAAATTCTCTTCCCATGCTCCATCATCTCTGTGACTCTTCGTTTCTGTTCACAAAAAGAGGTAGAAGAGCTGAGATTTAAACCAAGTTTCTTGCTCCAGTCTTGACTCCTATTTTCAACTAATTTCTAAAGTTAACAAAAAAGCTTGTGTAGTTTGTTTGATAGGATTATTTTCTTAAATACTCTTTTCTAAGATAGATACATGAGTTTGCAATGAGTTTACTACAAATATCTAGAATTGTCTTTTCAAAAAACAATTTACATTTCAATTTTAAATGTGGTAGAGGGAGGGGGCATTATGGGAAGCAGACACAATAAATAGATTCTTATATCAAGGACTTCACATTTTTTCCCCAAAATTTTCCCACTCTGAATCATTCATAGATAATCTTTTTGAGACACAAAAGCATTTGAATATGAAATCATGCTTCAGAGCAAGGAAGTCTTATTATCAATTTCATGTAGTTTAATGACCAGTTTGTGTTGTTTAAGAGTTGATTTACAATTTTTATTGCCTCATAATAGATTGTCAAAATGCATTTGTTTGATTTGTCAGGGTAATTTAAAATGCAGTTAAATCAAAAGTCAAGACAGAAAAGGTGGAGTAGAGTAATTTTGAAAAATTGAACCATTATATTAATTTAATCAGGAGGGGAAGGATGAAGTAGTCACTGTTGGCTTTTCAGAATATATTCCCCATGTGATCCATATTCAAGAGATGGCAGAACTGATTTGTCTTCCTGCTTCCTGAAATTGAGAATAATTCTAAGAGCAACTGTAAAAATCTTACCAATTGGTAGCTTCTGCTTCACTGGTCTTAAAGAATAAAGAATTTTTTTTTTCTTTTTGAAGTGCTGAGGATCAAACCCCATGGCCTCAAGCATACTATAAGCAAGTACTCTAACACTGAGCTACACCCTCAACCCCAAAATAATCTTCAACAGTCTTGTTTGCCAAATTTTGGGTTTCTTTGACCTCCATGGGTACTGTGATTTTGTTCTAACTCATTCAGGGTGATTTTTTTTCTCTATTTTATCTATTTATTTTTTTATGTGGTGCTGAGGCTCAAACCCAGTGCCTCACGCGTGCAGCAAGGCAAGCGCTCTACCACTGAGCCACAACCCCAGCCCCAGGATGATTTTTTAATATGATTAAGAACCTTTATCTCCTGTGTTCTTATCACTGCCTTATCTCTAACAGGCTATTTGATGCATGAATTTCACAAGTTTTGGATTGAAGAAGATCCCATGGACATAATGGAATTTAATCGTGTGAGGGAGAAATTCCGCAAGAGGATCATAAAACAACTGCAAAATCCAGACATGGCTCTGTGCCCACATTTTGCCGCCTCTGAAGGTTTAATCAACATGTAGTCGCCCACGCTGGTTTTAATGGATACCCTGGAACACTGCCTCATTGTCGTGTTAGGTCTCTGCTTAGGTCACATCTCACACACTGAATGCACACAGTGATTATATGCATGCCTTTTGATACAGTATTTTCATCTCTTGGTCATAATTCCAAGATCCCCAAATATCACAATTTCTGGACTATCTGTCCTCCAGTGACTACTCACATTATGGCATTTGCAGTGTTATATCTTGCCTTGACACCCAGGTATGGAAAGAGTTTTCTATTTTTTTAAATTTTTTTTCCTCCCCCTCATAACTCAACATTAAAGACTTGTATTTCACTAGCTGTATTTTGTATGTAAGAGGTTTAGCTGAATCTTGTTCTGTGAAAGCCTTTTAATTTATTGATATGTTTCATGACTACTGCTGCTAGCTTTTCAAGCTAGGTTCATGCTTGGACCTCATTCTGATAAAGTATAAGACTTTAACATAATACAGACAGACACATGATAAGCCAAACTCTTCCTGCAAACATAGCTGCGCTTCACAAAAATGTAATGAGGCTTACAAGAAGTAACTTTAGGTAGGAGCTGTTTTTGTGTGAAGTACTGCAGAATTATTTTGCAACTTAATTCCAGTTGCAATTGTGTCATGGTCAACTGGCTATCAAATGATTTTTTTTATTCTCATAATTTCACTGGCTTGGATGTCTAATTATGTTTATGATGCTTGGAGCCTCAGAAGAGAAGTAAGCCTATTTCAAAAGCTACAAAAGGTTTTTCACTGCCCACTTGTTCTTGCTGAACTCAAAAGTTATCCCCCAGCACTGTTCTGATCCAAGCACCTTCGCTTGGGGAACTGAGTGCTATGTCAATGGGCAATATTAAAAAATAATTTGCAAGAAAATGTGTTGCAAGAGAGAAACCTAAGCTATGTCATTCTGCAATATTTCTTCAAAATAATGACCTTATCAGTGGAAGAAGTAAATTGCTTAGAAAAAAAAAGTGAAATCATCCCAAAACTGCTAAAAATCATTTTAAAAAATGTGATTTAGTTTGGAATTATGATTGTAGTCTGTTGAATAGTATTTACCATGGCATTTCATACCCATGGTATTTTATACTTTCAGACTATCAATTTTAGTATTATTAGATGTTTGTGTAATCACTTGCTTATTTAAATGAATTTTGAGTACTGCCTAACTGTCAGATATATGAATAAATTACATGTCATTCTACTGTAAAATAGAGTGGATTTCATTTTAATAATTTTTGTGCATGGTATAGCTTCTGAATATGCAAATATGTGATTGGGTAGACAGATGACCTGAAGCTGATTGTAAATCATGCCATCCTTCAGATTAACTGGGTGAGAGTTAGAATGTGTTATGTCTGAAAGAAAAACCTTATGGTGCTTTAATGAAAAAATAAGATCCAACTTTTTCTTTTTTATTTCCTATACTGTCTGGTGTGGCCACCGCTAGACAGCTGAGGAAGACATATGCTGCCCGTTGTTCCCTCACCTAATCTAGCTCCTCCAGAACTGTGTCAGTCATCCTCTCCCTTTTGATCCTGTACCTGGTGGCAGCATCTTGCATTGCCTCTGTTACAATCCCAAGCCCTTTCTTAGAATGCAGAGGGGAAGGAGTTGGTTAACATGTGATGCATATCATGAGTAATGACAAGAATGTGTATTCCTCTCCAGGGAAGTGAGAAATGGCAAGCCTCGGAAGCGGCCTGTCTTGAGAATGCTCAATTGCCAGTGCAGCTGCAGCTGCTGGAGATGAAGGTGTTGTTGAATATACAGCTCAGCCTCTGTCAGCCACATGTGGGCACTGTCTCTTTCTATCCGATGCGGTCCCGTGTCACTGACATGGCTTGATAGTGTGTGGCACTTACACCGGCTCATGTCTCCTCTGTTCAGGTAGAAATAGATGACATTAACAAAGCTAAGACTTTCCCCCCTCAGCTCCTTTAATGCTTTCTCTCTGTTGTATCTTAACATGGCTGCACAATTTTGAAAAAGCTCTGCCCGCTCCTTCTAGTTCTGAGTATAATTAGATTTCTCATTCACACCTCTTTCTGGAAGATGCCTGCTACCCAGTAACACAAATAAAGGTGAGAAAAAAAAAAGAGAAGCTTTCAAGAGCTCCAGAAATATGTGGTGTGTGTGTGCATGTGTTTCCCCAGAGTATTTTTAGCTTTCTTATATTTATTCCATTGAACGAGGATTGACCACATAAAATGTAAATTGTGTAGCAAGCGTCTTTCAAGTTTTTTCAAACACTGCTTGCTATGATAAAAATATATTCCAACTTGGACTACAGGAAAAGAAAAAAAAATGTTTTTTGAAGCACCATTTCTGGAACTTGAGACTTCAATCTGACTTTCCTTCTCACAATTATTGTTATTTTAATGTAGTGGGAGGAAAGTCTTCATCTCTTCTATATTTGAAAAGGAACTTAAATATACACCAACTCCAAAAGATAGAGTGAACTTTATGGCATATCTTCCAAGCCAGGTCACTTTTGAGAGATAAAGAGGATGCTCTTAATTTCTTTAGTACATCAAGGTAAATAAACTGGGGTAGTTTAAGCAACTGTAGTGTTAGGTGACCACAGTAGAACAAGAGATAAATGTAAGTAAGAATTGTCCACTCACGACTCCATTAAGCAAATACAACCCTTTTTTTTACTTTCTGATCTCTGGCAAGAGAAGTATATCATAGGGTCCTACCCCAAATCATAGAGATCTTTCAAAGGTATGGGCTTAGACTGTGCTGAGAATTTCAACTTCAAAAACTGTGCCTAAATTAGCAGTGGGGAAATAAAAAACCTGGCACTCCAACTACATGGCTACAAATTCGGTTGACCCATAAACATATGAGACCAGACTCAAATTGGGAGTGAAGACTGGACCAGAGTTGGTACAGTGTGAGGACAGGGGATGGGAGAGGATGGAGAGAAGAGAAAGGGACAGACAAAAAGGAAAGTTAAAATTCTCAGCACAGTGAGCCCATATCCACATGTCTGAAACTGAGCCATAGTGACAAGTACTCTATCAAAGCCAAGCCTCTAAGTCTCCAGGGAGTAAGAGAGATAACTTCCCTAGTCTAGAGACAAAAGGGAGGAAAGCAGAACAGAGATAACATCAAGTCCTAGAAGAAGGAAAAGATGCTGGCTTGGATTCCATTTCAAGAGCTAAGATTTAATGAGCTCTTATACCATGTCCCAGACTGTGTCATCTCCTGACAATCTATGAAATCGAATGGTTTTTATTTTAATTTTTTTTAGTTATAGATATACACAATACCTTTATTTTATTTATTTCTTTTTATGCAGTGCTGAGGATAGAACCCAGTGCCTCATACGTGCAAGGCAAGCGCTCTGCCACTGAGCCACAATCCCAGCCCTCAAATGGGTTTTATTTGCTTGCTTTTCTTTTCTTTCTTTCTTAGTATTAGGAATTGAACCCAGGAGCTCTCTACCACTGAGCTCCATATCTTAGCCCTTATCATTTTTTGAGACAGGGCCTCACCAAATTGCCCACGCTGACCTCAAACTCGAGATCCTCCTGCCTCAGCTTTTAAGTCTTTGGGATTGTAGGTGTGCACTCTTACTTGCTTTTCTTGACTAACAGGCTTAGAAAATTTAGATATATTGCTAAAGGTCTCAAGAGAGAGAAGTGAAGGGCAAAGCTAGACCTTCAGACAAACGGCCTTTTGCCCAGACATCTAATCATTATGCTATCTACCCAACTAGCATTCTTCCAGGGGACTGGTGGATTACAAACACCTACAGATGCTCAGACGCACTCGTGCATGTGTACACACACACACACACACACACACACACACACACACACCCCTTACCCCAAGCAATATGTGTGTTAATAAATATTTCTTGCTCGGATATCTGCAAGATGAATTCATACCTGCAGATCACAAATGCTGCCTCAATGTTCCTCAGGACTTCCCCTTCTTTTTTTTTTAATCAGAATTTCCTCCCTTTGATACATGACAGTTATGATGGCATTTTAACCTCTTTCTCCTGATCCTCGCCTTCCCAGGCCGGTGGGGTAGTGCTGCATATTTCATTCCTGCTCCCTGGAGGGAAACCTCAGCAAGCTGGGTTTGTGGAGTCTGGCCTGGGCCATCCTCAGGTCGGATGCTGCAGGGCATTTCTGCAGGAAGAGAAACACAAGGGGCTTTGGGCAGGTTCATTCTTCAGAAAGAAAAATTCCCCAGTGACCCATTGACCTGAGGTAACCTCCAAAATGCTGCTGATCACAGATATTAACAGAAATGGTGTTGTCCTTAATTCCCTGGGATATTTCATGGAAACTCAGCAGAGATGGTAAAGATAAGGGTCAGTGCAAGGTTACAAGATCAAAATGTTGGCTATTTTTATCTGCTACCTAGGACTTCACTATGCTTTGGGACAGACCAGAGAAGACAGGTTTATGACAATTGGGAAAGTGTGTCAAAGAGAAGGGAAACCAAATTAAATTTGTAAAACTACAATTAACCCCCCTGTGCAGTGCAAGGTAAGGGGTCTCTTCACGATTGCCTAGCACACGTGGGTTCAGATGAATTCTGCAGCATCACGGGGCTCAGGGTTTGAAACGGGCTTTTTTAGGGAAATTTCTGAAGCCAGAATCAGCAAGAAAGGAAGGTATGAGTGTTCCCATTGCCCCAAGACTTGAAAGGTGCTGTCCTAGACACACTGTAGGTATTAGCTTTAAATCACAGTGACCAAAATGCCAGACAAGACCAATTTAGAGGGCTGGGGTCATGGCTCAGAGGTAGAGCGCTTTCCTAGCATGTGTGAGGCACTGGGTTAGATTCTCAGCATCACATTTAAATAAGTCAATAAAGCAAAGGTCCATCAACAACTAAAAAAAATATATTTTAAAAAAGACCAATTTAGAGAAGGAAACATTTATTTTGGGATCATCGTTTCAGAGGTCTCAGTTCAAGGTTAGCTGACTCGATCGCTTTGGTCCCAAGATAAGGCAGAACATCATGGTGAAAGGGTGATGGTGGAGAAACACTGTTCACCTCATGGTGGCCAGGAAGCAGAATGAGAGGGGAAGGGGCTGCAGGGAAGATAAACCCTTCCAGGGCACGTCCCCAGTGATCCACCTCCTTCAACCACACCCCACCTGCTTACAGTTAGTTCATTCAAACAAAGATGGACTGATTGTGTTACAGCTCTCCTAATCTAATCACTTCACCTCCTGCATTAACACAGGAGCTTTCAGGGACACCTCATATCCAAACTCTAACGGTAGATTGGAGTTCAGGTGTAGAGAGACATCACACTTGTTTTTCTTTCTTTTATGGTAAGCAGAAAAGCAGCTGTGTCAGAGGGGTGATGAGTCAGGCAGGCTGGACCTACCTACCAGTTGGTTGGAAGCCAGGTGGAGCCCATCACCTAGAGTCCTTGGAGTCTGTGGGATATTGTCCTTGGAAAGAAACTCTTTGGTTTTAGGGGAAACTAAGTCTGGGTGCAAACTCTGCTGGGAGAAAGGAGACTTCAGTGGCAGCTAGTTTGTCCAAGTAGCCCAGAGAGCACATTGACTATTTTTGACAGATCTCCTCACACCATACTACATTTTTGACATGTTAGTTCTTCTGCACCAAGTATATCACAACTATAGAAAAATACAGACATCAACTCAAACTGTAAGATACCAAGAGTATCTTTTTTGGTCATTTTTTATCAAGTTTTATCTTTTCTGCAGAGTACAGCAGCAAAAACACAGTACCCATCAGTATATGTGCTCTGGCCTTCCTTACGTCAATGTCTTAACCTCTCTGACTTTGCTTCACCATCCGTAATAAAATAATAATGACAGCTTCTCTTCAAAGGATTATGGTAACAGCAAAAATAAAATAAGATGTTATTAAATAAGATGCTTGGGGAACTACAAAGTAATAAACACATGTTTAATTATGGTTTGGTTTTTATCCATTTGATTTTTTTGCTAGAAGCTTATTCTAACAGAAAAATTAATCTATAAAATTTGCCCTTATAGCCAGTGTCCCCACTAATTCAATTCAGCAAATATTTATCAAAAACTTATTTTCATGCCAGGCATCATGCCAAGTCTGGGGATCAAATTGGAAACAAGATATTGGCCTTGTTCTCAGAGACCTCATAGTCTAGGGCCTTCTGAAAATCTGGTCTTTGGACCCTCAGCATAAGCATAGTTAGAAATTAATAACCTTATGCCCCTCTTCAAACCTACAGAATTGAGACTCTTTGTTTTGACATCCTCACCAGGTGATTTATGTGTACATTAAATTGAGAAGTACTGCTTTAGAGGGTATTGATCTGGTTTTCTCCGCTGAAACCTGACAAGGTTCGGCCTCAGCTGTTAATGATTTAGAAATGAATGAAACATACCCTTTGTTTTCCCTTACTTTACTGTTAGTGTAACTTGATCCTGTGCCTACCTCTAACAAAGAAGGACTGTGCATTATATTTTCATCTCTGGAGGTGCAAACAAGTTAGCATGGAGGATGATGGCCATCACCCTGGACACCAGCCTTGGAGGATGGGCTGCCTCCCCACCGTGAATGTTTCTTGGGAACCTTCCTATAATAGCCAAACCTGCTGCTACCCCAGGTACAGACTCCCACTGATGGCCTTTCTCAAAGAGTTTCCTTCTCTCAAGGTGTCTGTCAGGATGGCCAGCCTCCTAGATGCTAGAGAAAACAAATAAACTCTTGTTAGCCAAATTTTCCTCTCAGTGAATAGAACCCGCTAGTTGTACCATGACAACTGTTTTAGTCTGGTCAGGTACCATAACAAAATACCATAGACTGGGTGGCTTAAACAACATTCTCACAGTTCTGGAAGCTGAAAGTCTGAGATTAGGGTACCAGCATGGTCAGGTTCTGATGAAGGCCTTCTTTCTGGCTTGCAGATGGCCAACCTCTCACCATGTGTTCACATGGCCTTTCCTTGCTGCATGCATATGGAGGCAGAGGAGGAGAGAGGAAGAGATCTTTTCTTATGAGGCCACCAATCCTATTAGATTAGGGCTCCATCTTTATGACTTAATTTGACCTTAATTTGCTCCAAATACCTATTTCTAATACATCTTATTGGATATTGGGGCTTAATTCAGTCAATAAAATTGACTCCTCATGGAAGTTATTTCAAAAGTCTTGTGCTTCCTAGAATGAACCCAGGAATTTAAAGGCACCAATCCAACCCAAATAATGCAATTCTGAGGATTCAATTGTTCTGACCATATTTTAAGAGAGGAACAAAACATTTGCAGAACAAAATAGAGTCTATTCTTAAGTAAACCACAGAATACCACACAGACTAACAACAATCTGAACATTTTTTCATGATCTAGAATAAAGATAATGAACTTAAATCAATTTTAAACACTAGCCAATTATAAGAAAGCTACTTACATGTCCTTATGAAGCTGTAGATTTAAGGTTATATTATTATAACCACATATATTATAAGCCACAAAGCTAATATTTTAGCTTGATGTCTTTTCCCTGCTCATTATTACCCATTTAAATCCTGACCCTATTTAAATATAAAATGAATTAACATGAACGAATAAACTACACAAATGTGAAGTGTCCTCTCTTTAAAAATTTACTTCCATTAACACAAAAGTAAGTATACATGGACCATCTAAACAGGATCTATTTAAAAAGCCACTAACTTTCTGTGGGTTTATTTGTTTTTATGAATTAACATTTAAAATCACATTAATTAGGAGTGTTCCAACTTTTGAAAGCATGTTTTATTAAACTTCTTAAGAATTGTATTTCATACAATATTCAATTGTAAGTAATAACATAAAGCGATCTCATCTATCCTTCATTCTGTTTTCCCCAGTGATGTCTTGCATAGTTGTACTACAATATAACCAGAAAATTGACATCAATACAATCCATTTGTCTTGTTCAAATTTTACCAGATTTACATGTACTAATTTGGAAGTGTGTGTGTTTGTGTTTGTGTGTTTTGTCATGTTGGTAGATTCATGCAGTCACCATCACAGTCAATATTTAGAACGGTTCCAATACCATATAAATGCTTTGCAACTGCCCTTTTATAACGATGTGTATCTTCCTCTTTCAATCCCTGTTTCTAAGCCCTGCCAACCACTCCATTGTTATTGTTTGACCAATTCAAGAATGTTATAAAAGGAAGTTGGTTAGGTGGCACATTCCTGTAAGTCCCAGTGACTCATAAAATTGAGACAGGAGACTGAAACAGAAGGATCACAAGTTTGAGGCCAACCTTATACATCTTTTTTTTTTCCACATTTTCTTCCATGAGTATGTATGGTCTCTATAATCTTTAAAAATTTTTTTCTTTTAAATAGTAAAATAATAATCTCTGAGAAAGAAAGAAAAGCTTCAGGAGCCAACATGTCTGCATGTTCTTTGGTAGACAAAAAGTAACTGTCTTAAACAATCAGGCTCAGGTTGCCACCAAGAGTGGGGGCCCACCCTAATGATATTCCCAATAGAAGTCTTGGCAGACAGGAGCCCTCTGGGCTGGTGCACACCAGGAACCTCCATTTGCTCAGCCATTACTGGGAGAGTTTCTCATCACCTTGCTGGCTCTCAGAAACCACTGGGTTTGGGTTTGGGTTGTTTTTCTTTTAAATCAGTAATAACTTCAGGCACCAAAGCAAAAATTCCAGACAGCACATCCTCTGCCAACACTTCATAACTCTCTGTATAATGACCATGAATATTTATGTTTTGTTATTATTGCTGTTGCATGAAATGACACTTTCAGCACAAGTGACCACATTCATTTTCCAACTCACTGCTCAACCCTGAATATTCTTTGTTTCCTCCCACTCACAGCCTGAAGCAGACTTCCTTATGGTCCTATTATATAGTTGGAAAATCCTTCTAAGAAATATTTACTTCTCCTGCTCTTCTGCAACCAGAGAGCTGCATAGCCATGCATTCTTTCATCTACTCATCAGCAAGTCTTCATGGAAGGCATGCTACACACCAGGCATTGCACTAGGTGCCAAGATACCAAAATGAATGATGGACACTCTTTACCTGCAAGCTAAGCTGGAAGGTAGATACACAAATGGTTCATTGCCCTTCAGTGAGGCAACTGGAATGGCCGTTGCTGAACACTGGGTGCTGTAGGAGAAGCCACTCTCAGAGACAACAGGAACAAAGGGATGAAGGTAAGGAAGAGCAGAGTCTAGGCAGAGCATTGCAAGCCACTCAGTGCTGTCAGACAGCAGGGAGTATGGGGTAAGAATGACAACGATGATGATGGTCTTCAATGTTTTGTTAAAGAGATGGTAATACAGGGTGAATATGAAGCATCAAAAATAAGTCTGAGGCTGGGATTGTGGCTCAGCAGTAGAGCACTTGCCTCACACGTGCGTGGCCCGGGTTCAATCCTCAGCACCACATAAAAATAAAGGCATTGTGTACAACTAAAACAAATAAATAAATATTAAAAAAAAAAGTCTACAAGAAAGATCAGTAGACTAGAGGTAAGGGAACAGGGAGATGGGCAGGGGAGGAGAAGAGGAAGTACTGGGGACTGAATTAGAGCAAATTATATTCCATGCTTTTATAATTATCTCCAAAAAATCCTAATATTATGTACAACTAAAAAGAACCAATAAAATTGTTAGAAAAATAATAAGTGTCTGCAAGATTGTTGGGAAGTTGATATTGCGTTATGGGTGACAGTTTATAGGGACCCAAACTGGAAGTTTGGGAGCAGGCATGCAGAAGAAGAAACAGACTCAGAAAATGTTTGAAAGAGTAAGTCAGAAGGAATTAGTACATGATTACAGAAGGAGAAGAGTATCTGTTTAAAGAGTTGGGGTAGGTGGATCAGGGTATAGGAAAGGAAGAAGAAGGGGCCAATAAAGAGAAATTTTTGTAGATTATTTTATGGAAATTTGATCTGTTTAAATGAGGCTCTGGTTGCTTCTTTTCAAATGTTCAGATTTATTTATTTATTTGTTTATTTATTTATTTTGGTGCTGGGAATCAAACCCAGAGCCATATGCATACAGGCAAGCACTCTACCACTGAGCCACATTCCCAGGCCAAATATTTAAGTCTTTTTTTTTTTTTTTTTTTTTTTTTTTCTTCTATGGTACCAGGGATTGAACTCAGGGGCACTCGACCACTGGGCCACATCCCCAGCCCTTTTTTTTTATTTTATTAGAAACAGGGTCTCACTGAGTTGCAAAGTGCCTCGCCATTGCTGAGGCTGGCTTTGAACTCATGATCCTCCTGCCTCAGCCTCCCAAGTGCTGGATTACAGGCGTGCGCCACCTCACCCGGCTCTATTTAAGTCTTATTCTGGTCCCTAAATAAGGTTTTGTCATTTTCTTCACCTGTGTCTCTTATGTCTCAGTTGGTTAATCCCTGTAGATTTGGTTTTTTAAGTTTTTTCCTGTTGCTTTTGTAAATGGACCCTTTTGACATCTTATTTTCTCATTAGTTGCATCAGTTAGGGTTCTTTGTGTTGCAAATGACAGAAAACCCAACTCAAATTGGTATAAACAAGTAATAGCATATATCAAGTGCTTATTTTTGTAATAAATTGATCTAATTTTGTGTTTTTAACCTTCGAACTAGTCTAGTTAAAAAGACAAGACTTATTAATTCACATGACTAAAAAAATGAGGTTAAGGTTGGAGTTTTTTCATACATGGCTGAAAAAAATCAGTCACACATCTAGCTTCAGATACAGATACATCTAGCGGTTCAAAACACATCATTGAATTGAGTTTGTCTCCATCTCTTGGCTCCACAGTATCAGTAACTAAAGCAACTGAGCTTGATATTTTAGCTTTGTGCCCTGACAAGGAGTTTGTTGGGAAAGGCTGCTTCAAATAAAGACCTTGAATACAGACCCTTACTAGCCCAACTTGAGAAATATGTCCATCCCGGAACAACACTGTGACTAAGGGGAGGTGGTATTCTGATTGACAAAATGTGGTCGTGTGCCACTCTCCCAAACTACATACACCACAAGTAGAGGAGTCCTCATTTAGGAAAACAGGTACTTTTGCAAGAAGTAGTAGAAATGAACATAGGATCAGAGGGCAAAAGCAACAACTAAAGTACACTCCACTGATTACTATTATTATCTTGCACTAAAAACATCATACACACACACACACACACACACACACACACACACAACTTGAGTTTTAATTTAATTTGGATGTTGTACTAGATAAATTGCACTAGCCATCCCAATTTTCACAATTTCCTGAATTTAATCTGTCTACTCTCCCCCACTGACTCTGGGCTTGTCTTGTGCATTTCTTTCACCAATAGTATCAACATGACACAGGCAGAGGCTTGAAAAAGAACCTTTGAATTTTCCACTGCTTCTCTATTTGAGCTTGGCCACTACCATGAAAACAGGTTTAGGTTAGCCTTCCAGAAGGCCAAAGACCAGGTGGCAAAAGCCAAGCTGTTTTTATCAAAGTGATCCTAGATCAACCAGTCCCCAGTTGGTCTGTCAACAGCAGATGCTTGAACAAGCCAAGATTAACCAAGCTCTGCCACAGCAGCAGAAGCATCCAACCACAGACTCGTGAGAAATAATAAATGATTGGGTTTATCAGCCACTAATTTCCATGGTGGTTTATAATGCAGCTGTAGGTATCTGAAACTGACATTCTCCATTTATGCCTGACAATATGGTTATCAAAGGTAACAAAGGTAACTAAGCCTAAGATAGTGGGTTTGTTTTGTTGGTTAGAAACGGAGTAGGAAAGAGATGAACACGGGGCTATAGCCTAAGTAGGTTGCCATAGCAGGCATGCTGGCAGCCCGAGGCTTGAAGTACAAAAAGTTGAGGGTGTGGGGGGGAGTGGTTGGGAAATCAAACTAATCAATCTACAAGTTTCCATTCATACATGGAAATACTGTTAGGTAGCACAGTGTATCTGGCTAAAAGTAAAGGAGCAGAGCAGAGGAAACTAATACTCACAGTGTAGAGAATATTATGATCCTTCCAATATGATCAAATGCTCATTGGCCAGATGCAAGAGCTAAATGAGGTAGAAACTAAAAAGAGACAATGTTGGGATGCAAGAAAAATGGAGAGAAGCAGTTTTTTAATCCCCAGAGAGAATATAATCCCTGGAAATTTTGAAGCTCAGTTTACTGAAGAATCTGAATCACAGAATGGAAAAAAGCAGGGAGTTTTGTTTCTGCTTGACCGTGGGCTGGCCACAGAAGTTTTGGGGCTTAGTTTCTTCATCTAGAAAATGAAGATGTTCCGAACATAATCTAATTGGTTTCCCCCTATATCAATCAACAAATACATGGGGCTGGGATTGTGGCTCAGCGGTAGAGCGCTCGCCTAGCACGTGCGCGGCCCGGGTTCGATCCTCAGCACCACGTAAACATAAATGCATTGCATTGTGTACAACTAAAGCAAATAAATAAACATTAAACAAAAAAAACAAATACATGAAAAAATGTTCAACATTGCTGGCAATTAGAGAAATGCAAATCAAAATTACTCTAAGATTTCATTTTACTCTAGTCAGAATGACAGCTATTAAGGGCACAAACAACAATAAATGTTGGAGAGGATGTGGGGAAAAAGGCACACTCATACATTGCTGGTGGGACTGCAAAATGGTGCACCAATCTGGAAAGCAGTATGGAGATTCCTGGGAAAACTGGGAATAGAACCACCTTATGACCCAGCCATCCCACTCCTGGGTCTATTCCCAAAGGACTTAAAAGCAGCATACTACAGCAACACAGCCACTTCAATGTTTATAGCAGCACAATTCACAATAGCTAGATTGTGAAACCAACCTAGATACCCCTCAGTAGATGAGTGGATAAAGAATATGTGGTATATATACACAATGGAATTTTACTCAGCAATAAAAGAGAATAGAATAATGGAATTCACAGGTAAATGGATGAAGTTGGAGAATATAATGCTAAGTGAAGTTAGTCAATCTCAAAAATCCAAATGCCGAATGTCTTCTCTGACATAAGGAGGATGATTCACAGTGCTGTTGGGTCAGGGTACATAGGAGGATTAGAGGAACACTAGAAAGGTCAAAGGGGAGGGAGGGAAAAGGAGGAAGGAAGGGGGTATGGAGGAGGAAAAAAAGGCGGTAGAATAAGATGGATATCATTATCCTAAACGCATGATTGAAGACTTGAATAGTACAAATATACTTTGTATACAAACAGTGTTATGTAAAAAGATGCTCTATATGTGTATTATGAATTGTAATAAATGCTACTGTTATAAATACAGCAATTTTGAATTTAAAAAAGAACCAAAAAAAGAAAGAAAATGAAGATATTAGGTGATTTCTAACATTTCCTCCACTTCTAAAATTCTCCCACTCTGTATTAAAGAACCCAGCCATAAAACAGAACATGTAATTTCTGGGATATTTCATCTACCTTAATTTTGGTCAAAGAATCAGCTCTTCACCAGGGAACTGTAAGAAGAGAAGGAAAAGCCAAAAAATTGTCATTTCAAAGCCAAGGATGAGGGAGCTATACACATTAGGCTTCAAATATGATGAAAAAGAATAATCTTTTGGGTAGTATCTTTTTTCAGAAATGTTTCAAATCTCCCAAGAGTAATGAGGCCATGTCTACTTTTTTGACTGTGAGAAAAATGATCAAATGTCTCTTCTGGGAACTCAAAGCCTCAGAGTTCAAATAAATACTTATTCGATGACATCAAGAATGATACCTCTATCAACTGTCATTACTCTGAATATACTTACTGCTCCAGGTCATTACTGGGCTTTCGATATCCATCCCAACCTAATAGCCCATGGCAATAGTACCCAGTTTTCTGGTGGGATATAACTCTTCACTGCATGTTTTGGAGAGAGGATAATTCTTGGAAACCATTTCCCCTAGTAGAAGATGCCGAGCTCAGATTTTCCTTCCCCCATCCTTAGAACACATTACTAAGCTTGACCATTAAGGCATTTTCCAAGGGCTTTGAACTTGAGCCAGCTGGGCTAGGGTTGGGTGTCATTCTTTCTAGGTGCTGCTCATTAAACTGTTCCCTTCCCACAATGCCTATTGGTATCCATAGGTTTCCGTGGATCCTATGTATTTCTGAAGCCTGGTTCTTCAACCTCATATCTATCATGTGAGCCCCTGACATTATTAACAAATTCCCTTTTATCTTAAGCTGTTTTGAATTGGTTTCTTTATCTGGCTAATGAAAATCCTAACTGAATACAGTACAGAACCAGTCTTACGCATAAGCCACAGTGTTATATTTTACTTCCTGTCCCATAACATACTGTTTCCTCTACTTTGTGTGTTTTTTCTTCTTTTACTAGTAACCCACTATTTTTGCACTTTTTGTGGAGAATCTATAGGATAGCAGTAAAAAGCATAGGTTAAAAATCCCAGTCTAACCACTTATGAATGACAAACAAGCTAGTAGCTTAGCACCTTTGGCTTCAGTTTCTTCATTTATAAAATGAGAAGAATAGAAGCATCCCCATCAGAGGGTTGTTACAAGAATTTGATGAACTTATACTGCCTGATAATAACCGCCTGAGAAATTCAAATAACACGTTGAATAAGAATAATGCTTGGCACAGGTAAATGCTACACAATTGTTTACTATTATCATTATGTACCAAGTACTTGACAAGCAATTCTCTATGCCCTTCATAACAATTTGTGAGTCGGCATAATCATCCCCATTTTATATATGAGAGAACTGTGATTCAGTGAAGTTTAAAACTTGCTTTAGCAAGTAGCAATGGTGGAGCCAATTTCATGTCTGTGTCTGATTCCTCTGCTTGCCTCAACTCAAATTTTAGCTCCTCTGAAAATCCTTGAACCTCCAAGTCTTGGTTGAGGAAGCTCTCTGTTTCTCCCTCAGCTCAGCTCAACTCCTGTCCTTTCTAAATAGTGTCACCAAATTGTAATTGTTCCCCAGACTTAAAGCTCCTTCAGGCCAGGAATTCGACTTTGTTTGTTCAGGTAGTACCCAGCACAGTGCCTGCTACACAGCATGTTCTCTGCAGATTAATCAAGGAATGAACAAAGTAACAGGGATGAAAATAACATAGAAGGTCAATATTATTCACTTCAGCTTGGCCCAGAGCCAGACCTGAGTCTCCTTGGTTCAGATCACACAGTGGAGACGCACGATTAGTCACTTAAGCTGTATGGGCAGCCAAACAAGTAAGCCAGATCACAAGGCCACTAAGCCCAAAGGAATGTTTGAACTTTTAACCACGTAATTTGCCTTCTGAGAATCAGTGCTTGGAGTATAATCTGAATAAAACATGGAACAACTGTACATATTTATGGAGTGTGGTGTTATGTTTTAATACATGGATATAATGTACAATAATCAGCTTAAGGTATCTGACATAACCATCACCTCAAACATTTATTATTTGTTTGTGTTGGGAACATTTAAAATCATCTTTACTAACTATTTTGAAACATGCAAATAATTGTTGCCAACCACAGTTACCCTAATATCCAATCTTACTATAACTACTATGCAGACCATTCTTCCTTTCCCACTCCTATGGCTCACACTTTACTGACCACTCCCTGTCTAATTCAGGCCCTTATGAATTCATATATGAACTATTCGTTTGGTCTCTGTATTCCTCATCTTTCCATAACTATGACAACATCCCCCAAGATAATCGATTTAAAAGGAAGAAGGGCTTATTTTTGGCACACAGTTTCAGATGTTTCAGGCCACAGTCACTTGGCCATGTTGCTTTGGGTGTGTGGGAAGCACAATATATCATGGTATGAGTATGCAGCAGGTAAGATTTCATACCTCATGGTAGCCAGGAAGCAAAGGCGCTGGAGGGGTATGGGCTAGAATCCCAATATCCGCTTCAGTGGCAGGCCTGCAATGACCCAACTTCCTTCCGCTAGGCCCAACCTCCCCCAAAACTCCACCACCTCCCAACAGCACCACAGACTGGGGATCATGCCTTTAACACACAGGACCTTGAAAGACATTCCAGATCCAAACCAAAGCAGTCTCAAAATAGGTCCCCCAATACAACTTCCCCAATTAATCTATCCTATCCCACTGTGAACTTTAACTTACCAAAGGTAGCTCTCATCACATTTTTCTGTAGCTCAAAAACCTTTCTCGATTCTCCACAAACTATTCTTTTATGTAAAATAATGACTTTAAGAGAGTTTTCATCCTGAAAGCATTTGAAACAACCATAGACAAGTCTCTGATTCTCAGAATGATGAAAACATAACATAGGAAAGAAATTTAGAGACCATCTAAATTAATTTCTAGACCCATATGTTTAAACTCGGTTCTTTAAATCTCTGTGTGAAATGAATCAGTGGGGGCAGAGAATAGAGGAGATGATCTTGATCTAATTCGGCAGACTAGATGGAATAAATTAATGTCATGAATTCTGTTCAAAGCCATATTATCTTGGACGGTTGCATTAGGCTCCTCAAAGGAACTTTGCCTTCGAGCTTTCTCCCTCTGAACTTTTTATCATGCCACTGCCAGAGAGATCTTTTGAAAATGCAAACCTATGTCATGCCTTTGAGAGCTTCCAATTCCTGCAAAATAAAGTGCATACTTGGCATTCAGATGGTGATAACCCTCTGGTATCCGTGTTAGTCAACTTTCTGTTGCTGTGACCAAAATACCTGACAAAAATAACTTAGAGTAGGAAAGATTTATCTTGGCTTTTGGTTTCAGAGGGTCAGTCAATGGTCAGCTGGCTCTGAAGCAGAAACATCATGGTGGAAGGATCTAGTGGAGGAAAGCATCTTAACCATGGCATCCAGGAGGAAGAGACCAAAAATAAGATATAGTCCCCAAGGGCATGCTCCCCAGCCCCCCCCCCCCCCCTTTTTTTTTTACTAAGGATTCAACCCAGGACCCTAAACATGGTGGGTAAGCACTATACCACTGAACTATATCTACATCCTCAACCCTCTGACGTATACACCACCTGCCTATAGTTTCTATCACCTCTCAGTAGTCCATTCAAATTATTAACCCATTGAGTTGATTAATCACTAACAAGATCAGAGCCTTCATGATATTATCATTTCCTAAAAGCCCCACTCCTTAATATTGTTGCATTGGGGACCAAGCCTTCAACACATGGGACTTTGGGGGATATTTCAGATCCAAAACATAAACGTATGTGACCTCAACTAAAATAGCTTGAAACCAGATATGTCTCCAAGCCTGCTCCCCTCTCTGTACCCCATGTTTACAATTTGACTTTGTAGCTCTTCATATCAAGAGGTATAGTCTATCCTCCCAACCTTGAATTTAAGCCAGGTTATGACTTTCCTTGGCCAGTAGAATGTGGCAGAAAGAGTACCACGTCCAAGCCTAGACCTCAAGAGGACTTGACCATATCTACCCACCTCTGTGGAACCCTTGCACTGCCACATGAACAAGCCAGGGCTGTCATATTCAATGATGAAAGACACATGGCCCAATTGCTTCTATCCACCCAGTCAACATCAGTCAACCACACACATCCTAGGCAAACCAGCCCCACGCTACCCACCAGATCACTGCATATCTATGACCAAGTCCAGCTGAAATCAGCCAGGTCTGGCCCAGATCAGTAGAACCCCCACCCCCAGCTAGCCTGTACACTCATAAGCAATATTAAGTGCTTGTTGTTTAAGCCACTCCATTTAGGATATTTGTTATGTGATTGCTGAGAAACCAACCAGCTTCTTCTCCCAGTTCATTCAATCTATTCAATTCAAACTACTTGATATTCTCTGACTCTCACATCCTATCTCAATGGCTTTGTCATGCTGCACCCTCTGCTTAGGAGGCCTGGGGAGGTGATTTTTTTTTTAAAATCTGTTTGCTTGTCTTGTTTTGTTTTGTTTTGTTTTGTTTTGTTTTGTTTTGTTTTGTTTTGTATCTCATGAAAATATACTCACCATTGAAGATCTAGCTCAAACATTGTTTATCTATCCATCAGGTATTTATTGAGGCTGGGCACTGAGGTTTGAAACTAAACAAGATAGTATGTGCACCCCACCAGCTCACAGATGAGAAAAAAGCAAACAGGTAAATAGTTAATGCCACCTCCTCCTTCCTTTCTGTTAACGCCCTTAGGTAGATTCCTATTTCTTCCCAAGCATTCTCATTCCTCTACTATAGCATTTCTCAATATGATGCTAGACTTATCAATAATACCTAACTAGAAGCACTCTTAGTTTGAAGAGTTGAGATAATAAAGGCCAAGCCCTAAGCATAGTGCCCGAAACAAAGTAAATGGAAAGTAAGCTGTTGTTATTTTAGTTAGTTAACATACACATTCATCTATTCTACTTGACCGTAGATAAGCTTCTTCCAAGAAGGCACTGAGTCAAATTCATCTTTGCCTCTCAATGTGCCTTGTACATTACAAACACTCTCCAGATGCTAGTCAAGAAAACCATAAGTGTTCCAGCTGCGGTGGCACACACCTGTAATTTCAGAGGCTCAGAGAGCTGAGACAGGAGGATTGCGAGTTCAAAGCCAGCAACAGCAACAGCGAGGTGCTAAGCAACTCAGTGTCTCTAAATAAAATACAAAAATAGGGATGGGGATGTGGCTCAGTGGTCGAGTATCCATGAGTTCAATCTCTGGAACCAAAAAAAAAAGAAGAAGAGGAAGGAGGAGGAGGAGAAGGAGGAGGAGAAAGAAAACCATAAGTGTAAGAATTCAGCAAAGGCCCAATAATCACAGGAGCTATTTGGTGGCCCCAGGGCTCTTGTGTTATGCTGGGGCGCCCTCTGCTGTGTGTGTGTCTGATCACACATTTGGGTATGAAGAGCAACTCCTGAGGGAGCCCCCAAAAAAGTTCACAGAAGGGTTCATTCCAGACAAAGGATCCATTAACCTTAACTGGAGAGTACTGCATCCCTCTCTAGTGCTATAATTGTGGCAGGTTTATTTTATAGCTGCAACTACCTGTGTTGTTTTTTGAATAAATAAAATATTTTGGCTCAGGCTTTTGTCTTATTTAGGTAATAAATAAACCCTTTATAAGTAATAAAGGAATGATCCAGGCGCGGTGATGCACGCCTGTAATCCAGCACTTGAAAGGCTGAGGCAAGAGGATCACGAGTTCAAAGCCAGGCTCAGCAATGGTGAGGCACTTAGCAACTCAGTGAGACCCTGACTCTAATAAAATACAAAAAAAGGGCTGGGGATGTGGCCCAGTGGTCGAGTGCCCCTGAGTTCAATCCCCGGTACCAAAAAAAAAGTAATAAAGGAATAACAAAAAAAAAAGGAATAACAAAATAGAGATGGTAAGTTAGATGAAGCATAGGTCTTCTTGAGGAGGAAGCAACTACATACATGGCACATGTCCATCACTTGAAGTTTTATCTACAGGAATCTGAATATAGATGTATATCAATTTAGGCAGTAAACAAATTCACAGATTACGGCAGTCACATTTTCTATAAATCCGATTATATGATGTGATTATTCATATTACTATAAAGAAAATACTTAAACAGCAGACAGAAATTATTACAATTCATCTTTTGCCAAATGATTTAAAATAATATATATTTGCCTGAAAAAATATGTAATTTCTATATTAGCAGATACTGAAACCAGAGTTTCTCCACTTCTGCTGACATGTGGTGGGTATGTAAGCTTCAGGCCACTGCAGCTGAGAAAGCCCATTTTAGTGTTAGCAGTTAATCAAGCTGAGGATGCCTGCCAGCCTCGGCTTTAAGGGTCACAGCTGGCAAAGCCAGATTCTTCTCCACTACTACTGAGTGGTGTGTGGTAGCTCTTAAGGGCAGGTTATGCCCTCCAGTGTTGCAGAGACCCCAGCTTCCTGCCAACTTCTTTCCAGTCTTATCTACCAAATTCAAAGAATGAAATTTACAGACAACTGACAGTGCTCTGTGGATTCTGGCACTGTGCCTGGTTATATTTTATTCAGTACCAGATATTATAAATGAAAAATTTTAGTAAGTTGAAGCCTAGACTTATATTACCTTTCTCCAAGAGTTCTCATATGCTTTGGCAAGCATCTGTGGCACTAGCAATCTTTTATCACCATATGTAACCAGGGATTTAGATGATTCAAATTTTGATCTCACAGAATTCTGGCTTTGACTAAAATGAGTAAACTTCTTCTATTCTTTCTCTTCCTCAAAACTCACAGAACAACCAGTACAGGAGTGAGTTTCCTGTTTCTTATTTTTCTACTTATAACTCCTAACCTAGACTCTAGAGCAGCCCAAATCCTGGAACTGCACAGCAGGAGTGAACAGAATCCCTCCAGACAGGCTCTCTTCTTCTAGCAGAGGACCAGGAGGGGAGCCCTGCATGATCTTAAGTGTACCTTTTCTTTATATTTCATTAAGCCCCTGGCCCTGCCTAATGGCAAGTCATGAAACTGCAACAGCAGCTGCAGTGGTGAGTTTGTAGGCACCTCCACTCAGAGAAACTCCTTTATTACCAGAGGAATTGAAAAGCGAGTCCCTGTGTTCTGGAGAGTTTTGGGGAATCTCTCTAACTTGTTTTCTTTCTCTTTTCTCTCTACCCTCTTGCTGAGGCAAACCCAGTTAAGAGAAATATGTAACAATATGGAGAGGCTGAAACACCAGCTTTCTATCAAAAGACCATGAAAAGGGGGCCCTTGAGAGCCAGAGAATGTCAGGGAAATCATGGAAAGGAACAAGCTGGATAAATACAGCTTTCGATCAGCCAGAGACAAATAAAACATTAGATATAGGGCACAAGAAATGGAATGAATACAGGTTTCCTGTAAGACAGATGAATGAAGTGCTGGGAGAAAACAATGGACTACCCAGAATTCCATATTTCATGAAAACACCTTTTGAGAATGAAGGCAAATAAAGACACTTTGAAAAGGGAAACTAAGGGAGTTGTGGTAGCCTTTAAATAATACTAAAGAAAGTTCTTCAGGTGGAAGGGAAATGACACACCAAGGAAATATATGGAATGAATAAAGAAGAAATAATAAACATCTAGGTGAGTAGACTATTTTTTTCTCTTAAGTTAGTTAAAACATGTATGACTGTGGAAAGGAAAACCATTTCATTGCCTATGGTGGCGTTAATTATGTAGCTGAAATATATATATATATGTATCAATGCAAATGTAAAGAAAGGAGGATAAAGGGGCCTCCTTTTCTCATTTGAATTGTCAAATATTAGCCCTAAGTAGAAGGTGAATGATATCCCAAAATATGTAGAAGTAGAAAAGTTTTGGATTTGGGGTTTTTCATATTTACATTCACATATATATAATAAATATCTTGGGGATGGAAACAAGGCCAAACATCCCAAATAAGATATTAGCTAACTGTGATAGTACATAGAAAGTATAATATGGTGCGATCAAGTAGGATGTATCTCATGAATATAAGTAGGATGATTACCTGGTCAAATTAGGACAATTCATGGTGATCTCAATAGATGCTGGGAAAACATTTAATAAAGATAAAAGCACGGGGCTGGGGTTGTGGCTCAGCAGCAGAGCGCTCGCCTCGCACGTGCGCGGCCCGGGTTCGATCCTCAGCACCACGTAAACATAAATTCATTGCATTGTGTACAACTAAAGTAAATAAATATTTTTTAAAAAATTAAAAAAAAAGATAAAAGCACATCCTGACTTTTTTAAATTCACAAATTCAGAGCAGAAGAAAACTTTTCTTATCACATAAAAATTATCTACTAGAAATTTATGTCAAATATCATACCTAGTGGGGGAAAACAGAAGCATTCTCAGTAAAGTAAGGAAGAATTAATGAATCTGTATCACTGTTCATCAATACTACTAGAAAACCTAGCCAATGCAACATGAACCACAACAAAAGAAGACACAAACTATACACCTTTGAATGGAAGAAATAATGTGCCCCCATTTGCCTAGTATGTGTTTGTCCACCTAGAAATTTCTAAGCAACAACCATAAAACTATTGGAACTAACAAAGAATATAGTCACATGGCTGGATATAAAATAAACATACTATTATAAAAATATGCTATTAATATCAAAATTAATTTTTCTATTTTTAAAATGTCTCATTTCTAAATTAATAGATAATAATCCCATTTATTTTTAATATTTTTACTTTATTTATTTTATTTATTTTTATGTGGTGCTGAGGATCTAACCCAGTGCCTCACATGCGTGAGGCAAACACTCTACCGCTGAGCTATAACCCCAGCCCTCCATTTCTAATAGCAAAAGAACTACAAAGTATGTAGGAATAAATCTCATGGTCTTATGTATTTATTTACGTATATTCACATTTAATTTTAATTTTTAAATTAAACCAAAAAATTTACTAAAGAGCTTTATTAATAAAAACAAACTAGAAAATTTGGAGAAAAACTCTGTTTATAATTGAAAATATTTGACATTTTAATGGTGCTACTTCTCTTAAAATCAACTTATAATTCAACGTAACTCAAATCAAAATCCCAAAGGGCTTTTGACAAAACTTGAAAAACTGATTCTAACCTTCATATGGAAAAATAAACACACAAGAATACTTAAGACAATTTGACTTCTCACAGGAAGAGCCAGCCTGACTGTTTACTTGCTAGCATTTCATCTCTATAGCAGCAGCTATTTTGACTCACCTCTAGTCAGAAAAAAGGAATGACAGGGATGTTTCTGTTCACATTTTCTAACAAGAATGTATTAATGTACTATTTTTATTTCAAAAGTAAATACTATTAAAAGGCAAATGAGAAACAAAGGAACGAAAAAGAAAAAGAAAAAAGAAATTTAGTAAAAAGATGAGAACCAAAGTCTTGCTTTGTCTACTCTCATCCAGCCCTCCACCCCCAATACATACCAGCACTGGCAAGTGTTAGGAATTCATAGGGCAATAAACTCTCAAAAGCTTATGTGATACAGGAAGTCAGTGCTCTAGTAGCCACACCTAAACTAAAAAAATCATAGTTGCAAGTTATACTTTATCCAGAGTCTACAATGTTTGGGTACTTCATATATATTTTTATTTTTACATATATTTTTAGTTGTAGATGGACACGATACCTTTATTTTATTTATTTTTTATGTAGTGCTGAGGATTGAACCCAGTGCCTCACAGGTGCTAGGCAAGCACTCTACCACAGAGCCACAAACCCGGCCCTTCACATATATTTTTATAAACACTCTTTCCACTTTTGCCACTACCTTGTGAAGTAGGCAATATTATCTCCATTTTTAGATAAGAAAACTGTGACTCAGAGATTTTAATTTACTTGTCAGGTCAATCACTAAGCAGCTGAGTCAAAATTAAAACTCAAGTCTAATTGTCGCCAAAATCTGTGCTTTTTCCACTCCACCCCATTGCCTCTCTTCTGAGGAAGAAGCTATGGAAAGAATTCCTCTGGCACTTCTCAAGGAATAGGATACTGTGTCACTAGGAAGATTTTTCTAGCCAAGATCTCGGTGCCTGTGATGATTCATATTTAGATCATGTTCCTTGAGAGTAGAGAAAGATATGAAAGATATTTGTAAGCAGCTGGTTTTAACATCTGAGAGTTGTAAATAGAGTTCTCAAGAAAACCATCCAACTATGTTTTAGGGACTCTCAGAGGCCATGAGAGCTGTTTATTTCTTCCCACAGCTAATTTGAACCTTGCTAAATTTCTTTTCTGCTTTTCATCCTAATGACAGCTAAAATGTCCCTTATTAAATAGCCATAAGAGAGGGTTCTTAGAAATTCACAAGAATATGTCCTTTGATTCTGATCCAGCACCCTGCACACACCTTTTCCAAGTAACTAAACTATAAGAAGGCTGAATCTTTAGTAGAGTTGCCTGGACATCCAGCCAGCCAGGTCAAGTGTCAACCCATCTCCTAGCCCACTGCAAGAGATGCGTGGTCTTGGGTAATTACATAATCACACACCTCTGACTATATGTGTGGAATGGGATACAATCTTTGGGCCAAAACCTAAGGTAACCAGAATTTGCCCTTTTTCCCCCACCTAAGAGCTGTGAAGACAGATTCCAGTAGAGGAATCCAATTATTCAGAGTTGCCAGTTGGGAAAATGTTGGCCTAACCCTAGGAATCTTGGCTTCTCACTCCAGCACTGTTGAATTAAGTATCTTTGATATCTCTCTGGCAAAAATATCCCAGAAACATTATTGGAGTTCTTGTGATAAGGAAACAATTATTTCCTGTGTTTGAAATTAACCCCAAATTATTACAGTGTTATTTCTTCTACCTCTCTGGTGAAATTTATGCCTACACCGGGTGGTCTGGTATAAATACTGTCACTGGGTGCTGTCCAATGTAAAGCTCATTTGAAAGGATTCCACACTTTTCATAAGTTCAAGGGTCCACCACAAGCCGGGGCGCGGTGGCACACACCTGTAATCCCAGTACTTGGGAGGCTGAGGCAGGAGGATCGAGAGTTCAAAGCCAGCCTCAGCCATGGCGAGGCACTTAGCAACTCAGTGAGACCCTGTCTCTAATAAAATACAAAAAAGGGCTGGTGATGTGGCCCAGTGGTCGAGTGCCCCTGAGTTCAATCCCCAGTACCAAAAAAAAAAAAAAAAAAAAAAAAAAAGGGTCCACCACATTAAAATAGGCAATGATAGACCACCCTTCTTCTCTTTCCCTATTTCTTTATGAAACTTAATCACAAAGATATGGCTATGCTAAATATGACTTAATCAATTTGTCTCTCCCCAGAAAACATAAAAATATTATAATGATGGTTTATAATCATTTGTAATTAAAACAGTGAAGTAAATTAGAACAACTTATATTTTGGGATCAAGTTCTTTTCTGATTGGCACCCAAACTTGGGGTGGGGGGAGGCCACAGCTTCTGGTATCTTTTTTAAAAATTCCGAAGTCTTTTTTTTTTTTTTTTCAAGTCATTGGAACTAATATTCAAAAGAACATTTGCCAGTTTTGAATTGCAAATAAAATGGGGCCCATCAAAATATATGTCCTGCTGCCAGATACTAACACATAATTTTCTCCCAGCAGAGTTATCCCTGTATTCTCATCCCTGAAAGTGAGTACCTATGTGGTTTGTACAGACAGGTCTGGAAAATTGGCTTTGCTTTATTTTTCACTGTAGATAGAAATATGTCCTTTGATTCTGGAGAATTAATTTGCAGATTAGATAGAACCTGTGGTGAAAGTCTATGTCAATCATAGCACTGTCAGAGTAAGCATATCTGGGACACTAAAAATATCATGAAAAGATGGAAAAGGAAAAATAGAACCAAGTTGAGGTCTTCAGGGGAAACATTTATTTCACTATACACATCTTCCTCTGGAATGGAATGCTTTATAGCTCAGAGACTAATCATCAGTCATATTGAATGTCAAAGATGTGATCTTTCATAAGTGGCATTCAAAATGAACTGGTTCAAAAATCATCCTTAAAGTCAGTGACATATGGTATAATGCATAATGTATCTGAGATTGGCAGTCTGTCAAATTGCATATGGCTGTCTCTCATTCCCAAAGTCAAGATTTGTTGGAATTATCATGTGATCAAATCAAATCCTACAACTTCCCACTTACTCTGTTGGTCTGTATTCTGAATGTAATTCCTATCATTCTGACAGGGTGGGGTGGGATGGGAGTAATGACTTTCAAAAAGGGTCTGTTCAAGAGAAATCTTAAACTTCATTGTAAAGCACTATGAAGGCCTTGTTGTTCTGGATGAATGGAAAGCCCAACAGGGATGCAGCAAAGGATAGGAGCAGCTTTTGTGTTGAATTGTCTGATGGTCACCATGAAACCTTTGGGTATCTGAAAAGTTTGCCATTGTGAAGAAAAATTGGCTTAGGATTGGCAGGTGTATGTGAATGCATGGGTGTTGAGTATCATTATGTATGTCATCATTACAGACCCAGCATCTGTTGAAAATACTCTTTTCTCTCTGTCCTTTTTTGAGGCTGTGTCAGAGAAATATAAAGTGGGTAAGCAGTTGGAAAAGAGGCAACTCACAGTAAGATACGGGTCACAGTATCGGCTAGGCCTGTGAACAGTGTCCCCCAAACAATGTCACATCATGCAGACTAGAATGAAATTTCTGCTGCTGAGAAAATTTATTTTCAAGGCCAGGGTTGTAGCTCAGTGGTAGAGCACTTGCCTAGCATGTGTGAGGCACTGGGTTCAATCCTCAGCACCATATAGAAATAAATGAGTAAAGGTATTGTGTCCATCTATACTAACTAAAAAAAAAAAAAAAAAAAAAATTAAAAAACTTCATTTTCACTTTACTCATCCAATGAGAGGCTCACACATTGCTGAATTTTGAAAATCTGAAGTCTAAAGTATAGACTTCTGGGCTGAGTTTTTTGTTGTTTTGTTTTTGTTTTGTTTGTTTGTTTGTTTGTTTTTTATCCTTAGGCGTAGACTAGTTGCCAGGGAATAAGACAGGAGTTGGAGCCTTCTGTGGTTCACAGAATGATGATTGGGTTTTCACATCGTGGTGTGACATGTGCCTCCTTCAGACTTTATTACTTTGGTTGGCACATTACCTGTCTGACATGGGGGGAAACAGTGAGGGTCAAAGGGAGACATAAATGGGAAAGACCTTTTGATGTTTAAGGTTTTTAAAGCTATTAAAATTTGAATGACAGTTCCAGCATCTTCTTTGAAAATATGTCAAAATAGAACTTTTACCTACAAGCTAGCACATTACATAACCTCAGATTTAAAAATGTTAACTTTTTAAAGTAGAGCTGTAGATGGTCTGAATGTGCAGGTACAAAGACAGAAACTTGTTTAGGAGGGAATCCACAGAGCCAGTGTGGAAATTGACTAGGAAGAATGGAAGAAGATGCAAAGAGAGCTTTCTCTGGAAGAATGTAAAGGAATGGAAATAAGAATTTTTATGATCTCTCTGAGGAAGTATTAATACATGCCCTTCTCGGTCCAACCACGGCCCAAATCCTTGATAATAATTGGAAATGTAAATCCTGAGAACTGGTATGCTAGGATGCTGTACATTAGTTGTTCTTAAACTTTAGTTAATAATCAACAGGAACCTGTTTTTAAAATGTCACAATCCAGAAACCATTCTTAAGAATTCCCTTTCAGTGGCCTGGCACAGTGGCGCACACCTCTAATCCCAGTGGCTCGGGAGGCCGAGAGAGGAGAATTGCAAGTTCAAAGCCAGCCTCAGCAATGGCAAGGCAATAAGCAATTCAGTGAGACCCTGTCTCTAAATAAAATACAAAATAGGGCTAGGGATGTGTCTGAGTGGCTGAGTGCCCCTAGGTTCAATCCCTGGTACCAAAATAATAATAATAATAATAATAATAATAATTCCCTTTCAGTAGGTCTGGGGTTGGTGCAGGAAGCTGCAACTGAATAAGTGTTTCAGATATTGTAATTCAAGCATGCTTACATTTGGAGAAGCATGGTATACTTTTCAGAGCAAAGGAATCTCCAATTCACCTCTTCCTCTGCTTAAAAAATGTATTTTCTGCCTGGAGCTGTAGCTCAGTGGTAGAGCACTTGCCTTGCATGTTTGAGGCACTGGGTTTAATCCTTAGCAACACATAAAAATGAACAAATAAAATAAAGACATTCTGTCCATCTACATGACAAAAAAACATGTTTTTAATGTATTTTCAATGGAGCTAATCGTATAGCTCAGTGTAAAACACTTACCTATCCCTAGGTTCTATTCCCAGCACTAAACACACACACACACACACACACACACACACACACACACACACACACACAACCTAACTTTCACAAAATGTTTCATTATTGCCTCTTAAAATAGCAGTAGCTGCAATACTGCCAGTACTTAACACTTTTGGGGCTTATGTACCAAGCATTGTTAACACTTTACTTATAATAATATTAACCATCATTTATTGAGCATGTACTAACTGACATGTATTGTGCTAACCACTTTGCAAATATTATCTAATTTAACTCAGTGACCCTATGAAGAAGGTAATTATTCTCTATTCGGGTGTGCTTGGGATTGAATCCAGGGTTTCTCACAAGTTAAACACATACTCTACCATTCATCTATACACCAGTTTCTTCTATTTTTAGAACTAGGGAATTTAAGGCCCATCAAAATTCAGCAAATTGTCTGAGGTCACATATTAGTAAGCAAAATTCAGTCTGTGAATCCAAAGACCAAGATTTTTCCTAAGCATTATTTTCAAGTGCTCTAATGAGTGGAAGATGAAAATTACCATGTGACAAAATTCTGTGAATGTGTATAACCAGTTAGCGCTGTAGATGGAACTGTCATTTCCACTTAATCCCCATAGATAACACTGACACACTGAAAACAGCTAATCAGCCATCAATATTCTCCTCTCTTATTACCTACTGTTCACTTGACTGACAAGAAAAGATTATTCCAGGGCTTGTTTCAAACTCCTGGGACACAGAAAATTGTACAAGTTGCACGTCCTGTATGATTGAGCTATAGAGCCAGTAAGCTATGTATCTGAAGGCCTCTGATATACACCATTCCTTAGGCATTTTTGGCTGAGAGGAAGGGAACATGCCTTGTACCCCAGAATTTCCTCTTATATGTGCAGAGTGTCAGCCTTGATGGTTAGATAAAGGTACATTTGCTGATCTCAGAGGTGGAGAGAACTAGATTTACTTCTAATCTCTATGTTTTATGGTTCATCACTTGTCCTTTCTGAGCCTCGGTCTTCTCACTTTCAAGGTATGAATAAACAAAAATGCTTCATTATCTCTGGCCACAATGGTGCACACCTGTAGTCCCAGCTATTTGGGAGGCTGAGGCAAGAGGATCTCTTGAGCCCAGGGGTTTGAGACCAACCTTGGCAACACAGTGAGACCCCATCTCAAAAAATAAATTAATTAATTCTTCACAAGATAAAAGGTAATTAAATAAAATAGGACATGAAATTTTCTAACACACAGTAGGAATGGAGCTATTTGGGAGGCTGAGGCAAGAGGATCTCTTGAGCCCAGGGGTTTGAGACCAACCTTGGCAACACAGTGAGACCCCATCTCAAAAAATAAATTAATTAATGCTTCACAAGATAAAAGGTAATTAAATAAAATAGGACATGAAATTTTCTAACACACAGTAGGAATGGAATTATTTATGTGAACTTTGTCTCTAACTTTACACAGCTAGAAAAATGGAAAGTTCTCCAGGATCACCCTGTTGATAGATGAACTTGAAAATATGCTCAACACATTGTACTTTGATGAGTAATTTATAAACATTGTCAAATTGTTCAGGGGCTGATATAGATAGATCAAAAGAAGCAAGCAACATGAATATTTCATAAAGAAGCTAACTGCCTTTGAAAAAGCTGTTTCAACAGCTTAAAGTTTTTTAAAAGTTTGGTTTGCTCATTAATGTAACAGAACTTTTAGAAGTAGAACTTTTAAATGCCTCTTTCTGAAATCCTTCTGTGTTGGACACAGATCTAGCCATAGAAATGGTACCTGTCTATTCCAAAGGCTTTTATACCTGGCCAGTCATTGATGTGTTCAACAGACATTTATCCAGTGATGATGATGGATGAGCTAGGAACTAAAATTAAACATTGAAAAGACTCCCCACAGACAAGAAACTCACATGGGAGGCACAAACAAACCAACACAATGTGGTAAGTGCTATAAACGTTTAGGCATGAGGCCCAGAGAAGGGGTTAACTTCTCAGAGGTAAGGACACTTGAATTCTTAACAGATGATCAGGAGATAGCCAGGAAAAGAAAAAGAAGGAAGTTCAGGAAAAGGGATAGCCTTACAAGGAAACCGCAGCAGAAGAGACCAGGCCACACTTGAAAACTACAAATAGTGATAAATGTTTGGAAATGAGAGTAGAGCGGGACACATGGGACAGGCGAACAAAAGAGAAGTTATAGGTAGACATGGCACAGCTAAGAAGGGTCTTCTGTGCAAAAAAAAAAAAAAAAAAAAAAAAAAAAAAAAAAAAAAAATTCATAGTGTGAAAATAAGAAAATTATAAAATGTTAGATAACATCAGAGAAAAAGGTAATAGAACTAAACTGTTAGTTTATTTTGTCTCTATCTACTTTCTGGGGTTCTCCAGGAATTTAAAATAGGATTCTGGGGATTGGAATTTCAAGGTGGGAACAGACATCCCCATCTGCTGAGGAAGGTTCTAGGGATGCCATGTAGAAATGGCAAGGATTGTGCAACAAAATGTCTTTGGAGGCAGCCAGGAATGGCAGAAAGAATTATGTCCCAATGGAACAAAAGCAACAGTGGAGTGCTAAGGAAATAACAGAGTTTAAAAATGGACTATCAAGGAATAATGGTAGAATGAGTTAGACATCATTACCCTAAATACATGTGTGAAGACACAATTGTTGTGAAAATACTTTATGTAAAACCAGTGCCTTGAAAAATCGTGCTCTTTATATGTAATGTGAAATGATTTGCACTCTGCAAGCATGTATAACAAATTAGAATTTTAAAAAATACAAATAAAAAAGAAATAAATCTATAAAACTTTACTATAAAAAAAAAGGACTATCTTGTAGCCGACGTCCTGCACGGGATAAGGAACCAGGGTCACTCCGGTGAATTGGGCTGGCACAGACACAGAAATACCTTTTTCAGGGTGTTCCAGGATGGCTCCTGTGCTTCAGCTGTAAGCTCCCATGAAGGGGGGCAAGAGAAAAACAAAGGAGGCAGGCAAGAGACAGAGAGCATTTCGGGAGCCCTGGTTTTTATTGGGGAGAGCTGTCCTATAGAACATTCCATTCAAAAAAGAGGATAGTATTACAGAAGAACAGGGGCAGCCCACTCCCACTGGGTAATGCCCACTCCCAGAGGTGCATTCCCCTGCCAAGCGAAGGTGAGGTCCACCTGCTTCCACACTGAGCCAAAGCCAGTTCCACACCTTCAAGTAATGAAGGCTAAGGGTGTGTGCTCGGCTCCTATGTGGCAACCCCCAACACTATTTCCTTGAGATTTCTTCTAGACTGATTGAGAGCCCCAAATTAGACTAGAGAACAATGGAATCTTTACAATTTTATGACCATTTTCACACACCCCTAGTATGGGTCAGGGGAGCAAAGATGGAAAAGTAATTATGGAACCTGTTTTCATATTGAAGTACCTCAGGACTCGTTTCTTACAGCCATGGATTAGAACATGAATTATCTGAATAACCTTTATACCTTATGGAGACAACCATATTTTAGCCCCAGGAAGAAGATTTGGGGCCAGATATAGTGTTGGAACTGCCAGAAATGGATTTAAAACTTGTTTATTTCAATGTGAGAGAATAGTTAGAAAAATACAGGATGTTTCTAAGAATGTCCAATTTATTTGAGTTTGGAGAATACTAGAAGGAGAATCCAAAACAGCTCTGAAAGATATTATTTTAATCCAAATAGTTGGTTGGCATTGTTAATGTGGGCACCTCAGTTCCAAGACGATTTTAGGAACAAAAATTAAACACTGAAAAGAGTCCCCATGGACAAGAAACACACATGGGAGGCACAAACAAACCAACAACATGATGCGTGTTGGCATCCCAGGACTTATGCAGAAAGAGGAGAACATCACCCAGCAAAGAGCGGCTCCACAGATGAGATGGTAGTGGGGAGAACTGGTCTGGCTGCTGTCGATAGAGGTCGCCAGGAGGTCCAAGGCCCCGTGTCTAAACTCTCTGTAAACACAATCATAGTCCAAACAACGGTTGGTGGCAAGAGGTGCTTGCCAGTGTGTGAAGCATGGTGCCAAAGGATCTAGATGTGGTCCAACTTGGAAGTCAGAGCGATGTGGTCAGAATCTTGAGACCTGCCCTCATAAAGCATCATTACTGCCAGCAGTTGGAGAGAGGCACTACGCATCAACTCTGTCTTTTTTTTTTTTTTTTTTTTTTTTTTTTTTTTTTTTTTTTTTGCAGGGGGAGGTTTATTGGGGATTGAACTCGGGGGCACTTGGTTACTGAGCCACATCCCCAGCCCTATTTTGTATTTTGTTTAGAGATAGGATCTCACTGAGTTGCTTAGTGCTTCACTGTTACTGAGGCTGGCTTTGATCACTCAGTGATCCTCCTGCCTCAGCCTCCTGAGCTGCTGGGATCACAGGCCTTCGCCACCATACCTGGCTCAACTCTGTCTTACTAGCCATTTTATCCCCAGTGTCTAGCACAATTCCCAGCACATGACTTTCACAGTAAGTGCTTGAATGAATGAGTGAAGGAATGAACTAAAGAGAGAGAAGTTATGATAGGCTCAAGCCCGTGGGCTGGAATTTCAGTTAACAACTAGGATTCAGAGCTCTGGTTCTAGAGAAGAGCTAACATTTGGTTTAGGATAACCAGGCCCCTTTTGAGTGGGTGGGGCCAAGAAAGCAGTGAAAAGTACTGCAATGATTCAGAGTACCCAAAGTCCCAGGGAAGGTTATGCATAAAAGATTTATGAGTCAGTCATTATTTAGCCATAATGACAAGAACTCCTGTATATGGAAGATATTGGACATAAATTCCTAGTCCCACAACTGAAATTGTTAATGGATGTCCTACCCCTGAAAAGATGACCATAATATGACCTAAAAAGAGGTCCTATCAATATATCCAGTCACAGGAAATTAGGAAAAGAAAGATGAGGATTTATAAACAAAGAGAAATAACAGAGAATTACAATTGTTACCTTTACCTAATTAGGCTGATATATTCAAAAGCTAAAGCATATGAGAATAAAACTTAAAACATGGTCAAATGGTTTGGAGATCTATCATCAAACAGTCCTCAATGATGAGATGACACTGTTTGTCATCCTAACTTCACCACCTGTGTCTGGTTAGCCAGGTGTCTGACCTTCAGTTCCCACATCCACAAAATGGCCTGATATGTGGGAAGTGGCCAGCACAGGGCTCACAGACAGTGGACTCACGAAATGGTGCCCACCGTAAATGTGGCACCAGGACTGAGACTTCAAGGAAAGATCAGGTGGTCCAGTGTCTGAAGGGAATGTGTCACTTTTTTTGTCTTGTCCCTTCCCTTCCCCACCAGCACACATTCACCTTCTCAAACACACACACCAGCAGATTCTGCTAACCATCAAAAGGGCCCTCAAGCCACATGCCTCTGAGTAGGTGTGCTGTATACGAATCATTAATCATGTGTGTAGTCTAACTCCAAACTTAGGGCCAGGACATTGAGGACCATACACTGTTATTTCCCAACTTCTGACGAGAACCTCTCAAAATACACTTTTTTTTTTTTCTTTAACTGTATTTGGGTTCTTAATGCTGGCTGCACATTAAAATCACCTGGACTCCTTCTAAAAAAGGGTAACTCTCAGGTTTACCTCCAGACCAATTAAATTAGAAACTCCTAGGAGCAGAGCTCAAGCTTGGGTGTTTTTCCAAAGGTTCTCAGGTGATTCTGAGAGTATAGTGACCTGCAGAACTTCAGCACCGGCATTGTTTAAGAGTGTATCTAAGGTGGACTCACAGTACCCACATCGGACTGAATCAGAATCAGAGCTGAATTAGAATCTATATGTAAATGAGACCTCAGGATGATTCACAATCACATCAGTTTGGGAAGCAATGGTTTGTATTGGTGACTCAGCTATACGATATAATCATCTAGAGGACTTTGAGGGGTTTTGGCAGGGAGTATTTTTTAATGAAGATGCTTATGCTTGCATTCTGCCCCCTCAGATTAGTATTTAGTTGGTCTGAAGGGAACCCAGCATCAGGATCTTGAAAACTCAGCCTTAGGTTTATTTTTTTATAATTTTTTTAATATTTATTTATTTGTTTTTGATTTGTACACAATGCCTTTATATTTACGTGGTGCTGGGGATCAAACCCGTCAGCCCTACATTTATTGACTTTCTTTGAATGCAGCCAGGGCTAAGAACCATTTCCCAGGATAGGTCCAATTCCCAACAAGGAATGTTTCCATGAAGGGTGCTAGGAAAGATGAGGTCTAACCACATTCCTCTTTCCCCACTGTCACCTCAGAACTGACACAAGTAACAGATTTGATCTAATTCTAGTAACATGTTTTAGAAGTAAATGCCCATTTCATGTCTCTTTCATAAACATATGTAATGTGTATTTTCCATTTTCCTCCTTTTATGATGGTAGTTATTGACTAGCTCCATTTGTATAGAGACAATAAACTGGAGTATGCTGCTATTAGGGAAATGACTTTGTTTTACTCTGTGGTAAATAGGGTAAATAATTCTAAATATTTAAGAACGCTAAGGCAAATATGGAGCTACTACAGGGTAGAATACACATACGTTTCTTGTGAATTCTAAGGATAAAACATAATACTTCATAGATATTTTGTACTTTTAGTGGGCACTTCAGGCTCTGGTCCAGACCTCATGGTGGAATATTCTCCCTCTGTCCTTGGACTAGTTAAGGAAAAAGTTTGAGGACCTCTGAACCAATGGGATTATTTGAAATGTGACACTCTAACTTGACTTGGTTTCAAATCCTCAGCAGTTGGAGCATCTTGGCTTATCTCAAATGCTAGAAATACTGTAGCATTTGTCACTTCAATCCCAGCCAAGGGTCAAATGCTGTATCACACATAGTAACTAAAATAAATTCTAAAAGCTGTTTTTGTGGGTGACTTAACTTTATTCACATGATCACTGGAGAGATTGACAAAGACTTCCTCTAACATTTCTTCTGGAGGATTGAATTCGAGTTTGGTTGCAGACCATGTGGGTTGGAGGGATGTGCAGTGAGACAGATCAGGGGCTTGTTATAATTCTACATCATCATAAATCCTGTTTAATTTTAACCTGGCTAGAGGCTTGTCTGACACATTTGCAGTAAGAGTTGGGGAATAAATCTAATGCTCACTGGCAAACACTTGGCAGCCTGTGAGAGCAGCATCTTAGAGAACAAACACAAACAATCCTAGTGCTGGGGCATGTCAGGCGTGCAGGTCAGAGATGCCACGGGGTGCCAAGAATGGCCTCCCATGACAGTGACAGCAGTGGGAACTCAGGGTATGCAGCAGGCAGCTCCAGAGCATCTCAGTCAGTCCCAGGAGTGAGGCATGGCCTCTCAGTATTGATAAGACCTCACAAGGAGCCACATGAGGAGGACTGTAATCAGGACAACGGTGAAGTTGAGAAACAGCTCCTGGGTGGATCGCTCCATCCTCAGAGTGGCTGGATGAGATCTTCAGGCAGACTTCTGGGGGTACAGCAAGACCTCCGGCTTGTCCTCACCTCCTAACAGAAAGTAACAAAGAAAACATGGGGAGGTGAACAAATGTTCCTGAAAGATGATGCTCATTCTTTTCCAAAGGAAATAGAAGTATTTGGGGAAAGGAGATGGTTTGGGGCTGATCTGTATCCTCCCCTAAGTTCATATGTTGAAATCCTAACCCACAGTACCCAAGAATGTGATTGCATTTGGATAGGGTCTTTTGAAAGGTAATTAAGTTAAAATAAGGTCACTAATGTAATCCCTAATCCAATATGACTGGTGTCCTTATATAAAGAGGGACAGACTCATACAGAGGGGAGATGGGAGATGAAGGCCATTATCAAGCCAAGAAGAGAAGTATCAGAAGAAATCAACCCTGCCGACCATCTGATTTCTAACATGTAGCCTCAGACTATTTGACTAGAACCACCACTCTTCCCTGGGTCTCCAGCCTGCAAGCCTATCCTGAAGATTTTGAACTTGTCAGCTTCCCCAAATACATGAGCCAATTCCTTACACACACACACACACACACACACACAGTTGTTTCTCTGAAGAATTCTAATACAGAGAGCCTGCTTTCTCTGCCCACTGTGATAAACAACCAATATTTTTGTTCTGATTTTTTTTCTCAGATGATTGTATTACATTTTTCTCTCTTCAATTTCTGTGTGTGTATGCATGTATTCACTCTGCTAACTTAGAATATCACTAAGTAGGAGCATCAAAACAGAAAAAAGAGTTATAGTTTAGTATTGTTTTTGCTTTGGAAAACAGTTAGAAGTGGTATACCATAATCCTTCAGGTTTCAGGCTGCTATAGGTCTTCATCTAACCCTGGTGAAAGCACAAAGTAGTTCCAACAGCTGCATGGTTCTGTATAAGCCTACACTGGGCACAAAGCCTACCAGGGTCAACCAAAAGTCCCTAGCATAACAGGTACTCAGTCCAAAAAGCAAGTGTTAACTTCATGGGTATTCCTATTTCAACAAATGCTTGTGCCAGCTATTTTTAGTTAGGCCCAGGATGTGCCTAAATTGTAAACATTTCAAAGAGCAGGAATGGTATCTTCAGAGTGTGTACAGATTGTACATGCAGGAAATCAAACTTGAAGAACATATATAATGCAGCTAACCAAATTATTAGCTTCAGTGATGTAGTATAATTGGCATTTTGTTTATGCAATATAAATAAAATAGAAGATTTCTATGTTGAATAATTTTATGTAGATACATATGTTTTAGATATTTTGGACCAAATTCTACCACAGAATGAAAAAGTTTAGGAGGAAAGGACATTCTATTTGCTAAAGATGGGAGCACAAAAGACAGAAAGGTTTGTTAGCAAGCTTTTGACCTGAATGGTATTTTTAACCACCTAACCTGACTCAATTATTAATAATATAGCATTATTGAATTCTATTTATTGTATCATCAATAGACCAAATTATTAGCTGTGTAAATTTCAGCTGAATAATCAAATTTTAAATTATGTTAGTATGAAATATAGGTTCAAACCAGATGATTTCAACCAGTAGATTGTTGAGTTTGGGTTTAAAATGGCCAATAATGATGGATCTATGTTTAATTTCCTATTTAATTCTTATCCATCTTTTGGCCTTCAGCATGAAAGAAATAGTAAATTGCCAATGAAAAACTTTACAAAGATTTGCTTGGAAAGGAAAGTAATCAGAAGATTAATGGATAAAGAAAGAATAGAGAATGTGTACGAATACACATAAGAGCAAAGGGGATCAGGAAGGGAATAAGTTTAGCCAAGGAAGCTGGAGGCAAAGGAATGAAAATCAAAGACAGACTCTTCCTTATGAACTTACTAATGAAATTAAACCCTGATCCAAATGCCCACTTTTGGGATAAGTTCTCAAGGAATGCAGAGATATAGTCAGGCATAATGGTGCATTCCTATAATCCCAGCAACTCAGGAGGCTGAGGCAGCAGGCTCACAAGTTCAAGGAGAATCACAAGTTCAAGGACAGCCTCAGCAACTTAGGGAGACCCTCAGCAACTTGGCGAGATCTTGTCTTAAATTAAAATAAACAAACAAATAAATAAATAAATAGGACTGGGATGTGGTAAACCACCCCTGGGTTCATCCCCTGTACCCAAAAAAAAAAAAAAAAAAAAAGAGAAGAGAGGGGTTGGGGAGAAAAGATGCAGAAAAATATGAAACCCTATTTATAATGATCAAAACAATCCAATTTAGGGAAAGCAAAATAACTTTCCCATCAAATCTTCTTATTAGACTAATCTATTATATAAAGGGAATTATGGATAGTGGTCCAACAGGAATATAGTTGGAAAATGAGAAAAATGATGTTGAAAGCAGTTCCAACAGCTCTGTGTTACCTGTACAACTAGGGCAAGTATTATTGTGATTTTTGTCTTTGCCAAAATTACAGCTGAGAAATTGACTCTTAGAGAGAAGTTGCTTGTGTAATGACTCTCAGGAAGTTGGAAGCAGAACTAAAAGTGGCAGACTTAGTTATCAGAATTGTGATCACTCCACCAACATATCACAAGAAAAAATTATTATTGCAATTAACTGCCCTGGCTAAACAAAGTTAGTATGAATTTTCAACCAGTATGGAAAATAAAAGTGGAAAATGCTTTCTTCCTAATATCTAACAATTTTACTTCTACCCCCAGATGCTCAAGCACATATGTGCTGAGGTACAAACACAAGAATGTTCACAGCATTGCTCACAAGAACCCCAAACTGGATACAGCTCCCATGTTCATCAGCAGTAGAGTGGATCATGAATTGTAGTATGTACATATATTTGTGAATATATTTGAATGCTACAGAGTAAAGTAAGTACAGGAACTACTATAGTTTCACACAACAGGATGAATGGTTCTCACAAGTATTGTTGAACAAAAGAGAATTTACAAAGGGAACATAGAATACGACTCCACGTAGACAAAGTCAGAAACAGGGAATCTAAAATATTGTTTACAAATACAGACATAGTAAAACTTTAAAGAAAAAGCAGGGACAAGACAATCTCAACATTTTAGGAGCAGAAGAGGGGTGATCAGGAGGAATGGACTTCTTGGGTGCTGGCAATGAATGACTTGTTTCTTGATGAAACTTATACACATTACCTTATAATTATTGTTTAAACTGCATATGTTTATGTACTCCACAATTTTTTCAACTTTCTCTGAACTGACAGGCTACCCATACACTTTTGTCTCTATGGTGGTTCGCCCCTTACTATTAATTGCATTTCAATGGCATCTTTATATATTTGTTGTTTTGTGTATTTTTAAATGAACAAAACATAAAGAATTAAAGTGAGAATTTTCAAGGAACCCAATTCAATCAATATTTGTGCAAAATGTAAGGTGTAGACTTTATTTTCACACACATTTACACCCTTTAAGAAGAACAGACCAAAGTTAGAAATTCAGATCAGCAATGTTCTATTTTTCAGCTGTTAACATACCAAACAGCTTTGACTTCATTTTAAACCTTCCCTAGCATCAAGTTCATGTTTTATGATCTGAAGTGATCGCCATATAGATAGATGAACTGAACACCAAAAGACTATGAATAAATTGTACAAGAAGCTTGACATTGGCTTTCTTTCATTAGAAACTTTGAGAAGATGGAAGATAGATTTTCTTCTATGATTTGAAAAAAGAAAATGCACACCAAAGAAAAGCAAGAATCAATAATGTTCACTTTATACCTTAAGAAATACCATGTACAAGGGGCATCATCTATTTCTTTAGGAAATAGAAGCACTCCTCTGTCTCCCTCGTTAGTAATTGTGCACACACACACACACCATCTGCTGAGCAGGAAATCCTGCTCAGGGTTACCTGAAGAGGGTCTAGGACACGCCCTGGCTGCAGTAGACTTCTCCTTGCTCTCTCCCACTCAGGCCCCAACTCCTGTTCCTCTCCCAGGCTGTCCGGACTCCTCCACTCTGGGCAGGGCCTAAAGTAGTCTGAGGGAGGTGGCACTCACTGTGACGTCAGTGATGAAACATCTCAAAGGAACACCCTCCGAAGGTCTGAGGCTATTTGTGTTCAGGGGGACATAGAAATGTGTTGACTAAGACCTTATTTCCTTTGGTTACCAATTTGTATTAACACCATAGTGACCTTTTTGTGTAATTTATGTGAATTTTAAATTTATCTTTTACATCCTTATGAATATCTCTAGCATGTCTTTAAAACATCATAAACCAAGACCAATAAGCTAATTTTAACAAATCGATGCTGCATTTGGCTCTTTTCCCCATTCAGCACGTGAAGGTGTAGAAATGTGACTTCATTTCACCACCCACATCTTTATCTATCTGACACGTGAAGAGGTCTCTGCCTTGTACCCACACAACCAGGCCCCCACACATGCCAGAATTCCACAGGCACTCCTTCAAAACTGACTTCAGTCCCGGCAGTGAAAGTCCTCCCCCATCACCTGCTACACATGACTTCCCAGCTAAGCTGTGAGCTCCAAGTTCACACAGTCATCTACAGTTTCATCTGAAACAGCTGAGGAAGCCCTAGTTTGAGTATATCTGTCAGTAAACTAACGTGGCAGTGAACTCAGACAGCAGCACTCAGTCATTGGGATAGACGGGGGGGGGGGGGGGGGGGGGGGGGGTCGAAATAAGTGAAGACGTGAGATATAAACCATAATAGAGATATGTAGAATATATCTGAAAGAAATAAAATATGTGATTTTCAAATATAACCCCTGACTAAAATGAGTTTGCAATCAACAAATCAGATGTTTGAAAGTAAATGGAACCTCTCACATGCTTAATTGGACTTGAAAAGAGATCAATTTAACCCTTTAAACATGACTCCAGATATGGTGTTCCTCTACAGATAAAAGAACAAATCTCCCCTCTGAATTCCCAACTAGCGTCAATCAAAATAATGCAGTCTCAGAAGGCATAAATTTTTTTTTTTTTTTTCTGTTCAGCCAATCCTTTCCCACCTGTCCTCATACCCCAGGCACATTGCTAAAAGAAAGACTTTCCATTCCATTTTTTCATTTCAAGGGTAATCTTAATACAGCATTCTGTCACCACTTGTCTTGTAAAAAGATAGCTCGCTGAAGTGACAGATAGTGTACAACAATTATAGTGCAATTGAACATTGGCAGTCATTGGTTGCCATCTGGCAAACTCCTTGAATGTAGTCAAATTTCTGTCTTTTGCCTCCAAGCTCTTGCCAGATTGTTTCAAATACTGGAAATGTTTTCCTGGTCACCAAGCTACCTCTGTCCCTTTTTCTTTAATCACTCAAAACTATTTTTTTGTCCAATTAAAAAGTAACATTGATTGTAAAGTATTCAAAAATATGTAAAAATACAAAAATTTTCAATTCCACATATCTTACCATCTAAAAGGAGGAAAAACTTTATTATATTTTATTTATATGTTTTGAGCTGTGTAGACAAAATTCTCAAATTCCCAAGGTATTTTTAGTAAAAGAATCCTGACACTTGAAAAACTTTTTTTCCTTTTTGATTCATTTAGAATCAAATTATTCATATTATACATGTGTTGGTATTGGGTTTACAGGACAGGCATCTATCTATTTTGTACATGTTGGAATATTGATTAGCTCTACAATATTTAAAATGTTAAAAAAGACAATGGGGAGCTGTTAATTCATTACTGGAACTGCTAGCCGATACTTTCAATTTAGTTGAAATTGTTAATTTTGATGTAATTTGGAGGAAACATCCAAGTGTTTGGTTTTTGTTTGTTTTTTCACTGAATTGATGAGTCAGCTAGTTTGTCCATCTGTTCATCTTGCTTAAGGGTATCTTAGATTGTACAGCGACTGCTGTGCCCAGCACACTGACAAAGTCCCAGTCTTCAGAAACTTCTGCCTATCAATGTTTTCTCTGGTGGAATTATACTCAGAATTCAGCTTGTCACTGGTTTGACTTAGTCTTGGGGAAATTATGCAAGCCACCTAAAATCACCTGACAACTATTCAACAGCCTTAGGAAGAATTTAGCTCTAAGGGTCTGCAGGTCCATTTAAAAAAAAAAAATCAACTTTTTTGTGTTCATGTAAAAGGCTGAGAATGACCAGGCTTCAAACCTCATTGCCAACGCAAATCCATTCCTTCCCATTAACCTTATTTCATTCTGCTGATACTTTCCTTCCTGTGAGCAATTACTGTGACTTAGCAGAGCTAGTTCCATATCAACTTTCTTTCAAGGTGCCGTTCGGCCTGTCAGCAGGAGGACATATTAAATAATCTCTGACATTATTTCTGTGCCTATTCATCTACAACTTAGCCAAGGGCCACAAATGTCAAGGAAACAGCATGCATATTGGCAGTGGCACCGATGCTCTGATTGACATTTATCTTTCCCACCACCATCACCATATGCATTTTCAGGTGTAAAATATTATACCCCCTGAGACTCAGTGATAAGCTCTTGTGCTTGGTTAGTTATTGAACTTGCTTGTTTAATTTATTCCCCATTCCCATCCACTTTTGTACTTTAAGGACTGAAAAGTAAATACCTATGTCAGTCTCTGAGTTCCACAGTCCATGACACAATGGGACAGTTCACCAGGCCGTGACATAAGGTGCTAAGCTTTCTGCACATCACATGATCATGAGTATGACCATGAGTATGATCATCATTGAGCCCTCTCGCCTCACTTCTTCACATCCAGCTGCTCAAAAAAATAATGAAGTAGGTTTCTGCTCCCCTCTCTCACTGTCCCAAACACATGAGGACAAGTACAGAGAAAAAAGAGGCTCTGACTCTTGAAGCTCTCTCCACATCACTATCCACAATCATTGTGTAAGGCTGCCCCTCTGAGTACAGGGAAAATCCAAGAAAAGGTCACTAAGGAGCTTGGGTGACCAGCCTCAGAGTCTACACAGAATTGCCAACTCAAGCCTTTTAGTCTACACCATTTGGGGAAAACTGCCCTCATATGGTCCCATGTAGTCAAGTAGAAAGTACAGGGACCTTGGAATGACAAAACCCATGTCCATATTCTGAATGTTCCACTTACTAAATGACGTTAACAAAATTATCCTTTCTGGGTCTATTTCCCCATCTATAAGATGGAAATACTAACCACATTTCTTAAAAAATTGCATGCAATCAGAATCTAATTGGTAATGTATGTAAAAACACTTGTTCCCTTCTACTACTAAGATTTGGTGCAACTCAAGAGGCTAAGGCAGAGGAACTTCAAGTTCAAGCCCCACACCCTCAGCAATTTAGCAAAATCCTGTTTCTGAAAAATAAAACTCAGTGGTAGAGCACCCCTGGGTTCAATCCCCAGTGCCAAAAAAAAATTTTAAAAAGAAAGAACAGCCGGGCCCAGTGGCGCACACCTGTAATCCCAGCACTTGGTAGGCTGAGGCAGGAGGATCGTGAGTTCGAAGCCAGCCTCAGCAATGGCGAGGCACTTAGCAACTCAGTGAGACCCTGTCTCTAATAAAATACAAAAAAGGGCTGGGGATGTGGCCCAGTGGTCAAGGGCCCCTGAGTTCAATCCCCAGTACCAAAAAAAATAATAATAAATAAATAAAGAAAGAACAAAAAAAGTATAGAATCTGCCTGACCCATAAGTTAAATCACACTGGACTTCTTTTCTTTCATTTCTAACAGTTAAATATATATATATATATATATATATATATATATATATATATATGTATATATATATATATACATATATATATAAATAAATGACAAGGAATTCCTTTTTCTAGCATAAGTGCAAAACTTCTCTTTTCATTTATGATCAACAGAGAATAGGTTCAGAGTCAGTGTGAAAATCCTATGAAGGAAGCATAAGCATAAGGGGTGGTTGTATACAGAGTTGGAGCAGGCATGGATTCCCTGACTTTTCCTCTCACCATCCATGTGCCCCTCATTTAGTGCCCCCTATTCCCACAGAGCAGGAAAGGTTTACTGCAAAAGGCCAAAGTCACCACCTCCACCTTCACTCCTGCAATTGTTCAGCTGGCATCAAGTGAGCACTACTACATACAAAAGAGTGTTCTAGACTCACAGGAAGTCATAATGACACAGAATAGGACCACTGCCCTGAAAAGGAGAAAGCTAATGAAAGTTCATACCACTCACAATAGCCACGTTATGACATCAACCTTAGTGTCACAAATGAACAAAGAATATATGGTGAATATGCACCAAGGAGTACTATTAAGCCTTTAAAAAGAAGGAAATCCTATCATTTGTGACAACACGATGAAATTGGAGAATATCATGCTAAGTGAAATAAGCCAGTCACAGAAAGACAAGTTTCACATGTTCTCACTTACATGTGGAATCCAAAACAATTGAACTCATAGAAGCTGAGTGAAGGACAAAAATCACACCGGAGACAACCGTGCAGCCAAGAGATTTATTCACCAGCCTCTACGGCTGGTCGGAGGCAAAAGAAGTACGGGGAGAGAGGAGTCTGGGAGAGGGAAGCGTGCATGCTCTGGACGGAGGGTCGGTGCCTAGTCGTGCCGGCCGTGGTCTCCAGAGCTGCTGGCTGGGGCAGCTGCCAGTGGGCTGGAGTCTGGAGCTGTCGGCTGAAGCAGCGCCGTCGGGCTGAGTCTGGAGCCACTGCAGCCACTGCTTCCTCTCCGCAGGAATGAGCTGTTCTGTTGGAGCTCCAGACAGGCAGGGACTTAAGTAGGGATTTCTGGTGTGGGGGCTGGGGGGGGAGCCTGAGTGACCTTTAATGCCATTGGCTCTTTTCCCAGTAAACAGGGTGACCTTTAAGCCGATTGGCTCCTGCCTGGGGAACAGAGCGAGCTTTCAGCTGATTGGCTCCTGCCTGGGGAAATTGAAACCAGGTTGCTCCTAATGGAATTTTCCATGGGGGAGGAGGCCTGTCCGCTCAAGCCTATCTATCACTGAGAGTATATGGTAGTTACAGAGATGGCCAAGGACAGGGGGCAGTGGAGTTGGGGGCAAAAGGAGGAGTGAGAAGATGATGGTGGAAGGGTACAGGATGAGTGAATGTTGTTGTTGTTTGATCTCTTGCACAGTGTGGAAAATATAGTTAATAATAGTGTGTGTACCTTTCAAAACTGATAAGAGTAAATTTCAAATGTTCCAAACACACACACACAAAAAATAAGTATTTGAGTGATGGAAATGTTAGTTAGCTTGGTTAATTGGCATGCACTGTATTCGTAAATCACAATGTTATTATGGGTCAGGCTATCTGGGCAACGACCAAACAGACTCCATTTTGCCGGGAGACTCCACATCGCGTTAGAAATGTTTCTCCCATGGGAAAGCCCCGCCTCTGTACCCATCAACAGTTGCTTAGCATAGCATGTTTAGCACCACACAATGGCAATTCTTATACAATGTAAAATGGTTCTCTCTTTGGTTCCCATTTTTCTTGGACAATGTACCCTGTCGGAGATTGATTGTCTAGATGTTAGTAACTATTCTTTAACTTGTACTCAACTAGGGACATTTTGCCCACTCCCTTTTCTGCTTATGATTTTAGATCTCGTGATGTTTGTTTATGGTTTCGAATCATAGCAACAGCTTATGATTAATAGCAACACTTATGATTAATGTGGTTTTGGACTATAAAAGGTGTACTCAAACTCCAGGAGGGATTGGAAGGGTGTAGACTTGCAGCCTACCCCTTGGGCCACCAGCTGGTGGATCTGGGCCGCCAACTGCTGAATCAAGTTTCTGTCTCCTGCTTTAAGATTGACTTGGAGGAGATCCAAGATGGCGGATTAGAGGAAGCCGCACTTCAGGACAGTTCCGTAGAAAGAATCCAACAAAGCAGATAAATTGCCTTTCATTATATATATATGGACTGAAAATACCGATATCCTGGATGGTTTGATTACCACTACCAGAGAGAGAAAGAGACAAGCTGTCTGCAGCGGCTGGAGCCGCGAGGCTCCTGCAAAACCGCCTGGGCGGTGCACAGGCCGTGCGAAACAAGGTCAGTGTGAGGAGACCGCGCTACTGCTGCAACCCCAGCCAAACTCACTGCACACTAGCGTGAAACCGGCGATAAAAACCAGCGATAACAGCCGGCGGGATTGGTGCTGGGGAGCCACGGGAGACCGCGGGTCCACACACCAGTTCGAATCCACACTCCGCCTGACGCGACCCTCGGTGTGGCTTCCCGGTGCGATCGGCAAGGATACGGGAGTCTGGGAGTCTGCGGAGCTGCAGTTGACTGGAAGGAGAGCGCCGCCATCTTTGAAAGCTGCAGGGGCTGGTCCTGACAAAGGGGAGGAGACGGAGAGCGACTGCTGCATCCACCCAGGGACTCTCCAGCTCTCTGAAGACAACGCACAATTGGGTGAGACTTGGTTGGTCAGCAGGGGAAGGCGTTTCTGAGGCTGGCACAGCGGCCACAGGGGACTGCAACTGTGGGTGGGCTTGGGGAGGGGGTGCCTTCTGGAAGATCCCCCTTCCCGGCGCCATTCATCTGCTGACACACACACGGTCCCCCTGGGCCACTCCTTCACTGAACCGTGCAGCCGCTGGCCTAGGATGCAGCCTTGATTTCACTGACAGGATCACAGACTGTGATCCAATAGCAATTGGTTTGAACTGGAAAGGAAAAAAAGAGGGGGGCTTCCCAGGGCCCGTTTTGTCTGAGACTTGGGGTTTGACTTTTTTTTTTTTTTTTTCCCTTTCTTTTTATTGGTCTGCTTGATTTTCTGGATTGCAGGGAGGGGTTTTTTTTGTTGTTGTTGTTTGTATGTTTGTTTGTTTATTTTTCTTTTTCTTTTTTTGGCTTTGTTTTGTTCTGCTTTTTTTTTTTTTTCCTTCCGCATTGATTGTTAGTGTGTTTATCTGCTTCTGCTCCCTTTTTTCTTTCATTCTTTTACTCCTTCTCACCCTTGTATCTTTTCTTCCTCCTTCATCTTTCATGTTTACATCCTGCCAGTGCATACTAAACAGAGCCAAAAACAAGTTATACGCAAAACTTGGGATTTCTAGAACCGGCGCAATTGAACTGGGTAGCAAAGTGGTGTTATATATAGTTTACTCTCTATTTCCTTGATTCTCTCTCTCCTCTCTCTTACACCAATTCCTACTCTTTATCATTTTTTTTCTTTTCCAACTTACTATATATATAAATTGATCTTTTTACCTAATTGTCAACCCCATTCTCTTTCTTCCATCGTCTACTGATACTAAACCACTTCCACTAAACCATTTCAATAGATATCTCTTTTCATACTTTCCAAGAAAGAACAATTCAAGACACTTCCTTCTTCCTAAACATAACACCTCTGTATCCAATACTTGAAGCTATAAAACCCTATCAGAAACGTACAGAGTAAATTGGAAATAATATCTGGGATAACAAAATCTGTACATTGTGACCAAACTTGGATTTTCTGAATAGAAAGTGTTAGGTTTTAAAAGTATAAAGGAATTATAAGGTGATCGGATAGCATTGTACTACAGGAACAACATAAGGCTTTAAGGTAAAATCGAAACAGTCAAGGTCCCACAGTGCAGGAAGAATAGACACACAAGCAACATGAAAAAAACAAGGAAAGAAAATGACACAAACAAATCAAGATACCTCATCGGCAGATGTCATGGCAAGCACAGTTGGTCAAATGCCAGAGATGGAATTTAGAAATTACATATGCCAAATGTTTATGGAACTTAAGAATGAACTCAAAAATGAGATGAGGGAGCAGGTACAGGAGGCAAAAGATCATTTTGACAAAGAACTCCAAAAACAAATACAGGAAGTAAAAGATTACTTCAATAGGGAAATAGAGGCTCTAAAGAGAATCCAAACAGAAATTCCAGAAATGAAAGAAGCAATAAACCAAAATAAAAGCTCAATTGAAAACATCTCCAACAGAATAGACCATCTGGAAGATAGAACCTCAGACAATGAAGACAAAATATATGTCTTAGAGAAGAATTTAAACCATACAGCAAAACTTGTTAATAATCATGAACATAACATCCAGGAATTATGGGACAGCATAAAAAGACCAAACTTAAGAGTGATTGGCGTAGAGGAAGGGGCAGAGTTTCAAGCCAAAGGAATGAGTAATCTATTTAATGAAATAATTACAGAAAATTTTCCAAGCTTGAGGAATGAAATGGAAAACCAAGTTCAAGAGGCATACCGAACACCAAACAAAATCTCAACAGAGCCACACCTAGACACATTATAATGAAAATGCCTAATACACTGAGCAAGGAGAGAATACTAAAAGCCACAAGAGAAAGGAAGCAAATTACATATAGGGGGAAACCAATCAGATTATGTTCAGATTTTTCAACCCAGACCTTAAAAGCAAGAAGATCCTGGAATAGCATATTTCAAGCTCTGAAAGAAAAGGGATGTCAACCAAGAATCTTATATCCAGCAAAATTGAGCTTTAGATTCGAAGATGAAATAAAAACCTTCCACGACAAGCAAAAGTTAAAAGATTTCACAACTCGAAAGCCAGCACTTCTGAACATCCTGGGCAACATTTTTCATGAAGAAGAAGAGAAAGATGATAACGAAAATCAACAAAGGGAGATATTAAACTAAAGGAAATACCAACCAGAAGAGAAACCAAATCAAGCTAAAGACCATAAGTCAAATAAAAATGGATGGGAATAAAAATCACATCTCAATAATAACCCTGAATGTTAATGGCCTAAACTCGCCAATCAAAAGACACAGATTATCAGAATGGATTAAAAGAAATGACCCAACAATTTGCTGTCTCCAAGAAACACACCTCATAGAAAAAGACATCAACAGACTGAAAGTGAAAGGCTGGGAAAAGTCTTATCACTCACATGGCCGGCGGAAGCAAGCAGGGGTTTCCATTCTCATATCAAATAAGGTAGACTTCAAACCAAAATTAATCAAGAGGGACAAAGATGGATATTTCTTATTACTTAAGGGAACCATCCATCAACAGGATATAACAATCATAAATCTGTATGCCCCAAATAATGGAGCACCTACATTCATCAAACAAACGCTTCTTAAGTTCAAGAGTAAAATAGACCACAACACAGTTATTCTAGGGGACTTCAACACACCTCTCTCACCAATGGATAGATCATCCAAACAAAAGCTAAACAAAGAAACTTTAAGCCTCCTCAAAACAATTAACAATTTAGACCTAACAGACATATATAGAATATTTCATCCCTCAGTAAACGAATACACATTTTTCTCAGCAGCACATGGCTCCTTCTCCAAAATAGACCATATATTATGTCACAAGGCAACTCTCAGCAAATATAAAAAAATAGAGATACTACCCTGCATGCTATCGGACCATAAAGGGATGAAATTGGAAATCAACGACAAAACAAGGAATAAGAAAAACTACTCCATCAACTGGAAGCTAAACAACATGCTACTGAATGAACAAGGGGTTGAAGAAGACATCAAAGAGGAGATCAAAAAATTCCTAGAGGTAAATGAGAACACAGATACATCATATAGAAATCTCTGGGACACTATGAAGGCAGTAGTAAGAGGAAAATTCATTGCACTGAGTTCATTCCTTAAGAGGAAAAAAAAACCAACAAATAAATGACTTAACATCACACCTCAAAGCATTAGAAAAAGAAGAACAGACCAACACCAAGAGCAGTAGAAGACAGGAAATAATTAAAATCAGAGCAGAAATTAATGAAATTGAGACTAAGGAAACCATTCAAAGAATTGACAAAACTAAAAGTTTGTTCTTTGAAAAAAATAAACAAAATTGACAGACCCTTAGCAATGCTAATGAAAAGAAGAAGAGAAAAAAACTCAAATTACTAACTTTCGTGATGAAAAAGGGAATATCACAACAAACACCTCAGATATACAGAATATAATTAGAAATTACTTTGAAAACTTGTACTCTAATAAAATAGAAAATACTGAATGCATTGACAGATTTCTAGAGTCATATGATTTGCCTAAACTGGATGTGGAGGCTATACATAATTTAAATAGATCAATTACAAGCGAAGAAATAGAAGATGTCATCAAAAAGCTACCAACAAGGAAAAGTCCAGGACCTGATGGATTTACAGCCGAGTTCTATAAGACTTTCAAAGAAGAACTAATACCAATGCTCTTCAAACTATTTCAAGAAATAGAAAAAGAGGGAGCTCTTCCAGACTCTTTCTATGAGGCCAATATCACATTAATTCCAAAGCCAGGCAAAGACACATCCAAAAAAGAAAACTTCAGGCCCATATCTTTAATGAACATAGATGCAAAAATCCTCAACAAAATCCTGGCAAATCGGATACAAAAACATATCAAAAAGATAGTGCACCACGATCAAGTGGGGTTTATCCCAGGGATGCAAGGCTGGTTCAATATTCGGAAATCAATAAACATAATACATCACATCAATAGACTTAAAGACAAAAATCATATGATCATCTCAATTGACGCAGAAAAAGCATTTGACAAAATACAACACCCCTTTATGTTCAAAACACTAGAAAAACTAGGAATATCAGGAACATATCTTAACATAATAAAAGCTATTTATGCAAGGCCCCGAGCTAACATTATCTTAAATGGAGAAAAATTGAAAGCATTCCCTCTAAAAACTGGAACAAGACAGGGATGTCCCCTTTCACCACTGCTATTTAACATAGTACTGGAAACTCTGGCCAGAGCAATTAGACAGACGAAAGAAATTAAAGGGATCAAGATAGGAAAAGAAGAGCTCAAATTAGCACTATTTGCTGATGACATGATAATCTACCTAGAAGACCCAAAAAACTCTACCAGAAAACTTTTACAACTAGTAAACGAATTTGGCAAAGTTGCAGGATACAAAATCAATACACATAAGTCAAAGGCATTTGTGTACATCAGCGACAAAGACTCTGAAAGGGAAATGATGAAAAATACCCCATTTGCAATAGCATCAAAAAAAAATAAAATACCTGGGAATCAACCTAACGAAAGAGGTGAAAGACCTGTATAACGAAAATTATAGAACACTAAAGAAAGAAATTATAGATGAACTCAGAAGATGGAAAGACCTACCTTGCTCTTGGATAGGTAGAATTAATATTGTCAAAATGTCCATACTACCAAAAGCATTATACAGATTTAATGCAATTCCTATCAAAATCCCAATGTCATTCTTCAAAGAAATAGAAATAGCAGTCATGAAATTCATCTGGAAAAATAAGAGACCCAGAATAGCCAAAGCAATCCTGAGCAAGAAAAGTGAAGCAGGGGGCATCACCATACCAGACTTTAAATTATACTATAGAGCAATAGTAACAAAAACAGCATGGTATTGGCACCAAAACAGACTGGTGGACCAATGGTACAGAATTGAGGATACAGAGACTAATACATTTAATTACAGCTATCTTATATTAGACAAAGGTGCCAAAAATGTACAGTGGAGAAAGGATAGCCTCTTCAACAAATGGTGCTGGGAAAACTGGAAATCCATATGCAACAAAATGAAATTAAACCTTTATCTCTCACCATGCACAAAACTCAATTCAAAGTGGATCAAAGACCTAGGAATTAGATCAGAGACAATACACCTAATAGAAGAAAAAGTAAGCTCCAATTTCCAACATGTTGGATTAGGCCCCAAGTTCCTTAATAAGAATCCTGTAGCGCAAGAATTACTACCAAGAATTAATGAATGGGATAGATTTAAACTAAAAAGCTTCTTTTCAGCAAAAGAAACAATCAGTGAGGTGAATAGAGAGCCAACTAATTGGGAACAAATATTTAATACATGCACATCAGATAGAGCACTAATCTCTAGAATATATAAAGAACTCAAAAAACTTTACACTAAAAAAACAAATAACCCAATCAATAAATGGGCTAAGGAATTGAGAAGACACCTCTCAGAAGAAGATACACGATTAATCAACAAATACATGAAAAAATGTTCAACATCGCTGGCAATTAGAGAAATGCAAATCAAAACTACTCTAAGATTTCACTTCACTCCAGTCAGAATGGCAGCCATCAAGAACACAAGCAACAATAAATGTTGGAGAGGATGTGGAGAAAAAGGCACACTCATACATTGCTGGTGGGACTGCAAAATGGGCAACCGTTATGGAAAGCAGTATGGAGATTTCTTGGAAAACTGGGAATGGAACCATCCTATGACCCAGCCATCCCACTCTTGGGTCTATTCCCAAAGGACTTAAAAACAGCATATTACAGTGACACAGCTATCTCAATGTTTGTAGCTGCACAATTCACAATAGCTAGGTTGTGGAATCAACCTAGATGTCCCTCAGTAAATGAGTGGATTAAGAAAATGTGGTATATACGCACAATGGAATTTTACTCAGCAATAAAAGAAAATAAATTAATGGCATTTGCAGGTAAATGGATGAAGTTGGAAGACATAATGCTAAGTGAAGTTAGTCAGTCTCAAAAATCCAAGTACCAAATGTTCTCTCTTATATAAGGAGGCTATTTCAAAGTATTGTTGGATGGGGTACATAGGAGGATTAGAGGAACACTAGAATGGTCAAGGGAAGGGAGGGTAAGGGAGGGAGCAAGAGGGGAGGGAGGGGGGGAAAAAAAGGTGGTTGAATGAGACGGATATCATTTTCCTTAATGCATGATTGAAGACCTAAATTGTACGAATATACTTTGTATACAAACAGTTGTGTGTAAAAAGATACTAAATATATGCACTATGAGTTGTACATATTAAAAATTATAAAAAAAAAAAAAAAAAAGTAAAAAGTATAAATTAAAAAAAAAAAAAAGATTGACTTGGGGGGCTGGGGTTGTGGCTCAGTGGTAGAGCGCTCGCCTGGCATGTGCGTGGCCCAGGTTCAATTCTCAGCACCACATAAAAATAAACACATTGTGTACAACTAAAGCAAATAAATAAATATTTAACAAAAAAAAAAAGAAAGATTGACTTGGTGATTTATTGCAATCTCGCCATAACAACAACATCATTTTGTATACCATGAATATATATAGTTGTAAATTGTCCATTTACAGTAAGATTTTTTAAAAATTAAGTGCACAATAGGACACAAGACAGTACAAAACAAATGGTACCAGAATGAAATAAAAAAACCTGTAGGAATTCCAGAGTGAGAGAGAGGTCTTTCCCCTGAGATAATAAGAAAGCAGAGCAGGGGTCTGGAGTTGTGGCTCAGTGGTGGAGCACTTGCCTGGCATGTGTGAGGCACTGGGTTGGATTCCCAATACCACATATAAGTAAATAAAGGTCCATTGACAACTAAAAACTATTTAAAAAGAGAGAGCGAGAGATAAGAAGAGCTATAATGAAAGAAGGGATCAGAACAACATGTTCTTTGGTCTGTATGAGAGAGAAAGAGACAGAGCAGCTTTTTTTTTTTTTTTTTTTTTTTTGTGGGTACCGGGGATTGAACTCAGTGGCACTCGACCACTGGGTCACATCCCCAGACCTTTTTTGTATTTTATTAGAGACAGGGTCTCACGGAGTTGCTAAGTGCCTCGCCATTGCTGATGGCTGGCTTTGAACTTGCGATCCTCCTGCCTCAGCCTCCCAAAGTGCTGGGATTACAGGCGTGCGCCACCGCGCCCGGCTTAGAGCAGCTTTCTTAAAAGAGTAAAAGTAAGGTCCTGAAGATGAAGCAAACCCATGGGCAATCAACCAGAAGGCTTGATTTGAGCCTCAAGAATAAGAAAAACAAAGTTATTTAAGGCTAGAATAACAATAAATAACAATCATCATCATGATATCAACTAGCAGTCACTAAATATGCATGGCCTTATTTAATCCCTACAATATCTCTGTGAGGTAGGTATAACATTTCTGTACCTTAGCAAAGTCCAAAGAGTCAGTAAATGGCAGAGATGAGATTTAAAGGCACAGCTTTGGACCCTGCCCTGGACACCTAACCACTACATGATAATGCAGTCAGTACAGTGATAAAAGTATTCTCAGCCGGGCGCGGTGGCTCACGCCTGTAATCCCAGCACTTTGGGAGGCTGAGGCAGGAGGATCGCTAGTTCAAAGCCAGCCTCAGCAGTGGCGAGGCACTTAGCAACTCAGTGAGACCCTGTCTCTAAATAAAATACAAAAAAGGGCTGGGGATGTGACCCAGTGGACGAGTGCCCCTGAGTTCAATCCCCGGTACCACAAAAAAAAAAAAAAAAAAGAAGAAGAAGAAAAGTATTCTCTAGCCCAAAAGCCTCCATCTCACCCACATCCTGCACGGGTGGTCAAATTTGGGTTTCCTCTGCGTGAGGAGGGCTGGCTGTGAAATAAAGCTAAGAAAAGAAGGTGGTGAAAAAACCCACACTATACAGAAAGTAATTTTGAAAAGCGTGGGTGGGATAGCTCTCTGACCTTAGGGGTCAAGCTTCCACACTGGGAAGAGAGACAGCCAGAGCCCATGCTTGGTTTATTTATATAAGGGAACTTCAAAGGTTTTCCATGGAATGTTCTTTTGCCAAATAAGGTAGCAGGTGGGCTGTCCAGGTCCAATGGGTCATGCCCAATTCTGGAGCTTCGAGAGCAGCCTTCCTTGCCAAGGGAAGCCTGAGGTCACATGCATTGCACACTCCATTAAGTGGGAGGAGCCACAAAATGACTTGCAATGCTGAACCAAAATCTCCTTGGCTCGAGGCCAAGTGAAGACGCTAAATAGCTCAGGAGTGGTTTCCCACACCTCCACCTCTTTTTATAGCGCACATTATTGATAAAAAAAATTTAGTATGATCACCAACAGAAAATATGTTTTTTTTTTTATGGATTACATGTATTTTGTAATAATAATATACCATACTGGTATTTTGTGTGTATTTTATAGCCCACCAAAATAAACATTATTAAGTATGAGATGTCTTGCTAAATTGTATGGAATTCATCTAAAAAGGAAGAGAAATAAAAATTTCATTTTATTTATTTATTTTTTTACACACCAGGAGAATATTTTCCCCCCATTTTGGAAACATGTTATAACCTATGGCACTGAAAAATGAATTCCATACAATTTAGCTGTGGTTATACACTGAACCATGGCAGGTGATCAATTAATCTTTGTTGAAAAATAAATGCCATTATCTATATTATCCACTTGTAGTACGTGTGTGATTTTTTTTTATCTCATCCCCTACCTGAATTTTAATTTCAAAGGCTCGTGGACAATTCCTGTATTTTAATTTTTTGTTTCCCTACCTGTGCACCGAATCAGTAAAGAAGCAAAATAGTTGCTCTGAAATGCATAGCAAAGGCCTGGTTGAGCCTCCCTCACATCTCACCCTACTGAGATCCTGACATACCTGAGCATGCCTGGCAAATACTAGTGGAGAAGTTGAGGTCAACATCAAATCTACTCATGAAAGGACTTAAAGACCTCCTGGGAGGGAAAACTCCTCTGAAAGAAAGTGAATCAAGAAGATACGAATGGCTCCACTGCAGAGAGTCTAGACAAGGATTCCGTAGCACATTACAGAAATGCTCTGTGTTAGTCCAATTCCTGTACTGAATGCCAAAATCAAATTCCAATGCCAGATGCACAGCAATCACTGAACACTGGAGGTTGAAGTAGGGAAAAATTAATCTAATCCAGAAGGTACCAAACAAGAAGATACCATGAGAAGGCAGTGGAGGTGCCAAATCCACCTTACCCCAGCAAGCATGATTATGAGCTACAGAAGGAAAAAGGGGCACAAAAGGGGAGGTGGGGTGGGGGTGGGGTTGCTGGTAGTTTCACACATCTTGGTAAAATCAAAATTTTCAGACTTCTTGGTGAGGGTGAACACTCTATAGTTCTGCATACTGAGCTTGTAAATTACCCAGTATAACAAAGATAGGAAGATTGTCAATTGATAATTACAGAAATGAAAATAGATATTGTGTTTAGCTTGACCAGAGGGGAAAAAATGTCCTTCTTTTTTAATTTTAAGGAGGAAGAGCGGCTCAAGCCTCTTACAAGAGAAAATATTTTACAATTTCATGAGAGTCTTGTGAGAAGCAGATGCCAAGATGCAACTAAATATGCCAAAGGGAAAAAAAATGTATTAGGGAATGTGATGCTAAGAGAAAATCGAGGGGGGAGCGGGTAAACAGAGAGTCATCAAACAGCAATGCAGGTCCATCCCCAAGAGGAGACCGGAAAGGGAAGGAAGGTCCAGTGGAAGCTGGTTAGACACAAGGCAGCTCTCAGGAAAGTTTGACGAGCTGGCAGGAAAGCTCAAATCAATCACCTATCAGAGCTGTGTCTTATCTCCCAGGGATGAGTCAGCCTTAGTATCCCTCCTGTGCTAGATGGTCAACAGGGAGCAGCCCGCTGGAAGTGTGGCCTCAGTGCAAACATGATGGTGATATAGCACAGCTACTGGACCCACCTCAATTACTGTACAATGGGATCTGATCTGTGCATGGTCATAGTCTCCAGAATGACAAGTTACCCATTCAACTTCCCCTGCTGGGAAGAGAGAGGACTATGGGTGAAAACTCCAGAACTCTATTTATTCTTTAACAATTTCAACAATGTGTAACGATGAATGCGAGAGAGACATTCTCCCTTCATGGGTCACCTGGCAGATCACTGCATATCCATGGAACCAGTAATATACTGGCCGGGAGCGGTGGCGCACGCCTGTAATCCCAGCACTTTGGGAGGCTGAGGCAGGAGGATGGTGAGTTCAAAGCCAGCCTCAGCAATGGCGAGGCACTTAGCAACTCAGTGAGACCCTGTCTCTAATAAAATACAAAAAAGGGCTGGGGATGTGACCCAGTGGTTGAGTGCCGCTGAGTTCAATCCCCAGTACCAAAAAAAAAAAAAAAAAAGAAACAATATACTGTCCTTCTGTTGAAGTGTTACAGAGCCCAGCAGAAGCAGCGATACTGACCAGTACTTACTTGCAGCATATTAAGCTCTATAAGCAGCTGAGAAGAGCCAGAGTTAAGGAGTAACAAAACAGTAGGGCACTGTGTGGTAACTGACAATACTCGTTCATAAGCACACGTGAGCCACCCCTGCAGTTGCTGGAGAATAACCAGGAGGAACATTAGAGGGGTATGGAGGAAGCAAGAGCCAGAAATTTTGTTTCTCCTATTTATAACAACCCATCTTAAGTCCTAGATTGGTGAAGTGACACCTGCTAATATTATTTGACTTGGAACCAATTAAATTTCTTTTCTCTGGAACAAGTATATTGCTGCTCTATAATAAGATTATGCACGCAAATGGCTTTCCCTCAGCACATTAAACATAGCTACAGGGGAGAGGGGTAGGAGAAGCAGCCAAAAATGTGTTTACTACTAGGCTAATACCATCTGCTCTCAAAACACTCCCAGATTTCAATTGCTTTGTTATTTTTTCTGATGGGAAGTAAGAATTCAGCAGTCCTTGGATGTGCTATTACTGAGCAGTTCAGTCAGATTCTAGCCAGACACGCCCACTTGAAACATCCTGTTCTTTAGTGAATTTGATCAACAGTATTTTCACTGAATCTCTTCTGAGAATCTGTCAGTCAGAATAACACAATTGCTATTTCAGCAACAATAATAAGGATCAGACAAAATTGCTTGTTGTTCCCTGTGAACGAGTTCATTTGGCTTTAGCCTTTGGCTATTAACGCATAGAGAACAGAGTCACGAAGAATCACAAAAATCTATCTCTGCTGTCCGTGAAGGTAATGAGAAAACTGAACTGCCTGGTTGCAGCAATGTGGAAGATTAGCTGGATGCAAGCTAGAAGCTGGGTTTCCCTTGGGATTAGGGATGTGCCATCTCAGAAGGCAATCTGGTACTTGATCGACAGGTTGGACAGTAACCTAACCTTTTACACTTTTACAGTAAGAGCAAATGTGAGGTTGCTATGGGCTAGTATTCTGGGAATTTGGACACCTCATCTGGGAGAGGTAGTTCAGCCCTATTCTAGCTCACATTTCACAGGTTCTTACCCCCATTTGCCAGTATAGAAGAGAAAACCCCCACACACATCCCTCAGGCCACTAATTATATCTGTGTCTCCTTGGAGACATACTTTTTGTGCTAACAAAAGTTCAATTAGCCAAATTTTCTTCCTCTTCTTCTGTTCTGCTTCTTCTTTGCTAGATGTTACTGTGCTCCCCAGGCACTCATAGCAACCTTTCAGGCCTGCCACTCCACTGAGGACCAACACATGCACCCTACCTCCCCATGCATCCTCTATGGATAATCACATCTGCCAAGCACCACCATAATTTGCCTCGGGTATTCTCCATGCCTACAAAGTGTCCCTCCTTTAGCACCATCTGTGTTGGTTTCCATGCATTTTTTTTTGACCATTGGAGAAATACCAAAGTTACTCTTAATTCTGGAGCAAAATGGGAGGTGGGAGTGGGGAAATGGGCCTCTTTTTTGGTGTGTTGCACTCTGCTGAGAAGTACTGCATTAGTCAGGGTTCTCCAGAGAAGCAGAACCAATAAGACAGCTATAGATGTGTAAGAGGGGATGTATATTCTGGGCTCACAAGATTATGGAGGCCAAGACATCTCACAATATGCCATCTACAACTGGAGAACCAGGAAAGCTGTTGGTGTAATTCAGTCTGAGTCCAAAGACCTGGAAGCCAGCTTTAAAACCCAATGGTATAAGTCCCAGAGTCCCAAGGCTGGAGAACTAGGATGCCAAAGCACAGGAAAAGACAGGTGCCAGCTCAAGGGCAACGTGTATTGCTGCATGTGATGAAAAAATTCCTCCCTCAAAATTCCCCAAAGGTTTCAACCTAGAACAGGATATTTCCAGACAAAATTATTATAATCATAACCAAGATATGCTAAGCAATATCCCCCAAGGGTAATAAAATCAAATTCATACCGTGCTCCAGGCCTAGATGCCCCAGATGCAAAAAAGGTATACATTGGGCCAATCAATGCCATTCTAGATATGATATATATGGAAATGATTTATCAAGGTTTCAAAAAACGGGGCAACGGGGCCCAATGCCCCGGGGCCCACAAATGTACGAGGCACTAGAGGAGGAAGGCCCTCAGATTTTCAAATGATTCCTCGTCACAGTCCCTCCTACCCAATTAACCTCCCTTATCAGAGGGACAAGAGGAAGTGCAGGATTAGATCTCTGTTCTACTGCCCGGATGGTCCTGACACCTGAAATGGGGGTTCAGCTGATTCCTACGAGGGAATCAGGGGACCTCTCCCTTCAGGAACTGTGGGGGACTAATCCTTGGGCGTAGTTCCCAAAAGTTTATTAGGCTTTAATGTTTATACCAGGGGTTATTGATTCAGATTATAATGGAGAGATTAAAATAATGCTAAGTACACACAGGGGCATCATCTCCGTAAATCAAGGAGACAGAATCGCACAGCTGCTCCTCATTCCCAGTCTCCATAATTCTTTTTAAAAGCATGCCACAAAATAGAAATAGCAGAGCATTCGGTTCCACTGGTTCAGGACCTATGGCTTTCTGGGTCCAGGACTGTTCACGGAGGCCTATGTGCAAATTAAAAATTCAAGGTATAGAGATGGGAGGGCTGATTGATACAGGAGCTGACTCTTCCATCATAAATCTACAACAATGGGCCTAAGCACTGGCCTCTACAGAAAGCCTCAACCAGTTTAAGAGGCTTGGGATACAGTAATAAACCCCAGCTCAAAGTGCTGTAATCTTAAATTGGCAAGACAATGAAGGCCATAACAGGAACATTCAAACCCTATGTTTTAAACAGCTTGCCCAGTTACCCTATGGGGAAGAGATATTTTACATCAAATGGGGCTACAACCTAGCGACCAAGCCTGCAGGTGTTAAGAATAAAAATCCTACTCATTAAATAAAAAAGGCAAAGGACATTTTTTCTAGGGGCCACTGAGAAAACAATTTTTAAAAATACCATGGCTCTCTAATAAGCCAGTTTGGGTCCCTCAGTGGCCCCTATCCAAAGAAAAATTGCAAGCGGCCCATCAATTAATTAAAGAACAATTAGAAGCAGGAGACACATAGAGCCTTCCACCTCTCCCTGGAATTCTCCCATATTTGTAATTAAGAAAAAATCAGGTAAATGGAGACTATTACAAAGATCTAAGACAAAATTAACAAAACAATGCAAATTATGGGCCCTACTCAACCCCCCTGGACTTCCTAATCCTGTAGCTATTCCAAAAAAACTATTACCTTATAACCCTTGATATAAAGGACTGTTTTTCTTTTCCATTCCCCTACATCCTCTGGATGCCCCCAGGTATTGCTTTTTCAATTCCTTCGTATTAATATTAATGGCCCTGATAAAAAGATATCAATGGAAAGTTATTGCCGCAGGGAATGGCAAATAGCCCTACACTGTGCCAACTATATGTGGACAACGAGCTATACAGCCCATTAAAACAAAATATCAAGACCTTATGTGTCTACACTACATGGACGATGTTTTATTAGCTCACCCTAATCAACAAATCTTATTTAATATATTTAGTGAAATAACAAAAAATCTAAAAAAAATATGGATTATATATAGCAGAAGAAAAAGTTCAAAGCAGATCACCTATACTATATTTAGGCTTTAAAAATTCATGGATACTTTTGTTAAACCCCAAAAAATTCTAATAAGTAAAGAACATTTGACCACCCTCAATGATTTCCGAAAAACTTTACTGGGTGACATTAATTGGCTTCGCCCTACACTAAAGCCTCACTACTGGACAATTAAACCCTTATTTGACATCCTTCGTGGAACCCTGACCCATCCTCCACCTCGAACATTAACTCCTGAGGCCCAGGAGAGCTCTAAAATTAGTAGAACAGGCCATTGTAAGATCCCCATTGTAGCGATAGATTTGATTTTGCACAACCACTAATATTGATTATTATTCCTTCACAATATACTCCAACAGAGGTATTTTGCAACAGGGACCTATATTATGGATACATTTGCCTGTCTCTCCTAAAAGTACAATTGAGGTCTTATACCTCCATGGTAGCTAAACTTATTCTTCAAGGACTTAAAACCTCTACTAAAATATTTGGGAATTCATCCCCGCTACTATTATTACTCCTTATTCATCGTCACAAGGTTGAATAATTGTGCTTCAATGATAATGAGTTGGGGCTATAGCTAGATGCTCTACTTCTGCAAATTTTGACAATCATATTCCTAAATCTCCTATACTGTCCTTTTGTATCAATCATCCTATCATATTCCCACAGGTAATAAAAAATCCAACCCATTCCTAAAGCATTTAATGTATTTACAGATGGATCCTCTAACGGTACAATTGCTGCAGTAGTCACTCAAAATGAAAAAATGATTCATATCACTAATCAAAAATCAGCTCAATTAGTGGAACTCGAAGCTTCAATAATAGCTCTGGAAAATTTTTAAATGAACAGCCTATGAATATTTTTTTCAGAACAAACAGCCATTATATTGTACATGCTGTGTCCAAAATTGGAGCTAGCAGGTCCAATAGCACACATACTCCAGCTTTTAAATTGTTTTCTCAAATCCAAAAATCACCTATGGCAACGAAAAGAACCTTTATTTATAGGTCACATAAGAGCTCACACTAATCTGCCTGGTCCTCTCCATTGAAGGTAATCAAAAAGCTGACGCCCTCACCTAAAACAATATTTATATTTTACTACAGTACAACATGCTACTTTATTTCATTCCCAGTTCCAAGGTTAACAGCACTACCTTAAGACAAAAATTTAAAATCACAAAAGAACAAGCTCGTAGAAATTGTAAAAGAATGTCCATCCTTGTCGTAACACTCTTGCCCAATCCCACATTATGGGGTTAACCCCACGAGGTTTGACTGGCCCAATCATTTGTGGCAGATGGGATGTCACACATGAGGCCAAGTTTTGGAAAATTACGATTTATTCATGTCACCATAGATACCTGCTCAGGCATGAGTTTTTGCTTCTTTACATTCCGGAGAAAAAGTTAAAGATACTATATACTCATTGTCTGCAAGCTTTTTGCTGCATTGGCATCCCCAAAATGCTTAAAACAGATTAATGGCCCTGCAAATATACATCCACATCCTTCAAACAATTTTGTACAAAGTTATTCAATTATTATCCACAAAATACAGGTATCGCTTTATAATCTCATCAGGGACAAGGAATAATTGAAAGAGCAAATCGGAACACTTAAAAATATTTTACTAAAGCAAAAAGATGGGAAACTGGAAAAATCCTAAGGACAGATTGGCAGTTGCCCTGTTTAGTACCCTAAATTTCTTAACTTTAGATTCTAATGGACATTCGGCCTGGAGATAGACACTGGAACCCACACCCAACAACATAAACCTTTGGTTTACTGGAAGGATGTTCTCTCAGGTACATGGAAGGGTCCAGACCCAGTATTAATTTGGGGGGAGAGGATCTGTTTTGTGTTTTTCCAAAGCAACGAATCCTCTCCAATATGGATACCATCTAGATTGATAAAGCAGTGTACAAAAGTCAAAGGGATCAAGACGAAGTTATTGAGGAGTCTAGATTGAATAAAACGAAGTGCAATGTCAAGAGGACCAAAATGAAGGTATGGAGTGATTCCCTTAAAAGAGTTCTCCATTAAATTTACAACTTAAATTTCATTCTTCCCCGGCCGGACAAGAAGATCTCTCTTCACAGTGAATACAACAATTGTAAATTTTTTTTTTCTCATTTATATAATGTCTTTTATGTCTGTCTTGCATTTGTCTAAATTTTCATGTTAATGTGATGTCACAAATATGTTTATATGTGCATCTGTCTAGTGTGACGTCACAAATAATTAAGCGCTTAAAAAAAAAAAAAAAAAAGGTAGATAGATATAGATCCAAATAACAAATAACGTTAATTCAATTTAAGCTTAGAATATTCTAATTTGATAATCAATAGAATAGATAGATAAATAGATATTTATATAAGTTTCAGAGAATATTTTAGATAATCAATTATAATGATAATTCAATTTGATGATTTATAGTTGTCTCCGGGACTTCTCTTCAGCGGTGAATATGTTTTAATGTTATATAACCTGATATTTTTGGTTCTGTTCCGACAGAGGATCATTTATTTGTTATTGACTTCATTTGTTTAGGTAGCTGATTAATTTGAATTATTTCAACAGGGTATAGGATTGCTGTGTATATAGAGACTCGAGGATTCCAGCTAACAAAAATTATTTTTCCAAAATGCCTTTAGCTTTTCTTTATCTTTAATGCAGTAAACACCCTCAGTTTCTCTTTGATTATTTCTGAATGTGATATTTTGCCAGCTTATGTTTGTGGTTGAGCTTGAGCAGCAATGTGTGTGAGCAGAGATCAACTTTTATTTTCTACTCTAATTAGTTTCTTTTTTTTTAGTGTTGACAGCTCACACTTTTGATCTCAGTGCTGGAATAGCACAGCCTTTCCCCTTAATAATGGATGCTTGAGTTTTTAGGTAGCGGGCCCTGAAGAATTTGCCGGGGTGGTGGAAATGTCTGGACATAAAAAGAACAGGCTGCTGCAACAACTTGCAAGGGAACCGAGCGGTCGCTGCAAGAAGCATCCCCTGCTGCTCAAGCATCAACAAACCTCACCCAGCAGTGTGGCCTCTGCTCTGCATGCATGGGCCTCCTGAATCTATGTGTATAACTTATGGACATTTTGATTTTCCATTATTTTGCGGACAATTGCGGGACAATGCCTTGCGGGTATTTGTCTAAGAGAACTCAAGTGCGTTTCACTTGATGAAACTAAGGGCAGCTGATTGGCTTAAAGAACTTGATACGCTATGGAAACTTGGCTCGTCAGCAGTAGGCTTGCCGCCTTAAAGCCGCAGCATCTCCTAAAAATTGGACGGCTGTTAGTCAACACACAGTTCGATCCTGAAGGGCTCTAATGGATGGGCTGGTTAGCCTATGACGGGTTAAAGATCCCCAGAGGGGGACAACCTAAGACACGGGCACAGTCGCACGGTGGACAGTCTAATGTGGGCCGGCCAATGTCAACCTAAGCCAGGAGTCAGGGACAGCCTAGACTCCCATGACGGGGTAAGAATGTCGCTTTGCACATGGACGTCCTAGAACAGTCCCCTCTTTATAAAACTAAAAGGGGGAAATGAAGGAGACCTATAATCAAGGAGATAGCTAAAGATTGCGGTTAGCTGAGAGCCATAAAAAGATGTTCTAGTTTTCCACCCTGATATTAATACATGTATTCAAAGAATCTTTGTAATGCCCCGTGAACACTGCATGACGCACCTGTAAGCTTGAGCTGTAAGCACGTGTCCTTGTAAAAGCTATATGTATATAACTGGGTGAGGTTCGTTAGTGTGTGTGGGGAAGAAGAAGTGGTGGTTGGAGTTTAGAGCATTTGGAGGTGATTGCTGGAGCTGGAGAGAGGAGAAGAACTAAAAGGACCTTTTTTCATTTTTCATCCTGCCTCCGAATTTTCCTGTGCGTTCGCCCTGCTCCAAGCGACTTCCGCTTCAGGCAGCGACAGTATGCATTAGTCAGGGTTCTCCAGAGAAGCAGAACCAATAAGACAGCTATAGATGTGTAAGAGGGGATGTATTCTGGGCTCACAAGATTATGGAGGCCAAGACATCTCACAATATGCCATCTACAACTGGAGAACCAGGAAAGCTGTTGGTGTAATTCAGTCTGAGTCCAAAGACCTGGAAGCCAGCAAACCCAATGGTATAAGTCCCAGAGTCCCAAGGCTGGAGAACTAGGATGCCAAAGCACAGGAAAAGACAGGTGCCAGCTCAAGGAGAAAGAGAGAATTTGCCCTTCCTCTACCTTTCTGTTCTATTCAGGCCCTCAGGGGTTTCTAAATGTCCACTCACACTGATGAGGGTGATCTTCTTACTCAATCCACCTATTCAAAGGCCAGTCTTTTCTAGATACACTCCCACAGACTCACCCAGAAATGTTTTGCCAGTTATCTGGGTATCCCTGAACCTAGTCAAACTGACACATCAAATTCACCATCACAAGAACTAAGCAATACTACCTCGCTCTCATGCCAGTATCTTCCCACACATGAATTCATAAGGAAGTTCATCCAGGGGCTACACAACAGGAATAGATATGACTTTCCTTCTCTCAGGAGGCATCTAGGTTCACAAAGCAAATCAATTCCGCCCAGGCCTGCTCTTAGTATACAAGACATCTGCTGACCAATCTGGAACAGTGCACTAGACACACCTTACACTCCAGCTGAGGCCCCACCACATAACATCCCTGCACAGGATCTGCAGCATGTCATGGTCTCTACCAATGAACTTGGGGTCCAAGTATAAAGTGGCTTCTCTGAACTCCAGATAAAAAGCACATGTTTGTTTTGTTCCCCCACCACCACCACCACCCACCACCCCTGTGGCTTCCTATAGCTCCCAGATTAAGTTCTAAATACTCTGAGGCAAAATCCTGGCCCTCCTCTCCAGTAATTCCAAACTTGCAGAGTTCCTCAACCTTTGTCTCCATTTGCATTTACTATTCTCTCTGATTAGAACATTTTCCTTCATTTCCTCAACAGCTCCCACCTTGTTTGATGAGTCAGTGATTGACAAATGCATTTAGTTCAAGTGCCCCTTTCCCCAACTCTCAAGGCAAGGGCAACTAGGCCTCTGTGACCTATGAAGCCATATACACTACTGATTTCACCATGTAGTCCACCTTCTTGCCATCACCCCTCCTTATGAATTGGATTGTGTCTCTTACCCCTGTAGACTCAGTGCCTAGGCATATAGTGCACAGTATGAGGTAGGAATTCCATAGCATTCGTTAGATAAATAGATGTGTGAATGTAAAGTGATTAACTAATACTTTTTAAACTCTGAGGAATTATAGCAAATTTTTTCCATATCAGTAAATGGTTTTAAAAATGAAATGTTCTAACCTTTCATCGTTTTAAGTTCAGATGTTTACAAGAGCTGTAGTAACTTGAACTACCCAGAATTTCTTGATCTAAGAATAGCATATTCTGGGCTTCCTACCACCAAGCAGGCTGACAGCTGTTTATTTGGTTGGCACATAATAGGCTTTAAAGGAATGATTTTCTCTGCTGTTGAAGTTGAGTGGCAAACAATGTGATTCATTGTGGATTTTTTTTCTTTTATTTTTAGAAATTTTTTAAATTTAAAAAAGCAATAACTAATTAGAATGCTTGTTCCATACACAATTGCAGTTCTTAACATTTTTGTCATATTGCTTCAAGTCTTTCTTTAATAAATGAATTAAAATACTTTAGATAAATGCAAGGTCCCACTGAACCACCTAGCCCAGTTCTATGCTCCTTCCACCTCCCCAGAAATGACAGCTGTTATGAGTTTGGAGCATAACACAACTTTCTATAATTAACCCTTTAGACCTGGTATCCAGATTATGCTAGCTGGAGAGGTAGGTTTTATTCTTTCTTCTCTGAAACAGTTTTTGTAAAACAGAATTTGGGGTTTGTTTGGTTGTTTGGTTAGTTGGTTGGTTTTGGTTTTTGTACAACATTAAAGTGTAGAGGGTTCTGATCTTTTTGGAGCTTTGAAGGAAATTTTTGGCTACTTACATTGTGATTTTTCATGGCTATAGGTCTTATTTAGTAGTTTTCCTGTTTCCTCTCAAGTTAACTCTAGTGTTTATTATTTTACTAGAAAGTTATCCATTCTATCTTTTTGTAGTTTTATTAGTGGTATCGCTTTGCATTATATTTGCCTAGACTCTATTTTAAAGATCTCTCATCTATTTGTATGTTCCCCTTTTAACATTTTTTCATAATAAAAGTTTTTTTTTAATTTTTTTATTATTTATTTACTTATTCATCATGCACAAGTATAGTATCTTTTTACATACAACTGCTTGTATACAAAGTATATAAGTACCATTCAGATCTTCAATCATGCATTTAGGATAATCATATCCATCTCATTCAACCACCAATTTTTTTCCAACCCCCCCCTTACTCCCTCCCTCCCCTCCCTTTCCGTTGACCATTCTAGTGTTCCTCTGATCCTATGTACCCCCTTCCAACAACTCTGTGAACCAGCCTCCTTATATCAGAGAAAACATTCGGTACTTGGATTTTTGAGATTGACTAATTTCACTTAGCATTATATTCTCCAACTTCATCCATTTACCTGCAAATGCCATTATTTTATTCTCTCTTATTGCTGAGTAAAATTCCATTTTGTATATATACCATATTTTCTTTATCCACTCATCTACTGAGGGGCATCTAGGTTGGTTCCATAACCTAGCTATTGTGAATTGTGCTGCTATAAACATTGAAGTGGCTGTGTCACTGTAATATGCTGTTTTTAAGTCTTTTGGGAATAGACCCAGGAGTGGGATGATAAGCCCCAAGTCTCAATAATGATGAAAATTTTGCCAATCTTCTTACATTTATTTACATTTATCCTTATCCCCATCACTTTCTTTTTCTTTTTTCCCCTTGTCTTTCTTTCCTTTCTTTCCTTCTGTCATTATTTCTTCTAGAATTTTTCTTTTTTTGTTCTTTTTTTTTTTTTTTTTTGGTAGTGGGAATTAAACCTAGGGGCACTTTACCCCTGAGCTACATCCCCAGCTTTTTTCATTTTTCATTTTGAACCAGGTTTCACTAAATTGCTTAGGGCTTCACTAATTTGCTGAGGCTGGTCTTGAACTTGCAATCCTCCTGTCTCAGCCTCCCAAGTCACTGGGATTTATAGGCATGTGTCACAGTGCTGGACTTCTTCTAGAATGTTTTAATGGAAAGCCCAGGAATCATGATCATTAAATATGAATATCTAATTAACAAAATTTTTAAACAGCCACACACTAGTTTCTTAACTAACAAAATTAATAGTATTCTGAATTCTATTTAAGAATTTATATTCAAATTTCTGATTGTCTCAAAAAATGTTTTTTCCAGTTTGTACAAATTAGGATTCAAACAAAATTCATACATTGTATTTGGTTAATGTCCTTATTCTCTAATAGTTTCCTGTCTCTCCCTCTCTCTCTCCTCTCTTCTCTTCTTCTCTTCTCTCTCTCTCTCTCTCTCTCTCTCTCTCTCTCTCTCTCTCTCGTGTACGCATGCATGCACGTTATTACTTTGTCAGATAAATAGGACTAATATCCTGTGTGGTGTCCACATTCTATATTGGTTGCACTCTCCCTTTGATGTCCTTTAACTTATTCCTTTATCTTCTGTATTTCCCACAAAATGCTAATTCAATCTGAGTTCATCTAAACTGATGAATAGATTCAGGCTCAATTTTTTTTGGAAAGAATATTTCATAGTTGCTCCTGTATATGCTTTATGACATAAAATTGCAAGGCAGATGATGTCTGGTTTTCCAAGCTATAGTATTTCTAAGACTGTTCAGTAAATTCTGATTGCTTTAGAAGCCATAATAAACAGTTGCCCTGACATTATTTAGTGGGAATTGCAAACTAGTAACATTTTAATTCTATCCATAGGTATAATATCTCAATTTTTATTCACAAAAATTCTTCCATAAAGCAGTTTCCTTCATCAAATTCTATTGGGTTATTCAAAAAACATAGTTCAGATAGGAAGGCAAGAACCCCTTTATATATATCAGTGGTCATGGCTGTGGTTAATACCCTGTCAACCTCTAATGGTTCCAAATAAATTCCATGGATACTCTTATGAACTAGAGATTCTTCTATTTTTTGCTGTTTTAATCAGTAACTGATGATTAAATCTTTCTGCTGCTCAAATTTGTTTCATTTTAGGCCAGTAGCACCTTCAAGGTGGTTTTTCTGACTTTCTTTTGACATGACTCCTCCTACTTTTATTTTTAAATAAGTTCTTGAAGAAAATAGCAAAAAATACACTTTCATAAACTTAAAAAGCAGGAAAATTAAAACTGATTTTTCTGACCTCGAGCATACTTCATATTGCAATATAAACAATTGTGATAATAACTATCATCATAGTGACATCTAATATTTTCAAAACATGATTTCTTCAAAGCACTTGAGACTCACAAAATTCATATAGGAATAAATACAGATTATATTATTATCTCAATTTTTCAAATAAAAAAAGGAAAGGAAAATGCACCACACAACTAACTAGTTAAATGGTCAACCCAGAATGAACTTTACCTTTTATATATGAAAGTAGTATTTAAGGTCTTTCAAAAATACAGATTCCTGGGCTGGGGATGTAGCTCAGTGGTAGAATGTTTACCTAGAATGTGTGAGGCCCTGGGTTCATTTTCCAGTACTTAAAAAAAAAAATGGATTCCAAATCAAATGCTCATTTTACTAAATGTTCCCAACCTTTTAGAAAATATTTATTGAAAAAAATGCACACAGAATAAAACAATAGTAGTTCTAAATAAATTCACATTATATTAAATCCTATCTACGAATATTTGGAAAATAGAAATAGAAATTATGTGTTCAGTCTATATGTTGTGACTGGTTTGAATATAGATTCACAAGCTTTAGCAGTAGCATAACACCTAGGCACTGACCCAATCTGAGACATTCATGGAAGATTTTCAGTCCATTAAAATTTCATCAACAATGTGACATCACGAAACTCCCCTTGAACTTCTCAAAGGCTAGCATATCCTTGATAAAATTGGATTATGGTAGAATCCAAAATGAATCATTCAGTGGGAAGGCCAGAACATCCTACTGGCCTTCTTTAAGCTTCTAGAAAATAATAAATCTGAAATGAAACTAAGCTAAAAAGAAGAAAAATGTGAGACAATGATGGAAATTTGACCATCCCTCCTCCAAAGCTGATAAATTCTCAATTCAACTATTTACTGAAAGATGTGGCTTTTTTCCCCCAAACAAACCTGCCCTGAACTTGCAACACAAAAGAATATTTTGCTGACAAAGGCCAGCATTGTCTTTATGAATATTTTACATCGTTATCGGAGATTAAAACATGGACTTACTATCACATTTTTTAAAACTAGCAGAATAAATATAATAACTAACTAGAACTATCTCCATGTAAACTTGTTAATAAAATGGATAGTTTTACTCTCTCTTTAAGAATAAGACAGAGATAAAATACTTTTGTTATTATTCATCACAACTAACATTTTACTTAAATAGAACTAACTTTTAAATATAAAAATAATATTTGCAAATTTTGGAGAAGGGGAGAAATGTTAGAGGAAAAATTGAATAGAAAATAGCATTGTTAACCATTATTAATACTTTGTCACTTATCTTTCAGTATCCAAAACACACTTATGCTTTTCATTTCTAAGAATATAATGTCTCATACTCAGAACAAATGAAAAAATGCATGCCAGAGGAAAAGACATGAATTAGTTATGGTGGTTCCTATGGAAAGAGGTTGGAAGGAGGGGGGGAAGGATGCTTCACTTCTGGCTTAGTAAATCCTAAACTATATTTATACTTTACTAAATAAAATTAAACTCAGTAGTAAAACTACATAGTGAGGACTACAGGGGAAAAATCTGTTATCATTATTTTTAGCCTTGTTAAATTATTCTTACTGTCTTATATTTGCATAGATTTGAAGCACTGGAGGTGAACTGAGATTACTTCGTCCCATCTCTGTTTTATAGATGAGAAAATTAAAACCAAGTTAAATAACCAGACAGCAAGGCCACTTCTCTAATCCCTTTGACCTTTATGTTACAGATTAATATTAATTTACCTTGAGCAGTTAAAAGGCATAGCATTTTACTGATACACTTTGACATTAGTCTGGGTGTGGCATATGCATATTCTCGCTCATTAAGAGATTTTACCCAACAGACTAATCCAAACAAATTCTCCCTTGTGATTCCCTTTTATATGCATTCTGTTCTTTTCCTTTCTAGCACTTACCACGATTTTTAATTACACATTACTTGTGCTTATTTATTGTCTTCTCCCACACCAGACCCTGAAGTCCTTAAAGGCAAATCTTCTACAAGTTCAGTTCTCCACTGTAAACTCAGTGCCTAAGACATGTTCCATAAGCAGGATCAAACCTTGTTCTCAGTGTGGTCATTGGGAGTTGTCTCCTAACTCACTATCAGGATCCTCTTCTTCACTTCAGCCCATTAAAGCTAGTTCTCAGTTTGGCCATATATGTGCAATTTACAAATGGCTTTTTTAGCCGGGTGTGGTGGCGCACGCCTGTAATCCCAGCACTTGGGAGGCTGAGGCAGGAGGATTGCGAGTTCAAAGCCAGCCTCAGCAATGGCGAGGCACTTAGCAACTCAGCGAGACCCTGTCTCTAATAAAATACAAAAAAGGGCTGGGGATGTGGCCCAGTGGTCAAGTGCCTCTGAGTTCAATCTCTGGTACCAAAAAAAAAAAAAGGCTTTTTTGTAGGATAAAGGAAAAGTTAGCGTAGGGAAGTTAAAAAAAACACTCAGTGCTTCGCACGGTGCCTTGTGTTCAATAGGTACAGGGTAACATGCAGCCAGAGGGTCATAAAGATGTTGACTGATTCACTTTACTGACTGTCCTTTCGTGGGCACCCAAGTTACTTCAACTTATGGCATTTACTGTGTTCTAAAATTTAGACAATGTAAGAAGCATGTTTTATATGTTTATGTATTTTAAACATATAGATTAGCTATACTGTTATCTCTTTCACAGACTAAGGCTGAGAGAGGTCGGGAAAATGTCAAAAGGTCAGAAATTGAGTGCTATAATTTGGTTACGATTAGTTCCCCAGATACTCAGGTGCTGGAAGTTTGGTCCCCAATATAATGTACTGAAAGGTGGCAGTTCACCTTTCACCCAGTGGGAGGTGACTGGGTCATGGCCCACCTTCATGAAGTAAGTGAGTTAATTCTCTCAGGAATAGATTAGTTCTCTCGAGAGCAGGTTGTTATATTGAGTTAGCTAGCCCTTCCCTGGTATCTTGCTTCCTTTCTCATCATGTGTTCTCTTCTGCACATACCACTCACCTTTAACACAACTTCCTGTCATAATGCCATCTGCCCTGTCGAGATATAGCCATAGGGCCCTCCCCAGATGCCAGCATCATGCTATTTGGACCCTCCAGGACAAGAATTGTGAGCCAGATATATTTCTTTCTTCATAGAGTATCCAACTTCAGCTATTTTGTCACAGCAACCACAAAATGGCCTAAGACATATAGCAAATAACAGATGCAGAGTTCAATCTCAGGTTTGATGTAGGGTCTAAGATCTGAATCCTTTTGCTATTGCTTGCAAATGTCCTAGTTAACTGAGTTTGAGATTCAGTAATAGGAATAGTTTCTCTTTACCCTCAATTTAAAAGTTTTCTGAGCTTCTGAGTTAATATGCTAATAATAGCAGATTAAACAAATATTTCTAATTTTAGTCCCTCAAAACTCACCTAAACTAATAGATCTTACTTTTTTTTTTTTTTTTTTTTTTTTTTTTTTGGTGCCACAGATTGAACCCAGGGACAATTAACAATGGAGTTACATTCCCACCCCTTTTTATTTTAAAAAAAAGGGCCTCACTAACTTGGTGAGGATGGTTTTGAACTTGTGATCCTTCTGCCTCAGCCTCCCAAACTGCTGAGATTACAGGCATGGACCACCACGACAGGCAATAGATAATTGTTTTAAAGGCAAAATGCCATGAGAACAAGGAGAACTGAAAGAGAAAGCAGCAAACAAATGCTGGAAGCAATAAAACAAAAGGACAGTTGTAACTAATTTAGCAAAGCTAAGTCAGCTGAATCCAGAACTGGTAGTCGGTAACTGAGAGCCCACCCAATTCACACTGCTCACATTGGTGGCACTTGGGAGATGAGATGAGGGGCGAAAATAAGAAGTAATTGAAAAATTGTTAGGTCCCAAGATCCCTTCTCTGACCCTAGCTTTGACAAGCAAAGGACTGGAGGGGTTTTGTTGTTGTTCATTTGTTTTTCATTTATTTTTATTTTTATACTTTTTTTAAATTAAATTTTGTATTTATTCTAATTTGTTATGTATGACAGCAGAATGCAATTCAAGTCATATTCCACATATAGAGCACAATTTTTCAAGTCTCTGGTTGTACACAAAGTAGATTCACACCATTTATGTTTTATACATGTACTTAGAGTAATGGTGTTCATTTCATTCCACCAAAGGACTGGAGTTTTACTCCTGGGAGAGAGTCTCTGGACTCTACAGGCACAGTTGAAGGCAAACTGTCCTTTTGAAAAGAGGTTTTAAGACAGGCGCGGTGGCGCACGCCTGTAATTCCAGCACTTTGGGAGGCTGAGGCAGGAGGATCGCGAGTTCAAAGCCAGCCTCAGCAATGGTGAGGCACTTAGCAACTCAGTGAGACCCCGTCTCTAATAAAAATACAAAAAAGGGCTGGGGATGTGACCCAGTGGTCGAGTGCCCTGAGTTCACTCCCCAGTACCAAAAAAAAAAAAAGAGGTTTTTTTTGTGTTTTTTTTTTTTTTTTGTGTGGTACCGGGGATTGAACTCAGGGGCACTTGACCACTGGGCCACATCTCCAGCCCTTTTTTTGTATTTTATTAGAGACAGGGTCTCACTGAGTTGCTAAGTGCCTCGCCATTGCTGAGGCTGGCTTTGAACTCGCGATCCTCCTGCCTCAGCCTCCCAAAGTGCTGGGATTACAGGCGTGCGCCACCGCGCCCGGCAAAAAAAGAGGTTTTAAAAGAGTATGTCCTATGTTGATGCTTTGGTCAACAGTGGACCATACATATAATGCTGGTCCCATAAGATTATAATGGAGCTGAAAATTTCCTATTTCCTAGTGATGCAGAAGCCAAGGGAACATTGTAGTGCAAGGTATTACTCACATGCTGTAAACAAACTTCCTGCACTGCCAGTCTGTGATATCTGTATATCAGATAATTACTTACAGTACATAATACTTGATACTTGATGATGATCAACAACTGTGCTATATGATGATCATGTGCTTATTGTGATGATCATGTGCTTATTGTGCTATATTTTCTGTTATTTGAGTGCAATCCTTCTACTTATAGAAAATTTACTGTAAAACAATTTGATATGTTACACCAACAGCAGTTTCATAGCTCATCACACCAAGTTGCTTGATGCAATCAAGAGGCCACGTAGAACAGTGGAACTATACCATCTAGGTTTGTCTAAGTAGACTCTATGGTGTTTGCACAACAATGTAATCTTAACTATGCATTTCTCAGAATATAGCCCCATCGTCAAGTGATGCGTGACTGTATATGTATGTAGTGAGTCCACCTTCCACTCAGCCCTCTTTTCCCACTCAACTCTCAGAAGAGTGGAAGCTAGGCCTCCACTTGAGCTACAAGCAGAAGATTGGGAGAACCTCCCCTGGGGAATCTGAGCAGCCCAAGTGGAGAAGTTACTGACAGTGGAATTCCCCCAAAGAAACAGCCCCAACAGCTAATCAAAAACAGAAACAGAGTTAAGTCTCACTCATGAACTTTGAGAGTCTTAGAAATTTTTAGTCCTGTACACTTAAATATTAGCAGAAAATGTGGAAGTGCAAAATAAGGAGAAGAAAAGCAATTTGTGGGAAACAGAAATTACACAGTGAGAAAAAAAACATGCAAAAGGAAGAAATCAGATTGCTTTCCAACTTCTTGTGAGCAACATTGAAAAATAAAAGGCAATGAAAGAAATCACTTCAAAAGTCTGAAGGACTTTTTACATAACTGTACATAACTTGGAATTCTATGCCCAAGAGAAGGGCAGAATAAAGATTTAGGTACTCTTAGTTTCAAACAATTTACCCCCAACGGATTCAGCCTCCAAGGAAGTTGGCCGTGAAAACAGACATGAGATCCAAGAAACAGAAGAGGCAGAAGAAATCCCAAGATGATGGCAAATGGAAAAAAGGGCAACCAGTGCCCTTATAGTCAGAAGACTATAAGAGATGCCATCAGGAAAATGCAAACCACTAAGAAACCTGATGCATCCAAAAACTTGAGGGGGGGGTTTAGAGCATGTGTGGAGTTCAGGGTTGAATAAGTGATAAGTACATAGAAAAGTCAACAAACCAACAGAACGAGGACAGTTTTTCATCCCCAGGGAAAAAATCAAAATATGTTCAGGAAAGGAAAAAGAAAGCCTAGTTTATCATACTGCTCAGCTATGAAAAACATTTTCATATTACTAAAGTAAATGCTGAATAATAAGCTAAACAAAATGAAAATATTATTTTATTGAGATATTGAGGGAAAAGTAGTAAAGAGAAATAACTTCTTATTATAGTGAGAAATCAATATAATGCCTAAAACTTAAAATTCAAGAACTAATACAAATATTTTATTTAAAAATGTGTAAAGGCTGTCTCTCCCTCTGGAGATGGGCCACATTCACCCTTAAATGTGTCCCTGCTTTTCTGGATAAATATTTGTGTCTTTGAAAAAAAATTCTTGTAATGTGTAAACATGAAATGATAAGCAAAAGTAATTATATAAAACACACAAAATGAATGAACCAAGAGGAGAAGTTGGTTATCAGGGTAAGAGATTGGAGTGAGTGGAAAATGGCTGCTGTTTCTTATAAAGCTATTGGTCTCTTTAAACTATTGTACATAATCTGAAAAATCTAAACCACTAAATTTTCTTTAAAAACTTAAAGAAATATTTAAGGGCACCCCGTCCTCAAATTATAAACCTCATGACAGCCCCTTCAGCCAGTCAGCTGAAGAAGGTTTAAATTGTTTTAAATATCAGGTTGACTCAGGTAAATAAAAGAACCCAATCAGACAAGAAAGAAGCTCATTTCCTTTCTAGCATGCCACATGAATCAAAAATGTCTGCAAGCTGAAATTCTGGTTTTGCCACAAAATGACCACTTTAATGATTCACTTTTCACCTTCATGTAACCCTGTATTTTTTTCTACTGGTCTCCATAAAAGCTCTGCGTAATGGTGTATGTAGATTTATGAGACTTCCTCCAGCCTTTATTACATTTTTATTTTTTCTTACCTTGTTATTTCCCTTGGCAGATGCATGCAAGGGGTGTTCAGTCAAAGACAGTTCTCAGTCAAATTGTGGCCTGACACAGATGGCGAGGCCCAGTCCATGCCTTTGGGCAATCAGATTATATTTCCAAGGCATTCTCGTGTAACAGCTGTGTTCCTTTGATCAAAACACTGAGAAACAAGCCTCCACATCTTCCTCGGCACCAAACCAGCCAGGGCTCTATTTTCCTGGATCAAGTAGAGGCATGTCAGCTTCTCATAAACTTCCTATGCAGCAAATACCCAAGTTCTAGAAGAGTTGTAGAAGCATATATGACATGGGTCATCAGTGCATGAGGACCTCTGCAAGGGACTGGAGGGGCTCCAGGAGGCCTGCTTCCCTACTTGCAGGCTGTACTCTCAGCACCTGCAACAGTACTAGACACATAGCAGGGGTTCAATACATATTTGTTAAATGAATTATTGAATAAACATGCTGCTTCTCTGTCTGGCATGCATTTTACTTTTCTCAGATCGACACACTGCTATTCATCCATAAAGATCTACTTCATCATAGCCTGGTACCGTGGTGCATGCCTGTAATCCCAGCAGCTCCTGAGCTGAGGCAGGAGGATCCTGAGTTCCAACCAAGCCTCAGCAAAAGCAAGGTGCTAAGCAATTAGTGAGATCCTGTCTCTAAATAAAAATATAAAATAGGGCTGGAGATGTGGCTCAGTGGTTGAGTGCCCCTGAGCTCAATTTCCAGTACCAAAAAAAAAAAAAAAAAGAAAAATCTAGTTCATCTATCTCTTATAGTTTTCCTTGACCCATCCAAACCTTTCTCTTCATACATCTGCAATTTGAACAGATTATTGTTACTTGCTCTTTTACCACAGTACTGCAGTTACTTGGCTGCCTGTCGAGGGCCAAAACTGTGTCTTATTTACCTCTATGTCACCTAGAATGGTGCCTATTTTTTATTATTATTATTATTATTATTATTATTATTCATTTATTCAACAGAATTTGAGCAACTGCTAGGTATATATCCTAGAACAGGCTCTGGAAATACATTCGTGAATAAGACATGTACCTTCCCTATCCCCAAGTTCAAATTCTATCAAGGATTGCAGATAATTAAAATAAATGTGGTAAGTACAATGACAGAGCGTGTGCGCACACTATGGGAGAAAATGAGAAGGGCTCATTTCAAGGACTTCCCACAAGAAAGTAAGAAAATGGGAGTGCTCTGGAAAAGCCTCCTAGAGGATTCTTCCCAGAAAAATAAAGAATATCTAGAGACTAAATGGAAATTACCCAGGAAAGGGTAAAAGAGTGCTCCAGAAAGAATAGCAGTTTGGAGAATGGTAAAAAGAAGGAAGAAGGGGAGAGAAGGAAAGAAAACAACAGGAAGGAAGAAAAGGAGGAAAGGGATGAAGGAGAAGGTAGAATAAGCAATGAAGAGAGGAAGCAGGGGATACCTCATTATCTTGCTTGCCTTGTAATACTTCTTGTTCTAGAAGGTGGCCTTATCAAGATCCCTGTAACTGCTAAAGGCCACCTGCTACCCCACCTTATTTGGAGGATCTGTTTTTACCCCCAGTCATAGAATCACAGACTATTGTAGCACTGACAGGGGTCTCTAATACCTAGTTGTATCCCTCTTGTTCTACAAATATGGACACTGAAGTCCACAGAGGTTAGTAGTAACAGTATTTTGCTTTTATTCATCATCTTACAAAGCATTTTCACCGCTATCCAATTTGAAACAAACAGTCCTGTGGAGCAACATCATTCCTTTTTACAGATCAGGAAACTGAGGTTCAGATGGAATTAGCAGTCGGGCTGGAATTCAGGTCTCCTGGTGTCTGCTCAGTGTCCATCCTGCCATGCTCCAGATCTCTACCAGTCACAACTGTAGGAGCAGATCCAGCCACAGAAGCCTCCTCCTCCAACATGCAAGAGCATTCTGACACCTCATAGGGAGGACCACTGCTAATTACTCACAGCCATCCTAATTACCAGAACACTTGTGCTGAATGATTCACTTGCCAAGAGCCTGGGGAGAGATGGAATGATAGGGATTTACTTACTCTTGCCTTCATTTGGTGTCCAGTTGTAAATTAGCCTTGTTACCAAAAAAAAAAAAAAAAAAAAAAAATCGTTAATTTTGGCTATATAAAAAGGTGAAATGTCCATAAAAGTAAGATTCTATAAACCAAGTTAAAAGATAAACCATAGACTAGGGGATAATACCAATTTCATATCAAAACCACCAAAAAAAAAAAAAAAATCCAAGGAATTCCTACAAGTAATAAGAAAAAGACTAACAACCTAATAGAAAAATGGTCAAAGGATATGAACAGGCAACTCACAAAAATAGTAAACTTAATGGCCAAGAAAGCATATATGAAAAATATTCATCATTAATCAAGATCACATTAAAGTAATAAGATAACTTTTCACCCCAATCAGATTTATTAACTTTTAAACTCTAAAAATAGGAAGTGTTGATAAAGATGGGACAAGATAGAATTCCACTTTGGGGGTGAATCAGACAATATGTAATAAAGTTTAAAAATGCTGTATAAGCCGGGCGCGGTGGCACACGCCTGTAAACCCCGCACTTGGGAGGCTGAGGCAGAAGGATCGTGAGTTCACAGGATCGCGAGTTCACAGCCAGCCTCAGCAACAGCGAGGCACTTAGCAACTCAGTGAGACCCTGTCTCTAATAAAATACAAAAAAGGGCTGGGGATGTTGCCCAGTGGTCTAGTGCCCCTGAGTTCAATCCCTGGTACCAAAAAATAAATAAATAAAAAATAAAAAATAAATGTTATATGATCTTCTATGACTCATACATATGTACAGAGAGGTTCACTGAAATATTGTTTGCCACCAAAATGAAAACAAAGCAAATATTGGAATAGTATATACTATGTTACCATTTCTATAAATTAAAATAATTATAAAATATTCATTAATACATTTATGAAAAGTGTAAAAGCACGGAGAGGACATATACCAAATTCCTGATAATTGTTACCTCTAGAAATGGAGGAAAATAAAATAGGAATGAGAAATATAAGAACTTCAATTTTGCTAGGCTCTTTATTTTTCTTAAATTTTTCTTAAATTTTCTTAAATTTTTCTTAAATTTTCTTAAATTTTCTTAAATTTTTTCAAAAATCTGAATTGAGTACTTAAAAATATTTTAGCTCTAATTCATTTTTGCAATACAATTATTTTTCAAAACATTTTTAATAAGCTTGACATTTCACATGGAAGTTTCAAATATTTCAGACTTAACTCTGCCAGCTTCCTAATCTGTTCATGAAAGAAAATATAGATTTTATCAAGTGTAAGAACCCTTCCAGCCCTAACACCCTGGTCTCCTTGAAATCTCAAAGGCTTTGAAGAGCATGGAGACTGGTGACCTTTTATTCGAGTAAATTCTGGGAAGGAGCTAGAAATATACTGTCAGCTGTTACAAGAGAAAGAAGCCATGGAACCTTTTTTTAAACTGTGAATGCTGCTTCTTTTCACATAGCCTCACCCCACAGGCATTCCCCAATTAGGGTCCTATCTATTTATACTCTGGGAACCCTATCTAAATTCAGCTTCCACACAAAGTGTACAGTGACGGGGTCTGGACATCCTGGGACTGTTTCCCTTCCCCTATCTCAAGCCAAAAGCCTTAGCTTGAAAGTTCTTTGTCACTAATTCTTATAGATACACTAGGCTTAGAGGTTTGGTCACCATGTATTGAACCCCAAAGTACAACCTGTAATTTGACACAGGTCTGATGCTGCAACAAAATATTGTTAATTGGGATTGTCTCAACACATCTCCAGTCTGTGGGAAACTGAAGGAAACAGTTAAGAGCTTTGGTGAGAGGCCTCAGACAGAACCAGAGATTTTATACAGAATCGAGCTTGCTTCCAGTACTCACAAGCATTCCTGGGGAACTTATTAGGGATGCTTTCTTTAACCACAGGATAACTGAGAAAAACATGAGAAGAGGACTGAAAATAAGCATTTAACATATTTATTCATAAAACTGGGAATAAAACAAAGGTTGGGAAAAGGAAGAAGAATAGTATGTGAACAAAACAGAAACAATGCAATTAAAATAATGGTAAGAGACATAGGGGAAACAGAAAAAGATTCAGAAAATGGACACTGTCTTCAACTGAAAGTAAGTGGTTAGTGAAAGGAGAAGAGGGGGCTAGAAATGATTTTAAAACAAAGATAACTATCAGCCGGGCGCGGTGGCGCACGCCTGTAATCCCAGCACTTTGGGAGGCTGAGGCAGGAGGATCGTGAGTTCAAAGCCAGCCTCAGCAATGGCGAGGCACTTAGCAACTCAGTGAGACCCTGTCTCTAAATAAAATACAAAAAAAAAAAAAGGGCTGGGGATGTGACCCAGTGGTCAAGTGCCCCTGAGTTCAATCCCCAGTACCACAAAAAAAAAAAAAAAAAAAGATAACTATCAAAACTAATAATAAAACTAAGCACTAATAGAAATTATTCCAAAATAGTAAAAAAAAAAAACATACTGCATAAAAAACATACCATCATTATAACATCTAATAGATGACCAAGCTAAGAAAATGTGATTTCCAAGATATGTTAAGTGAAAAAAAAAGTAAAATGCTAAAGAGTTCACACAGTATGCTACATTTTGTGTTTAAAAATATAGGGGGACAAGAAACATAACTTGTACTGCTTTTGCTTTTTGCAAAAAGAAATACAGAAAGGGCAACCAGAAGACAATGAAATTGGTCACGTACAAGTGGGAATGAGGAGGATAAATGCAAGAGAAAGTGCTGCTTCTCTGAGTGAAGTGTTACATTTTTGGAAGCATGTTAATATTCTACATACATAAATAATAAAGTCAAATCAACAAAAATGGGAGGGGATCTAAAACTGAATATAAACAAAAACAAATGAACCCAACTATATTTGAAATAAATAATAACACTCTACTTCCTGGCCACCATGAATGGAGCAGTTTTCCTTCACCACACCCTTCTGCCATGATGTCCTGCCTCACTTTGGGCCCAGAGCAATGGAGCTGGCCTCCCATGGACTGAACCTCTGAAATCATGAGCCAAAATAAATTTTTATTCCCCTAAAAAATAAAATAAAATAATAAATGAATAACATGAGCACACTGAAGGAGCAAAGTGGGGGGAGTATAGTAGGGGAGTGGCAGGAGTGAATAATCACTTTTTCCCCACTTTTTTTTTGGGGGGGGGTGGCGGCTACTGGGGATTAAACTCAGTGGCATGCAGTTACTAAGCCACATCCCCAGCCTTATTTTATATTTTATTTAGAGACGGGGTTTTACTGAGTTGCTTAGGAGCTCACTAAGTTGCTAAGGCTGGCTTTGAACTCACAATCCTCGTGCCTCAGCCTCCTGAGCCACTGGAATTACAGGCATGCACCACCATGACTGGCTCCCCACGTATTTTATTGGTGCATTATAGTTGTACATAATAATCATTTTTTAACACAATATTTTAACCATAATACTCAGTTATCAGTCTAGTCAAGGTAGGAGGTGAGGGAATACCAAACAAATCTGAACTCTTTCTAGCAGTTTTGTTTTTCATAGTGGTAAGAATATAATAATTCTGAACCTAATTTGTGTTTATTGTAGAGGTGAGTCAATGAGTGAATGTGATTATGTTTGAGGGAGCCGGGATTCTCTCTGTGAAAGAAAGGAGACATGGTAATGGAATGGAGGAAAGAAAGAAGACCTGTGGTGCTGAATGGCACTGGAGGCCTAAGCATGAGCTCCAAATGTCAACAACAAACAAATATGTCAGTAACAAGGAGAGTCACTGGTGCCCCAGTCTTGTTTGGTTCATAGTAGGAGTGGCATCATTAAACTAGAGGGAAAGATGGTGTTGGGAAAAAAAAAAGTCTCAAGATATGGAAAAAAAATTAATGTGGATCCACACTTCATACCACCAATGAAGATAAATTCCAGGTGGATTAAATAATTATACATGGGGCTGGGGTTGTGGCTCAGTGGTAGAGCGCTCGCCTAGCACGTGCGTGGCCCAGGTTCAATCCCCAGCACCACATAAAAATAGCATTGTGTACAACTAAAACAAACAAACAAACAAATAAATAAATAAAATTTAAAAAATAAATAATTATACATGAAAGGTAAATTCGTAAAGCAAATAAGAAGGGAAAAATGAAAGAAAATATCTTATAACTCAGCAAGGGATTTCTTAAACAAGACCTATAAGGCAAAATCCATAAGGAAAAAAGTGGGTGAAATTTGACTACGTCAAAGCCCAGATTTCTGTTCAAACAAGCACGTATACCAGTAAATGATATGGTGACAGATTAGGATATATTTACAAGATAAAAAGCCAACAAGGAATGGATTCCTGGGGTATGCCAGGGCCGCCTGAAAACATAAGAAATTTTTAAAAAGATATCCTCGTTTGTTAAAGAAGTATGGACAGGTGATTCACAAAAGAGAAATGCCAAATGACCTGCACATACATGTCCCTCAAGTCAAGGTCTTTCTCTTCCTCCAAAACACCAGCTTTTCCCAGTCTAATCATTATGTATGTGCCAGCCACTGCCTTAGTTCTAAATGTGTATTCCCTGAAACTTCCTATAATTGTTCCTTGCTATTTATCTCTCAGTTTAAGTGTAATCTCTTCAGAGATCTTTTCATCTTTCCATCTACCCCACCTAAGTAGCCATCCCACTGCCCACCCTATTATACCCTCCTCTTTTAATATCATCATGAATTTATCACTTAGTGACATATCCTTTACCTGTTCATTAACTCTTCTTGCACCAGAAAGACCAGAGTGGGAAATTTATCTTTCTTGTTGAACCTTGTATGCCTAGTGCTTGATACATTGTTGATATTTAATAAATATTTGAACTAATGAATACATCAAGGTATGGAAAAGGTAACACTATCCCTGTTGTTGAAGTAAGCTTTCCAGACAAGGATATTTAATCATAATCAAATGAGTAATTAATGGAATCTTGCTAAGCAGAGCCAAGTGTCAAATGGAGAATTGGACAGGATGACCATTTAATATACTCCTTCTAAAAATAATGTTTTATGAGTCAAAGGAACACTGTTTCCTTGGATACCTTTGTTTTGACCACAGTACCTACAGCTCATTATTCGAGACAAATGGAGTGAACCAATTGAAACTCAACTTTCTGTAGGACTATGAGCATTCTATACATTGTCACTGAAAGGGGCCCTATGTGCATTCCATCAACAGGAGGTGGTGCTGGTGCTGAATGTTCCAGCAGGCAGAAATATTCTAACCATGAATCTTGGTGACTCAAGGTTACTGACAGTTGCTTCCCACTTTAAATCCTATGGAGTGAAGATCACCACACAATAATAGAAAACTATTTTTTGCAAACCAGGTCCCATGTGAGAAAATGCAATGAGTTTCTTATGATTGGCTCCCAGGAGGAACAAGATGTCATGAGTACCACATCTGCCATTTCAGTTAAAGCATAGAGGGCTTGATTTAACAAATTGTTGAATTTATTTCAACAAAGTGTTTACATGCTTGGAAAATCTGTCAGACGGCTTCTCAGCATGCCATGCAATTTCTAATGATCCATTTACGTAACCTTCACTTGCCCTGTGTAACGTGAGCCTTGTCCCTGTGGATTTGCAGGGATGTTTGTTTATGAGGCTTTGTTTTGTTTTGCTCTAACTTAGATGAATAGTCTCATTAAGTACAGTGTCCTCATTCTTACCACATTATCATATTCAGTGCATGAAAAGCATCTCTCTTGCTTTATCTCTTCACTTTCTCTCTTTATTCCTGACCCCAAAGTCGCTAACAGATGTATTTCATAAAATGTCATAAAATAAGCATATATCCTCATGAAACATGTGGTGTTGTGTGTGTACTTTAAATATAATTTCAATCTGTTTATATACGACTTTTAAGATACAGCAGACTTCTAATTCAGACTCTATCCACTATATTTTAATTCTCAGTCATTTTCTGCTGTTGTCATTACTATTGTCAACAGAATCTTATTTCTATTTTTATTTTCAAGTTTGCTATTACTGGCCTAGAGAGAAATGGTGTCGATTTTTATAAGTTGATCTTGCATCCAGAAATTTTGCAAAATATTTTTATTAGTTCTAAGGTATTGCCATGTTGACAAGATTGAGACAACTCTCTCTCTCTCACACACACACACTCTCTCGCTCTCTTGCTCTCTCTTTCTCTCTTCTTATACTTCTTATGCCTTAGCACTGTCAAGAACCTCCTCCATGATGTTACAAACTAGTACTGAACAAGGAAATTCACTGTAGTGAAAGTCTGTAAAGAAACAAATTTTCATCGCTGAGGGAGCATTTCAATAAACTATGGTATAGCTATTTTTTAAATATTTATTTATTTGCTTTAGTTATACACAATGCAATGCATTTTTATGTTTTATGTGGTGCTGAGGATCAAACCCGGCCACGCACATGCTAGGCGGGCGCTCTACCGCTGAGCCACAACCCCAGCCCCTAGCTATTTTATTTTATTTATCATATGGTTGAATATTTCTCCCTTTTGTCTAAGAAACATAGGAGATACTAATGAAAGAGACAGGTAGAGAGAGTTTGCCTCTTCTATTCATTCAAAGGTTATCAAATTGACAGTGTTTCATTTGGATCACTAATTAACGCCCTTGTTGGTTGCCTGTGATCAGGAAGAGAGCTAGAGTCCTTTTAAACTTTCAACATTGAAAAAAAGAATGAAATTATGGCATTTGCCGATAAATGGATGGAAACGGAGAATATCATGCTAAGTGAAATAAGAAACTAAACTCTGGGGCTGGATTGTAGCTCAGCGGTAGAGTGCTTGCCTAGTATGTGGGAGGCACTGGGCTTGATTCTCAGTACCACATATAAATAAATTAATTAATTAAAGATCTCATCGAAAACTAAAAATAATTTTTTAAAGAGAAACAAAACTCAGAAACTCAAAGGTTGAATGTTTTCTCTCATATGCACAAGCTAGAGTAAAATAAAGGAGAGGGGGAGGAAAGAATAGAATTTAAAAAAGATAAAGGGAAGGTCAGTAATGTAGAAGGAGATCTAGAGGCAGAATGGAGTGATGGGTAAGGGGTAGAGTGAATTCTCTAAAAATCATGTTATGTGCCTATATAAATATGCCACAGGGAACCTCACTTTTATACATAGGTAGAAAGAAATCAAATATAAATAAATAAAGGAGCAAAAGGAAGTCTAATAGAGTATAGGAAGGTGAATAGGAGAGGGGAGGGAGGATGGAGGAGGAAAGAAAGAGGGATAAGGGGGGATCATTATCTGAAATCAAATTCCATGCACGTATGAGTTTGTTAGGATGAATCCAACTACTATGTATAAATCTAAGCTCTAATAAAATACACACACACACACACACACACACACACACACAATTTGGCATTACAAAAACGAACTTTCAACAATGACTTCTCCCAAACCATCTCCTCCACCTCTTCTTCTATTCAGTCTCAGTTTCAGACAGATATCTCCATTTCGTCCAGCTAAAGCCAGGACAATCAGCTCCCAGAGCAAGTGTCACCTGGTTTTTCACAGAGCTTGTGTGAGCAAAGCTGCTTCCCATAGGATGAACTTTTTGCCCATGACTCAGTGCTATAATAGACCCATGGGTAACCATCAGAGAACATGACAGGACTGAGCTCTGACTCTGAAAAATACCCTCACGTTCTAAATCATAGAGTATTTTGACAGCACTATGTGCTTAGGAGCCTCTACCCTGGAGTGGTTTTAGAAGTCACAGTTGTCCAAGATAAAAACAAATAAATCATAAAATAAATGTAAATTAAAAAATTCACAAAGTTCTGATTTTCTCCAAAATGACTGTTTGAAAAATAGAAACTACCAAATTTCTTAAAAATATTTTTTTCTTATTTTTATGGGTGGATCTGGGAAGGCCCTAAGCACAAGTATGGTGTATATATTTGATATCTCAGAATAGGGGCAAGCATTGTTTTTGCTAAGAATAGACAGGCTAAACGGGTTTGACCAAGATTATATGGTTGGTTAGTAGCTAAAATGAAATTCTAGACTTGCATCTTGAATTTTCCCCACTATAAGCACTGCCCTGTATAATAACTGCCCAAATACTGAGTTGTGTACACGACATGTGCAGGTGTTGGGATAGAGGTGGAAAGTGTCTACAAAACACAAGGTGATTTAATCTGACTCAAGGAAGACTGGGATTCTGAAGGTCAAGATTGACCCGGCATCTCTGTGCACACAGTTGCTATGTGGAACACACATTCCCAGGACCCAAATCTCTGGAATTTGGAATTCTAGAGTGAAGTGCCACCCCCCAGAGTACCTTGGACCAGACAGGGAGCCATTTCTCACCCAACTGTCACAGAGCAGGGCTTCCTGTGCTGTGTTGAACATGGTACAAGAATCAGACTCAGATTTTTGGGTGGAAGGCATTAAAAGTGTCAGTCCATCTGCCATGTCTGGTATGAGCATCAAAGAGAGAGTGTGAAAGAGATGGCAAGCAATGTATGCCTTCCATGGAGTGAAAATTCTCAATGTCACAGATGGATGCTGAAACAGAACTGAATGCCTGAATGTAGTTTTACAAATCCTTCGGTCTCGGGAGCTGATGATGCGGCCCAACCTGGGAAAATAAGGAACCTCCAAAGTAATTGAATCTTAATCAGATAAATGTTCTTTCACCAGTTTTTAATTATCCGGAAAGTCAATAACAGGATTCAGCTGAACAAAGTCCCAGGGGCTTCTTGTTCTCGCGTTAATGCAGGTATTTATTTTCCAAAATTTTTATTTCAACACCGCCATCTAGTGTTCAGCTTCCTGATTTACCAAACCTCAAGATATCTGTAGAAGGGAATGCTATTTATTCAATCTTAGGAAGGTCAATATTCTCTACCTAGGAAAAGTATCCTGACGTATTATTGGGTGTAGAAAATCAAATTACTTGGGACATAACTTCCCTATGTTCATATATGAATACACAACCAGTATAACTCTACAACATGTACAACCACAAGAATGGGAAGTTATACTCCATGTATGTATAATATGTCAAAATACACTCTACTATTGTCACATATATCTAAAAAGAACAAATAAAAATAAATAAAATATTAAAACATTTAAAAAACAAATTACAAAATGTTATGTATTATGTGGATCCATACATGGGACTATTTGTGTACATCTGTGCAAATTTTTCATATGTTTGCATTGCATAAAGGTCTAGAAACATTCTCCAAATTATTATTGATGATTATTTCTGGTTGGTAGAATTTGGGGATTTTTAAATTTTTCTTATTCTTTTCTGTCCTTCATTTTTTACTAACACTAATCAATAATTTATTTATGTAATCATAGAGAAAACTTAACTTTTTAAAAGACCAAATGAGCCCCCAAGGTACGAATTCATCCAAAAAAGGATTATTTTCTAAATATAATTACATTCAACTGATGTTTATTGAGCGACTATGCATAAATATATTCTTTTGATCTTCAAAAAAGTCAGACAATGTCCCTCTACCATATTAGCTACCATTTAATGAGTGTTTGCTATGTTAGGCAATATACTAATCACCGTGTTCTAAGTTATAAAATAATCCTAAAGGTGAAACTACTGAGGTAAGAATACTTTGACTCACAGAGGTTAAGTAAACTGCTCTAAGTCAGAAAGGTTATATGGCATTCAAATACAAGTCTTTCTTCTAGACACTGAGCCACTACACAATTCTCTACATGTCTAAGAAATTCCTGCATATTGGCCACAAGCACAAGAGAAAAGAAAGTAAAATCTGTTCAGTGCCAAGTGTTAGTCACTATTCCCTAATCAGCAATCGATGAAGTAGATATATCGTAGCATGCAACTACATTGCAGGCAAAGTTCTTTGTACAAGTTTTCCTGAAGTCACAGAGATGGGAAACAAAATTATTGAGTGTGTTAAACACAAGTTATATGCCAGGTTCTGTTCTAAGAACTTCATATGCATTGAACTGTTTAATCTTCCAAATAACCCCATGAGAAGCATGCACAATTATCATTCTAATTTTGCAGAGAAAGAAACAGTTCAGAAAGATTAAGCAGCTTCCCCAAGACATTAGCTAGTAAATAAAAGAGCGGGCATTTGAATACAGGTTTGACTGACTCCAAAGCCTACCCTGCTCTCTCTCTGTAATGTCACCCTAAGCACAAGGTAGTGCTCAAAAAAGTATTTCAGAGCCAGGCGCGGTGGTGCACGCCTGTAATCCCAGCACTTTGGGAGGCTGAGGCAGGAGGATCGCGAGTTCAAAGCCAGCCTCACCAATGGCGAGACACTTAGCAACTCAGTGAGACCCTGTTCCTAAATAAAATACAAAAAAGGTCTGGGGATGTGACCCAGTGGTTGAGTGCCCCTGAGTTCAATCCCTGGTGCCACAAAAAAAAAAAAAAAAAAAAAAAAAAAAAAAGTATTTCAGATGAATAAATGGAAGATGAGGCTGCTGTTGTCCTCATTTTACAGAAGACACTATGGGACCCAGAGACTTGAATGCAATAACTGTCCATGATCCCTGAGCTAGTCAATATGATTAGAATCCAGGACGCCTGTTTCTCAGACATGCCCAGACTCTTCTTGACACCTGAACTCACCTACATGCAAGAGTATTTTAACCACAAATGGCTAATGTATTCATCTTCTATTGGAACAAACTACCATAAACGTGGTAGCTTAAAACAACACAAATTTATTATCTTACTGGTGATGAGGAATCTGAAATAGTTCTTACTGGGCTAAAATCAAGCTGTGGGGAGAGTTGTGCTCTGTGGTGGCAGCTCAAAGGGAGGATTTTTCTTGCCTTTCCCAGTTTCTAGAGGCTGCCCATGTTCCTGGTTTCATGGCTCCTTCATCTTCAAAACCAGCCACGGCCAGTCGAGCCTTTTCACATTACATCTCTGACCTCTTCCATCTCTGTGTCTGACATTCTCTCCTCTTTCACCTATTAGGGCTCTTGTAATTGCATTGGGCTCACTTGCTAATCCAAGATCTCTCCCTATCTCAAGATCCTTAGCTTAATCACATTTGCAAAATTCCTTTAACTATGCAAAGCAACATGTTTATAGGTTCCGAGAATTAGGACATGGACATCTTTGCTATTCTGCCTAGTGGTTTCCATACTGATTTTTAGGGATTTTGCCTATTTAAGATTATAATTTTAAAGATTTGTACCTACATTAAGTTGTCTTCATTAAATCAATAATGAGTACTTGGAGAGGAGATTTCTATTTAGAGTATGAAGTTGTCTTTCAGAGATAGAAAATCCAAATTTCTTTATTTTTTTGGCAATGGGCTCCTGACTCTCCTGAAATTTTGAGCTTGGAAGGTTCTATCCCATATACTTCTGAACTGTATGCTGTTTACCACCAGACCAGGATCCACATGGAGCTAACTATCTCTTTTACAGTTTCCTATGGTTTTCCATCCAGGGACATTATCAAGGTAAGTCACAGGTGAAGGGGAGAAGATGGAAGCTGAGCAGGTCATATGGAACAAGGAACAATGCAAGATAAGGCAGGTTCAAAGAAAAAGAGTATAGGCATTAAAAAGTCATGGAACAACCATGTAACAATTACCCCAGGCAAGATATAGAAATCCAAGATAGTTCCCTCTTGCCCTATTCCAATGACTTATATACCACCCAAAGCACCACCATTCTGATTTCTAGTTCCACAGATTAGTTTGCCTGGTTTTTGAACTTCATATAAATGAAATCAAACAATATGTATTCTTTTGACTTTTTGTTTCTTTCACTCAACATAAACATAATGTTTATGAGATTCAGTCACATTATTATATGTATCTGTAATACGTTCCTTTTATTCCTAAGTACAATTCTGCTTTAGTCAGCTTTTTTGCTGCTGTGACTAAAAGATCTGACCAGAACAATTGTACAGGAGGAGAAGTTTATTTGGGGGCTCAGTTTCAGAGGTCTCAGTCCACAGAAAGCCAGCTCCATTCCTCAGGGATTGAGGTAAGGCAGAACATCATGGCAGAAGAGTGTGACAAAGGGAAGAGGGTCACATGATGATCAGGAAGCAGAGAGAGACTCACTCACCAGGTACAATCATTTCTCCTCTGAACCTTCTTGCATTGTCTCATACTTCAGCTTTTAGGGGCATCTCACATTCAAACCATAACATATTCCCTTTGTGAATTTGTCTCAATTTGTTTATCCATTTTTCTATTGATTGACATTTGGGTTATTTTCAATTTTTTGACCCTTACAATTAAAGTTACACTAAGCATTCTTGGTAATAGAAGACCACTGTACTGATGATGTCCATTATCTGAAGTCAGGAATTGTCTTCCACCTTTAGAACATAGTAGAGTATATATATAATAGGAGGAGATCTGGTATATATGTCACTTAGATAGTTGTACCTGAAATCTGATACTTATGAGTAAGATTTTTGAACCAGTCCTTGACTTACCAGAAGGTGAAGAAGTATCAGAAATACAGTAGACCATTCTGAGTAGAGGAATGCAGCTACTTGTTATGCATTCACTAACAGTCATACATGTGATGGGTGATTCATTTATCTTATTGGTGGAACCTATCATGATAGTGTAATCCTTCCCATACTTGGTGCTACTTTCCATTTGCTGTCAGTCTGAAGATCACTGAACATGGACTTTGGGCTCCTCCAAGAGGAGACTTCCACTATAAAACTTCTGGTACCTTATCCAGAGTCATGTATTGACTAGACAAAAGGTGGCCCAGAAACTCCAATCCATGGACTCTCCAACATGCATTTCCCAGGTTAGAAAAGCTATAATTTTAAGCAGATGATTGAAAACTGCCCAGGTTGTGAGGAAGGAATGTCAGGTTGGGAGAAATTATAAAAAATGCAGTATCATACTTATCCAGCATGGGGGTTTGTTAGGCAGGATATGAATGTGAAAAAAAAAATGAAAGATTGAGGTGAGATAGAAGTCCAAGCAACAACCATGGACTCCAGGCAGAGTAGAGAGGAGAAAAAAATGTTCCAGAAGGGGAAACATTAAAGCAATTATATAATAAGAGTTCAGGAGAACTTGAAAGATAGGTGTGCTCAAAATAGAGAATGTGGGAATTTAAGATACAAAAGCAGAGGGATAACAAATTTGAGGGATAACAAAATTTCAACACAATATAAGAGAAATTAAGCAAATAGTCTTTGGCATTATGGAGATAAAGAAATTGTGAGGTTCAAGTGTGGGTGGTCATGTACAAGGGTACAGACTCTCCATGTGATGGAGATGTTGGCGGGGGTAGAACTTTAAACCAAGTTGCAAAATCCTTATTGAAGGCTGGATAGTAAAAAGGAGGCAGAAATGGACCATGCCAAGAGGCAGAAAGTATAAAACTAAATATGAAACATGATGAGAATACAATAAAATGTGTAGTTTATATTTCTTGAAAAATATTTTATTGCTTTGAGAAAAATCACTAATTTTGACAAGAATTGAAAGTTGGCAACAAATTATATGGCAATGGCAATAAAGCGCAAATAGATATTAATTTCCATCAAAGAAAAGATTCCTGGTGGGTATTATACTTTTAAAGAAAGCTATTCAGATTTTTCAAACTTGATGATTTATTCTTAAGTATAAATCATCCTGATATTGTAATGAAATTACTTTCGAGACAACAAATCTGTGGGGAATCTCTCTCTCTCTCTCTCTCTATCTCTCTCTCTCTCTCTCTCTCTCTCTCTCTCTCTCTTGCAAGAAAGATACCAGACAACCACCCTAGATGCAATTAGAGCATCTCCCCTTTCGAAAGAGAGAGAATAGCTTAGAGTCATTAAAAATAGTCACTACCCCAGAATTTTATGTGGAGTCATTTCAATTTCCTGGAGGCATCTCTCCTAAAAAGGTAAATTATTTTCATGGCATTCAAAGAACTAAGGGTTGCATCCCTGAGGAGAATTGGTGGTTTGGTGTGTGGAAAGAGTGAGAATTATTTTGTGTTTTGAGAATTGAACCTTTTAAAACTGCCTAAGTGCTAAAGGAGTAGACTCCTGAACAGAAAATAATGTCAGTAGTTCTGGTCAGCAGACATTAAACAAGTCCAACATAAGTATCTGAGTCCAGCTGACACTTAAGAGATAATTATATACAAATTAAAATGCTAAGTAATAAAGAGCTGCAAAATGCCTGGCCAAACTTCAACAGGCTTGGATCGCTCATTCTCCATCAAAGAACCACCATAATTTGTGCAGACCTGGATAAACACAAGCCTCACACCAGAAAGGAATAGCATCCTCTGTGAGACTGTGTAAGAACCGTTCAACTTTGGAGAACAAAAAGTGTAAATCAAATCACTTGCTCAAGGCTCACTAAGCAAGGGGCAGAGCCAGGATTGTACCCACCTGTACTCACAGTCACAGTGTGGTACTGCTTTGTACTCTGAAGGCTGGTAGGCCAGAAAATATCTTTGGTCAGCCCAGCAGACGCCAATGTATTTGTGAACTCTAATTCACCCAGGTTGTTTGTTTGTTTTAAATTTTAGATGAAGAAGTCTATCTCTCACAGGGTTGCATATAGCAGCACTTTAGTTATTTCGTCTGGCTTTTCCAATAGCTTATGTCTGGAAAACAGCCAAAATCTGAAGCTCAGAACTTACTTTCAGATTCCCAGGAACTAAGAACACTCTCCGGAAGGTTTACATGCTACCAAATCAACTCTCAAATGGTTGCATTTTGTTACCACTAATTAAGTGCAAGGAGATGTAAATGTTTAAAGCACACAATTTTGGTTATAATCAGACCTCGATGTATCTAAATAACAACAAAATAATAATGATATTTTAAGTTAAAAACAATACCTTGAAATTGATTTATAATTTTTATTTTCTGCCCACATTGTTGATTTTATTCTTCAACAATGATAGATAATGCAAGTATTGTCATTTTACCATGACACTATATCATGGTGACTAAAAATGTAGACCCTGGACTCTGACAGAGGAGGGTCTAAATTTGATGTCTGTTTAACTTCCTTAAGTCTTTCTACAGTCTTAGGGATACACATAAAGACCCCAAGTTTCTCCCCATCCCAACACATTGCAGAATTGCATTTCTATATCCCTTCGAATTTGGACATGGCCATCTAACTTGCTTTGGCCCGTGAAATATAATAGAAAGTTATATATGTTGCTTCAGGGTAGTATTTAAGAGCCAAGAAGGAATTTTCAGTTTCCCTCTGTCCCTCTGCCATGGTGGCCCCATTGGCCTGGGTCCCAGAGTGGGGACGACTTGAGGCAGACTCACAATGGAACTGTAGCATGGTCAAAAATTAAATCTTTGCTGTTTTAAGGCAATACAATATTTGGCATTGTTTGTTAGAACAGCATAACCGAGTCCTTCCTGACTGATAAAGCCTCGGTTTCCTAATTTGTAAAATTGGTATATAAATATAACATCCTTAAGATGTTACAAAGTTTAAGTTAGATGGCATGTTTCTAAAAACTTAGTACTCCTCCAGTCACATACTACTTCTAGATCAATAAGAGATATGAAAGAGGAAAGTAGTAGAATCAGCTTATATTATCTAGCTTTTTAGTAATAGAACAAGGTTCTTTACCCCCAAGCAGTCACCTGGAGAGCCAGCAAAATGTTAATAATTTATTCAAATATGCAGATTCTGGCTTCCAAATGTAGTCATTTTCATCAACATACATATTAACACTATGATGACCAAAATGTCCCTTCTATTTGATATGCTTGTCATTTCTCAATAACAAGGTCTAATTGTAGGAAATTAAGACTGCTGGCCTAGACTTTACTTTTTCCAAACCAGAGTAGCCTTTCCTCATCAAGTATCTTCTAAAATTCTTCATTCAGACCCATGTTAAAAGATTTTAAGAATACTTCCTGGGAGAGCTTAATGTAACTAATGAAATTAATAATTAATAAATTAATCCAATTAATGGGTACCACATCAGACACAACATTGGGCAATGTCCTAAATAATAGATCACCTTCTAGTTCTTACATCATAGAATTATTACTACTTACCCAAACTTAAAATAGTATTTCACAAGTTTAGAGTCTGATAGAACATAGTGTTGATCCAAGACGCAAAGAAAAGACCACCAACTCCAATTTTAGATTAAAGCAAGCTTATATTGTATACATATAAAGAGAGCTGGCCAGGGCTGCCCCTCCCAAACACTGGGCTTGGGGTCAGCCCCGCTCTCCGGGAAGACAAGGTTTTTATAGTTCAAAGAGTTACAGAAAATCTTGGGAACTTACAGCTAGCAAGATCAGACATGTGTAATTCAAAGCAAGTAGCAAACTAATATCTACATGGCATTGCATTCCAAGAAAAAAGGGGAGTAATAGTTAAACCCCACATCAAAAGTTTATGAGGCACCGTTAGTTTGAGAGAGAGAGAGTTTTTATCTGGTCAAGGACAGCCAGGCCTGAGCGAGCTCAAGGCCTGGGAATGAATGCCAGACAATAAGCTCAAGCCAAATAAGAATCCTAGCATTTCATAGAAAACTGAAGTGGGCTTTTCATAACTTTTTGACAGGATGGCTCCCAGTCTTAAGATGGAATTAGGCTGGTTTATCATTCGGAAAAACATAATCAATCAACAAATGCAAACCACAGGGTGGCTAAGTCTCTGTTATTTTTAAGAGTTTATGTTTGGTGCTATGTTGAATACCTAAAAGAGAGTTTCTAACCTTTCTCATTGCATTAACATTTTAATATACCACAAAGTAAAACAAGGCATGTTTTGGTCTGCTCAGGCTGTTATAACAAAAATATCAAGTGGTTTATAAACCTGAGTGGTATATAAACAACAGAAATTTATTTTTCAAAATTCTGGAAGTTGGGTGGCTACTGATTGAGTGTCCAATGAGGCCTCCTGTCCAGTGTATAAATGGCTATCTGTTCACTGTATACTCACACGGCAGAAGTAGAAAGGAGCTTTCTGGTGGCTCTTTTATAAGGTCACTAATGACTCTGCCTTCATTTCATAATCATCTCTCAGAGGCCCACCTCCAAATACCATTACATCAGGGATTAAGCTTTAATATATGAATTTTGCAAGGACACAAACATTCACTCTATAGCAAGGCATACTTTCTGTTCATAAGGATCTTATCATTTCAAGAGGATAATATATTCACATAAACTGTTAAGTAAATTAGCAATGCAAGACCTCAAATTCAACATATTCATGGAATCTCAAATATCCCATACTATATAAAGGCCCCAAACTTTTTTTTTTTTTTTTTTTTTTTTTTTTTGGTGCCGGAGATTGACTTCAGGGGCACGTGACCACTAGGCCACATACCCAGCCCTTTTTTGTATTTTATTAGAGACAGCGTCTCACTGAGTTGCTAAGTGCCTCACCATTGCTGAGACTGGCTTTGAACTCATGATCCTCCTGTCTCAACCTCCCAAGTGCTGGGATTACAGGCGTGCGCCACCGCACCCAGCTCCCAAATCAACTTTTGAAGGCCCTTTTTGTGGGGCTGTCCCACTCAGTTGCTCAATAAGCTTATTTTTCAATGAATTGATGAATGATGCTGCTGCCAATCAACAATTTATTTCCAGCCTTATCCCCACTGAGCAATTGGCATTTAGGTAACTGTTTGGCTATTTTACCTTATCTTGCCCATCTTATTTTATAAAAAGGAATGAGAGTAGAAGTTCCATATGGCGAATGTAATTCTTTTTTTTTTTGTTGTTTGTTTGTTTTCATAATGAGTATATTTTTTTTGTTTTTTTATTTTTTTTAATAATTTTTAATGTGTACAACTCATAGTGCACGTATTTAGCATCTTTTTACATACAACTGTTTGTATACAAAGTATATTCATACAATTCAGGTCTTCAATCATGCAGTTAGGAAAATGATATCCATGTCATTCAACCACCTTTTCTTATTTCTATTTTTTTCCTTTTCTCCCCCTCCCTCCCCCCTTGCTCCCTCCCTTACTCTCCCTTCCCTTTGACCATTCTAGTGTTCCTCTAGCCCTCCTATGTACGCCCCCCCATCCAACAATACTATGAACTAGAGTCCTTCTATCAGAGAAAACATTTGGTACTTGGATTTTTGAGACTGACTAACTTCACTTAGCATTATGTCTTCCAACTTCATCCATTTACCTGCAAATGCCATTAATTTATTTTCTTTTATTACTGAGTAAAATTCCATTGTGCGTATATACCACATTTTCTTAATCCACTCATCTACTGAGGGACATCTAGGTTGGTTCCACAACCTAGCTATTGTGAATTGCGCAGCTACAAACATTGAGATAGCTGTGTCACTGTAATATGCTGTTTTTTTAAGTCCTTTGGGAATAGACCCAGGAGTGGGATGGCTGGGTCATAGGGTGGTTCCATTCCCAGTTTTCCAAGAAATCTCCATACTGCTTTCCATAACGTTTGCACCATTTTGCAGTCCCACCAGCAATGTATGAGTGTGCCTTTTCCCCCACATCCTCTCCAACATTTATTGTTGCTTGTGTTCTTGATAGCTGCCATTCTGACTGGAGTGAAGTGAAATCTTAGAGTAGTTTTGATTTGCATTTCTCTGATTGCCAGCGATGTTGAACATTTTTTCATGTATTGTTGATTAATCATGTATCTTCTTCTGAGAGGTGTCTTCTCAATTCCTTAGCCCATTTATTGATTGGGTTATTTGTTTTTTTGGTGTAAAGTTTTTTAAGTTCTTTATATATACTAGAAATTAGTGCTCTGTCTGATGTGCATGTATTAAATATTTGTTCCCAATTAGTTGGCTCTCTATTCACCTCACTGATTGTTTCTTTTGCTGAGAAGAAGCTTTTTAGTTTAAATCTATCCCATTCATTAATTCTTGGTAGTAATTCTTGCGCTACAGAATTCTTTTTTTTTTTTTTTTTTTTTTTTTTTTTTTGTGGTTACCGGGGATTGAACTCAGGGGCACTCGACCACTGGGTCACATCCCCAGCCCTTTTTTGTATTTTATTTAGAGACAGGGTCTCACTGAGTTGCTAAGTGCCTCGCCATTGCTGAGGCTGGCTTTGAACTCACGATCCTCCTGCCTCAGCCTCCCAAAGTGCTGGGATTACAGGCGTGCGCCACCGCGCCCGGCTTACAGATTCTTATTAAGGAACTTGGGGCCTAATCCGACATGTTGGAAATTGGAACTTACTTTTTCTTCTATTAGGCGTATCGTCTCTGGTCTAATTCCTAGGTCCTTGATCCACTTTGAATTGAGTTTTGTGCATGGTGAGAGATAAGGGTTTAATTTCAATTTGTTGCATATGGATTTCCAGTTTTCCCAACACCATTTGTTGAAGAGGCTATCCTTTCTCCACTGTACATTTTTGGCGCCTTTGTCTAATATAAGATAGCTGAAATTATATGTATTAGTCTCTGTGTCCTCAATTCTGTACCATTGGTCCACCAGTCTGTTTTGGTGCCAATACCATGCTGTTTTTGTTACTATTGCTCTATAGTATAATTTAAGGTCCAGTATGGTGATGCCCCCTGCTTCACTTTTCTTGCTCAGGATTGCTTTGGCTATTCTGGGTCTCTTATTTTTCCAGATGAATTTCATGACTGCTATTTCTATTTCTTTGAAGAATGACATTGGGATTTTGATTGGAATTGCATTAAATCTGTATAATGCTTTTGGTAGTATGGACATTTTGACAATATTAATTCTACCTATCCAAGAGCAAGGTATGTCTTTCCATCTTCTGAGTTCATCTATAATTTTTTTTCTTTAGTGTTCTATAATTTTCATTATAGAGGTCTTTCACCTCTTTCGTTAGGTTGATCCCCAGGTATTTTATTTTTTTAGATGCTATTATAAATGGGGGTAGTTTTCATCATTTCCCTTTCAGAGGCTTTGTCGTTGATGTACAAAAATGCCTTTGACTTATGTGTATTAATTTTGTATCCTGCAATTTTGCCAAATTCATTTACTAGTTGTAAAAGTTTTCTGGTAGAGTTTTTTGGGTCTTCTAGGTAGATTATCATGTCATCATCAAATAGTACTAATTTGAGCTCTTCTTTTCCTATCTGGATCCCTTTAATTTCTTTCGTTTGTCTAATTGTTCTGGCCAGAGTTTCCAGTACTATGTTAAATAGCAGTGGTGAAAGGGGGCATCCCTGTCTTGTTCCAGTTTTTAGAGGGAATGCTTTCAATTTTTCTCCATTTAAGATAATGTTAGCTTGGGGCCTTGCATAAACAGCTTTTATAATGTTGAGATATGTTCCTGATATTCCCAGTTTTTCCAGTGTTTTGAACATAAAGGGGTGTTGAATTTTGTCAAATGCTTTTTCTGCGTCTATTGAGATGATGATATGATTTTTGTCTTTAAGTCTATTGATGTGATGTATTATGTTTATTGATTCTTTGAAAAAATAAACAAAATTGACAGACCCTTAGCAATGCTAACAAAAAGAAGAAGAGAAAAAACTCAAATTACATTCATGATGAAAAAGGGAATATCACAACAAACACCTCAGAGATACAGAAAATAATTAGAAATTACTTTGAAAACTTATATTCTAATAAAACAGAAAATATTGAAAACATTAACAGATTTCTTGAGTCGTATGATTTGCCTAAACTGGAAATGGAGGCTATACAAAATTTAAACAGACTGATTACAAGTGAAGAAATAGAAGATGCCATCAAAAAGCTACCAACAAGGAAAAGTCCAGGACCTGATGGGTTTACAGCCGAGTTCTATAAGACTTTCAAAGAAGAACTAATACCAATGCTCTTCAATCTATTTCAAGAAATAGAAAAAGAGGGAGCTCTTCCAGACTCTTTCTATGAGGCCAATATCACATTAATTCCAAAGCCAGGCAAAGACACATCCAAAAAAGAAAACTTCAGGCCCATATCTTTAATGAACATAGATGCAAAAATCCTCAACAAAATCCTGGCAAATCGGATACATACAAAAACATATCAAAAAGATAGTGTACCACGATCAAGTGGGGTTTATTCCAGGGATGCAAGGCTGGTGAATGTAATTCTTATAAATGTAGTATAATAGAAGAAAACTGGCAAATGTTTCCATTTCCAAAAGGTGGGAATAATGAAAGTGATGCATTCATAACTGTTGGATTCCAGGCAGGGAGGCCACACCTTCCAGGTGCCTCAATCTGGCTGGCCAGCCCTCAGGTGCCCTCCCCACCCCCTCTTGACCTTTGACAGCCTATGGGGACACAGACTGGCTTCAGGGGTCCCTCAGACCACCAGTTCGCTATTTAAGCCTGCTCAGGACTGAAACCGGAGTCCTGCCCCTTTCCCATTCCCTACCTTTCCCTTCCCTTCCTTTCCCTACCCTTCTACGTGGTCCCTAATAAACCCTTTTATTTCACTAACACGGCGTTCCCGGCGTAAGTTAACTTTGTTCTACAATAACCTCACTGGATTTTCAAGTGAGGACGCTGAAAGCAATAAAATTGAGTATAAAATGTTATAAAATGCTGAACATGTAGCACCTAAGTATGTATCTAAACTGTGAGTTGTAATTATGAAACTGCTGTTTACTGTGATGAGTTCTTGCTCCCCTGAATGCTGAAGTATAACGCCGAAGAAGCACGCCAAGGCAAGCGTAGAGCAGAAAATGGAAGGCTTTATTTAAAGGACAGCAGAAAAAGACTTCCCCTGGAGGGAGAAGGGGACCAGGAAACCTGGAATCCATCGGAGGGGGGAGGCCTGTTCCCTTTTATATCTAAAAACTTCTTTGCTTTTTTGTTTATCTTTCTCTGTCCAGCTGGGGGATAGTAAAAGCAAAAGGGTGTGACACAGGTGGGCCCAGGGCAAGTTCATTAGTGTCTGTTTACTGGGAACTGCCTCATTGATATTCTTTAGGGTGGGCCCTGACCTTGCAGACATTGACAGTTTAATCTCCCCAGGGGTCATTCTGCATTTTTCCAGGACTCAGACTGACTCTGTTTTCTTCATTAGATTGATATTAGACCAAATTTGTCTAACTACACTCACTACCTAACTTTAAATCTGGCTTCAATCAGACCCCTATTCTCACCCTGCACAAAACTCAAATCAAAATGGATCAAAGAAATAGGAATTAGACCAGAAAACTTACAACTGCTAGAGGACATATGGTCAATACTCCCTCATATAGGTGCTGGCACCAACCTCTTTGACAAGACCCCCAAAACACAAGAAATAAAACCAAGAATCAGTAAGTGGGATGCCAACAAACAAAAAAGCTTCTGCACAACAAAAGAAATAATCAAGAATATGAAGAGAGAGCCTGCAGAATGGGATGAAATCTTGGGCAGCTACTCCTCCAATAGGGGATTAACATGCAGAATATACAAAGAGCTCAAAACACTTAACATCAAAAAAATAGATAACTCAATCAATAAATGGGCAAAAGAACTGAACAGAACTTCTCAAAAAAAAAAAAAAGAAAGAAAGAACACAAATAACCAAAAAGAAAAAAAAAAAAAGTAAAGATATTTAACATCTCTAGCAATCAGGTAAATACAAATCAAAACTTAGCTAATATTTCATCTCACTCTAGTTGGAATGGCAATGATCAAGAATACAAACAACAATAAATGATGTGAGGTTGTGGGGGGAAAGGTACATTTGTTCATTGTTTGTGGGACTGAAGACTAGTACAACCACTCTGGGAAACAGAGATTTGGAGATTACTCAAAAATCTAGGGATGACCCAGCTATCCCACTCCTTGTTATTTTCCCAAAAGATCTAAAATCATCATACTACAGTGATAAGGCCACCTCATTGTTTATAGCAGCACAATTCACAGTAGCTAAATTATAGAATCAACCCAGATGCCTGTCAATAAATGAATGGGTTAAGAAATTATGGTGTATATTTACAGGGGAGTTTTACTCGGCCATAAAAAGAATGAAATTAAGGCCTTTGCCAGTAAATGAATGGAAGGGGAGAACATCATGTGTTAGGGTCCAGTTTCGCTAATTTTTCCCATGAACCACAAAGAGCCGGACAGTATGTAATACACAAATGGAGTTTATTGAGCCAGCTAGCTGGGGTCAAGCTTTCCTGCAGACACACAGGAAGGGCAAGACCCCGAACAAAGGAAAGCCTCAGGTTATATAGCATTACCTACGTCATGGCCCGCCCATGCGAAAGTGAACAAAGAGAAGCCTCAGATTACCTACATCCTTGTTGGAGCAAATAGTCCGCCTGGGGGTGGGGTTTTCTTATCCTACCATTTCAGCCCGCCTGGGGTTGGGGGTTACTATCTTAACACATGCTAAGTGAAATAAGCCAAACTCAGAAACTCAAAGATCAATTATTTTCTCTCATATGCAGAAGCTAGAGTAAAATAAAGGAAAGAGGGGTGGGAAGGACAGGATAACATAAAGAACCAATCAAATATAAAATAATAGATGAGTGACTGGAAGTCTAGCATAGTAAACAAAGAAGAATGGGAGAAGGGAGGGAGAACAGGAGGGAAAACGGGGGATCATGAACTGAAATCAATTTCCATGTTTATATGATTTTGTTGAGATGAACCCAACCACTATGTATTACTATAAAGCTCTAATTAAAAAATTAAAATAGTGGCTGGGGTTGTGGCTCAACGGCAGAGCGCGCTCGCCTCGCACGTGTGCGGCCCGGGTTCGATCCTCAGCACCAGGTAAATATAAATGCATTGCATTTAGTAAGACTAAAGTAAATAAATAAATATTTTTTAAAAAAATTAAAATAAATAAAATGTGAGCTATAGTTGGATAGTCTAAACTTCTTGGCTATCTTATAATTTACCTCCTTTCCCTTTGTAATACATGAAAATGCATTGTTTTTGAAGCCAGATTTAAAGTTAGCTAGTGAGTGTGTTATAAGCAAAGGTGACTTAAACTGGACTTGGACTGTCTCCACCTGATGGCCCATTGACCCACCCTTGATGGCCCATTAACCCACCCTTAAACCCTCTCCACCTGTGGGCTTGAGGGCATATTAACCCTGTGCTTTATAAACCCTGCCCTTGCTATGAGCAGGCGCCATTTTCTACTATCCTGCTTTGTGCTGGATGCAGTTGGTGGCCCTAGCCAGAATAAAGGCTTCATTGACTATTACGTGAGTGGCTTGTGAGACTTTTTTCCTGAAAATTGGGTACAACAAGTGTAGTTAGACAGATTGGGTCTAATACCAAGTTTAATAAAGAGGATGCATTCAGAAGGAAATGGAGTCAGTCTGAGTCCTGGAAAAAGCAGAACAACCCCAGGGGAGATTAAACTGTCAATGTCTGCAAGGTCAGGGCCCACTCTAAAGAATGTCAATGAGGCAGTTCCCAGTAAACAGACACTAATGAACTAGCCCTGAGGCCACCTGTGTCACACCCTTTTGCTTTTACTGTTCCCCAGCTGGACAGAGAAAGTTAAACAAAGAGCAAAGAAGTTTTAGATATAAAAGGGGACAGGCCTCCCCATCCCATGGATTCCAGGTTTCCTGGTCCCCTTCTCCCTCCGGGGGAAGTCTTTTTCTGCTGTCCTTTAAATAAAACCTTCCATTTTCCACTCTACCCTTGCCTCGGAGTACTTCTTCAGCGTTATACTTCAACATTCAGGGAAGTAAGAACTTGTCATGGTAAACGGCAATATCATTTTGACTTGCACATTCAACTTCTCTTCACATTTAAAGGAATGCAGCATGCTTCTGGTAGAAAATGATCCATGTGTATCAGCTGAGTACTACAAGAGAATAAGCAATACTGACACTCTAAGGAGGGAGACAAGCTTGTGAACACCTTCATCTAGGAAGGAGGATAAGGGGTGGAGCTGAAGCTTGGAAAATGAAGTACACATTAGATATATTAAAGATGAATTGGAAGAAGAAATCATGCATACAAAGAATTGCTTATAAAGTATATGAAGACAGAATGAAGTAAGCTTGTGAGCATAGACCTGGAAGGAGGCTTATTGATTGAATTTGAGAAAGCAGTAATAAGATATAAGATTGGAAGGTAAGAACACAATCAGGTTCAGATTTTACTCTAAGAGTAATTAGGAGCCATTGGAGGTTTCTGGGTCAATTGAAGCATGCTTCAGAAAGTTTCCTCTGGCAGGAATACATGGGGCTGAAGAATTATAGGAATGTGTAGAGAAAGAAACTGTAAACAAAAACTCAAGATGCTAAAAGATGTGATGATTAATTTTTTCAGTTTGACTGCTAAGAGATGCCCAAATAGCTGATAAACATTTCTGGGTGTGTCTATGAAAGTGTTTCTGGAAGAGATTAGTTTTTGAATCAATAGACTAAGGAAGGCAGTTGCCCTCCCAAATGTGAATGGGCATCATCCAAACTCTTGAAAACCCAATTAGAGTGTTGTACCCAATTTTCAGGAAAAAAAAAAAGTCTCACAAGCCACTCATGTAATAGCCAATGAAGCCTTTATTCTGGCCAAGGCCCAACTATGTCCAGCACAAAGCAGGATAGTAGAAAATGGCGCCAGCTCATAGCAAGGGCAGGGTTTATAAAGCACAGGATTAATATGCCCTCAGGCCCTCAGGTGGAGAGGGTTTAAGGGTGGGTCAATGGGCCATCAAGGGGGGGGTCAATGGGCCATCAGGTGGAGACAGTCCAAGTCCAGTTTAAGTCGCCTTTGCTTATAACATTCCCCACTGGTCTTATGGGGAGAACAAATCTTTGTTCTCCTCCATAATCTGCCATCCCCATGTTTGGTTGAGAAACGAGCAGGCAGAATCCATGAGACTGAATGTGAGACTGAATGCCAGCACTGGGGACTCCCCTGATAACAGGCAGGAGGAGGGGTGATATTCAAAGTCCTAAAGCTCCTCCTGGGAGGGGCAATTCCTGGAACAGGTTACCTTGGCAACAGGTTGGGACAGGGGTAAGGTCTCCACAAGGGTAGAGGAAGGGCCCCAAGGGAATCAACACTCCAATTTTCCAGTGGACAATTTCTCCGGACTCATTCAAAATTGGCTTTCGACCTGATTTGATTTATCTCTCTATACCGACTGCCTACGAGATTTTGGCTTCAGTTCCCTTTTAATTTTAGGAACTCCTTACTACTGTAAGGACACAGGACAATGACTGAATCTGGCTTCTTCAAGCTGAACAGGGGCGACAAGATGGGGGCAAGTAGTTTAGAGTTCCCTTATTAGAAGTCAGATCAGATTGAAGCCTGGGCAAAACAGGTTGTCATCAGGGACCAGCGCTTCTATGAGAGAAGCAAAAAACATGAGTACTGAATAAACGTTGCAGTATCCAGAACATGTCAATGTATACCACGAATATGATAATTTCTCACCAGGAGGTGTGAGGGCTGAGAAGTTGTCCCTATAATAAGGCCAGAGTGGACAAGGCCTTTATTTGGGAATATAACTTTAACATCCACAGAGTTATCAGGAATGTAAACACAGCATTTAATGTTACAGATGTCTATCCAGATAAGATGGTAGTCAAGCTACTTAATGTGATCTGATCTTATAAAATCTTTCTATTGGCATGACCTCTGCGTCCAGTAGAGAACCCTTTATTTCTGTTACTTAGGGCTAGATAATCATACTACTGAATATTAAGCTTACCTGTGTAGGTTAGGAAGATCTGTAGGCCTTAAACTCACTAAAAACTTTTGACTTGGCAGTCACTTAATAGCTAAACTGTTTCTTTTTATATGTATCAGGCATTCCTGCCTATGGGTCTCTTTTGTAGCCTCCAGTCTTACCAATTCTTGGGGCTAATACAAGTGTGTATCTTAAGTTACATTTAACTATTATTTCTTAAATGCACAGGAATGGTTGTGTTTTGGTTTCAACTGTTTTTGCTATTTGTTTAAGATGAAGTAGGTCAAACTGACTTTTGCTTTTATCTATTGCTAAGAGTCAGCTGATTTCTGATGGGAATAACTCTTGGGGGAACTTGAGAGCAGCTTTTCTGCTTTGCTTAGAGCCTTTTGCGCTCAGATGGGTCCAGGTCTTGCTTGACATTGTGGCTTCTCTTGGAAGCACCAGGGATGTCTCTCCCTTTTCTAGGGACCCTCCTTTTATCAAGTGCACTGATTGGCTTTCTCTTCTCCAGATGTCTCCTGCTTGAGAGGCCATGTGGCCCAAAATGCAAAGCTCTTTAGAGAAGTTCCCTGTTCCCTGGGTCAGACCGACTCTAAGGGCAAGAGTCAAGTATTGGTTTTCTTGGCCCTTTTAATTTAACTTTAAAGTCTTGATCTTAAACATATAGCAAGTTAGTCTCACCAGTCTTAAATTAAGAGCACTGGGCTTTACTTTAATGCCTATAACCTTACTGTCATTTACCCTTTCCATTAATTGGGGTTTGTACCATCTTAGATGATTGTTTATTGTCTTAAATTAACCCAGGTTGTGATCTTGAAGCAATACCTCTGCAAAACATTAACAGGCAACTTTTAGACAGTTTACAAGGAAAAATACAAAATAAAATTAACAAGAGTAAAAACACATTTAGTTTGTGTAATAACCATCTTGAATTTTGACTGAGTTATATACTACAACCCCTGTTTCTTAACAACAAGAATCATTCTTTTGACCACAACTGTAAACAAATTGAAGTTTGGCCTGCCCTGGAGCCACTCTGGCATGCAGTAAACATGGAAGGAAGAGCCTTATTTTAGGCAAGGTGAAGCTCTTTATGAACCTTAGGTCAGGTGTTTTAGTTCTGAAGCTGATCTCTGCTTTTCAATATTAACCTTTATACAGATTAGGCTCTCATGAACTTAAAAAAATACATTTAAATTGTACCCCAGTGTAAAAAGTATTGACAACAGGTCTAATTGTAGAACACATTTTAAATAATATAAATAAATCTCTAATGTATTATCTTTTCTTTTTTTTTTTTTTTTTTTTTGGTACCAGGGATTGAACTCAGGGGCACTCGACCACTGGGCCACATCCCCAGCCCTTTTTTTTGTATTTTATTAGAGACAGGGTTTCACTGAGCTGCTAAGTGCCTTGCCATTGCTGAGGCTGGCTTTGAATTCGCGATCCTCCTGCCTCAGCCTCCCAAAGTGCTGGGATTACAGGCGTGCGCCACCGCGCCCGGCTTCTAATGTATTATCTTTATAAGCCTAAAATTACCATACAACTCTAGTTTGGAGAACACCAACTTGATATAATGCTCTTTTAGAGCTTTTACCTCAAGGCTTGTATACCTGAAAGATATGAACACATTTAATATACAAGGAAGTATATTACTCCACCATAATTACATTGATGTTTTTACATTAATCAAGTTTAGTGCTTAAAGAAATAACATTATAATATTTCAAAATAATAGTTGTCATTCAACCACAGCTGTATAATTCTTAATTTCTTTCAGATTACTTCTCAAAAAACCAAAATTTAATATTGTTATTTACAGTACTCCCAACGGAAACAGCTGAAACCTTTGAGCCTCTGCATACACAGAAATCTTTTCTAAACCTTTATACAGAATCACACATCTGTTAACCACTTCACGAGAACACAATGTTCAAGTATATAGAATTATACCTGTTGGAACTTCAACCTTTTCCAGTGATGACAAAGCAACCTTAAAACCTCTTTTTTAAATTTACCAACTTATGAAAACAATCAATAATGTTACCCAGTGGGATTCAAGGAGTTACTTGATGACATATTGAACAGTTAGCATTTTTTTTTTTTTTTTTTTTTTTTTGTGGTACCGGGGATTGAACTCAGGGGCACTCGACCACTGGGCCACATCCCAGCCCTTTTTTGTTTTTTTTTTAGTTAGAGACAGGGTCTCACTAAGTTGCTAAGTGCCTCGCCATTGCTGAGGCTGGCTTTGAACTCGCAATCCTCCTGCCTCAGCCTCCCAAAGTGCTGGGATTACAGGCGTGCGCCACGGCACCCGGCTAACAGTTAGCATTTTAACCTTGAAAATTAATCAGATGTCTAACAAACAAAGTTACTCACAAATTCACTTTTCTTACATTTACACCAGAGAAGACACACAATGAAAAGGCAGAAAAACCATAGAACACAGAAAAAGAAAAAGACACAAGGGAACAAGAACCAGGCGTCAAACCAACCAGGGAGCAGTGCAACGTCTTGCTAATGCTCTGGACAGGAGTGCGTATTTGCCTCATCAGGCACCTCTCTGTCCCCAGTAGGAATTCCCGACAAGACCAGGACCAGAGGACAGTGCGACATTTCGCTACTGCGCTGGACAGGAGTGTATGTGCCTCGCCAGGCACCTCACTGTCCCCAGAAGAGATCTCAAAACCAGATATACCAGATGTTATGGAGGTGCCACTTACCCGTGGCGGTTTCCCCACTGGATGCTTGCTAATTCTTTTGGTGCGGCAGTTCACTCCAGTAATCCAAAGGACCGAAGGCACATCCCGGGGCCTTGGAACATCTCAAGGTGCATGCCCCCTGGGCGGCACTCCATCCCGGAGTCCCAGAGTGAAGGTCCAGCTTCAGAATTTGTGGTGGTAAAGAAAAGACCACCAACTCTAATTTTAAATCAAATTAAAGCAAGCTTATATGTGTACACAGAGAGCTGGCCAGCGGCTGCCCCTCCCAAACACTGGGCTCAGGATCAGCTGCACAAGAAATAAACAGACACAAGGACAAAAGACAACCAGACTGGGCCACACAGGGAGGCCCACCAGACAACCAGATCGGGCACCACACAGAACCAGATTGGGCCACACAGGGAGACCCACCAGGTGGACAGGAGCGAAGTCTCGCCCTGTCCTGGGATTTGGTGTAAGCGACTGCGTCCAGTCTGACCTTTATCCCCCAGAAGAGATCTCACCAGACAGGTAAACAGGTGGCTTCGTAGAGGCATCCGGAGAACCGAGCAGCAGTCCTCTCGGGGCGAGGCTGAGGAACGTCTCTCAGGAGCTCTCCCCTACCCCAAGAAGGAGTCTGCGATGGGGCACAGGAGGCCGAATTTGGGTGTGAGGGCAAGGAGAATAAAGAATCTCGCTGGGGCCTCCAAATGTTGTACCCAATTTTCGGGAAAAAAAAGTCTCACAAGCTGCTCACATAATAGCCAATGAAGCCTTTATTCTGGCCAGGGCCACCAACTACATCCAGCACAAAGCAGGATAGTAGAAAATGTCGCCAGCTCATAGCAAGGGCAGGGTTTATAAAGCACAGGGTTAATATGCCCTCAGGCCCTCAGGTGGAGAGGGTTTAAGGGTGGGTCAATGGGCCATTAGGTGGACACAGTCCAAGTCCAGTTCAAATCGCCTTTGCTTATAACAGAGCACAAAGAAAGAAGAAGGTTAAATTCCCTCTTCCTGTTTGAGTTATCTATCCTATTCCAGGACATCAACTCCCAGTTCTCAGATCTTCAGACTTGGACTGAGACTTATACCATTGGCATCCCTGGTTCTTAAGTTTTGGAGCTTGAATTAAAACTACACCACTGGCTTTCCTGGACCTCCAGCTTGCAGTTGGCATTTTGTGGCACTTCTTGGCCTCTATAATCACAGGAGTCAACCCCACTTAATAAATCTTTCTACTCTGCTTCCTGGTTGCAGCGTTGGTATCCTGAGCTGCTTTCCTCCACCATGCCCCTCTGCCACGATATTCTGCCTCATTTTGGGCTTGGCACTATAGTCATTCATCTATGACTGAGGCCTCTGAAACCATGACCCCAATAAGTGGGGTCCTCTACATTGTTCTTCTCAGATCTTTTGGTCACAGTGACAAAAAAGCTGAAACAGAAGCTAATGCCAAGAAGTGGAGACATTGCTGTGACTAATCTGACCACGTGATTCAGAAGCATTTGGAGCTGGTTTGCAGGGGGGGGGGGTTGATTTGGAAAAGTTTAGAGATGCAAGTTTGCAAATCTTTAGAATGTTGTAAGTAGAGCTTAATGGATGATTGTGGTGAGAACTTGGAAGATTAGAATGCCCAATAGAACTGTATAGGAGGAGGACTCTACTGGAACTTAGAGTAGAGGCCATTCATGTTACATTGTGACAAAGAATTTGTCTACATTTTCCCCATGTTCTGAGACTTTCTTTGAGGCTGAATTTAAAGATGATGGACTAATTATCTGGTGGAAGAAATTTCTAGGCAGCATAGCATTCAAGCAGTGACATGGATATTGCTGGAGGCCTTAGCCAAGTTACTGTGATAATCAGGAGCAGAAAGCAGAGCAGCAAGGTTTTTAAATTTGGCAATTCAGCTTGGAAAAGTGTAAATAAAACTGTGCTTAAGGAAGGTGTAATGGTTAAAGAGTTTACATCCACTAAAAGAATGCTAAGTACTTTACCCAGAAACAATAAAAAAGATGGCTTGAAGGCAACCCAGGGATTGGCAAAACCACGTCCATCTCAGGTTCAAGGATGTTAAAGTAAAAATTCCTTTGAGAAGAGACCAGTGGGGTGCCCTGTTTGCAGAGGTATCTAAGAAGTTATTTTCACCAGGCTCAGCTGCCCAGGTACTCAGAGGCAGCCATGTTCCCAAGAGGTGTGGCTACCCTTCAATGGTGGCAGAACTTGGCATTAACCACATGGTACTTATTCTGCAGGAATGCAAGATCCTGGAGTTAAGGAGTCATAGAGGTTTCCATCGAGATTTCAAAGGAAGGCCTGGTAGGTCAGGCAAGGTGTAGCAGGGTCAGAGTCCCTCTGGGGTGCCCCTAAGATGGTGATGCATGAAGAAGTGAGGAGGATGCCAAAACTATAGTGGAGGGTCCCAAGATTACGAGATGCCAGTAATATGGGGCATCTTCTGAGGAAACCTGCAGGAATGAAGCAGAAACAAGTCAAGAGAGAGGCCATGTGGGCTGCAACCAGCAAGGCCACACGGGTGGAGCTACACAAGCCTTTTGGAGAGAACATCATAATGCCATGTGCCCCAGATACTGGATATGGAGCTACATGACTTGTTTGTCCAACCAGATCTCAATCTTGCTTTGGTTTCATGCCCTCTTTTTGTGTTCCTAGTTCTCCCTTGTGGAATGAAAATGTTTAATCTGCTATTATATATTGGATAAGTGTAACTTGCTTTTGATTTTTACTTGCACAGCTAAGAGTTTGTCTTTAGTCTCAGATGGGATTTTGGACTTGGACTTTTGGGCAATGCTGGAACTGTTAAGACTATGGGGACTCCTGAAAATAGACTAAATGTATTTTACATTGTGAAATGGGCATAAGGCTTTTGGAGGCCAAGGGTAGAATATTATGGTTTAGATATGAGGTGTCCCCCAAAAGTTCATGTGTGAAACAATGCAAGAATTTACAGATGAAATTATTGGATTATGAGAGGTATGACCTAATCAGTGGATTAACCCACGGATATGGATGAACTGGGTGGTAACTATAGGTAGGTAGGGTGTGGCTGGAGGAAGTAGTTCATTGGGGGTGTGGCTTTGGAGTTTATATTTTGTCCCTCTAACCAGAGTTTCTTAGCTACCTGGCTGGCTTGTCGTGGCCTGAGCTGCTTTCCTCTACCATGCCTTTCTGCCATGATGTTCTGCCTCACTTTGGGCCCAGAGCTATGGAGTTGGCCATCTATGGACCAAGGACTACAAAACCAACTCTATGTTGCTCTTCTTGGATCTTTTGGTCACAGCAATGAAAATCTGACTAAAACAAGAGTCCAATCTTTTCTTTTTTTTTACCCCCTTTCTGTTTTAATATTTTGGCGGCCTGAAGCCATTTTTTTAGTTTCTATTTTGTGTGATAACTCAAAGTGTAGACCATTCTAGTGACTGTGGGAAACGTATGTGTGGGACATATGTTTGCTGGGCTACCATAATAAAACACCAGACAGGATGGTATAAACCACAAAAATTTTTTCTCACATTTATGAAGTTAGAAAATCATGATAAAAAAAGTAGGACGGGCGCGGTGGTGCACGTCTGTAATCCCAGCACTTTGGGAGGCTGAGGCAGGAGGATCGCGAGTTCAAAGCCACCATCAGCAATGGCAAGGCAATTTCAGTGAGACCCTGTCTCTAATAAAATACAAAAAAAAGGTCTGGGGATGTGACCCAGTGGTCGAGTGCCCCTGAGTTCAATCCCCATGTACCACACAAAAAAAAAAAAAAAAAAATGTTAGTAGGTGGGCTAGGGCTATGGCTCAGTGGTGGAGCACTCTCCTAGCATGTGCAGGGCCCTGGGTTCAATCCTCAGCACCACATAAAAATAAATAAATAAAATAAAGGTATTGTGTCCAACTACAACTAAAAAATAAATATTTTTAAAAAATTTAAGTAGGTTGAGTTTTTCCTAAGGCCTCTCCCCTTGGCTTCCAGACAACCACCATCTTGCTTTGTCCTCACATGGTCTTGCTTCTGTCCGTGTGCATCCCTGGTATCTCTCTCCTTCGTAAAAGGATACCAGTCAATCTGGATTAGAGCCCCAACCTTATGATTTCATTTAACTTTAATTACCTCCTTGCGGACTCTATCTCCAAATTTCTTCACATTGTTCGTAAGGTCTTCAAGGTATGAATTTTGGGAAGACACAATTAAGTTCATAAAGGAAGAAAGTGTCATAGTAGTTAGCTTCATAGGCAGTCATCTCTGAGAAAACTTAGTTCTTGAAGGTTAGGGTTCCTCAAAGCATTAATTTTGATACTTAGTATTAACATATACAATCACATGTATATGCCCACAAACAAACATGTGTGTACACATGCAAAATCTAAAAAAGACAATGTCTGAGAGTAGTATAGAGGTAAAACCAATAATCAGTAAAATCAGTAATCCATAAAATGGAAATTAGGAAATATTAAAATTATGAGAAACAAAAAAGAACAATTAATAAATTTGAAATTGTATTGTGAAACAAAATATGCAGTTACATAATATTTTGTATGCTACCTGGCATTTATGTTTTCTAAAAGATAAACAGTGAAGCATGAGAAATAAATAACGCTCACTAAAAATCTTTCTATATACCCTATTGGTTCTGTTTCTCCAGAGAATAGTGATTAATACAGAAGACTATAGGATGACTATGAACAAAAGTAATGAGAATTTGAGCTAATGAAAGAACTGAAAATAACAAGAAAGACAGATGTAAGAGTTATCATCAAAGAATAGCCAGCAGACATTGGTGCCTGTTGGGTGTAATGAGTGAGAATAAAATGTAATATAGTTTCAAAGGTTTGCATCTGAGCAACGCTAGAACAGTGCAACTAATGAAATATGGAATTCAGAAGTGGACACTAAAAGGTGAGAGCAGATGACAGAAGACGTGAAGGGAATAGAAATCACAGCAAGCCGGGCGCGGTGGCGCACGCCTGTAATCCCAGCACTTTGGGAGGCTGAGGCAGGAGGATCGCGAGTTCAAAGCCAGCCTCAGCAATGGCGAGGCACTTAGCAACTCAGGGAGACCCTGTCTCTAATAAAAACACAAAAAAGGGCTGGGGATGTGGCCCAGTGGTCAAGTGCCCTTGAGTTCAATCCCCGGTACCACAAAAAAAAAAAAAAAAAAAAGAAAGAAAGAAAAGAAATCACAGCATGCTTCAATTTGATTTCCTGAGCTTGAGGCAACAGTGGGACAGTCAGCTAGAGAAATTTCCATATTAGGAAGCTTAAGAACATTCTAAGGACACAGGCCTATTGCTAGACCAAATTAAGTTCAGTCTCTTTGATGCCACCAGTTACCTTTCTTTAATTCATCTTCACCCCAGGGGTCCAGGATTCTCACCTTCCTCAGTTTCTTCCCCACATGCCATGTATCCCACCTTGGGAACTTATGGAAGCACCCTCCCATGCTCTAGCTAGCCTTCTCCCTAAGAGACTGGCATGTAGTCACCAAACTCCAGATTGTTAAAGAGAGTGCTCTGCTATCTACAGGTAGATCTCCCCAACAGCGTTTCCTGGCCTAGCCTGGAGTCCTCTTGCTCTGCCCCCCACAAGGAGATATGGGCTTCAGTCATGTTACTACATCATAACCAAAGAGTACTCAGGATAGTGCACTGTGCTCACCAGCCAAATTAGCCTCTCTACTGAGCCAAATCTGCCTGCTCTGGCATGTCTCCCACTCTAGTTAGCAGATCAGGGGACAAAGCCTTGGCCCTTTCGTGGCCTTTGTAATCCTCCAGATTAACAATGGAGAACACAAAAACTGCTGAACACCAATTGTGTCCAAGTATGGGTACCAAATATGCTCAATCCAACAGAGGGACTGGGGAAATTAAGTTATTCAGGAAGGGCTGTGGATGTGTGCCGGAGGCAGGGGCAGTGTCCCTGAAGCTGCTACAGTCACTCTTATTGAGAATAGCAATTCCTAAGAAAGTAGATCTCGGTGGGGTTTGTTTTAGTGATGGTGTGTGTGTGTGTGTGTGTGTGTGTGTGTGTGTGTGTGTGTGTCTGTGTGTGTGTGTTTCTCCCATCTAAAGGTGGATGCACTGAACTAGCATGAAGACCAAGGTGGATAAGGTTCTACAGGGGACCACAGGCCAAAGTCAGATTAGTTTACATTCTTTCAGATTCATAATCAGACAAATGTGGAAAAGTACAGAAAAGGTGGGATATCACAAGGAAACTATAGCTACTAGCATTGCAAGCTCTCTGCCTCATACCTTGTGTATGGATAGACTCTGGCCCCCTCAGTGAGTGGCAATAACAGATTGAGTGATGAGTACATGGAAACATCTACATGCTTGTTTATGGTCAGTTAATGACCATGATTGTTCAAAAGGCCTACTTTTTTATATATCAGTATCAGTTCTGCCCACCCTCCTTCAATCTAAATTTCCTTCTCCAAAAGTGTCTGCATTTCAGATCTAGGTTGTTAGAAGAAGGCATTATTTAAATCAAGGAATAGAGTACATGGTGAAAATTCGAGCATTGGGAGAAAAAAAAAAAAACCTTGGGGCATTAAATTCTATAGGTTCATACCTGGAAGGGCAGGTTTCATTCTGCTGTTTTAAGAGGCTTTACTTCCCTGATACATTTTTTATATATTGTAAGAGTTTTCAAAACACCCTTTATATGACTACTGGAGAATTGCGTGTTCAGCATTACCTAATTTGCTCATAAATCTCTTGCCTTTTAATCAGCTAAGTGGCTATCTGCTGAATTTCCCTGATTTATTGATATCTTTTGAGGGCTGAGGATATGTCCAGATACTAAGTGATTCAATGAGGATGAAATGGCACATCACCATAATTATGACAGAAAAGAGAATCGTGACTAGGCATACAAAACACCTCATGGAGACAAATGTAGACGGTTCTCTTTTAAAGGGCAGGCTCCAGAGTTGCAGAGAAAACACTACCCAAGCTAGTTTTCCCACAAAAAGTCTGCCCAACAGCTCTTAAGAGAGTAGCATTTGCATTCGCTGACTCAGCAGTTCCACAGGAACCATGACCCCTTAGAATATACTAAGCAGGAACCAGATTCTGGCTAAACTGAAAAGGTTAAAACCTGGATCCTGTTTCCACTTAGCCCCCCAAATCTGTGTGAGCTGCAAAAGGTGTTTCAACACTTCTGAACCCCCAATTCTTCAACTGTTAAGCAAGAACAATCCCTGCTGAGGAAACTCATTATAATAACCTTTTTAAAAAATACACTTGGCAAAAAAAAGATGCAGAAAAAAATACACTTGGGGGCCTAGGATTGTAGGTCAGCGGTAGCGCACTTGCCTAGCACATGTGAGGTGCTGGTTCCATCATCAGCACCACATAACAATAAATAAATAAATAAATAAATAAATAAATAAACAAATAAATAAATGGTATTATGTCCATCTACAACTAAAAAAAAATTTTTTTTAAATACACTAAATGAGCATGGTGGTGCTATAAAATGAGACTTATTTATATCACAATTTCTGGATTGTTACAATTGTTAAAGCGCCACCTGCTGGAAAGGCCACTGATTGGATAAGAGGCTCTTATAATCAGGTTAGAAATGTTACCAAAGAAAACCTAATTTCAAAATACAAATAGTGAACATGGCATAGGAAAAATCCTCTCTTCTTATAGTGCTACCACAGTCCAGTTGTCCAATTTATCACTTCTATACAACACTAGGGAACATTCTAGCAACTCTATCATTCACAGGGGTCTTTTTAATGCCATGAATATATTAAAAGTATTGAAAAATCAATATCGTTCTAATAGACAAAAAAATAATTTAGAGAAGATTCTCAGCTTAAGAATGTGGTGTTTCAAAAGCTTGCATATGCTCTTAATTTTCAAAGGAATCACCACATCTTTAAATAGATGATCTCTTATCTTCAATGTTTTATTTATTTATTTATTTATTTATTTATTTATTTATAATACTGGGAATTGAACCACCGAGGCATGCTTTACCACTGAGCTATGTCCCCAGCCCTGTTTTATAATTTTTTTTTTTTTTTTGAGACAAGGTCTAGCCAGGTTGCCAAGGCTATCATCAAACCTGAGATATTCCTGGATCAGCCGCCTGAGTAACTGAGATTATAGGCATGCACCACTGTAACCTGCTCAATGAGTATGTTATCATAAAAATTTACTAATAGCCAAATCTATAATCCCAGCTACTCAGGAGACTAAGCCAAGAGGATCATAAGTACAAGACCAATCTGGGAAACTTAGGGAGATTCTGCCTCAAAATAAAATATTTTAAAGGGGGCAGGCAGGGCTGGGGATGTAGAGCACTTGCATAGCATGCATGAACCCCTGGACTCAAACCCCTGTACAAAGGAAGAAAGGGGGGGGAGGGAGGGTGGGGAGAGAGCAAAGGCAGTTGTAATAGGTTGCAGAGAATATGAAAGAATATTTATTTAAAAAAAAAGTAAAAATCCCATTGTGGTCATTCAGATTTCTGCAAATGACCTGTAAGCTCAGTATCAATTTCCCCCAATCCCATAGTAGCCCCAAATAGGTATGTCTGCCTCACCTCACAGGAGACATGATTCTAAAGAATTGGATACAAAGGATCTTAAATATATCAAGTCATTTAATGCCCACCAGGAGATTCAGTTAACCTAAGAAAACACACAATAACTAAATTTCCATGAATTCAAAGTCTTTATTTAGCCCCAATTACTGTATATGCTTTTACAAAAAAAGAATTTTTTACAAAGTTTTCTGAAAGTGTCATTTTGGTGGTTGATATTATACTGATGTTACATGTTAACACTTTACATTGAAAAAGAATCATAAAAATCTCATGGCATTACAAACATTTGGTAGGAAGTAGTGTAGAGTCTTCTGTCAACTAATGAAGGCTTCCCAGGTTCTGGGGCATACTATTCTCTGAAAAGTCATTCGTTTTATGTTTCCATTTTGATGATAATCTATTTTCTTTACTAGTTATACAAATAAAGTTTTCTCCTTGCTGTGATAATTTGATGTAAGACTGTTTTCTGAGCTGAAACTTAATGAGATCAATAGGGAATATTTCTGGGAGTCATGAGAATTTTTGTTAAAGGATGGTATCCACATATTTACTCAGGTTTGAGAAATCCTGGCATATGGTATGAAGCTGAAAATGTGGAAGAGATGTCCACTGTCACAGACTTTAAGATCACAGTCTGCTCTGGGACCTGGAATGAAGGAACAAATGTGACCAGTGAGGAGCAGGGAGTGATGGAGGAGAAATATTAAAAAAAGAGAGAGCACACAATTGAGAGAGGGTTCCTAGGCTGCTACATTCCAGTTTCATGCTTCCAGATTATTCACTCTTTTATCTCAGAACCTCTCAAATGCTGCCCCACCCATTTTCCCACCATATGCAATTAGTGGCCAGGCCTCATCTGTGCCCAAAGGCCACAAGGCCTGTGGATAATAACTGCCTCAGCAGGACAAAAACCCAAAGTTTCCAACAGAGGAAACCTGTTCCAGAACCGCCCTGGACTATCCCTACTCCTGAGCACCTTGTCCAGGCTGGACAGCCTGCTTTCAGACCCTGCCCGAGGCTGGTTCACTTCTGGGTACTCCCCCATTCTTCTCCCTCACATGTACCTCAAATACCAGTGGGAGACCCCACAGGTTGTCTCCCTCACACCCAAAGGTATTAGTCCTTAACACACAGAAACACGGTCATGGTCTTGGGTTCTGCTCTATTTTGGTATGTTTATTTTGGACACATTGTTCAGTGTTCCTCTCTAAAATCTAACCACTGAGTGCAATCCAGTGCTATAGAGTGTTCATTCTGAGCCTTGTAATTTCCCCAAGTATCTCTCAGCAGCCTGGTGGGTTCTGCTTGCTCCTGGTGGTGCACAGGTGTGTGCCATCCTCTCCAGCTACAAGACCGCAGAGTTGGTCTCTGGGAGACCACTCTCCTCGAGCTTCAGTCCAAGGTTGTCGATCCCAATGCTGGTGACTGGGGGCACGCTGCTCTCAGCTGGATCTGCTGTGCGCGTCGGGGTGGAGCAGTACAGGATAAACCCCACCATGATGACAGTAAAGGACAGGATGTAAAGTCCTGAAAACTGGGAGAAGAACAAACAACTCAAAGTGCTCCCTCATATACACACCTTTTGTCTACAGTTCTTTATCTATTTCTGAAAGTTCTGTAGAAGAAGCTAAATGCCCCAGACGCTCCCATGTATACTGGTGAATGCATGGGCTGTGGAAACAGCTGGCACATCAGCCAACTAGGTCCTTGCATCTTTAAGGAAATGGAACCTTGCCTTTCTTTGTGATGATCCAGATGCACCCCACCCTGAAATCAATCCAACAAAGTGGAGGAAATAAAAGGTCATCCTGAATACCACAAGACAGCCCATTTCAGATCTTAGGCACAGTTTACCATATTGTTATAAAACAGAAGGACATAGAACCTAAGACAAAATGTGGATGTACAGATGTCATATCTACTCAATAACCTCTCAATCTGTGTATCATAGTTTTTGGATCTTTCATGTCCTCCAAAAAGCTCTTGTGTTAGTCAATGCAGGAATGTTCAGAGGTGAAATGATTAGATTATCAGAGCTGTAACCTCACCAGTGGATTAATCCATTTAATGGAATAACAATTTGAATGGACTACTGAGTGGCGACTGGAGGCAGTGAGGCATGGCTAGAGGAAGTAGGTTACTGGGGTTGTGGCTTTGGACTATATCTTGGATCCTTGCTCGATCATGTGTGCACATATGTGTTCCCTCCCTCCCTTCTTCTCTCCCTCTCTGTCTCTCTCTCCCCTCCCCCTTCCAGGCTGAAGCCAGTGAATCATGGACTGAAACCATAATCCCCAAATAAACTTTTCTCCTGCAAATTATTCTTGCCAGGTATTTTGGTCACAAGGACAAAAAGCTGACTAACACATCTTGCTATTCCAATAAATTTCATTTTGTTATAGTAGAATGAATTATCCTGTTTCTGCAGGAAATTATTATATAGTAAAATTTATGATGGACTGCACAGATTCAGATTTTTAGAGCTAGAAAGTGACTAAGACACCATTTTTCAAAAGAGTTTGAAGCCAGCCCAAAGAGGAGAGTTGGGTAAGGACAACCACAAGAATGGAGCCTGCAGGAGACCTCATTGGCTACCTGCTCTGCTCCCAGAAGGACCAATAGAACAGGAGCCCATTCTGACAGACACACCACAAGAATGGAGAGCAGTTTTGGTGACCTTCCCAAAATGGTCCTTTTTAGGAATAAAAACATCTACCCAGGGCAAAATGCAATACAGAAAGAAAGCTAATTCATTGGGTATATATTCCAAAAATGACATCTGACACACCCCAAAAAGTTTAAGTAAATTATATTAGGTACCTTGTAAATTTGCTCTTATATGAATTGAAGATCCATACAAAAGTTCAAGTATTAAATAAATTAATAAAATCAATATAAGTGGTTCCCTCTCATCCATGGTTTCACCTTCCTTGGTGTCTATTACCCAAGGCAATAAGGATGAGAACAGTATAATAAGACATATTCACACAACTCTTATTACAGTTTATTATTATAATTGTTATCAGTAGTTATCATTAATGTTACTGTGCCTAATTTGTAAACTTTATCGTAAATACATATATGCATATGCACATAGGGTTCAGTGCCAATAATAATTGTTATCAGTAGTTATCATTAATGTCACTGTGCCTAATTTATAAACTTTATCGTAAATACACATATATGCATATGCACATAGGGTTCAGTGCCATTCAGTTTCAGGTACTTCCTGAAGGTCTTGGAACACACTGCCCAAAGACAAGGGGGGATTACTGTATTTGTTTTATAAGCATTAGAAATAAAGCACAGAAAGAAAATAACAAAAGACTAATCAAGAATGGTGAAGTAAAAATTATGAAAACTGCTGTGCCAGGTGGCGCACGCCTGTAATCCTAGAGGCTCAGGAGGTTGAAGCAGGAGGATAACGAATTCAAAGCCAGCCTCAGCAATGGTGAGGCTCTAAGCAACTCAGAGAGACCCTATCTCTAAATAAAATACAAAATACAGCTGGGGATGTGGCTCAGTGGTTGAGTGTCCCTGAGTTCAATCCCTGTACCAAAAAAAAATTAAAATTAAATTTTTTAAAAAAATTATGGAAACTATGTAGCATAAGTAATTGTAATTAAATGCCCAGGATTTTTTTTTCTTGATACAAGTAAACTCAGTTCATGAATGGTCCTGCTAAACTGATTTTAAAATGAAGAATGGGGATAGGAGGGCATGCTATTTCATTCAGGTCAGTAGATATATTAAATTAGTTTAGGTTTTATATTATGTCCATTTAAAAAGAGTTTAAATAAGGGGATTACAAAAAGAGTAGTAAGAAAACAGAATGGGCTAGGGAAGGGAAAGAAAAAAAACTAGAAAAAGAGATGAAAAGGATTAATTCCCAATTAGTAGGTTCTCTATTCACCTCACTGATTGTTTCTTTTGCTGAGAAGCTTTTTAATTTGAGTCTATCCCATTCATTAATTCTAGATTTTAATTCTTGTGCAATAGGAGTCTTATTAAGGAAGTAGGAACCTAATCTGATATGATGGAGGTTTGGGCCTACTTTTTCTTCTAATAGACGCATGGTCTCTGGTTTAACTCCTAGTCTCTGGTTTAACTCTCTTTGATCCACTTTGAGTTGAGTTTTGTGCATGGTGAGAGATAGAGGTTCAGTTTCATTTTTGTTGCATACGGATTTCCAGTTATCCCAGCACCATTTGTTGAAGAGGCTATCTTTTCTCCAATGTATGTTTTTGGCACCTTTATCTAATATAAGATAGCTGTAATTGTGGGCATTAGTCTCTCTGTCCTCTATTTTGTATCATTGGTCTACATGTCTATTTTGGTGCCAGTACCATGTTGTGTTACTATTGCTCTATAATATAGTTTAAAGTCTGGTATTGTGATGACACCTGCTTCACTCTTCTTGCTAAGGATTGCTTTAGCTATTCTGGGTCTCTTATTTTTCCAGATGAATTTCATGACTGCTTTTTCTATTTCTATAAGGAATTGGGAATTAATCTTTACTACATGCATGTCAGATACAGCACTGATCTCTAGAATACATAAAGAACTTAAAAATCTTAACATCAAAAAAACAAATAACCCAATCAATAAATGGGCCAAGGAACTGAACAGACACTTCTCAGAAGATATACAATCAATCAACAAATGCATGAAAACATGTTCAACATCTCTGTCAATTAGAGAAATGCAAATCAAAACTACTCTTAAGATTTCATTTCACTCCAGTCAGAATGGCAGCTATTAAGAACAGAAACAACAATAAATGTTTGAAAGGCACACTCATACATTGCTGGTGGGACTGCAAAATGGTGCAACCAATATGGAAAGCAGTATGGAGATTCCTTGGAAAACTGGGAATGGAACCACCTTATGACCCAGCCATCCCACTCCTGGGTCTATTCCCAAAGGACTTAAAAATAGCATACTACAGGGACATAGCCACATCAATGTTTATAGCATCACAATTCACAATAGCTAAACTGTGGAACCAACCAAGACGCCCTTCAGTAGATGAATAGATAAAGAAAATGTGGTATATATACACAATGGAATATTACTCAGCCATAAAAGAGAATAAAATAATGGAATTTGCAGGTAAATGGATGAAGTTGGAGAATATAATGCTAAGTGAAGTTAGCCAATCTCAAAAATCCGAATGCCGAATGTTTTCTCTGATATAAGGAGGCTTATCCACAGTGGGATTGGGACAGGGAGCATTGGAGTATTACAGGAACACTAGAAAGGTCAATGGGGAGGGAGGGCAAGGGGGTATAAAGAAAAAAAAGATGGTAGAATGAGATGGATATCATTACTCTATGTGCATGTATGAAGACATGAATAGTATGAATATACTTTGTATACAAACAGTGGTATATAAAAATGTGCTCTATATGTGTATTACAAATTGTAATGCATTCTACTGTTATATACAACAACTTCAAATTAAAAACATACAGAAAAAAGAAAAAGAGATGAAAAGGAAAACAAGACACATTCCCAAAGGTAGGTTTGTGAAATGAGTATTAAGTATGCTGCTGGTCACACCCAGTTGTGACCTTCTATGGAACACCATTGGGTTTGACATGCTAATTTTCAAAGATGCTTATTACCTCTTAATATTAATCTTCATAAAGAATAGAATAGCCACAGCCTTCCCCAAAGCAGGACAGCCTTCATCAGATTCAATGATGATACAGAGCCAGTGACAACATCAAACTGAGCAGTTGAGTTACTTTCTTACCACTGGCTTTAATTCTTACATCTAGCATGTAGCATGGTGCCAACACATAGCTGGTATCTAACAGATGTTTGTAGGGGAAGCATTGTTTCAGAGACTATTAGGGGAAGTTAAAGCTATTTAGAGTACACTATTTTTTTTTTTTTTTTTTTTTTTTTTTTGGTGGTACCAGGGATTGAACTCAGGGGTACTTAACCACTGCGCCACATCCCCAGCCCTTTCTTTGTATTTTATTAGAGACAGGGTCTCACTGAGTTGCTAATTGCCTCGCCATGGCTGAGGCTGGCTTTGAACTCGTGATCCTCCTGCCTCAGCCTCCCAAGTGCTGGGATTACTGGCGTGTGCCACTGCGCCCGGCTAATTTTTTTTTTTTTTTAAGATGGAGTCTCTGGGCTGGGTTTGTGGCTCAGCGATAGAGCGCTCGCCTAGCATGTGCACGGCCCGGGTTTGATCCTCAGCACCACGTAAAAATGAATTGTGTACAACTAAAAGCAAATAAATAAATATTAAAAAAAAAAAAAAAAAGATGGAGTCTCACTATGTTGCCCAGGCTGGTCTTGAACTCTTAGATTCAAAGAGATCCTCCAGATTCACTATCCCATGTAGCTGCCATGCATCTCTGCACCCAGTTCATTAAACTTTTAAAGTCAATATTATTAAAGGCAATCACACTCTCTGTGAAGTGTTCAGGGGTACCTCTGGGGAAAACTATATAATTTGTTCAAAACATACCCTATTGGTTTGGTGGTTTTCAAATGTTCAAAAGAAAAACATTGTATCACTCTTAGGAAGGCCAGTGATGAAATGGAGGCACCTTTATTAAAACAGAGACTCTGAGACTGGAGTCATAGCTCAGTGGTAGAGCACTTGCCTGGCATGTGTGAGGCCCTGGGTTCGATCCTCAGCACCAAATGTAAATAAATAAAGGATCTATTGATAACTAAAAAAATATTAAAAAAAAAAAAAAAAAAACAGAGACTCTGAGCGAGTGAGGTAAGTCTCCTAAATAGAGGCTATTACACTTTTTCCTTTGTAAAATTTCTACCCTTTGAGTCTGAATCTATACAGGAAGTTTCTAGTGGCCAATTTATTCAGCAAGTATTTACTTAAGGTCGATTCCAGAGGAGCAGAGTGCTTAAGGTCTGACACAGACAAATATAAAACTTTTAAGCCTCTTTTCAACTGTCTTCTTCAAAAGAATCAGAGTCAAAGTTATTTTGGGTATACAATTTTTTTAATTGGTAGTATACTGGGCTTTCAATTCTTCCTTTAAAAACTATGTCTAAAATGCTAGGTGTCTTCACTTACTCCCTTAATTTTTTCTACATCTACAATTTACTCTGAAAATCACTGCAGATCTGCTCTTTGCTCGGTAAATCTTGAAATGGCCTTTGGACAAAAACAATAAAATCTGATCTGAGTTAAGAGTTGGCTACTAGACCTGCAGGAATAAAGGATCATAAAACAAAAGAACTGGAAAGGAGTATATAGACTGCAAGTTACCATTCTAAGAATAATAGTTTAAAGTCATGTGCCCCCAAAATGACATAGAAAGTGGCTTTTTCAAGGGGGATTGAAAAGCAAATATTTAAGATCTAATCTTAATTACTTATTAAGATTTTATTAAATGACATATTTGTTAAGATAAAGAGTTTATAATAAGCCGGGCGTGGTGGCGCACGCCTGTAATCCCAGCACTTTGGGAGGCTGAGGCACGAGTTCAAAGCCAGCCTCAGCAATAACGAGGCACTTAGCAACTCAGTGAGACCCTGTCTCTAACAAAACACACAAAAAAGGGCTGAGGATGTGGCCCATGGTCAAGTGCTCCTGAGTTCAATCCCCGGTACCAAAAAAAAAAAGAGTTTATAATAAAGACAAGGGAACTTTGACTTAGAAGTTTTTTCTTTAACCTTAGCTCCTTTTTAGACAATATTTTACTTACGATAGGAGAGTAAAAGTTAAACTACTAGAGCTATATCAATGTGTGGTTAAAAACTTTTTTTTAAACAGCACTGGTGAGACAGGTCATAAATTTTACTGCTGCCCCCAAATGCTTTGTTTGGGTACCAAAGCTATCATGGGCCTGGAAAGGCAGTATGGAAACGCCATCATCCCCTAGTGGCAGTCATGAGAAATGCAACCACAGCACCGCAGAGCAACTCACTGCCTTAAGACCTATATTGTAGCCCTGGACAATTCTCATAGGGGAAAAAAATCTGGGCCTGTCAGGACCACTCCTCAGATTCAGTTTGACATTTGTTACTTTTTCGTAATGCTTCCAATAAACTATAAATACTCCTTCTGTCTTTGTTCAGTAATATCTTAACCAAGTCTGCAAAGATAAAATCTGGTTCCTGTCCTCCATGCCTTGCAAGACAAAGGTTTACAGTTCATAAGTAACAATTTCTGAGAACCCAGTGAGCTTCATGTATCAACAGTTCAGATAAGCATTGTGAGTTCATAGATGGTTCCTGGGAAAGAGCATACATCAGCATCAAGGATTACTATTTGGATACAAAGTTTACTAGGACAAAGAAATATAGTTGCTATCCCTTACTGAAATTAAAATAATCAGGGCTGGGGTTGTGGCTCAGCGGCAGAGCACTCGCCTAGCATGGGCGCTGCCCGGGTTCGACCCACAGCACCACGTAAAAACAGATTGTGTACAACTAAAGCAAATAAATAATTTTTAAAAAAAAAAAAATCATCAGGTAACAGCCAACATGGTAACTATGGGCTCCATGACTATGGGGAAAGAGAGCAAGCAGGTCAACCAGCCTCTGCTGCTGGTATGTTGGGGGGGGGGGGGAAGATTTCTAAGAGAGCAGGTTTCAAAGTATGATTCAAAGACCTTTGAGGGAACCCCTTGAGGGGAATCTGTAAATTCAAAACTATTTTTCACAATGAAACTAAGATGATATCTATCCTTTTCACTTCCACTGTCTTAATTGCACAGTGGAATGTTCCAGAGGCTACATGACGAATAATCACAAGGCTGAATGAAGAAGCAGATACAAGATTCCACTGTTTTCTACTAAGCTGCACATTAAAAAGATTCTTAAAAATGTAAATCAGGAGCCGGGCGTGGTGGCGCACGCCTGTAATCCCAGCACTTTGGGAGGCTGAGGCAGGAGGATCGCGAGTTCAAAGCCAGCCTCAGCAATGGCGAGGCACTTAGCAACTCAGTGAGACCCTGTCTCTAATAAAATACAAAAAAGGGCTGGGGATGTGACCCAGTGGTCGAGTGCCGCCGAGTTCAATCCCCCAGTACCCAAAAAAAAAAAAAAAAAAAAAAAATGTAAATCAGGGCTGGGGTTGTAGCTCAGTTGGTAGAATGCTTGCCTAGCCCATGTGAGGCACTGCGTTTGATCCTCAGCACCACATAAAAATAAATAAATAAAATAAAGGTATTGTGTCCATTTACCAAAAAAAAAAATGCTAATCTTTAAAAAAATGTAAATCAATTTCACTTTTTAAAATCTTAGACAATATAATTTTTCATAAAAATGTTATGCTACTATATACTATATGAGTTTATTATTTTCTCAATGTGTTAATAAATGAATATTTTAAAATTTCTCAGTTTTAATTTCTAATATGGTAAACAATAGGGAAAAGTGACTGGAGCTCAAGGGCAGATGAAACCATGCTGGGACCGCCGCCATGTAGGGGGATTAGGAAGTGCAGTGAAAAGAAAATTGGATTGCTAGAAGAGGAAGAAGAGGATGACAACTAAGATTTGGTCATGACTTTACCACTAGTGGTAAAGCCCTGCTCACGAAGGCTAACTCACTTAACTACATATAACTTCGCTGGGCCTTTGTTTCCCCATCTCTACAATAAATAATATAATCAGTAATTCTCAAGAGAAGGTGGTCCAGACTCTAGGGATACAATTTTTTTCAAATTACATATTCATTCTCTTGCTTCTTATGAAGACACTGACATATTTCCTCCCACCCCACTCCCGTTGATCATTAGTACATGTAGCAGGAACTATTAATGAGGGGGGTGGGTTATGCTTATGGTTGTGCTGTGATGCTCTGCAGACAGAAAAAGTCTGAAAAACCATTGGACTGAACTACCTTTCAGGTACCTTACTGATATAAGATTACTGTCAAAGAGGAACCCATTGCAATCACACACTCGTGATAATGTACCTCTTCCTCCTTCCTTTCTATCAGGTATTGCAGACTTTGTGTATCTGGGCAAAGAAAGTGAAGAGAAAAGCCCTAAGTGCTCAGTCTAGTTTGCAAGGTCAACAGCAGCTCTGGGATTGTTTGGTTATCACCTGGCAACACATTTTAGCATTTCCAAAAGCAAGTGTTCTTGGCTAAATCAAAGACAAAGTGCACTGCATTTTGTCCTTTAGAAAAACTCCAGGAGGGCAACTCTTATTTGGACTGATTTTCCAACTTAGAAATAGTAAGAAAAGGAGTTAGGCTTGTCCATTGAAATCATTGTCAAGAGGATGGGGTTTTATTTTTGGATACAGAGTTTAAAGACACTTCTTTTCCACCAGCTAAGTGTTCTTATTTAACATGATCTATTTTCTTACCTTATAACCAAATAGAAAGAGCCCAAAGAAAAGGCTATAGAGATCAGCTGTCAGGATGCCCAAGTTGACAGAAGTGGCACTAGTGACTTTAATCACCAATGGCATGAAGCTGTATAGGCAAAACATACAGAGAGCAAATGCCACAAACAGCAGAGCTGTGAAAAAAAAAAAAAAAAGGAATATCTAATATTATGGGGAGAAATCACAAGACAAAGTGGCTTAAACTTGGCTGCCACATAAAACTCCCTGTTCCTTTAACACACTATCTACAAAGCCTTTCCTAATGGTAGCATTGTAAATGAGACTACAAAGTTCTCTGGAAAACAATAATAAAATACCAAGCTGTGATGTAGATGACAGACCTTAAAAATCTAATAAGGTGTTGGATGATGAAGGCCATAATATCTTGATTATAGTGTGACTGAGTCAACAGCTGTTATCACACTCTGCTATCCTATCCGCTCTCCCAGGGCAAATGATTCTGTGATAAAAGGTCAATAACAACAGAATCAATGTCATGTGTCAGGAAAATCACTCATTATCTTTTGTCCTTTTATTTGTTTGGTCAATGGGGTATGGTTTGTGTAAGTGGATTCAGAATAAAGTATTTTTAGAACATCCAAGACAGATATGAGATCTTTGTATTTTGTACATCACATTAAATTAAATGCTCCAAGATAGCACAATGTAACTATCCTCTTTGGGACAGTGCTAGTCATGTGGATGCTGATTACAACAGCCAATAGCAATGTTTCTGCTTTGTACCTACTTCTTTAATCTCATGCTATGCTCAGTGCAAATACATACATTTCTCTCTCTCTCTCTCTCTCTCTCTCTCTCTGTTATTTAATTAAGTTATTCAAGCATCGTACATAATCCTCAGTGACATTATTTAACTTCTTTCCACCCATCATTAAATAAGGTTCAAATCTTTCTTCACTCTCTTAACATTTTTTTTTCAGCTTTATTTTTGTGCAGATGCCTAGCAATGTCATATGAGAGGAGCAACCAGAGGTGGTGAGTGATTACACTTCAGATGCTTCCAGTTAATGCTTCACAAGTTACATCAAGCAGATAGCAACCTTCACACATTTGAGGACCTAAAATACAGATCTAGTTGAGGCAAGCACTCTACCAACTGAGCTATATCCCCAGCCCCTATACAGATCTAATTGAAAGCTACTATGACGAAGTTCAGTCATCAGTTTTGTTCAGAATTCCTAGTTAAAAAAAAAAAAAAAAAAAAAAAAGCTATTCCTGGAGTTAAAGATTAAAAATTAATTTTTATAAGGGTTCATTTACCATTCTCAGAGAAAACTCAATGTAAATCTCTATCATCAGTGTGATTTTACAAAGATATATAAATATTATGAAAATGAAATGTTTGGTTTTTGGTGTGCCTTTGTCAGTTGGGGATAGAACACTGATGACAAAATTATTGTTTATTTACATACCAATTTTCCAGTCCCAGTGAATGCTGGCGATGTCCTTATATTCCACAATCAATCTAAGATAAAAACAGAGGTTGCAGAGAGAGCCACATATTAATTTTTACTATTTCATAAGTAGTTTAGTTGCTATACTTCAGCTAAAGTCAGGAATTATACTGACTTTTGAATTTTTCTTAGGAAATAATTATCTTCAATAAAAATGACAAAGAATAAAACCAAGGAGTCCATAAAGATATGTCAGACTCAGCCAGGCACGGTAGCACACACCTGTCACCACAGCAGCTCAGAAGGCTGAGGCAGGAGGATTGAGAGTTCAAAGCCAGCCTCAGCAACTTAGCAAGGCCCTAAACAACTCAGCGAGACCCTGTCTCTAAATAAAAATATTAAAAAGGGCCAGGATGTTGCTCAGTGGTTAAAGCACCCCTGTACCCACCCCGGATATTCAATTCCTTGTAAGTGTTCTTCAATAGCAGTCAGCTATAGAAGGAAAACATGACATATGTTGGCGCCTGAAGCGCTTGGAGCAACGGAGCCGCGGGAAGAACTTCCCTGGAGACAAACAGCTTTTTATGATATGTGCCAAAGAACCCCTTGTGAAGCAATTTCGGCCAAGTTCGAGATCCCGCAACAAATCAATAGCATGGTCCAGCTATAGAAGCAATTTAAGTCAAAACACTTGACATACTCCTTTCCCTTGAACAAGCTTAGAAAGTTAATGTGTTAATATTTTCTGGAAATAATTTAAAAACAAAAGTTCTTACTGGCAATGCCTCCACAACATTGTAATAAGGAATCCTATGGAATCCCACACATAAGAAAATAAGACATAATAATATGGATGTTTTAACAATCCTTTAATAGATCTTTATCAGATTTTCTATTTCAGAAGTGAATTTGGGCTTAAACAAACAAATGAGTATTAGTAGTTAGAAAGCAATCTCTGATATATTTGTTTAGTTTGTTCTTAAGAAAAATCTTAGAAGCTCACAGCTGTATGCCGCTGATAATTGTTCCAAATAAGCCCACCATTCCTAAAAATTCCTGTCTGCTCAGCTTCTTCACAATGTATTCTTCACACACATTAGAAACGGCATAGAGGGAAGCTCCAAGCAGGACCAAGAGGTCACCAATCAGTACATCACTCCCTACAGGCAGGCAAGACACAAAGAGAAATATATTGTCAATAAGTGATTCCTGTTCATTTAAGTAAGATTTTTATCTAACCCTGGTTTCTATAAGTTCACACAATTCTCACTATGTGGCAAAGTTTTCATATTTTGATTCCTCAGGAGACTGAGACTAGAAGATGATATTATATTCCATAGTATGAGGCCTCAGAAAGTGATTCTATAACTTGACAAATTCATGGAATTTGTTGAAGGGAATATATTAAAAACCATAGGGCAGGAAGCATGGAAACACCCTTGTCTAAATCTGACACAAAGTCTAAATTTCTCCAAAGTCATCGACAGTGTCTTTAGACGTCACCAGTGAACACCAAGTCTCATTTTTGATAAAAACAGAAAAACAAGAAGACTCTACAATAGATTTTTCAGTAAATAATCCAAAATGTTCAAACCAAAAGAAGATGACTGCAAATATACAAAGAAACGACTCTCTCTTGAGACAAAATCAGAAACTATTTACTGTGACCAAAAAAAAAAAGAGGAGGGAAGGACTATGGGCTAGTGGGAACAGGAAGACTGTTTTGTGGACACAGTTACGAAACACCAGAAACAAGTACAGCTGAAAATAAAATGTAAAATATAGTTAACCAGGACATGTTTCCTACCTTTGACTGCATCTTTGCAAAACTAAAAGTGAAAACATGAGCAAAACTTGAGCCGGGTGTGGTGGCACACACCTGTAATCCCAGCACTTGGGAGGCTGAGGCAGGAGGATCCCGAGTTCAGAGCCAGCCTCAGCAATGGCAAGGCACTTAGCAACTCAGTGAGACCCTGTCTCTAATAACAAAATACAAAAAAAGGGCTGGGGACGTGGCCCAGTGGTCAAGGGCCCCCGAGTTCAATCCCCAGAACCAAAAACAAACAAACAAACAAACATGGGCAAAACTTTTCTGTGACTGAACCATGAAGAAGTAACACACAAGGTCTTACCTGAGTTGTCTTCCCTCCCAGCTAAGATGTCTGCACCAACCATGGTTCCTACCCCCAACAGACAGACAAACACAGCAATGAAGTGGATCACTCTGTATCTTGCACGAAGAATAAACCACGAGAGAGCCATCAACACAGGAATCCCAAAGCAATCCAAAAGCTTCAAGGAAAGAAAAATAAACAGCTTCAAATGTCTCTCATAAGCTAAAAAATGGATAACTAAGTAATAATAATAGGAAGCAGTTATTTCTTGAGCATTTATTATTGCCAGTCCTGAATGCTAAGTGTTTTTCCTGGACTAACTCATTTAAAAATCTTTACAACAACCCTGTGAGCTTGGAATTATAATCATATTTTTTACATGAAGAAACAAAGGCACAGAGAGGAGAAAAGAGTTGCCCAAAATCTCATTGTCCAAAGTGGGATGGCTGGTTGCTGAACCGAAAAATTCTATTCAGGGGCATATGCAATTTACATCTACACTCCCACTTGTGTTTATCCTAAAATCCAGAAGGCAAACTTTCCTTCCTGCATTCATACTCAGTCAACAAATATTTATTAAGCACTTTGCATGTGCAAGACACTGTAAGAGGAAGTGGGAATACAGAGGTGAACTAGACAGATACAAGGCCTATCATCTGGAGTTATACAAGGTAGACAGGTATGGAATAAAATAATCACAAAAACCAGATATGTAACTGAAAAAGGGGAAAGTGCTACAAAGAAGTAAAGGTCACATTGAGAGAGAAAGCAAAACCCTTTCCCTGATGAGTATCTGACCCCACCACATGAGACAAAGGTTTGTTCATACTCTTGCTTGTTTACATCATATGCTCCTCCATTATCTGTTCATCCTAGGTCCAGAAAACACTTGTACCCCTAATATTGCCCATCTTAAAGGCAGGGACATTAAGGGTGTCAAAATTATGACAAATCCAAAACTATTTGCAAAATAACAGAAAAATAGAGATTGCTTAATTCTTAATTTTGCAAACTTATGTGACTTCAAGGATAAAATATAAACAAGGATAATTCTTGATGCATTCAAGCATATATATTATATATACTATAATATTATTAGTGTAAGGTATATATATATATGTATATGTGTGTATGTATATGTACGTATGTGTGTGTGTGTATATATATGTGTATATATATATATATATATATATATATATACACACATATATACATGCATATATATATATATATATAAACTGCTGGGTTTTGGTTTACCTGTTTTTTTTGTTGTTGTTTGGTTGGTCAGTTTGGTTTGGTTGACTATTTGTTTAAGTCTTGTCCATGAATCTCTCTGAATCTGTTTAGTCATAGACAAGGCAAATCTCTAAATCTCCAGCATCCTGTCTGATCCTATCTGCTTTTCACTGCAGTATCATCACTGGAATCCAACGCACCATGTTTAGAAATGGGCACCTTGCCTTGTTATTTATTCCAGCTGCAGTTCTCTAATCTCCTAAGTGCTTTATTGAGCCTGCCTGAATAACTAGCCATTAAATGATACAAATGATAATAGGCTGTCCCGGAAGACACCAGCAGAACCCAGCTACCATGGCTTAACAAAGTCTAGAGTTCTGAAACAAACAAAAAAAGCAGAAAAAGTGGGGCTGGGGTTGTGGCTCAGCGGTAGAGCGCTCACCTAGCACGTGCGCAGCCCGAGTTCGATCCTCAGCACCATGTAAATGCATTGTGTACAACTAAAGCAAATAAATAAATATTTAAAAAAAAAAAAAAGAAGAAGAAAATGTTCACTTTAAAACTATCACAAAATACTCCTTATCCAAAAACTGCATCTTAAAATCAAACTTGAATCTGCTCTACATGTAACAATTTCGGTAGGCCACGAATGACCCTATGAGGAAGCTGCCTCTCTCAGGAAAAGCCTCAGAGGCTTCAGCCCTGTCCCTGACACTGACCAGCTGACTGTGTGATCTCCAGCCAGTCAAAATGATCTCAGGTTCCCTCCTATTCTAAAATTCCACAACTTCTCATCTGATACCTAACACCTTCAGTCGTTTATCTACATGAACCTCGTTTTCAAAATGTATTCTTGCTGATGGGGGTCTTTTTAGATGCCTTCAGTTCCAAGATTCTCACTTCATCTTTAAAAATTATTGTAGAGTCACAATAACAGGGTACTAAATGAGACCCTGAATACGGGAGTAGGGAGACATGGATATAAAAACGAGTTATGTCATATTAGAAGTGCAATAGCACATAGAAAAGATAGATAAGATAGCAACATTGAAGTAAGCCTTAGAGAAAGGGGAGGAGGCTTCAAACAGATTTCTAGATTGTAGTCTAGAAAAAAAAAAAATAGAGTGGCAAAAGAGAGAAGGAGCAAATGTGGTAGAGAATGGACAGATGTGGCAGAAGAGTGGGAAGGGACAGGAGTAGAAACCCAAGGCCACATCATGAACTTCTGTGAACCACCATCTGACTGCCTGTAATTACAGAATCACTGAAGAAATCTTTAAGGAGGTACAAAGACCTTCTAATCCAAATTTCCACATTTGGTACAAAGGTACAAAGACCTCCTAATCCAAATTTCCCAGGTCAGAGATTTACTCAAGCAGAGAAGCAACTTGAATAAATCCAGTAACAGACATCTCTGCTGTTAGAGGGAAATTCAGTTGTTAGATACTTTTTCTAACATAATATATTCTTTGGTAGGACCAGAAGTACGTGAATTGACAATCAAATGCTTAGGGCTTTTTAAGGGGCTAGATATAAGAAATTGTTTTCAGTAGGATAAAGCATTAAAATCAGTTGCAAAAGGTAAGCCGGGCATGTTGGCCCACGCCTATAATCCCAGTGGCTAAGGAGGCTGAGGCAGGAGGATCGCAAGTTCAAAGTCAGTCTCAGCAACTTAGTGAGGCCTTAAGCAACTTAGTGAGATCTTTGTCTCAAAATAAAAAATAAAACTGACTGTGGATGTGGCTCAGTGATTAAGCGCCCCTGGGTTCACTTCCTGGTACCCCTCCCCCCCAAAAAAAATCCAAAGGTAAGTATTTTGTTTAACTGTGTATAGACCTTGAACCAATTAAAAACTTTTCATCATTACTAGTCAGACATCAAAGTTTCTGAAAACTGAAATCAATTAATTAAAATGTGTCTGAAATTAGAAGGGTAGATGTGACTAGAAAATGCCATTTTCTACATACACTCACTCCTACTTGTGACATACTGCATCCTTTACATAACTCTGGTTATAAGTTTTATGAAATTCTATGTTCTTTGTGTGCCTCCTATGGTGTGGCTTACAGTTTAGATATGAGGTGTCCCTCAAAAGCTCATGTGTGAGACGACCCAAGAATGTTCAGAGGCGAAATGATTAGGTAATGAGTATAACCTGATGGATGGCTTATTCCACTGACATGGATCAACTGGTGGTGACTGTAGGCAGGTAGGGTGTGGCTGGAGGACACAGGTTACTGGGGGTGAGCCTTTGGGGTATGTATTTTGTCTCTGCTTCCTGTTTCTATGTCCTGAGCTGCTTTCCACTGCCATGCTCCTCTGCCAAGAGTTCTGCCTCACCCTGGGCTCAGAGCTACTCAATTAGTCATCTATGGACCTAGACCTCCAAAACCGTGAGCCAAAATAAACTTTTCCTCCTCTATTCTTGTCAGGGCTTTTGGTGACAGCAATAAAAACACTGACTAAGCCAGGTGCGGTGGCGCACGCCTGTAATCCCAGTACTTGGGAGGCTGAGGTAAGAGGATTCCAAGTTCAAAGCCAGCCTCAGCAATGGAGAGGCACTTAGCAACTCAGTGAGACCCTGTCTCTAATAAAATACAAAAAAGGGCTGGGGATGTGGCTCAGTGGTGTTCAATCCCCTGAGTTCAATCCCCAGTACCAAAACAACAACAACAACAGCAAAAAAACACATTCTGGGAATAACATTTAATGTATGTTCATATAGAAAAAAATGAATTTTTGTCAATCTTTTGTCAATCCTTTTCCAGTAAATTAGTTTAATTTCACTTTAATTTTTCCACAGTTCCTAAAATTTATAGGTCTAATAAGAGTTATGCATAGTGATAAATGTGATATATCAAGAAATTATAAATTCATAGAACTGCAAACTCTAAACATGGAGTCCATTACACTTTCATCTCCGTATACAAAACATTTTGTTGCTAGTAATGGTGAGTTGGTATTGATGCATAACATCCCTTGCTAACATTAAGACAAGTGAAATTAAGTCTTCCTCAACTCCAAAAAGTTGGAAAGTAATGCTATGTAGGAGCATTTTTCTTTCAGACCTGCAAGAATAAAACTAATAAAGAAATAGGGGTGACAGTTTTAACTTTGGCTACAACCTCTCCCCAAGATGTTTAATAGGCTCCTTTCAGTGTATTCCTTTGCTTGCAAACCTCCAACTTTTCTGTAGCATAAAGGTACATCCATTTTCATGTTTGAGGAACACATAAAACAGAACTCCTATCAACATCACACACCAACTGCCAACTAAATATTTGTGCTTATTTTGGTAGGAATTGTTCTAATATGCTGTAGCATTAGTGGTTTAGGCAATGATTAACATGTATACATTTTCACTAATTCCAGGCAACATTACTCATTACTGCATATGCTCTACTGGAAAACAGATATCATCCACCTGTGTTTAGGTTTTTCTTCAAATGAAAAGATTTCAATAAATTTAGTTAGCACACATAAGCACATGTTCTCCCCTTGAAGCTATAAAACCCACAGTGGTCAGAAGGTTCCTCCTCACCTGGACACTGGTTAGAGTGGTATATTGGTATGCTCTGACAATCAGGTAATTCGCTTCCACATCTGCCAGTCCCAGCAAAATGTACTTCCACCATTTCCTTTTCAAGATGTCTAAAAGGTTATCACTGCCTGGTTGAAAGAGTGCTGGGTTTAGTACATGTTACTTGAAAATAATAAAACACACATTCATCTGGAGATCAGAGAGTCCAAGCCAGGGTTTATTGTGTATTTTGAAAGTGGTCCAACCTAAGTTTCATTACCCAGAGTCCAACCTCCTGCACCACCTTAGCAGAGTCAGTCAGATTTTTTTTCTAGATGATACCCAAGTTAAGGTGTCACCATAGAACAAGTGGTCAATGAAAGCACCAGAAAGAAACTGAGAGAAAAGTGGTTAAATTCCCTTTCCTGTTGTAAAAGAAGTACAATATCCAGATGAGCATGGATGTCACTATTTATGACTAGTCACAGACTATTCTAGGAAATGAAATGCTTTCCTGTGAATTAACTGGTTATTTAACCTCCATTCGTGGGCATCTTCAAAGGAAATTCTGCCTGTGGTCTTTCTTTTGAAAAAGATGAACTGTTAAGTGAAAGGAAGCCAGTGATAAGCTTAGGAAAAGGCACAGTCATACTACTAAACAAACACCTTTTATTCCCCCAAATCTTGTTTATTCATATTAACAAAGAGTCAATACTGTGGAGAATCCAGCATCACAGGAGATGTAGAGTTGGCATATTGTATAGGGGGAGGCTTTAAGGTGAAGAATAATGAAGAAATAAAACTAGTGAGAATCATAACCAAATAAATATTAAAACCCAATTGGCAGGCTGGGCACATGTCTGTAATCCCAACAGCTCAGGAGGCTGAGGCAGGAGGATGAAGAGTTCAAAGCCAGCCTCAGCGATGGCAAGGCATTAAGCAACTCAGTGAGACCCTGTCTCTAAATAAAATACAAAAAAGGGCTGGGACACATGCCTGTAATCCCAGCACTTGGGAGGCTGAGGCAGGAGGATCACGAGTTAAAAGCCAGCCTCAGCAATGGCGAGGCACTGAGCAACTCAATGAGACCCTGTCTCTAATAAAATACAAAAAAGGGCTGGGGATGTGGCTCAGTGGTCAAGTGCCCCTGAGTTCAATCCCTGGTACCAAAAGAAAAAAAAGGGGGGTGGGGGGCTGGGAATATGGCTTAGTGGTCAAGTGCCCCTGAGTTCAATCTCCCGTACCAAAAAAAAAAAAAAAAAAAAAAAAAAATTGGCATCCTGAAAACAGAGTAAGTCTTCCTGGAAGTAAGATCCATGGAAAGCATACAACAATCATTCCTTAGGAGGACCTCACTGATGCATTTATGAATCACACTGACTTCCTGAAGTCTAGTGCTTCCAGAAAAGAGCAAGGTCCATGTACTGGTTTTGCTTCCAACTCCTAGAACTCTTGCCAAATGTGGTACTCCCCCACTCCCGAACATGTTTCCCCTCTCACAACTGGTTTCTATCTTCTTAAAAAAAAAAAAGTCATGATCCTGACACATAGGAATACCACCAATGCACTGTTTCATTTTAAAAGTGGATTAACGGGGCTAGGGTTGTGGCTCAGCGGTAGAGCGCTCACCTAGCACGTGCGCGGCCCGGGTTCGATCCTCAGCACCACGTAAAAATAACAAACACATTGTGTACAACTAAAGCAAATTAAAAATATTTTTTTTAAAAAAGTGGATTAACAAATGCCACACCGTCAATTTTAAATATGACAGCTGGGTTACCCATTTTCTTCACGCTCCTGAACTGAATCTTATTTAATTGATTTGGCAACACCATGTTCTTCTTTTCTTGTGAGAAGGGCTTTAGGGCTGCAAAACAAGCAGCCCCTAATACAGAGAGGTGGTGGGAGCATGATATCTGGGACGGGCTGCCTAGGTTGAATTCCTGGTTCTACCAGTTAACACCAACAGGACCTAAAGCAAGTTATCTAAGTGCTACACGCCTGTTTCCTCTTTTGTTAAATGAGGATAATAGTAACACTGACCAGAGCTCTGAGGCTTCCATGAGTTCATACATAACAAATGAGTTAAGCAATCAAAATGATGCCTGGGGCTCTGGTGGAGCTTAATGGTCACACCTGCCTAGTGTGACCAATACCCTGGGTCTGATTCCTAACACCACAAAAAAAAAAAAAAAAAAAAAAAAAAAAAAAAAAAAAAAAAAGCCTAGTTTTTCCCATTTTTGTGTAACTAGCTAGAAACAATAGTTCAACAATTCTCTGATAGTGCTAAAGTAGCTTGGTCAGCTAGTAATAATTATGTTAATTCTTTGCCAAGTTCTCATCTTTGTCACTCTCAAAATGGACTTAATCTACATGTAATCCATGCTGTATGCAGCACTCTCCCCTTGGCTGGAAATACATATTTTGGAAAGTGAAGTTCTTCACTTTCCAAGTATTTCTGATATTGGCTCTTAATTTTATCAACCAGAGGGGAGAAGAAGAAAAAAATGAAATCTAACATTTACTTTTTTTTTTTACAACTTCTACCCTATTACAAATCATTGGTGCTACATACCTTGATTTTAATCAACAACTTCAGAGAGTTATGCATCAATTTCTAGTCACTACTTTCACAGACTTTAAAAGTGTCGTGTTTTTCTAATAACTTTTATAACTATAGCTACAGTTTTCTGTTCTTGGTTTTGCACTGTTTTATTTTTTAAGCGTCTAAAAGCAGAACATCTTTTATTTAGTGTTTTCTCATATATTTTTTTTTAAAATATTTTTATTTACTTTAGCTGTACACAATGCAATGCATTTATGTTTACATGGTGCTGAGGATCGAACCCGGGCTGCGCACGTGGGAGGCGAGCGCTCTGCCGCTGAGCCACAACCCCAGCCCTTCTCATATATTTTTTAAATTTTATTTTTATTCTAATTTGTTATACTTGTTTGCAGAGTGCAATTCATTTCAGAACATCTTTATAAAGATAATTTTATTGAAAAGGTAATTTCCACATTTGACCTACCTGACTGAAATGCCAGCATCATTGTATAAATTAGGAACAGTAAGCAATAGTTGATAAAGCTCTGAAGCATGGGGGTGTTCACTTTGTACTTTTCTGCCAAATACTGGCTGGTGATAGCTGTCCCACATATACACAAGGACAACATCTGGCCCAGAGCAATGGTTTTCAAAATATTCCTAGAAAATAAAGGAAGAAATCAGAATAGCTTGCAAGTAAGTTGTATCCATAACACACACACACACACACACACACACACACACACACACACACACGCTAAACACAAAGGGAAATGCTAAATTATTGCAAGTGGTTCCATATTTCATTTTATTGCTTACTTCATGTGCACAAAAATTAAATTGTTGGATTTTGAGAGGCTACATTTTAATTCTCTTTTACATTTCTGACACCTCCCCAGTCTCCTGAAGACATGTTCCCCCATTTAATTAACCATCCAATCAGTGATCACTTGACTTATTTAAGCTATGTTATATGCCATTTGAAGTATGTGTATGTGTGTGTGTGTGTGTGTGTGTGTGTGTGTGTGTGTGTGTGAGACTTTTCTTCAAATTCAACTTTAACTCTAGTTTTAAATTCTTTCTGTTCAGTAAGCATTGGACAATTTGTCATTCTTTCACTCTCTGAAGACTTTGTTTCTTCAACTGCCCTTCTAGAAGCAGTGATTGTCAATGCTGCCTGCACATTAGAAGCATGGTACCTGGTAGTGGATCCTACCCCAGTTGAATCTTGAGATTGGAGTCCAGCCCCAGCCAACACCATGATGCAGCCTCATGAGAGACCCTGAAGCAAAAAGCAGAACTAAGCAGTGCTCAGATTCCTGACCCACAAAAACTGTGAGATAATAGATATGTGATTTCTTATGTAGCAATAGATAACTGGCCCTTTGTAGTCACTAAATAAATATTTGTTAAAAGGAAGAATGTAGGGCTGGGATTGTGGCTCAGCGGTAGAGAGCTCACCTAGCACGTGTGTGGCCCTGTTCGAATCTCAGCACCACATACAAATAAACCCATTGTGTACAACTAAAGCAAATAAATAAATATTTTTTTAAAAAAGAAGAAGAAACAAAGAATGTAAATAGATAAACTACTTAGTCAGTCCAAATACACACTTCCCTATTTTCCCTTCCCAATGGTTTGGAATGATCAGAGAAAGATAAGAAATTCTGAGAATGCCATGACACAGAAGTTAGGATAGGAAAAGCACTTTATTAAGGAAGAGATCATCAATACATAGTATCAGAAACTGCAGAGAGAATGACAGGATAGCTAAGGAAACACAGGATGGTTGGTACATTGGAAGCTGCTGGATCTTTGAAGGAAAACTTTTTGTTGGTGGTAATGTCCAAAGTGAGATTTCAACAGGTCGAGGGAACAGAAGACTTGCAAGTGAGTGCACCAAACAGACCACTGTTTTAAAAAATGATGAAAGGAAGGAGAACCGGGATGGGCAAAGAGTTCAAAGGATAGGCAGCAGTGTTTAGGACAGGTTTTTTATTGTCTTGTCAAGGATCAGGGAAATTTAAACATGTTTGGAAGGTAAACAACAGAAGGCAGTAAGGGTGAAAGCCTAAAGACGCACAAGGAAGAAAATTAAAGCCAGGCGCGGGGGCGCACCCCTGTAATCCCAGAACTTGGGAGGCTGAGGCAGGAGGATCGCGAGTTCAAAGCCAGCCTCAGCAATGGTGAGGCACTCAGCAACTCAGTGAGACCCTGTCTCTAATAAAATACCAAAAAAAAAAGGGGGGCTGGGGATGAGGCCCAGTGGTCGAGTGCCCCTGAGTTCAATCCCTGGTACCAAAAAGAAAGAAAAAAAAAAGAAAATTAAGAGATGATGGAAGACAGACAGTCCTGGGAACCAGGGCTAAGAAAACTAAACATTTATCTAAAATATTCTCTATAGAAATACTTCCTTGAACTTAAAAAGAGAGAGATAAGAATGTGAATTCATTATTATGTGAACCTCAGAGTTCATCTAGTTCTTCACCCTGGATGCATACTACTATCAACAAGAGAGCTGTTTTAAAAGCACCGATTGCTGGGGAAGGAGCCACTGGCAGAGAGAATACTTAGCATGCACAAGGTCCTGCATTCAATCTTCAACAGCAAAAAACAAACAAGTAAATAGAATAAAATACTGATTTCCAGGCCCCCAAACAGACCAATTATTGGGCAATCTCTATAGTGGAATCTAGGAATTGGTATGCTTTTAGGGAGCCAAATTGAGACCACTGATGCAGTTCAACCTTCTCATGTTATAGCTGCCAAAGGAAATTTCACAGAGGACATGAGATACCCTAGGGATCCAATATGATTTACGAATTTCTCTCTTTTTTTTAATGTTTCAGAGAAATTATGTTTAATCCAATAAGCCTTCACAGACATTCCAAGACTCTTCACCACGTCATCCATGTTGAGGATATGAATGTTTATTCCAACAAAGTATGTCATGGCTTTTTAAAACTCCTTTTAAGCCCTCTAATTTTGATGTCACCTTAGTAGGCTGGGCTCTCTGTGAGGCTGAAAGCTCTAGGCATTGTTCTCTTTGGATCCCAGAATGCAAAGTAGAAACAGCAGGAGCCACCAGTGCCCCCTACATACTTTAATGCCACCGAGATGGACATTTCAATCAGCCACAGGCAGGGCTGCCCCTTCCTCCAATCATCACCACGCTCCTTTTTTTGTACCCCCCTGGCCTTCGAGGCAGCTCCTACCACCATCTTTAGAGCCAATAAAGAGAATTTTAAAACTATGTGCCAGGGGCCATCTTTTTAAACACAACTAGCTATTCTCTTCCTTTAATAAAACAACCCAACTGCCACAAGATAGCCTGATACAGTCCAGCTGTGCTGCAGTGATTTACGAATTTCTATTAAATTACTGGATGTGTGATTTCTTTTTCCTTTTGCAGTATTGGGGCTTGAACCCAGGGATGCCCTACCACTGGGCTACATCCCCAACCTTTTTTTGTTTGTTTAATTTTGAGACAGGGTCTTGCTAAGTTGTGCATGCTGGCCTAGAATTTACCTCAGCCTCCCAAGTAGCTGGCTCTAATTATTTTCTCTAGTGTTTCTTCTAGCTTCAGAACCTTATACTGTCACCCTTTCTTACTTTTTAAAATATTTTCTTTGTTCATTCATTTCTTTTATTTCATTGAACATGTACTTGTTGTTCAGAGTTCCTAAGCAATAAGAGGACACAGAATATCTAACAGTTAACAATGTATTCTTTTCTCTGTAAGATTTGTTTCAGTAATTTGCCACTAACCTCAAACAAGGACAAAAAGAAGAAAAGTGAAACTTGCTGGTGAGACAACCCTAAGTACACCTGTAGAGCACCTACCATGTGCCAGGCCATGGAGATGCAAAAATGAACAGGCACCCTCTGCCCTGAGAGGCTGGGTCTGCTGGGATAAATGTCAAGAGTTCACCAGAGGAGGGCTGCAGCTCAGTGGCAGAAGATTTGCACAGCTTATGGGAGGCCCTGGATTTGATCACACACACACACACACGCACATTCACTGAGACAGGCTCAGTAAGGAAAGGCATTCCTAGCAGAAGTAATACCAGATACCAAGGCACAAAGCCCTAAAACTGTGGCACATTCAGGGATTTCAAGTACACTGATGTAGACAGCACAGAGTATAAGGAAAAATGGCAACAGGTGAGTGTGGAAAAGTCAACCCACAGCAGATCAAGAAGGGCTGAGGATGAAAAATGCTCTAATGTCGATGTCTTGTCTTGCTGGTGGTGAAATCACTAAAATCTAAATAGGAAGGAGGGAAGTGATCAGCAAGGCAGGAATGGAGTGTTCCAGGCCCCCGAATATGTCAGAGCACGTGGCACCAAAAACCTTACCTAACACAGAAACCAATTAAAGAGACAAGAGAGACAGAGGAGTCTAAAATAAAACCCGGAATCCTAGACCAGAAAACTGGTCAAAAAACAATATGTCTAATCAAGATCCCAAAGGCAAGAGAAAAAGGTACACTTAGAAGGAAATAACTCTATTTTGGACATACTGGATTTTGTTTAATTTTACTAGACGGCCAAGAAGAAATGTCCAGTAGGCAGTTGGGAGCTGGGGAAAGAATCGAGTTGGAGTTGGAGCTATGCCTGGCTCTCCAGCCTCATCTTGCACTTACAGATTGTTTAATTTTTAATTTTTAAATTTCCTAAGATTTTTTAAACATAACAAAGGTATCATGGGGGATTAGTTCCAGGATTTGCTACACTTATCAAAATCCATAGATGCTCGGGCTGGGGCTGTAGCTCAGTGATAGAGCACTTGCCTAGCACGTGGGAGGCCCTGGGTTGGATCCTCATCACCATATAAAAATAAATAAATAAATAGAATAAAGGTATTGTAAAAAAATTCTTAAAAAAAAGACATAGGTGCTCAATACTGTATATAAAAGGGTGTGGTCTTCAAATATAACCAAAGCATCCTCCTACATATTTTAAAGCACCTCTAGATTATGTATTATACCTAATACAATATAAGTACTTTATTTGGGACTTGAGGGTATAGCTCAGTGGTAGAGCACTAGCCTAGCATGTGCTAGGTTCGATTCCTAGTACCACCAAACAAACAACAACAATAACAAAAATGTAAGTTATGTGTTATAATGTATGTACTGTTTAAGAATTAATGACAAAAAAGAAATCTGTATGTGTTCAGTACAGACACAATTTTTTCTCAAATATTTTCAAAATTGGTTGGTTGAATCTATAGATATGGAACCTGCAGATATATAGACCAATTATATAATATACAATCAATATGCATCCATGTAGCTACCAGGTGGCTTAAGCAATAAAAACTAACAACATCAACATACCTCTCTTGCATTCTTCCCAATCTCTGAGCCCTCCTGAGAGGTAACTACCTTCCAGAACTTGATATTTATTATTTTCATGCATTTCTATTACCACGAGTATCCCTAAACAAATATCATTGCTTTTCTTTGTTATTAAATTTTATATAAATGGCATCATATTGTATATGTATACTTCCGCAACTTGCTATTTTGATCAATATTGTTTGAGTATCATCCCTTCCTTTTCACTACTATATAGTATTCTTCACTACACAAATATACTTTATTCAATTTCCCAGTGATGGATTTTTCGATTGTTTTCCAATTTGTTGTTGTTCTTGTGAACAATGCCTCTACAGACAATCTAGTATATGTCTCCTGATTTACATATCTATTTTTCTAGTTTTTAACAAATCTGTACAAATGGGTTACACATGTTAAAATATAATCTCTCCAGCCCTCAGAACTGTCTGGTAGGGCCATCTAAGGCATCTGGAGAGATTCCAGTCAGTTGCTTTTACTTCTGGGAACAGTGAATTTAGAGTGCACTGAAAATATAATGACTTTCTATTGAGTCTTAAGAGTTTAAAGCATTCATTTAATCTGGAGTGGAGTCATTGGTCTTAGGGCATAAGCATCAACTTTACTAGTTTGCTGTTCAAAGGGTTATATTCTTTCCTATAGTTTTAGTCTGTCCATCTTAAAAGGAAAGAACTGAAGGAACTTCTACCCTTCAAGCGGGAGGAATAATGTCAGAAACTTGCCAAATCCAAAGACTAGGCTATTGGGAAAAAAAAATTTTTTTTTCACTAAGATGAGCAAAATATTAAGGACATGCTTTTAGAAGAGAAGTACTTTTTCTAGGCATGCCATAGCCACAGGCTAATGTGATAATCCAGATCCCAAGGTTGCTACCTCTTTCTCTTGTGCTCACTTCTTACTGAAGGAGCATGTTTGCCTTGATCTCAGGCTGTAGATGGATCTATCCTAGACCAAAGAAATTTCGCCACTTGGTCCTGTATAGTGCACTCAGTGTCTGAAGGAATAAGAGGCCAAAGCCAAAGGATGACCAGTTCATTCATTTTGTGTCCTTCCTCCCAGCCACATATTCCCCTTGGAAATCATGAAGGACAGGGGCTCCTGGCAAAGGAAACGGTTCCAATTTTCTTATTCTCCCACTATCTCATTGTTCAGTGAGTATAATCATAGCACAAACTCCCAACACAATTCCATACTCAATTTGTGACTCTTCTTTTTTCTAGAAAATGGTATACTTTATAGTTGGAGGACAGCTAGCTTAATTGCACTCACCACAACCCTGAGAAAGAAGTATCATTACACTCATGCTACACAGGGACAAAACAATGCTCAGAATGGTTCCATGACTCACCCAGTTAGCCAAAGGCAGAGGAAATCAGTGTTTTGTTTTGTTTTGTTTTGTTTTGTGGTACCAGGGATTGAACTCAGGGGCACTCGACCACTGGGCCACATCCCTGGCCCTTTTTGTATTTTTTTATTTAGAGACAGGGTCTCACTGAGTTGCTAAGTGCCTCGCCATTGCTGAGGCTGGCTTTGAACTCGCGATCCTCCTGCCTCAGCCTCCCAAAGTGCTGGGATTACAGGCGTGCGCCACCGCGCCCGGCTTGTTTTGTTTTTAATTAATCAGAAGCTTCAAATTCCCTTTAAAGGGGGGAGAGGGGGGACTTAGGGAAACTTCCTCTCCTCCTAGAAAGAAAATCTTAGAATTGTACAAGTTTGGTACTAATGCCCACCTCTTTAAGTTGAGGGAGACTTGGACCCACAGGAGGGATTCGTTCTGCCTAAGGACAGACAGGGACAAATGCAATGCCCAAATCTCCCGACCATTCAATATCTGCTGTCCCTCCTACAGTACATGGTCTTGGGATAATAGATGAGGTCATCCCTCACAGTGGGTACCTTCCTCCTCTCTGCATTATTTCTCCTCAATCTCCTTCCTTGTGTCCCTCTCCCCACCCTCCTGCTCCTCTCCATTGTGATTCCATAACACAGCCTATATCAGAAAACCTCTTCTCCAAAGCATCCTTGACACTTCACGTTGCTGTCAAGATAGAGCAGCAGAGCCTGATCTCTCCCTTCCCCTCAGTAACACTGCTTCCCTGTGTATGATGGGGCAGCTGGATTTCCAAACAAGAGGGCACAGGAAATTTCATCAAGTGGCTGGCAACCTAATCATATTGAGACCATTTTTCACATCCCATAATGGACTTGAAAACAATTATAAATTTGAAATCAGTGAGAAAAAGAAGTGTGGCATCACTAAGTCCTATTCACAAATTGACAAAATTTCTCCAGTAAGCTCATATTTGCATTCTAAAATAGTGCAATTAAGCAAGCTGTCCTCCAACTATAAAGTATACCATCTTCTAGAAAAAAGAAGAGTCACAAATTGAGTATGGAGATTTAAAGTTACAGGAATGCACTTCTCTTGGCTCCAAATCATAATGACCTCATCCATAATGGAAGAGCAGGAGAGAGAGAGCAAGATCAAGTGAGCAAGAGAGAAAGAGAGAGAGAGAGAGAGAGAGAGAGAGAGAGAATACAAGCAAGAGAGAGAGGGAGAATCTGGAGAGGATGGAAATTAAAGAAAAAAGAGGGGAACACTCAGACTTGTAAAGAAAGACACAACAGCTTCAAAACATGTTTTCTTGCATATAACCTAACATTCATATTTACATTTTAATTTGGATGAATTCTGAACAGAGGGACACTACACCAGAACAAAACCTGTTCCTGTCTGAGGGAAGCTGCCAGAATCAACGACCATGGGATACATCCTGTCATGGTTTTTCAAACGGAACCTTCACTGAAGTGAACTTCAATGGCAGGATATGGTCCAACTGTAAGATATATTTCCCAAGGCAGCATCATGCTGTGGGAGCCAGGCCACCAGAAAGCACAGCAATCAAAAGAGCTATGGATCATTGGAAGCAGCAGTGGGAGACGGGTAGGAAAGATCTGAGTGCGGCCACTTCCAACCACATTATTGTTTGGAAAAGAATCTAAGAATTTACAGAATGAAAAAATAATAATAATAAGACTATATGTAGTGCTGGGGACCTAACCGCCACACACTAGGTAAGTAATGTAGGTAATCTCTACCACTGAGCTACATTCCCAGTCCTTAGGGCACTTTATTTCCCCCTTCTTTCTTCCAGAAAACCTAAAGTACAAAACTTAATATCCCTTCTACTCCAAAATACATACTCATGTGTATGCTTTCCAATGAAACCATACTCTCTTTTGTGCACTTACTCATTCGGTAAATTCTTCAGTCATATGTTGAATGTTAATATATGTATATTATATGTCACCCACCAGGAATTTAGAAATTAAAAGTCGAGACCCAGTATTTCCAATCCAGACCCTCCCTCTCTTCTCCCCAGCCCAAATCTGGGCCTCACACTGTGGGCCTGACAAAATACCACATCCTCTATCACAGCACCCACCACGCCACTCAGGGCTCTTCTTCCACTTAGACCCTAAGCCCCAAGAGGACAGTGAAGGATAGATGAACACTCACTGAAACCGCTGTGTAGAAAGAAAGGGAGGGTTTATTGATTCACCAAAGGGACACGTGGAGGGGATGGGGGTGAACCTGGAAGGGAACGAGTGGTAGGAGGAAAAAGGAAAAGAGGGCCGAGCTCCAGTCTGGCTGGGGCTTAAGTGGGGGGGGGGGGGGGGGGACACGTGACTTGCATGGCTCAGATTGGCTCAGAAACGAAAAAACCCACCTTGGGACGAATTCCTGCGAGAGGCGAGTATACACATGATTAGGAAGGGCGGGAGCTGGAAACCCGACAAGTGTGGATTCTTGCCCAAAGGTAAATTCTCGAGAGAGGTGGGCACTACCTGAAAGGCACCCCGGAATATGACCTGGCTGCCTGATTTCATCTAACAGACAGGGCCCCCACATCCTCCACAACTAACACAATGTCTGGCACACAGGGAGGGATATTTGCCACTGCTGAACATCTCAAGGAGTTTCTGTCTAGATGAAGAGTCAGACCTAACAACACAGAAAGACAACAATATGGGAAAGTTAAAAATAAAAGCAGTGCTCGCTGGGCGCCGTGGCGCACGCCTGTAATCCCAGCACTTTGGGATGCTGAGGCAGGAGGATCGCAAGTTCAAAGCCAGCCTCAGCAATGGCGAGGCACTTAGTAACTCAGTGAGACCCTATCTCTAATAAAATCCAAAAAAGGGCTGGGGATGTGGCCCAGTGGTCAAGTGCCCCTGAGTTCAATCCCCAGTACCAAAAAAAAAAAAAAAAAAAAAAAAAAAGCAGTGCTTGCAGACAAGACAAGAAGGGTCAAGACCTCCTAGGGAAGGTTCAGAGAAGAGATACCTGATTAGAGACTAGAAAAGTGAACAATTTCCAGGAAAAATCAAGAACACAGGAAAGGCTATAATCTTGATTTCTGCCTAAATCAAACACAAGTTGGACATAACATACATGATACACAATAATGGATTTCATTCATTTCTTTAGCACTTGTTCATGTGCAACTTCAAGTCAGACAAGAAGTCCTCTACTTAGACATCAAGACCCCAGCTCAGACCAAGGGAATCAGATTCTCAGGAAGCAGGGTCTAAATAGCAGCCTATTTTTAAAAGCCTCCTAGATGAATCTAAGATTCAATCAAGATAGCAAACCATCAAATTATTCTCTCCTTTTTATTTGATAGGGGAAAAGAAAAGAGTTCCAAGCTGGACACAGGGGCACACACATGGAATCCCAGTGACTTGGAAGACTGAGGCAGGAGGATCACAAGTTCAAGGCCAGCCTCAGCAACTTAGTGAAACTGTGTTTCAAAATGAAAAATAAAAGGCCTGGGAATGTAGCTCAGTGGTAAAGCACCCTGGGTTCAATTCCCCCAATATCAAATGAGAGAGAAAAAAAAACAACCATCCAAATGACTGATAAAATGCATTGTTCGGATTCAGGTCACATATTTCCTTCACATGATGTCTCAATAGATCTGTGAAACTAGGTTGCACATGGTCTGCTAAAAGTAGGATTTAATATTAAAGACTACTATGGAGCAAAGCTACTTTGACCAGGTCTCACTGAGTTGCTAAGTGCCTCGCCATTGCTGAGGCTGGCTTTGAACTCGTGATCCTCCTGCCTCAGCCTCCCAAAGTGCTGGGATTACAGACGTGAGCCACTACACCTGGCTCAATGACCTATTTTATTTCCATCTCTATGGGCTGGGGATGTAGCTCACTAAGCACTCTGGTGTTCAATCCCCGGCACCAAAAAAAGTAAATAAATAAAATAAATTTTAAAAATAAATGAGGTCTAGATTTAAATTTAAAACATGAACAAGAAGAGAAACAGGTGTAGGCAAGTGAAAACAGTAGTTTACTTCAATCCTTGTTGTAGAAGTCTGAAAGTGATTGCTCCTGAGATGTGGCCTTCAAAGGAATATGCCCTCCGAATATAGGAAAGAATCCTAAACTTCGAAACAGAAGACCTAACTCTACCCTTTTAAAATTCTTTAAAAACTATTGTTGTTCTTGTTATTTTAAACTCTACCCTTTTAAAATTCTTTGAAAATTATTGTTGCTCTTGTTATTTTAAATGGATATAATACCATCCACCCACCTTAGGCACTCAATGAATTTATTTCCTTCCTCTGCCTTGCCCAACCTTTCAGTAACCTCTACAACAGACCTGCCCCAATAGAATTTTCTTAGATGATGAAAATATGGTCTGAGTGTGTCTCCCAAAGTTTCATGTGCTAGAAGCTTGGTCCCGAATATGGTGATGTTGAAAGGTGGTGGAAACTCTAAGAGGTAGAGCCTACTGGGAAGTGATTAAGTTTTTGAGAGGAATTAATGCTTTTCTCATGGAAGTGCATTCTCCCAAAGAGGGTTGTTGTAAATGAGCCTGGAACCTCCCTTATATCTCTCTGGCTTCCTGTCTCACCATGTGGCCACTCTCCCCTTTTTTGCACATAGCTGGTTCCCTTTCCATTTCTCCACCATGTTGTGACATCGTCAGGGGAGCCTCATCAGGATGCTGGAACCATGTTGGTTGGACCTTCCAACCACCAGAAATAGTGAGTCAAATAAACCTGTTTTCTTTAAAAGTACACCATCTCAGGAATTTTGTTCTAGCAACACAAAATGGACTAATACATGCACCATCAAATACATTACCCTGTAGCCATGTGTAGCTAATGAATTCTTAAAATATCACTAATGTGAATTAGAAACTGAATGTTTAATATTATTCAACTATAATGTAAATTAAAACAGTCATATATGGCTACTGGTATGAAATGGTGTAGTTATAAAAGAGCACTGTGCAGTAGAAGTTACTGCAATAATGGGAATGTTCAAGAAATAGCATTTGAAATGTAGCTGGTGTGAATGAGGAACTAAATTTTCACTTTATTTCATTTTTATTTATTTTCTATTTAAATAACTACAGATGGCAAGTACTAGAAATCACAGCTCCAGCCCAGTACCTCTCATTTGTTAATGTGATATGAATCACCTAAAGCTCTTGTTAAATTGCAACTTCTGATTAAATGCATTTGGAGACAATCTTGGGATTCTGCATTTCAAGTGGGTGCACAGATGATGCCTATGTTGTCACTCCCTGGACCACACTTTGAGCAGCAAGGCTTTACAGTAATGTTTGCAATACTGAGGTCTCTCAACCTCAAAATTCCTAGAACTCTATGAAAGAAGTGACAGCAATCTTTGCACTGGTGGGAATCTTTACAAAACTTCAGGAAGCTTAAAACTACTTCTGACCATTGCTGATAAAAATGCAAAATGAAACAATCTCTATTGAGAGGGAGGGAGTGGCAATTTGGCAACTTGAGCTGTTTTATTTCTAGGAACCCATCCCAAAGCTATGTCATCAAAAATACAAAAAGGTATATATACAAAGTTATTAACTGCAACATTGTAATAGCAAGACTAAAGAAGAAGCCTAAATGTCCAACAAGGGACTGGAGTAGTAAAAACAGAGTAGTACTGTACAGCTATGATACAGGGCAAAAGAAAAGAAAAAGAAACAAGGCAAATATTTCTATATACTGTTATAATGTAACTGACAGGTGCACTAAATAAAAGAAGCAAATATGGGGTTAAGTGGAAACAAAATACTCATATTTATCTATAATTCATTAATATTTTTGTATTTATGTATTTATTTACTTATTTTAGTTCTGGGGATTAAACTCCAGGGTGTTTAACCACTGAACCACATCCCCAGCCTTTTCTACTTTTTTATTTTGAGACAGGGTCTCACTAAATTGCTTAAGAACTCACTAAGGTGCTGAGGCTGGTCTCAAACTTATGATCCTCCTGCCTCAGCCTTCAGAGACACTGGGATTACAGGCGTTTGCCACCACACCTGGCTTATAAATTTTATTTTGAGGGGTGGTACCAGGGATTGAACTCAGGGGCACTGGACCACTGAGCTACATCCCCATCCCTATTTTGTATTTTATTTAGAGACAAGAATCTCACTGAGTTGTTTGGTGCCTTGCTTTTGCTGAGGCTGGCTTTGAACTCACAATCCTCCTGCCTCAGCCTCCGGAGGCACTGGAATTACAGGCTTGAGACACCATGCCCGGCCTAACTTATTAATATTTTCAAATGAAAAAAATTAAAACTAAAAAGTTAAAGTTACTCATAGGGTTGGAAGGGAGCAAAGTAAAAGATGTCTAAATATGCCTTGTTTTCTAGATTTGTATTTGGAACCATGTAAAGACTGTAAAAAACAACATAATTATCTAAAATAAACTTTTTTTTTTTTTTTGTACCAGAGATTGAACTCAGGGGCCACATCCCCAACCCTTTTTTGTATTTTATTAGAGACAGGGTCTCACTCAGTTGCTAAGCGCCTCGCCATTGCTGAGGCTGGCTTGGAACTTGCAATCCTCCTGCCTCAGCCTCCCAAGTGCTGAGATTACAGGCGTGCGCCACCCGCGCCTGGCCTAAAATAAACTTTTAAGCACATCTAACTAAAAACTGAAATTAAAAATGAATTTGATGTTTTAAATTGGTGGCAAAACCAAACAGAGGCTAGGTGCAATGGCACATGCCTGTAACCCCAGCAGCTCAACAGGCTGAGGCAGGATGATCAAAAGTTCAAAGCCAGCCTCAGCAATTTAGCAAGGCCCTAAGCAACTCAGTGAGACCCTGTCTCTAGATAAAATATTTTAAAAGGACTGAGGATGTGGCTTAGAGGTTAAACAACCCTGGTTCAATCCCAGGTACAAAAAAAAAAAAGAGGGGAATTATTTCAAGTGACTTTAACATACGCTAATTTAACGATACATTCCTAACAGAATATACACCATAGGAACAAAAAGAACTGTAAAACAGCTTAAACTGCTTGGCAATAGTGTTGCTATTATTATACGATTGTGTGTGAATACTATGGAATAAAACAAATAAGAATTTATATAGATGTACCAATGTTAAGGAAAAAGGAGATGAAAATTTAAGACTGAAGAGGTTGAGTTAAAACCCTTGGCCAGGCGCGGTGGCGCAAGCCTGTAATACCAGCACTTGGGAGGCTGAGGCAGGAGGATCGCGAGTTCAAAACTCAGCCTCAGCAATGGCAAGGCACTTAGCAACTAAGTGAGGCCCTGTCTCTAATAAAATACAAAAAAAAAAAAAAAAAAAAAAAAAAAAAAGGGCTGGGGATGTGGCCCAGTGGCCAAGTGCCCCTGAGTTCAATCCCCCGGTACCAAATAAACAAATAAAAAATAAAACCCTGTAGTTCTGAAGTTCATTTAAAGTTATAATTAACTCATGAGATATTCTGTAATTATTCATATTTTCCATCTCTGTCCACTGAAAAGCCCTGAAATCAACTCACTGATTTATGAATGCCCATAGAACCCATATTATAGTAACCAAGTACTACCTCCCACTAAAAAGAAGTAGGGTTCTTTTTAGTGAATAGCTGATTTCAGACCCAGGGCAGAAAATATGACAAAACAAGCCTGGACCATCTTGTAATACCAAAGCACAAGAAAACTACCAAAGACACAACACAAAAAGATATTCTGAGTATGATAAGAATAACTTCAGTGGACTGAAACACCTTAAATATGTTTAAATCCACTAGTTAATAATAGCAATACTATAAAAAATTCACTGGACTTTGGAGAAAGCTAAATAACAAATTCATTATTTGAAAAGCTAGTAAATAAGCCAGGCAGGGTGGCAAAGGGTGTGGTGGCGCAAGCCTGTCATCTCAGCCAAATGGAAGGCTGAGGCAGGAGTATCACAAATTCAAGGCCAGCATCAACAACTTAGCAAGGCCCTAAGCAATTTAGCAAGATCCTAGCTCAAAATAAAAAATAAAAAGGATTGGGGATGTAGTTCAGTGGTAAATTACCCCTGGATTAAAAGTCTACAGTACCCTAAATAAATAAATATTAAAAAGCTAGTAAATAAAGGGAAAGATAAAACATTTATCCTGCCTTTTCCTGTACATATCAAAAAGAGTTGATGAAGGTGAGTTTGTCTTTGTAGAAATATTCTTCTGAAATGACAGAAATAGAGTATCACTTTACAAGCCTTAATTTTAAAAAAATGGGTCTAGATAATAATAAATGTGAATAGCTGCTAACATAACAAAAAAGAGAAAAGCAAACACTAAGTGCCTCCTAATGGCAGTACACAATACCTGTGAAATGTTCTCACCAATGATACAATCACAAGTGCTTTTACCTGGCATGCATGAGCCAGGCCCATGAAAATAGTTTGGGGAACATAAACTTCATTGGAAAAAAATTACATCCTGATTTTCAGTAACATGATCTGAAACTTTAACAATTCCTTCAATTATGAATATAGACAACTACTATACTACTATAAAACCTATGACTTTGCTGCCAAAGGAATTCAGGAATTATCCGGGCGCGGTGGCGCACGCCTGTAATCCCAGCACTTTGGGAGGCTGAGGCAGGAGGATCGCGAGTTCAAAGCCAGCCTCAGCAATGGCGAGGCACTTAGCAACTCAGTGAGACCCTGTCTCTAAATAAAAAATACAAAAAAGGTCTGGGGATATGACACAGTGGTCGAGTGCCCCTGAGTTCAATCCCCAGTACCACCAAAAAAAAAAAAAAAAAAAAAGAAAGAAAGAAAGAAAAAAGTACTATTCAAAAAATAAAAATTAGAGAAAAGATAGCTTTTTCAACAAATGGTACTGGGGAAACTGGCTATCCATATGTAGAAGAACGAAACTAGAACCTTATCTCTCACCCTGCACAAAAATCAAGACAAAATGGATCAAAGACCTAGGAATTAGACCAGAAACTATACAACTCCTAGAAGAAAACACAGGGTCAACACTCCATCAATCACATAGGCACAGGTGAAGACTTACTTAATAGGACATATAAGGCTCAGGAAAAAATGCCAAGAGTTAATAAATGGGATGGCATCAAATTAAAAAGCTTCTGCACAGCAAAGGAAACAATTAGGAATGTGAAGAAAGAGCCTACAGAATGGGAGAAAATCTCTGCTAGCTACTCTTCTGACAGAGGATTAAATCTAAAATATATAAAGAACTCAAAAGGGGCTGGGGTTGTGGTTCAGTGGTAGAGCACTTGCCTAGCATGTGTGAGGCCCTGGGTTCAATCCCCAGCACCACATAAAACTAAATAAACAAAATAAAGGAATTGTGTCCATCTACAACTAAAAATATATTTTAAAAAAATCTTTACACCAAAAAATTAAATAACCCAAATAATAAATGGGCAAATGAATTAAACAGAGACTTCACAAAATAAGAAATAAAAAGGACCAAAAAATATATGAAAAAAAATGTTCAACATCATTAGCAATTAGGAAAATGCAAATCAAAATTACACAGAGATTTTATCTCATATCAGTCAGAATGGCAGTCATCAAGAATACAGAGAGTAATAAATGCTGGAGAGGATGTGAAGAAAAAAAGAAAAAAAAAAACACTTTTACACTACTGGTGGGATTATAAATTAGCACAACCACTATGGAAATCAGTATGAAAGCTCCTCAAAAGAACCAACATGTGACCCAGGTATACCAACTCCTCAGTATTTATCCTAAAGAATTAAAGTCAGAATACTACAGTGACACATGTATACTCATGTTTATGGCAGCACAATTCACAATAGCCTATGAAAGCACCATAGGTGTCCATCAACAGATGAATGGATAAAGAAAGTGTGCTATACATACACAATGGAGTCTTATTCAGCCATAAAGAAAAATGAAATTATGTTATTTTCAGAAAAATGGATGGAACTAGAGACCACTATGTTAAGTGAAATAAGCCAAACTCAAAAGGCAAATGGAAGCCGGGCGTGGTGGCGCACGCCTGTAATCCCAGCACTTTGGGAGGCTGAGACAGGAGGATCGCGAGTTCAAAGCCAGCCTCAGCAATGGCGAGGCACTTAGCAACTCAGTGAGACCCTGTCTCTAAATAAAATACAAAAAAGGGCTGGGGATGTGGCCCAGTGGTTAAGTGCCCCTGAGTTCAATCCCCGGTACCACAAAAAAAAAAAAAAAAAAAAGGCAAATGGATGCATGTTTTCCCCCATATGCAGAAGCTAGAAAGGAAAACGGCAAAAAAAAAAAGGTCCAGCAGATCTCACATAAATCAAAGATCAGTAAGCAAAGGGAAGGTGTTGGAGGGAGGGGATGGAGCAGGAAAGGGCTGGGGATTGATACCAGCCAGATTATATTGTTATATTGTGTGCATGTATGAAAATGCAGCAACAAATCCCATCATTATGTACAATTATAATGAACCAACAGAAAAAGTGTGAAAAAGAAAGAATACTGTAAATCCACCAGGAAGGCACAATCAACAAAAACCATAATATAGAAAACACTGTATAACAAATAAACTGTTTCTTCAAAAGTACACTGAGAGCAAAAAAAAAAAGTGAGGTAGGAAGCCTACAGAGAGAAAAAATATATAGGTAATACAATCCATTGCAACATGTGGCGCTTTCTTGCACCTTGACTTAACATACCACTAAAAAAATATATGAACTGGAGGCATGGTGGAGCAGGCCTGTAATCCCAGTGACATGGGAGGCTGAAACAGGATTGTGAGTTCAAGGCCAGCCTCAGCTACTTAGCAAGACCAAGACTATGCCTCAAATAAATTGCAGGGCGGGGCCGGGTGGGTGCTGGATGCAATCCCCAGTATCACAAAAAGAAAGACAAATGAAATATGAATATGAACTGGCTATTTGCTATTAAGGAATTATTGTTAATTTTTAGATGAGATTATGATTATGTTTTTAAGTCTTTATCTTTAAGAGATGAATACTGAACTACTTATGCATTATATTATCTGATGCCTAGATGTACTTTAAGACCATCAAGGAAGGAGGAAGTGCAGAGGTATAAATGGCACAAGATGACATTTACTGAAACTGAGTGATGAGTACATCACAGGGAACAGCCTCTACTTTTATTTCATTATTTCCACAATAAAAATTTTTTAAAAGAAACATTTCAATGATAAGGTTTTTCAGACACACCAAAGCATAGCATATATTTGCTGTCAGCTATAATTATAGCAACCAAGTGTGGTAACACTCATTTTCTCTTGCTAATGAGAAGTTCTAGTTTCTGATTAGTTAAAAGAGGAAAAAATTAATTCATTAGTACTTAACAAATGCAATTATGGGAGCAAAGTGTTAGAAATTTTTAAAAAACAGAATTTCTGGCACACAAAAAAAATAATAACGAAAGGGATGTATGATGAAGGAAAAACATGAAGACTGCTGATCCACTATAAAGTATCTCCCACAATTATCCCTACTATGTGTGTTTAGCTCCCCAAGTAAGGTTGTAGTCTCCTGAAAGGCAGAGCCAATGTTATATTCACCTCTGTTCATCCTGTATGTGAATTAGTATGGGCTGAATTGCTGCAAAGGTTAAGAAAAGGCCAACAGAGAAAGCTGGCCTTTCTGAAGGCCCATTAGTCCATCTGCAGCCAAATGGATTATAAATAGAAATTATAATGGATTATGAGAAGAAATCGTTCTACAGTGTAATTTAGAAATGTGCCAACCCATATGTGACCATTAGAAAGCATTCAACTTAAAAATGTAGGGGTTGTGGTACAGCTCAGTGGTGGAGAGCTTGCCTAGCATGGGCCAGGCCCTGGAGTCAATCCTCAGCACCATAAAAATAAATTAAAAATAAAATGTAAAATAAGTCATAGTGTATAGTGAAATGGGACAGAGTGATAGTCTGGTATGCTGGGTACTATGAATTCCAATAAAAGGGAACTTAATGAGTCGTGGAGTCCTTTTCTACTACCAAGACTTCTCATCTTTTTGGAAGACAAATATCAAGAGTAGAAGAAAAGATTTCATGGAGTGAGGATGTCATATAATTCATTTTGTCCTTGTTCTCGATTTACCAAGCAACTTCAGATCTCATATTTCGTGTGTGTGTGTGCGTGTGTGTAATCCTACATTTCTTATGTTGGTTTTCAGTTGGAAGGATCTTTATTATGACCAGCTTCAAATTTAGCAGGGTCAATTCTCATTAATTAGTACATTTGTTTTCAAATATAAATGTAAGTCTGATCAGCATGAGCAATTTCTCCAGAGCCTGGTCACCCTTAAGTGAACTGATGTTCCAGACATACAGAACTGGAAAAATTCCAGCAAGGAACAGGAACCTGGAGATTCAGATAACAGCCTTATCTACAACTCTATAGAGTCCAGAACCAGAGTCCAGCATTTAATGAAGCAACAAAGCAAGCTTTTCCAAAAACTACTCCATACGTTAGGCCAGTTACTTTTTTTTATATTTGTGATTACAAAATAATGTAGTAAGACATCCCTGATTTCAGCAATTTTTTTTTCCTCTACTAATCTTCACAATATGTCATACTGTACTTCTTAAGACTAGAAAAGGGGAAAACAGTGAACCAACCTTGCAGCATTGTTCTCAACACAACAGAAGTACAGAGAAGAGCAAGCCTAGTGTGGGTCTAGATCCAGTAAGAAACCCACTGAATTACATCCTGTCACTTTAGTTGTAATTCAAGATATTCTCAATGAAAACAATCTTCAACCTTTGGCTTTCCCAACTGTTAGTTTCTGGAAGTGTTTCATTCTGTTCTGAATGTGTAGGCTTAGAGCCGGGAGTGGTGGCTCATGCCTGTAATCCCAGTGGCTCGGGAGGCTGAGGCAGGAGGATTGGGAGTTCAAAGCCAGCCTCAGCAAAAGTGAGGCACTAAGCAACTCAGTGAGACGCTGTCTCTAAATAAAATACAAAATAGGGCTGGGGATGTGGCTCAGCGGTCAAATGCCCCTAAGTTCATTACCCCAGTAACACCACACACACACACACACACACACACACACACACACACACACACAAAAGAGAGAGAGAGAGAGAGAGAGAGAGAAGGCTTAGAGTTGAAGGATACTGGTAGAAGGGGTAGGAGATCAATGACTTGGATGAACTGATGAATGAATCAAATTACCTGATTGCACCTTCAAGAACCACAGAATCTGGTAAGTCTTCTTTATCCATTTTATGTGTACCAAGTTTTCTAACAAGGAGAAATCTGTTTTTAAAATCTTTGCTAGTTTTTAAAAGAACTAACAAAGTAAAGGGACCAGGAGGAGAAAACCATAATTATAACATTCAAAGACTTCTCGCTCCTCACTTTGAAATCCTTGGGCTAACTTGGATTCACAGCTGTCCTTCCTCTTGTTTCCCCTCCACCTCCTCCTACCCTGTGACCCTCTGTTGACAATTCAAGGTTTCCAAACTGCTGACTTAAAGCTCCCTGGATTTGCCAGTGGGGCATCCATCATCATCAAGTATTATTTATTTATCACATTCATGTTAATGGACCCCATCAGAATACTTTGTTTTTTATAGTGCCTCATAGTTTACAAAAACTTTTCTACACCCTACCTTATTTGATTTTTGACCCATACACGGATGCTGTAGGGTTATAGACAAGGAAACTAAAGCTAAGAGAGGCTGAATGGGTCACCTGATGCTGTTTGAGAAAGTGCTAGGTACAAAATACAAATCCACTGGCACTAAATAGAGTGCTTTTACTAACTACATTCCTCCTACGTGACTCTATTAAAATAACTTCAGAATAAAGGATCTATACTTTTTTGTTTTCCTCTAGCCAAAGAACTGATAAAAATGAATGAAGCTGCAAAAATACAGGCTGGATCATACTAATCTCTTTTCATTTTATAAATGCCTGACCTTTTATCTGATCATTAAATATTGCTTGATATTATATTTTTATACAGTATATAATAATTTTTTTTTTTTTTTTTTTTTTTTTTTGGTACCGGGGATTGAACTCAGGGGCACTTGACCACTGGGCCACATCCCCAGCCCTTTTTTGTATTTTATTAGAGACAGGGTCTCACTGAGTTACTAAGTGCCTCGCCATTGCTGAGGCTGGCTTTGAACTTGCGATCCTCCTGCCTCAGCCTCCCAAAGTGCTGGGATTACAGGCGTGCGCCACCACGCCCAGCTTATAATAATGTATTCCATAATAATTACAGACTCAGATATTATAAGATTATCATTGTCTTATTTTACCTGGAATTTTGCATGCAAATATATATAGTAACACACTTTGATCAGTTTAATAAATATTGTCCACACTACTGACATGTTCAACTTTCTGCAATACCTGGCAACTTTAAATCAGCACAGTATCATCCCACTGAAAATAAGACAGAAGCTACCAATATCTAATCCTCTAGAAAATTAGAGTTAAGCAGAAAATCAAATGGATGCTAGTTAAAGGGACTAAACATTCACTATCTTGAAACCTTAAAAAGACACACTTGCAAACAAAGATGGAGAGAGAGATGTAGAGAAAGAGCAAATAGCCTGTGGAGGTATTTGAAGGTAACTGCACCTGTGGAATGGACAGGGCACACCTGGTAAACACAGTCTTATCTGGGAGCTGGACTATTTCAGGAACACTCAAGTCCAGGTTATACCTGGGACTTTTTCAGGAGAGGCCTTTGCAGTAGCACACGCTGCAAGTCTTCTACCTAGAGACTGGAATATGTGAGAATTTTCCTTGTCTGTTTAGTGGAAAGAGTCCAAACCTAGGAGGCAACTTCAAATGCCCACAGTGACTTTATTGTCATCTCTTTAATAATGTCCAGTTTAATTCAGCAATACTTTTTCAGTACCTAGAGGAATGCTAACACTATGCCAGGCTCTGGGAATAGAGACAAATAAAGTGCCTGTCTTCATGGAATTCGCAATACAACAGGGAAGAAGAACAGTAAAGACATAATTACAAATGTGGAGAGTGGGCCCAAAGAGATGAGCGGGTAGGATGGGATCCAACCTAATCTGGGATTTCATAGAGATCTTCATGAAGTATCTCATGAAGTAATACTTCACCTGAGGCTTACAAAGTAAATCAGACTGTACACTCCTCAGTCCCAGCTATTCAAGAGGCTGAGGCAGGAGGTCCCAAGTTCAAGGCCAGCCCAGGAAATTTAGTGAGACCCTCTCAAAATTTTTAAAAAAGGATGGGGATGCAGCTGGGAGGTAAAGCACTTGCCTAGTAGGTGTGAGGTCCTGGGTTCCATCCACGGTAGGAAAAAAGAAGAAGAAGGAGAAGAAGGAGTAGTAGAAGAAAGACTGAAGAGGAGGAAGTGGTAGAGGACAAGTTTTTCAGGTCAAGAGAAGAGATATGGGAAGTGTGGTTCCAGCAGCCAGAACAGCATTCCCCAGCATGACTGCAGTGTGAAGATGTAGCTCCTCCTAAGGAATCAGCAGTTACCTAATTTTTTCCAAACCAGTTATTCTTGGTTGACTATTTCAAACACTGAATATGTGTGAAATGTTGGGGTTTAAAAAAGGTGAAAAAATGTTTCCTTGACATTTTATGAATTATTGCTACTTTTTCACCAACGTCCAGGTGGTCTTCTTTCTTTGTGGTTTAAAACTATTTTTTTAAGTTTTATCATTAATTCTGGGAGGGAGAATATTGGCCTTCCAAAAACATCCAAGTCCTGCAAAGGGTCCTTTGCAAATGTGATTAAGGTGAAGAAGCTTGAGATGGGGAGGTCATCCTGGATTATCCAAGTAGGTCCAGTCTAACCACATGAGCCTTATCAGGGAAAACCTTTCCAACTGTAGTCAGAGGGTCAGAGAGATGCTGGCTTTGAAGATCTAAAGTAGCCATGACCCAAGGAATGCAGGCAGCATCTATCAGCTAGAAAATTCAAACAATTGATTCTCCCCTAGCCTCTCTAAAAAAGAATGCAGACCAGCCAGGCGTGGTGGTGAGTGCCTGTAATCCCAGCACTTTGGGAGGCTGAGGCAGGAGGATCACGAGTTCAAAGCCAGCCTCAGCAATGGCAAGGCACTTAGCAATTCAGTGAGACCCTGTCTCTAAATTTAAAAAAATACAAAAAAAGGGCTGGGGATGTGACCCAGTGGTCGAGTACCCCTGAGTTCAATCCCTGGTACCACAAAAAAAAAAGAAGGCAGCCCACCAACATTTTGATTTTGGCCTAGTGAGACCTGTGTTGGCCTTCTGACCTACAGAACTATAAAATAATAAATTTGTGGGTTTTTATTTTTTTAATGGGTATATGTGGTGCCAGGGATTGAAGCCAGGGGCACTCTAACACAAAGTTACATCCCCAGCTCCTTTTTAAATTTTTTTCTGAGCTCTCTCTCTCTTTCACCGCCATCTTCTCACCAGCTCTCCCCTCTCCCTGTTCTCCTTTCTTCCCCTTTACCGTTCCCCCTTCCTTCTTCCCTTTTCCCCTTTCTCCCCTTCTCCCCTTCCCTTAATAACCCCCCCTTTTTTAAATAAATAAATAAATTTTATTCTGAGACAGGGTCTCACTAAGTTGCTGAGGCTGAACTCCAACTTGAGATCCTCCTGCCTCAGCCTCCTAAGTAGCTGGCATTATAGATGTGCACCACCACACCCAGCAAATTTGTGTTTTTTTTTTTTTTTTTTCAGGGAGAGCTGAACTATCACAAATTATGCAATCGAGTTTCCCGCATTTGGGGAAATTGCAGGGGTCAGCACATCCAGAGCACAATGGAGAAGCCTGACCCTAGGAAAACCACTTTTGTGATCATGATATCTCCCCTGCCAGGTAAGTATAAATTTGTATTGTTTTAAGTCACTAAATTTGTGGTCAATTGTTATGAACGCAATAGAAAACTAGCACACTGCCGGGCTCAGTGGCACATGCCTGTAATCCCAGCACTTGGGAGGCTGAGGAAGGAGGATCGCTAGTTCAAAGCCAGCCTCAGCAATGGTGAGGCACTTAGCAACTCAGTGAGATCCTGTCTCTAATAAAATACAAAAAAAACGAACTGGGGATGTGGCCCAGTGGTCGAGTGCCCCTGAGTTCAATTCCTGGTACCAAAAAAAAAAAAAGAAAGAAAAAAGAAAACTAGCACATTAAGTCAATAATGCATAAGATACTTGAATCATAATGCTAGACCCATTCACATTCATCTCACTGAATTTCCTCACTAGTAAGATAATCCAATCAAATAAAAAGTCCATTAAATAACTGCTTGCAAAGCTGATCAGAAGTCACCCTGGATTAAAGCACTTTCATCATTTGCCAGGGAGAAAATAAAACAATGCCATACTTTTATGCAGACCAACAAAAATAAAAAGTATAAATCCAGTGATTTCTTCATATACAGTATGGCCTGTGTGACTTGGATAGTCAAGAATAAGGGAAACATGTTAATGCTCTCCCACCTCCTATACAGGAAGAGGGGGAAGTGCCAGCCACTGTGCGGACCTCTTACACTTATAAATTTACTGTGTTTTCACACAACTCTGCAAAGTAGGTAGCATTTTGCCAAAGTTGAAGTTTCTTAACCAAGTCCATATGGCAAATAAATAGCAACACTGGGTTCAAATCTAAATATGATTCTACATATTCTTTCCATTCTGCCAAGCTAAGAAAATGAAATAAGAATAATAAAAGTGCATAGCCAGAATGATGACCTCTAAATTCTTAAGGCATTTTGGTTATAATCCTTTTCTCCCATTTCTACATTCTGCCTATGAAGTTTTACATATTGCATTTGATTTACTAGATTATAAATGAAGAAACCGTGTCAGGGATATTTTTGACCCCATACTTATAATAATGACATCTCATAATCATTGTGCACTATATGCTAAGCACTATGCTAACAATTTCTCCTTTGATACTCAGGATTGAACCCAGGGGTATTCTACCACTAAGCCACATTCCCCAGAACTTTTTATTTATTATTGCTATCTATAGATAAAGAAACCAAGACACAGAGATGTTAAACAATTTATAATATCACACAGCTGGCAAATGATAATATCTGGAAAACAACCCAAGTGTGTATTTAGAGCTCTGCTATATTGCAAGAACACTACTTACACCCATTAGGGATTCAAAAAACCTTTCATCTTTTTTTTTAAATATTTATTTATTTGCTTTTAGTTGTACACAATGCGTTTATATTTACGTGGTGCTGAGGATCAAACCTGGGCCACTCATGTGCTAGGCGAGCACTCTACCACTGAGCCACAACCCCAGCCCAAAACCTTTCATCTTATCCCAACAAAAGTGAGGTGGCTTAGGGGCTGGGGCTACGGCTCAGCAGTAGAGCACTTGCCTAGCACGTGCGCGGCCCGGGTTTGAGCCTCAGCACCACATAAAAATAAACACATTGTGTACAACTAAAGCAAATAAATATTTTTTTAAAAAGTGAGGTGGCTTAATAAAAGTAATTATGTGCCAGGTATCATACTAAGTGCTTATATATTATGTTTCATTTCAATCTCACAAAAACTCATTCACTGACCATGTTGGTGCATGCCTGTAATCCCAGCTGAGGAGGCTGAGGCAGGAGGATCACAAGTTCAAGGTGAGCCTCTGAGCTTAGGGAGACCCTGTCTCAAAATTTAAAAATAAATAAAAAGTTCTGGGGCTGGGATTGTGGCTCGGTGGCAGAGCGCTCGCCTCGCACGTGCGTGGCCCGGGTTCGATCCTCAGCACCACGTAAACATAAATGCATTACATTGTGTACAACTAAAGTAAATAAATAAATATTAAAAAAAAAAAAAAGTTCTGGGGAATGTGGCTTAGTGGTAGAATACCCCTGGGTTCAATCCTGAGTATCAAAGGAGAAAAAACTCACCAAAACTCTCATGAGATAGGGATGATTAGCACAGTTACACTGTTGAGAGTGAGGTTCAGCTGTTCAGAGAAGTAACTTGACCAAGGTTAGAGAATTGGTAAGTCTCTATTTTTCCCAGTCCACACACTGCCTCTCTCATCATCATAATAATAAAACATATAATATTGAGGATTATTATACTACATAGGGAGATCAATTGATATAAACTATCTCTAACAATGGGCACTGATTAGCACAACCCATATGATGATATGTTCTACAGTTATTTAATAATGGGTGTTCTGATGAAAATAAAAGAGAAAGCCAGGCAGGTGGTGCACCCCTATCATCCCAGCAACTCAGAAGGCTGAAGCAGGAGGATCACAAGTTTGAGGCCTGCCTCAGCAAGACCCTGTTTCAAAATGAAAAATAAAGAGGGATGAATTCGGCAACCCTGGGTTCAATCCCCAGTACTGCAAAATTAATGAAGATAAAAAGCCATAAAATCTACTTTTTTTTAATTATTTTGTAGTTGTAGGTGGACAGCATGCCTTTGTTTATTTTTATGTAGCACTAAGGATCAAACCCAGTGCCTCACAAGTACTAGGCAAGCGCTCTCTTGCCTCTAAGCTACAGCCCCAGGCCCCATAAAATCTATTTACGATAGTCTTCTCTTTGACCTATTTTTTTTTTTTTTTTTTTTTTTTTTTTTTTTTTTTTTTTTGGTACCAGGGATTGAACTCAGGGGCACTCGACCACTGGGTCGCATCCCCAGCCCTTTTTTGTATTTTATTAGAGACAGGGTCTCACTGAGTTGCTAAGTGCCTCGCCATTGCTGAGGCTGGCTTTGAACTCGCGATCCTCCTGCCCTCAGCCTCCCAAAGTGTGGGATTACAGGCGTGCGCCACCGCGCCCGGCTTCTTTGACCTATTTTTGATTGGCTGGAATGAGAAAGGGTGAAACACATTTTCAGACCACCTATTCTCTTCGGGTACATGTCAGACCAACTTGAGTTGTAGATCCTAGATTTGGGGAGGGGAGCCCTATGCTGTGGGCAGTATATGAAGGATTTTGCCTCTGCTTCCAGAATCTTCCCTAGCCCCAGACTCCTCTATGAATTCCAAGAGAAGCACCCAGGTGTACTCACAGGAGCTCCAGCGGGGCTGGAAAGGTGGGTGCAGGGATGGGGGAGGGCAGGATTAGGAAGCGTGGGACTGGTACTGAATCATAAGTGCACTGCTGTTTCAAGTCTGGATTACAAGTGTTTATGTCCTTGGGACAGACACAACCCCCTCTCTCTCCCTCTACCCACCCCAATCTGGCACAAGAACTGAGAACAGACTAACCCTGCTCTCAACAGCAGCCAAGAAACCATATCCCAGAAAATTCTTAATACTGTCTGTCCACTGAGGCCGAATAAGAAGTTTAGAAGGACTGTTTAACTGTCATAACACTAACCTTACTTCTTCATGGATTATCCAACCAAAAATTGTTTTCAAAACTTTACTTTTCAGCTGGGCGCGGTGGCGCACGCCTGTAATCCCAGCACTTCGGGAGGCTGAGGCAGGAGGATCACGAGTTCAAAGCCAGCCTCAGCAATGGCGAGGCACTTAGCAACTCAGTGAGACCCTGTCTCTAATAAAATACAAAAAAGGGCTGGGGATGTGGCCCAGTGGTCGAGTGCCCCTGAGTTCAATCCCCGGTACCACAAAAAAAAAAAAAAAAAAAAAAACTTTACTTTTCCATTGTTTTTTTTTGTTTTGTTTTGTGTGACTTAAACTACAAAATGTAATTTTCAAATGAAGACAAAACAACTGGCCTGCCCTTGGGAGAATGAAGCCAACAGTGAACGAGAAGAAGAAACAGAGACAGAGAGAACCCTGGCATGGTTTGGGCTCCGGGCTCCAGCTGCTTCCCTGGTCTCCCTGTGGTTTGGCAGTGTGGCCCTTCCTGATTCTGTAAAGTGATAAATGCTCTTTTTTTCCTAGGTCAGTGGTGAGCTGGATTTCTTTAAGAACCGAATTAATACACTCATCAAACACCACCCAGGCTCCTGAAGAAAACCTGATCTACAAAGCTGTTGGGGACCTGGCCCAGAGAGAGGAACGGAGGCGGAGGGGAGATTTCCTGTGAGTCATCCTATCCAACCCAGCCTTTCAACACCCCACAGGCCTCACTCAGACCAGAAACAAACTCCTCCTCCTACCTCAGCTTCCACTGCTGCTGGTTTCATGCAGCCAATGCTCACTACTCTCAAACTTCCCCCAGTGAACTTCCACTCTCCAATGGAAGCCAAAGAGCCTAGGTGGGAAACCTGCTGCAAGCCCTCAGGTGGTGTCTTTAAAACTCACGTAAATGCAAAGTATATAGAGGGATCTGTTTAATATAAATGTAATGTGCAAAAACATGTCCTGTTCTCAAGAGTGAAAAACCTGGAAACTCCTAAATGCCTAGAAATAGAAGGGTTTAAGAATGATGGGCTCACAGAAAGAATACTGTTCAGAAAAAAAGTGATTGTTCTGCAGCACCATGCAACAAGACGGACTAATCTCAGCAACGTGACTTAGAGGAAAGATCTCAAGATTACATACAGCGTGGTACCCTGTCTATAAAGTTAAAAATCATGACAGAAACATTCCTTGTAGAAATGCATAGAAATATAAAACCATATGAAAATAAGAGCAAAAGAAGATTCCAGATGATGATGATCTGTGGTTGAAGAGTAAGGGATTTGAAGAGGGATTACCAGTAAGTGCATTTAAATTTAGTTTTACAAAACTTGAAAATCCTCGTTTTAGGACTGGTGTGATAGGTATATGGGAACTTGTTACATTAAAAAATCAGTTGAGCCACTCATGGGTCAACAATGGGAGTGTGTCATGAGCCAGGAATTATGATTAATCCACTTCCATGCAACTGGAGACTAAAAAAATTAGTCAAAATGATGTTCCAGGAAGATACTTTTTATTTATCCTGTGATGTACATACTTTCTGGTACCACTGGAGATACAAATAGCCCCAAGCCAGCCTGGGGTAAGATTGCCCAAGAACTGTTTTGTGTTTTGTTTTTTTGTTGCTGTCCATCTCTCAAGAAACAGGGAGCACAGTGTTGAGTACAGAATCTGGGACCAGACCGTCTGGCGGGAAACCAGGTTGCATTCATCACTACTATATGTCTTACCCTGTTAGGGAAAAGATCTAACCTCTCTGCCCCAGCTTCCACATGTATCAAATGAGGCTGGCAATTACAGTATTAAAATGCTGACTGCAGAAAGTTAGTGGAAGGATTACATGAGTTAATTCTCCCACCCCCAAAGTCCTGAAATGGTGTGGTTGCTTTAGGTGCACAAAGCACAACTTACTCAATAAAGTTTGGCTTTTATTATTATTTTTATCTCTCACTTGATACCACTGTGAAAAACTTAGAAAATGTTGTTCTCCCCAAGTATATATCCTAAGCTCTTCTAGAGCAAAAATGTTTTAAAAGTTCTCTGAGAAGATGTGCTACACCCAGCATGAAAACAGCCTCAAATTCTCAGGGAGGACTTGGGTTAAAGAAATTGAATCAATTTGTTCCTTAAATACTCCCATATTTTAGAAAGAAGTTTTGTTTGTTTGTTTAATTTTTTTTAGTTGTCGATGGACCTTTATTTTATTTATTTATATGTGGTGCTGAGAATCAAACCCAGTGCCTCACACATGCTAGGCAAGTGCTCTACCACTGAGCTACAACCTCAGCCTTAGAAAAAAGTTTTGGAATAAATTTTTCATGTAGTATTTCATAAAATCTGTCTCTGCATCATTAACATGACACAGATTTTGTGACACATCACTTGTCCTGATGACTTTTAATTAATATAGATTCCTATAACCATCCAAAATAAACATCCCCAAATCTGCAGATTAAAAGCATCAATAATTTATTAAAAGGAAAACCATCCAGGCCTTTATTCAGAGCCTATTCACACTTTCACAGCAAGTAGTTCTAAGGAACTGAGTTATCTGGTTCCTATAGTGTTAATGGGTTAGAAATCATAATTTAGAAAGAACACAGGCTTCCGCAGATATGCTTGGTAACACACACACACATCGTATGTTGACAAGCTGGGAGAAAAAGTTGGAAAAAATTAAGTAATTCACTTAAATGCCTCTGAGCCTATTATTGCCATTCAGCAGAATCAGGTTCATGATGATCCTGAATCAAGAAGAAAAGGTGGCATCATGTTCAGTGTACATTTTTTATGAAAAAGACTATTCCTATATATTGTAAACATGCCATGAAGAATTTTACATAATGTTTTATTTTTCCTTTCTTGGCAAAATCTCTAGGATTCATTGCAAATGGACCCACTAAGTAATTAAATGGGTTGACCTACCCTAGAGAGTTGTTCAGTACAGACCAATTAAGTGTTGGAGAGCTGCTGCCAAAAAAAAAAAAATTATGAACAAATGATTTAGCAGAAGTGAGAAATTCATTACATAAATGGTGCCGTTCAATTGGATTAAAAAGTAAATCTTGATGCTTAGAAGAGTAAATTTGAAGTTATTTGCGAAATTCACCTGTGTGAAATGATAATTTCCTCCTGATGATACTCAGTAAATAATAACATAATGAAGTTTTATAGTCCTTTAATAAACTTGCCAAAACTTACATACACAAGCAGTTTCCTGGAGGGAAGTTCACATTTTCCACATATATGGTTACCTTGGAAACAGCTCTGAAATTTCCTCTCCAGAAATAGCCTAATTTTACTTCTTACTTACCAAATCTAGTTGCAAATAGGTTTTTACTGTTCCTAGAAATCAATTCTATCTCCAAAATGGAAAGAATTGACACCATTTGAATTCTGTGCCAAGAACAAAGTATTGCAGGAAGACCCAAGATGAACTGCAGCCTCTACCTTAAGGTACACTCTCAGGCTGGTGAGAATTATATTTCACCCTGCAATATGGTAAGTGCAATGATGAGTTAAGAATAGTACCTGACAGGAGGGGCACCCAAACAAGATGTTTGTGAGGAGAAATTGAAAGGATTCAGCAAAGACAACTTCCCAACTTGGTGCTGTCTACAATGAGTCTTTAGGATGCCATGAGAAGAGGTCAAACAGCAAAAGCAACCCAGGAGGGAACCACAGGGGCAAAGGCGCAGCCATAGCATGCATTTGAGCAATCACAGGAGCAACTACCAAGTGAGAGATGCACATTCTGGGAGATGAACCTGGAGGGGCTGGTGATGGGGCCCTTGTAGTTCATACTGAGAAGCTTAAGCTCTCACAAGAAGACAAATGCGATGAGACACCACTGATGTGAGGCTTTCTGAAGAAATCAAATTCCCAGAACAGAAAGTAGAACACGGGTTACCAGAGGCTGAGCAGGAAGGGGACACAGAGTTGTTTGACAGCGATGGAGTTTATGTTTGGGAGAACGACCAAGTTCTGGAAATACACATTGGTGATGGTTGCACAACACCATGAAGGTACTTAATGCCCCTGAATTGTACACATAAATGCAGTTAAAATGGTAAATTTTATGTTACATATATTTTATCAAAATTAAAAAAAAAAAAAATGAGCCAACACAGTGCGGCACACCTATAATCCCAGCAACTCAGGATGCTGAGACAGGTGGATTTATATTCAAGACAAGCCTCAGCAACTTAGTGAGGCCCTAAGCAACTTAGTGAGGCCCTGTCTTAAATTTTTTAAAAAAGGCTGGTGATGTAACTTGGTGGTAAAATACCTCTGGGTTCAATTCTAAGTACAAAAAAAACTGAAAAATTAATAGGTAAAGGAGAAAAAAGAGGCAACAGGAGGGGAGGAGCCAGCAGCTACAGCACCAACTTGAGCTCTATCCAGTAACCAGTGGCTTTCAGGCTCCTTTTAGCTACAGTAATCTTTCTTCAGACAATACAGCTGTGGACTGAATGCTTGTGTCCCCCCCAGAATCCATGTTGAAACCTAATCCCCAGTGTGATGGTAGTTGCAGGAGAGGGTCAGGGAGATGATTAGGTAATGAGGGTAGAGTTTTTATGATTGAGATTAGTGCCCTCATAAAAGAGACACGGAGCCAGGTGTGGCACATGCCTGTAATTCTAGCACTTGGGAGACTGAGGCAGGAGGATCAGGAATTCAAAGCCAGCCTCAGCAATGGTGAGGCACTTAGCAACTCAGTGAGACCCTGTCTCTAATAAAATACAAAAAAAAAAAAAGGGGGGGGGGCTGGGGATGTAGCCCAGTGGTTGAGTGCCCTTGAGTTCAATCCTCGGTACAAAATAAATAAAAGAGACACCGGACTGCTCTCTGGTCCCTTCGGCTATGTGAGGACACAGTGAGAAAATATCCCTTTATGAAGCAGGAAGTGGGCCTCCACCAGACACTACATCTGCCAGAGCCTTGATCTTGGACATGCCAGCCTTCAGAACTGTGAAAAATGAATTTCTGCTGTGTATAAGCTACCCAGGCTATAGTCTTGCTGTTATTGCAGCCCAACTGGACAGCATAAAAGCCCAACTATAAAACTGACAATAGCAGCAGATCTGGTGGAAGCCCCAGAGGTCCCTCCCAGAAGCTCACAAACTCCTAATTTTCCATTTGTCCCCCATGGGGAACCCTAAGGAACCTCCAGGGAACCCAAGGGCCCCACCACCACTTTGCAAACCACTGGTATAGGTGATATGAGGAATCTCAAAAAAAAGTTTCCACTTGAATATGACAAAGTGAGATGCTGGAAATAGTAAAGCCAGTCTGCGTTTAGAATCAAATGACACTCCCTCAGCTCTGCCTCTCAGCAGCCATTTGTCCTAGGCAAGTTACGTACCTGCTTCTGTCAAGTGGGACTAAAAAACCTATTTTATGGGAGTGTCACAAGATTGGTGAAATGTAAGTAGGATAGCTGATACATGGTGAATTCTCATGTACTGACAGCTGTTGGTGCCTTTTCTTCTTAGCTGGTATCACTCTGGATCCTGGGTGGTAAGGTGACTGGGGAGGAAGGCAGGTCATGTGAATGGAAGCTGCTACAAGACTCCAGGTGAGAGATTAAGACAAAGGCTTGCCCTGAAGCAGTGAAGGTAAGGATTGAAAGGGAGAAGTTACTGGCAGCCATGCTTGTTCCTCCAAATCAACAAGAAAAAAAGAAGTGAAGGAAAGCAGGAAGAATCCAGAGGTTATCTAGAACTGGTCTGGAGGAGGGATAGGACTATAGCCCGAGGCGGAGTGACCAGAGGCCTAGTGGAGGGCCTGCTAGAGGAACACTTTTAAATTCCACTCTGACCTTTCCCTCACATTGTGCAGGGAGAGATACTGCCTGCCCCTTTCACATCTCCCAGAAGCGTTAAGAAATTAACAGAACAGGTCAGGCTGTCCAGCCAGCAATCATTCCTCCACCCACATGCTCCAAGCTCCTTGGGCTAATAGGCTACAACCTAGAGAAGTTGCCTTCTCATTCCAAGCAGCTGATAAAACAGTCTGATGGAAATGCACTGAACAATAGCAATCAACAGGGGTTCTGTTATCCAGGATTTCTCCATCCTGGGGTACATCCCTTCCCCTCTACCTAAAATCACCTAGAGGGACTCACCCAGGCCTGGCCATCCGCTCTCCTTCAGCAACAATGGTGAAACATATGGGAATGCTCAATGTTGTTTGTAGAGGCTGAGATCTGGAAACTATCTGGGGCCAGGGAGACGCCAAATACTCTGGTCCAGTTAGAAACAATAAGATAAAAAAGTGGTTCTCAAGCAGGGTGATTTTGTCCCCTAGGAGACATTTGGCAATATCTGGAGACATTTTTGATTGCCATAAGTATGGTAAGGGTGAGGAGAGGGGTGAGTGCTGTACTGGCATCAGTTGGGTAGAGGCAGGGATGCTGCAGTGTCCTACAATGTATAGGACAGTCACCCAAAAAATTATATGTGTGTGTGTGTGTGTGTGTGTGTGTACTGGGGGTTGAACATTGAACCCAGGGGCACTCTACCACTGAGCTACAGCCCCAGCCCTTTTTTGAGACACAGTCTTGCTAAAATGCTGAGGCTGGCCTTGAACTTGCAATTCTCCTGCTTCAGCTTCAGGAGTTGCTGGGATTAGAGGCTTGCACCACCACACCCAGACCAACAATAAACCTTCTTTCTCCTGAGAGAGAGAGAGAGAGAGAGAATCTATGGGACAGAATGTAAACTGCCTGATGGGATACAATTAAATAATAAGCATCTTCAGGTACTTCTGGGCACTCACGGACATTTGTTACAGCATTGGTCATTTGAGTTGATAGTGATAAATAACAAAAGTAAAAATTAAGGGATGGGAGTCGAGGCTCAGTGGTGGAGCGCTTGCCTGACATCTGTGAGGCACTGGGTTCGATTCTCAGCACCACATATAAATAAACAAAATAAAGGTCTATTGACAACTAAAAAAGTATTTTTAAAAAAAGTAAAAATTAGCCGGGCGCGGTGGCGCACGCCTGTAATCCCAGCACTTTGGGAGGCCTGAGGCAGGAGGATCGCGAGTTCAAAGCCAGCCTCAGCAATGGCGAGGCACTTAGCAACTCAGTGAGACCCTGTCTCTAATAAAAAATACAAAAAAAAGGGCTGGGATGTGACCCAGTGGTCGAGTGCTGCTGAGTTCAACACAACCCCGGTACCAAAAAAAAAAAAAAAAGTAAAAATTAAGAGAAGAGTCTCTTCGGGACTATGTGGCACTCATTATCATGAATCCTAACACATAGTAAGTGCTCAATAAACTTAATGAGCAATCTGAAATTCATAATCATAGAGAAAAGCTACCTGTACCTTAGGGAGGCAGATAGTTAAGAAGAGTTGGGGTCACCTAGAATATATGCTTCTCATAGGGAAAACAGAATGAGTTCTAGGCCCCCAACTTTGTTCTGTATTTGGTACCCAGTTGCTAAAAAGGCTATTCTTACCTCTTATTGGTAAAAGGAGTAGAAAAGAGCTGTGCAATTACAAACTAATCCCTCTGCATCCTATCCATAACACATCATCTCCATTCACCAGTTGCTCTCCATCCCCATAGTTCCCTCACCACAGATAGGTATTCACTAAACTAAATTAAAACCTGGGGAAATATGTAGTCATAGAGATTAACGCTTGAGAATAAGGCGTACTGGATATCTGGCAACCTATTACTTTGTCATTGTTGTCGCTAGGTTGGACAAGGAGAAATTGCCATCCAGAATTCAAGTGCTAGATGTTTGGCACAGGTAGGACCAAAACCTAAATGAACAAAGATCCCAAAGCAAAAATGAAGCTCCAGGCCAAGACCCTCAGAATAAAGATCAATAAAAGGAAGAGTTTGGGGAGTGTGACTGAATGAAAAAGAAGCCGAGAAATTTGTCAGCCCTCAGCCACTCACTCATTCATTCATTCTTTCATTCATTTGTGTGCTAAGGGTTGTAGGAGATATAAAAATGAAAATAACATGATTCCTGCTGTTAAAGAACTCTATCCACTGGAAATGCAAAAAGTCTCCAGAGAAAAGTAAAAAAGTAAAGAAAGTTAAAAAAAAATAAAAAGAAAAAAAAAAAAAAGGAAGTACATTTGGAAACAGAAGAAATCTCACATTTAATAAGCAACTAGATGGGTACAGTGGTACATGCCTGTAATTCCAGCTATTCAGGAGGCTGAGGCAGGAGGATCACAAGGCCAGCCTGGGCAACTTAGCAAGGCCTGTCTCAAAATAAAACTAAAAGGGATGGGAGTATATTTCAGTGGTAAAGCACTTGCCTAACATGTACAAAGCCCTGGATTCAATCCCCAGGACCACAATAAATAAATAAATAAATGGGCTACTAGAGTCTCCTAAGTGTAAAACACACCAGGACTCTGAAAATATGAGAATATTAGGAGAATTGCTAATGTAATAATCGTTACTTATATCTTGCTAAACTGAAATCTGCTTTATCATATGGCCCAGCCTCAGGGCCACAGGCATCTCCTGGAGCAATCACCTCCGTGTTCCCATCACCCAGGAATGGAGAGAACTAATGGTGACAACAACCCATGCAGGCACTGAAATGACCAGACTCTGTGCGCCCACTCCTTTGTAGCCATAGGTAGTCACCCAATTAATCTTCACATTGTCCTGAGGTTGGGGGTGGGGAGCAGGCAGCAGTGTATATTTTTGTCTTGTTTGGTTTTTTTTGGTTTATTTAGTTTTTGGTTTTGATTTTTTTAAACTATATTTTATTTTTGTTGTTAGAAACTGAATCCAGGGACTTGCATGTGCTAAGCATGCACTTTACTACTGAGCTACATTCCCAGCCCCTGTAGTTACTATGATTATCTCCATTTTACAAATTTAAAAAAAAAAAAAAAAAATGGAGCACAGAGAAGTTAAGTGATTTGCCCAAGTCTACCCAACCAGGATTTGAATATAGAATCTGTGCCCTTAGCCATATCATTATACTACTTCAAAGCTGAGCACTCTTAGCTACATCATCAGGACATACACAACGTTCAGGAGACAAGGTGATTTTTTTCGGGGGTGGGGGTGCAGGGGATTGAAAGCAGGGGCACTTGGCCACTGAGCCACATCCCCAGCCCTACTTTTGTATTTTATTTATAGACAGGGTCTCTCTCACTGAGTTGCTTAGTGCCTCCCTGTTGCTGAGGATGGCTTTGACCTCGCAATTCTCCTGCCTCAGCTTCCCGAGGCACTGGGGTTACAGGTGTGCACCACAGCACCCAGCTGGGAACAAGGTGATTTTTGACCAAATTTCCCCTTTAAACATGTGCATCTATTTAAAACTATACTTATTTATATGACAAAAACGCATACATCTTTATTGATCTAGTTTTGAAAATAGTACGGCCTTTCAGAATATAGCTTTCAGGATCTCTAAAGGAAAAAAGAAAAAAATCAAATGCCCATTTTAGGAGGTGCCTGGCCAGGAGAGGTAAGGTGCAGTTTAGACCAGAATTTAGGGGCACCACTCCTTATAGGCCATAATGGCCCTACCCAAATCGTTTAGCCTTCTTTGTTTCTCCATCTGCAAAGTGGGTATAACAATAGTGCCATCTCCTCGTGGGGAGGATGAGATGATACTATCCATATAAACTGCTGTGCACAATACCTGGCACAGAATGAATGCTCAATAAATGGCTTTCATTATTTAGGTCCTGGGTTATCTTTATTTCCAGAATGCAAGTCCTCCAGTAACCACAGAAATGCTTTCCCCAGAGTCGCTGCCAGCTCCTTAAGAACATTTCTCCCTACTTCCCACAGAGCGCGAGTGAGTGACACCAGAAACAGGCTTCCTTGGACTCCAGCCACGGAGGTGGCCATGTCACCTAGCTCCGGGCCCAAGAACGTGGCAGATTCTGGTCTGCCACCCAACAGCCTTACTAAACTTAACCTGGATTTCTTACTTGGGTGAACTCATTTAGTAGAGATCACGGGCCCGTCTGACGGGATTGGAGGCAGAAGGAACGCGGGCGCTATGCCAGGAAGTGGAACTCATCCACCTGCCAAGCCCAAGGATGGGTACCCCTTTTCCACAACATCCGCTGCCGGGAGGCCACCAGGGACCCGACCTAACAAAGCCAGGGTGAATGTTCCCCAGATCCTCTGAAATACAATGCCACGACCTACGAGAGCGCCAAGGGAGGGGCAAGAAGCCCCTAAAGAAGCCAGGTGAAAGCGCAACATCCTTGGGGCTCGTGTGGAGCGCCCAGAACCAAAGTCCACGCCGCCGCCGCCTTTGCCTCCCGGCTCTGCAGACACGTGCGAGCCGGTCGCTGGGCGGTCTGGCCCGCGCTCCCTCTCCGGCTCCCGCCCCGCCCGGCCCCGCCGCGCGCGCCTTCCACTCACCAGGTGAAGAGTTTGCCTTTTATCCTGCGCAGCAGGCTACCGAACGCGCCCGCCTCTCCCAGCGCGTTGGGCAGCGGGGTGCCGGGACTCGCCGGCGAGTCTGCCTCCATGGGGACCCCTGAGCGTGTCCTGCGCCCGGAACCCCACGAAGTGTCGGGGCCCGGAAGACAGGAGGCGGCGCCTGTGCAGCCGGCGGGGACTCGGCTCGGGCCCTGCGCTGGCTCTACCTCCTTAGCTCGCTCGCTCGCTAGCTCGCTTCCCTCTCGCTCCTCAGTCGGGCTCCTTCTGCGACAAATCATTAACTGTCAAGCCCCAAGGGCCAGACAATACATTTGCAGATTGCAACCTGGCACCGCGGGGGCAGCAGGAGGAGAAAGGGCAATCTTTTTTTTTTTTTTTTTTTTTTTCACCTTGGCAGCCGAGCCTCAGTGTTTTGTGGCACCTAATATGCCTTTCAGGGTTTTATGGTTCCTTGTTTGAAATCAGCAAATGGGGTGATCTGAGGTTATCGTGACTGGCTCCACGGAGTCCTAACTAAAACCAGAGAGTTAGTAACTACCTGAACTTTGCTAACTGGCAGGACCAACTAACCTCTCCCTTTATCTCCCGGTCTCCTCCCTCTGATTTATACAAGATAGCCCCCTCTGAAAGAACTAAAGAGACGTTGGGGGGGAGGGGGGTTCCTTGCAAAACAACGGTAAGATCCTTAAAAGATCCTGGAAATGTGTCTTTGTGGCGTGGAGCTCGGCTCGTCTCTTTCCTTACGGGTGTGTTAGGTTTTCCCCGCAACATTCGGAGCTGTCTGGGGGGTGCCAGGGAGGGAAACGCTGCCGACCCCTGGCGCTCAGCCAGGATGCCGCTGTCTGAGCCACACCTCCCGATGCTTCCCGAGGACCCAGGAGGACTGAAAGAGACTAAAGGATGGGGTGGGAAAGTTCCCTGCTCTCCCAGACAGAAGGAAATCAGGGAGTCTGCTTGAGTCCTTGCTTCCGGAAAGGAGAAGACAAAGAAAAGGTGTTGGTACTGTTCCCCACTCCCCACGCCCACCCCACCACCTCCCGTGGAGGACAAGAAAAAAAAACAATACATTTAAGAAGTGCCAATGTGTGGGCAGTTTTCTATAAAAAGATTCTGAGAAAAATAAATAGGTTTTGAAAGATGAAAGGTAACTTCAGGAATTCCAAGTTTACCAACTACAGGAACCCTGAAGTTTATTTTTTTGTTTGTTTGCTTGCTTGTTTGTTGTTGCCTGATTTTTTTTTTTTTTTAAACTGGGGTTGAACCCAGAGGAAATTTACCACTGAGCTACATCCCCAGTCCTTTTATGTTTTATTTTGACATAAAAGATGTTGATGGTAGCCGGGCGCGGTGGCGCACGCCTGTAATCCCAGCACTTTGGGAGGCTGAGGCAGGAGGGCGGTTCAAAGCCAGCCTCAGCAATGGCGAGGCACTTAGCAACTTTTGGTCTCTAAATAAAATACCTGGGGATGTTACCCAGTGGTCAAGTGCCCCTGAGTTCTCCCCGGTCCATGTTTGAGGGTCCAGCTTGCTGAGGCCTTAAACTTTTTGGTCCTCCTACCCCAGCTTCCAGATGGGATGTGCCACAGCACCCAGCTGAAATCCCAAAGTTTAAAATAATGATTTATTTTTAAAAAACTGTTGAAGTGAACCTGGTATGGTGGTGCACTGCTGTAATCCCAGCAACTCTGGAACTTGAGGCAAGAGAATGAAGAGTCCAAGGTCAGCTTGGGCACCTTAGTGAGACCCTGGACACCTTAGTGAGACCCTGTCTCAAAATAGAAATAGAAAGAGCTGGAGGGGCTGGGGTTGTGGCCCAGCGGTAGAGCGCTCGCCTAGCAAGTGCGCGGCCCGCGTTCGATCCTCAGCACCACGTAAAATAAAGGTAAAAAAAAAAGAAAGAAAGAGCTGGAGATGTAGGTAAGTGGTAGAGTACTTGCTAGCATGTTCCAGGCACCTGGATTCCTTCCTCTGTGTGTGTGTGTGTGTGTGTGTGTGTGTGTGTAAATTACTGAACTGAAATGGAGGAAATGACCCTGAAAACTAAGTCATCAATAAAGGACTAACTAAATGGTAAGAAGCAACCACATCATGAAGCATTATGAGGACATTAGAACTGTACTTAATAGGATCTCATTTTTCTAAAGCCCCAGGGCATTAAGCCTTATATATTGACAGTGTTGAATTTTACCCAAGCCCCGTGCTCATGGAAAATAGTTATGGTCTAAAAATCTCCCACACTTTGTGTTCCTGTAAACAACACAGTACAAAGAAATACCTCCATATGATTATTTTAAATGAAGACTGACTTTTTAAAATACTTTTATTTATTTATTTTAATGTGGTGCTGAGGATCAAACCCAGTGCCTCACATATGCTTGACAAGCCCTCTACCATTGAGCCACAACCCCAGCTCTGTCCTCCATATGATATTTGTAAGACCCACAAATGTCTCCTTGGGACAAGATGAGACACAGATGTTCCAAATTCCTTGTTTTGTATAGATATACATAATATTGAGGTTCTTTTGACATAATTATACAAGCATGGCATATAATTTACTTCAGTTCAGTCCCCAGTACTTCCCTTCCCCTCACCTCCTCCCTCCCTCCATTCCCTTTCCTCTACTGGTTTTTTTTTTTTTTTTTTTTTTTTTTTTTTTGTGGTACCATGGATTGAACTCAGGGGCACTCGACCACTGGGTCACATCCCCAGACCTTTTTTTTTTTTTTTTTTTTTTTTCACCTTGGCAGCCGAGCCTCAGTGTTTTTTGTGGCACCTAATATGCCTTTCAGGGTTTTATGGTTCCTTGTTTGAAATCAGCAAATGGGGTGATCTGAGGTTATCGTGACTGGCTCCACGGAGTCCTAACTAAAACCAGAGAGTTAGTAACTACCTGAACTTTGCTAACTGGCAGGACCAACTAACCTCTCCCTTTATCTCCCGGTCTCCCTCCCTCTGATTTATACAAGATAGCCCCCTCTGAAAGAACTAAAGAGACGTTGGGGGGGAGGGGGGTTCCTTGCAAAACAACGGTAAGATCCTTAAAAGATCCTGGAAATGTGTCTTTGTGGCGTGGAGCTCGGCTCGTCTCTTTCCTTACGGGTGTGTTAGGTTTTCCCCGCAACATTCGGAGCTGTCTGGGGGGGTGCCAGGGAGGGAAACGCTGCCGACCCCTGGCGCTCAGCCAGGATGCCGCTGTCTGAGCCACACCTCCCGATGCTTCCCGAGGACCCAGGAGGACTGAAAGAGACTAAAGGATGGGGTGGGAAAGTTCCCTGCTCTCCCAGACAGAAGGAAATCAGGGAGTCTGCTTGAGTCCTTGCTTCCGGAAAGGAGAAGACAAAGAAAAGGTGTTGGTACTGTTCCCCACTCCCCACGCCCACCCCACCACCTCCCGTGGAGGACAAGAAAAAACAATACATTTAAGAAGTGCCAATGTGTGGGCAGTTTTCTATAAAAAGATTCTGAGAAAAATAAATAGGTTTTGAAAGATGAAAGGTAACTTCAGGAATTCCAAGTTTACCAACTACAGGAACCCTGAAGTTTATTTTTTTGTTTGTTTGCTTGCTTGTTTGTTGTTGCCTGATTTTTTTTTTTTTTTTAAACTGGGGGTTGAACCCAGAGGAAATTTACCACTGAGCTACATCCCCAGTCCTTTTATGTTTTATTTTGACATAAAAGATGTTGAGGTAGCCGGGCGCGGTGGCGCACGCCTGTAATCCCAGCACTTTGGGAGGCTGAGGCAGGAGGATCGCGAGTTCAAAGCCAGCCATCAGCAATGGCGAGGCACTTAGCAACTCCAGTGAGACCCTGTCTCTAAATAAAATACAAAAAAAGGGCTGGGGATGTGACCCAGTGGTCAAGTGCCCCTGAGTTCAATCCCCTGGTACCAAAAAAAAAAAAAAAAAAAAAAAAAAAAAAAAAAAAAAAAAAGATGTTGAGGGTCCAGCTTGCTGAGGCGGGCCTTAAACTTTTGGTCCTCCTACCCCAGCTTCCAGATGTGCGAGGATAACTGGGATGTGCCACAGCACCCAGCTGAAATCCCAAAGTTTAAAATAATGATTTATTTTTAAAAAACTGTTGAAGTGAACCTGGTATGGTGGTGCACTGCTGTAATCCCAGCAACTCTGGAACTTGAGGCAAGAGAATGAAGAGTCCAAGGTCAGCTTGGGCACCTTAGTGAGACCCTGGACACCTTAGTGAGACCCTGTCTCAAAATAGAAATAGAAAGAGCTGGAGGGGCTGGGGTTGTGGCCCAGCGGTAGAGCGCTCGCCTAGCAAGTGCGCGGCCCGGGTTCGATCCTCAGCACCACGTAAAAATAAAGGTAAAAAAAAAAAAGAAAGAAAGAGCTGGAGATGTAGGTAAGTGGTAGAGTACTTGCTAGCATGTTCCAGGCACCTGGATTCCTTCCTCTGTGTGTGTGTGTGTGTGTGTGTGTGTGTGTGTGTAAATTACTGAACTGAAATGGAGGAAATGACCCTGAAAACTAAGTCATCAATAAAGGACTAACTAAATGGTAAGAAGCAACCACATCATGAAGCATTATGAGGACATTAGAACTGTACTTAATAGGATCTCATTTTTCTAAAGCCCCAGGGCATTAAGCCTTATATATTGACAGTGTTGAATTTTACCCAAGCCCCGTGCTCATGGAAAATAGTTATGGTCTAAAAATCTCCCACACTTTGTGTTCCTGTAAACAACACAGTACAAAGAAATACCTCCATATGATTATTTTTAAATGAAGACTGACTTTTTAAAATACTTTTATTTATTTATTTTAATGTGGTGCTGAGGATCAAACCCAGTGCCTCACATATGCTTGACAAGCCCTCTACCATTGAGCCACAACCCCAGCTCTGTCCTCCATATGATATTTGTAAGACCCACAAATGTCTCCTTGGGACAAGATGAGACACAGATGTTCCAAATTCCTTGTTTTGTATAGATATACATAATATTGAGGTTCTTTTGACATAATTATACAAGCATGGCATATAATTTACTTCAGTTCAGTCCCCAGTACTTCCCTTCCCCTCACCTCCTCCCTCCCTCCATTCCCTTTCCTCTACTGGTTTTTTTTTTTTTTTTTTTTTTTTTTTTTTTTTGTGGTACCATGGATTGAACTCAGGGGCACTCGACCACTGGGTCACATCCCCAGACCTTTTTTTTTTTTTTGTATTTTATTTAGAGACAGGGTCTCACTGAGTTGCTAAGTGCCTCACCATTGCTGAGGCTGGCTTTGAACTCGCGATCCTCCTGCCTCAGCCTCCCAAAGTGCTGGATTACAGGCTGTGCGCCACCATGCCCGGCTCCTCTACTGTTTTTTATCTCAAAAATGATTGGCTGAACTGCTTGCTCCCACTGACTAACCAAAGCAAAATTCTTGGTAAAATTCCTCTCCTTTCCTGGCCTCTGTACTTTCACCTACCCTAAGGCTGAGCAAACATGTAAACCCTCCTTAAGGCCCCTCCTTTATAAACTGACCTCAGGGTAAAACATTCTCTCATCTACTAACCATCAAGCCACACTTTCATTTTATTCCCCCCACCTAGTCAGGGAATAGCCCCCCTCTTTCTACTACAATAAACCCCACCCCTCCCCAGGCAATAATTTTTTCAAATAAAATCTCTGCTTACTGTCATACTTTTTATTTGACAATATATACATATGGTTATTGAGCATAGAGAAAAATATAGGGTGTGTGCCAAAATAAGTAACCAAGTAACCTTAAAAGAAGGTGTGGGGAAACATAAGGGGTAAAGAGAGAACCACTTAACATATGTGAGGCACTAAGTACAAGAAAAAGAGAGAAACACAGAGAGAGAGATAAGGGGAAAAAAAGAAATTTTTAAAAGAAAGAAAAACTTTAAGAGGGGAAAAAAGGAGAAAAGGTAAGTGGATGTGAAAAATGGAAAAAAAAAGTGAAACTGCTGTGGATAATAGCACACACTTATAATCCTAGCTACTCAAGAGGCTGAGGCAGGAGGATCTCAAGTTCAAGGCCAGTCTGAGCAATTTAGCAACACCCTATCTCAAAACAAAATTTAAAGAGGTTGTGGATGTAGCTCAGAGATAGAATACCACAGTCTTCAATCCCCAGCATGAGCGCACGTGTGTACGCCCAAAAACACACACACACACAAACAAACAAGAAGGAGGAGGAGGAGGAGGAGGCCGATGAAGGAGCAAAAGAAAAGTCTCTGTAATCTAAGGAACTCGGGAAGCAGGAGGATCGCAAGTTTCAGCAACTTAGTGAGACCCTTAACAACTTAGCAGGAACCTGCCTCAAAATAAAAATTAAAAGGTCTGGGTTTGTAGCTCAGTAGTAGAATGCCCCTGGGTTAGAACCCCAGTACCAAAAAAACAAAAACTAAAAACTGATGGTAATTTGTTACAGCAGCCATAAGAAACAAACCCAAATATATACATACTAATTTATAAAGGTGGTAATATATTATCAAATAAAAGAAAGCAAGTTGCAGAGTATTCGTGTAAAGTGTTTCCATTTTAATAAAAGCCACCAATTAAATAACAAAATATCTTTGTAATATATATATATATACATGTATGTGTATATATATATATATATATATATATATATGCTTATACTCACTTGTGCTTACATAATCAATAAAGGTAGGGTGTGGAAGAATACATATTAAGCAACTAATAGGGGTTAAATCATAATAGTGATCAGAAATTGAAGTTGGATATAAGGAGATGTGACAGTGGTCCACTTTATGCTTCGAATATAGCCCTTGTTCTGCCACTGCAATTTTTTTTTTTTTGAATGATGTTGTAAAGAACATGTTTCTTTCTCTTCCTCTATCCCTGCTCCTCCCTAATCTCTCTCTCTCCCTAATCTCAGGGGAAATAGGATTACCTTTCTTCCCCATCCTATGCAGATTTATCTGTCCCACTATAGGAACGAAGTAATTCAGACTTTGGGAATGGCACCAAAAGATCTCATAAATGACTGTCTCCCAAATTAACAAGTGAATTATAACTTCTGGACAGAACATGTGAAATGTAGCCTTTGAATCATCTCTTTAAAAGCCCCCTACTCCCCTTTATGGGCAGAAACACAGACTCTGGGACAGGAGTCCCCAGTGTTTCTCCTTTGTTAGCAAAGCAATAAAGCTTCTTTTTCCTAAAACTGTATCTGCATCCTCATTATTAGATTGGCATCATGGACAAGGGCTGAGCTTTTGGTAACAGAGAGATTATCTTATACAACTTTCCCACCCTACCCCCAAGACTGAAGATTGAATTCAGGTGTGCTTTACCACTGCACTACATTCACAGCAGTCACTTTCAGTCACTTTTTCTTTTTCTTTCTTTTCTCTCTCTCTCTCTCTCTCTCTCTTTAGGCCTGGTCTCACTAAATTTCTGAGGCTGGCCTTGAACTTGCAATCCTCCTGCCTCAGCTCACCAGAGTCCCTGGGATTACCAGCATGTGCCACAGTGTCCAGCTGCCTTATATATCTTCATTTTCTTATAACATACCCTACTTTTGTGATTTTTTTTTTTTGGGATTTTAAAATAGCTTCTATTTTTTATAAGTTAATATTTGTACTTTTGTGGTTTAAAAAATATTCATTTAGTTGGGTACAATAGTGCATGCCTGTAGTCTCAGCAACCTGGGAGGATGAGACAGGAGGTTTACAAGTTGAAGGCCAGCCTCAGCAATTTAGAAAAACCCTAAGCAACTTAGTGAAACCCTGTCTCAAAATAAAACATAAGAAAAAATGGCTAAAGGTGTAACACAGTGGTAAATTACCCCTAAATTCAATCCCCAATACCAGAAAAATAAAATAAAATTCAATTAGAGCATTTGTCAATAGGCCACATAAATTTAATTTAAAACTTGTTAGGCTCAATATATCACTTCCAGGGGAAGATGGAACCAGGAAATATTCAACCACTGGTACAGATTCTAAAGTTACAAAGTTGTATGAAACACAAAAGTCCTCCTCAAAGAGTAGCAAATAGTAGTACTTTAGAGCATAAAATGAGCTCATTCCCTTACTGAGGAGTATTGATCGGTCTACATTATTTTGGTATCAGGATTAAAATACATTGAGTCGATCCGTTGGCACCAATCCACAAGTTTTTGCCGAAGGAAATGTACTGGAAAAAAAAATTTAGGTGTTGGGGACTTTGCACATAGTAATCTTACTTCTTACAGGTCAAAATAATAGCAACAATAATAACTACCATTTACTGAGCACCTACTATATACCAGATATTTATATTATTTATTGTGTATGTCAAACCACCCCAAATATTTGTGGCTTCAAACACAATCATTTTATTATCTCTTGTGGTTTCTGTGGGTCAGGAATTCAGGAAAGCATTGGCCAAGCAATTCTGGCTCAAGGTCTCTAGTGCAGTTACATTTGAAGGTAGTTGAACTTAGAAGGCAGGGGTGGAGTGTGAGAATAAGGTTGGAAAATCTAGCACCTGACCAGCACCTCCCTGTAGCCAGTTAGTTTCAGGGACCCTCCATGTAGACTAATTTGAACTTCCTCAAAGCCTGGTGACATCAGGGTATTGGTCAGCTTACTCGGCAGCTGGTCCCTCCCCACAGACAAGTGTCCTAAGAGAAAAGAGGCAAAGCATATTGTCAATGTCCTCCTACCAAAGACTACCAGAAAGTCTCTTCTTACTAAATAGGATTTGTGGGTTTTTTAAATTTGACAACATATGGATGTGGTTATGTGAGAATGGAAGAAAGCATAGGATACAGGTCAATATAAGTAACCTTAAAGAGGGTAGAGATGCAAAAGGCAAGGAAAAAAATTGAAGCTAAAAAACAAAAAATAACTCCAGCAAGCATGACATAGTCCCTTTATGGAGTGTGGGCTTTTGTATAAATATGTAAGATTAAAATATGGTTTAGATGTTGTTGAATATATATATGTAGTTAGACAAGTTGAATTTATTACTCCTTAGAGTAAGAGAGAATACATAAAGGAACTATGGATGTCCTAGAGGTTGTTAGAAAAAACCTGGTATAGTGAGCCCACTGCAAACATTAATTCCACATCCTTGCATTCAACCAACCACAGATCACAAATACTTTTCGGGGGGAAGGGGAGAGACTGGAGATTGAACCCAGGGGTGATTTATCACTGAACTATATCCCCACCCCTTTTTCAAAACAAGGTGTCACTACGTTGCTGAGGCTGACCTAGAATTTGCCATCCTCCTCAACCTCCCAAGTCTGGGATTACAGGCCTGCATCACTGCACCCAGTTTACAAATACTTTTTTTTTTTTTTTTTTAATTGTGCTTGAAGAGTTACAGCTTTTTTTTTTTTTTTTTTTTTTTTTTTTTTTTTTTTGTACTGGGGATTGGATCCAGGGGCTTTACCACTAACATAAGTCCCCAATCTTTTTATTAAAACTTTTTTATTGTTAAGACAGGGTCTCACTACATTGCTAAACTTGGTCTTGAACTTGCAATCCTCCAGTGTCAGCCTCCCAAGTTGCTGGAATTACAGGAATGTGCCACCCCACCCAGCCAGATTTTTTTCCTGGTCGTCATTCCCTAAACAATGCAGTACAACAACTATTGCATATCACATTGTATTGGAAATTATAAGAGCTGAGTGAGGTGGCCTACGCCTGTAATCCCAGCACTTGGGAGGCTGAGGCAGGAGGATCATGAGTTCAAAGCCAGCCTCAGCAATAGCGAGGCGCTTAGCAACTCAGTGAGACCCTGTCTCTAATAAAATACAAAAAAGGTCTGGGGATGTGGCCCAGTGGTTGAGTGCCCCTGAGTTCAACACTCAGTGCCCCCCCCCAAAAAAAAAAAAAAAAACAGAAAGAAATTATAAGGAATCTGGAAATGACTTGATGTATACTGGAGGAAGCCAGACATAGTAGACATAGTAGTACATGTTGTGGTCCCAGCTACTCAGGAGGCTGAGGCTGAAGCATGGCTTGAGCCCACAAGTTTGACAGTAGCCTAGGCAACATTTCAAAATTTATTCATTAATAGATACAAATAAAGTGTATGGTCAGATGTACATAAGTCTTATGCAAATATTTTCCAGCTCTTTTTTTTTTTTTTTTTTTTTGAGATGGGGTCTCACTAAGTTGCTCAAGATGATCTTAAACTTGCAATCTTCCTACCTCAGTCTCCTGAGTTGCAGGAATTACAGGCATATATCACCACACCCAGCTATTATTCCATTTGTTTGTTTGTTTGTTTGTTTTTCTGGTACTGGAGATTAAACCCAGGGGCACTTTACCACTGAGTTATGCCTCTAGCCCTTTTTAGCTTTTATTCTGACACAGGGTCTCACTAGGGGACTGATGCTTGCCTCCATCTTGGGATCCACCTGCCTCTACTTCCTGAATTACTGGAACTACCATGGCTTATATCACCATGCCCAGCTATTATCCCACTTTATACAATAGAGCACCCTTGGATTATGGTATCTGTGGGAGGGGGGAAATCCTGGATCCAATCCCCAGTGAATATGGACTATATAGGATGGGAGGAGCAAGATGGCAGCCAATTAAGATCCTCTGGAAATTGTCCGTTCAGGTGCACAAAGTTGGAGAGCTATTTATGCACTAAACTATATTTACAAGCCCTAAGAAAACCAGGTGAGAGGCCATAGTGCCTGCTTTTAGTATAAGGAAATGAAAATATGCATTGAAGAAGGCAGGAAAGAAAGAGTCACCCCTGTCCCAACTCTAAGCACCCAGTGTGGAAAGAGAAGCCTCCTGCTTGGGGAAGGAAGAGAGAATGGAGTCTAGACCTTGGACTTGAAACCCAGTACCAGATTCACCATAGCAAAACCCAGTCCTGCGTAAAGCCCCATGGCATACCTGCAGAATGAACTGCTAGAACTCTTCCTCAACACGGCTCCTTTCATCTAAGGCAGTAGACAGGGAGCAAGACTCCATCCACTGGAGAGCAAGCAGGAAAACTAACACAGGGTTTTTTCCTGGAGCCCAGTGCCAGGCTCACCAAAATGAGACCCACCACCTGGTGGAAACTGAAAGCCCTGTACACAGGCCAGAGCTTATAGATGGTTCCTCTAGATGGCTTTGGCATCAAGCAGAGACATGCGCACCAGTGGGACAGACTCAAGTTTTGGTCTGCATCATTTCTAGCCTTGAAGTGGCTTAGAGAACACCAACCCTCCTCCTGAACTTGTGCAGGACACTGCGACTGTGAGGCATAAGGGACCTTTGTGACAGCCTTAGTTGTCAAGGTACTGTCTCTATCACCTGTTCCCCAACTTTGAGCAGCACAGCTATCTCTAGGCTAGTACTTAGACACTGGTCATTAGAGCTGCCCAGGTAACAGGCAGAGAGACCTGTGCACCAATGGGACATAACCCTGTTTCAGCCTGCATCTCTGTCAGATATGGTGTGGCTTCAATGTACCTTGAAACCATGCATGTCCTTGCAACTGTGAGACTCAAGCATGACCCAGGTTAGCATCTGCCAAGGGACTGCCTTCACCAGCACTCTCCCAACCTTGGGTAACATAATATAGCGTAAGATCCCATTTGCCAAAGGTGGGACATGGTAACAAGAACAAGACTTTACCCTGGAACTTAGTGCTAAGTTAGTGAAAACCAATACAGTAATATCCTCCTAAAGGCCCCCATCCTCAGGTCTGTCTGTGGATGGAACAGCCAGAATAGCTCTAATGCCAGGGGAAGACACATGGCCTCAGTCTATCAGATTTCTGTTGCAGCTAGCATCCCCTGTGGCTGGTTGCAGCAGTCTTGAGTCAGGAGTCTACCCCAACAATAGGTACCTAATACCAGCATGAGTCTTGGTCTTACTCCCAGTGTTGTGCTGGTCTTGGCAGGCTGGGAGCTCAGGGTGTGACACAGCTTGGGGTATTGGTGGCTACAGGTGTCACATAGGAACCTGAAGCTGGTCCATCCATAGTCCCCTGCCCAGAGCCAGGCAAAAATCCCACAGTGGCTGACCATCGGTTGGGACATGATAACAAGAACAAGACTTTACCCTGGAACTTAGTGCTAAGTTAGTGAAATGGGCCTACTCAACCCTACCCAAGCCAGGGAAAAGCTTGTGGGAACAGACTACTCTTTCTAGGGACTCTCCTAGTTCTTTCTGAACAACACACCAACAGTGTTTGGGACAAACCTGGGCTTGGATTGCCCTCTAGTACTCAAACTATGAATGACAAATCAATAGCAGACTCCTGGAAAATTGACCTGGGCACAATCCATTGCTGAAACATTGGAAGTGACTACAGACTCAGAGAAAATAAGCTGGCATTCATATTTCTAGAAAGACAGGCACAAACAAAGCAAACTTAGGAAGACCTAACCTTTCAATGCCCCAACAATGTCTCACCAACAAGCATTGAGAGGTTTCAGGAAACCACAACTTCACCTAATAAGGTATCAGAAACTGAACAAGCCAATTAATATGGGAAAAATTTCAGATAATTTAAAGGAACTATTTTAAGGAAACTCAATGAGATTGAGGAAAATGCAGAGAAATATTTCAATACTCTAACACAGAAGCTTAATAAACAAATAGAAGCAATTAAAAAATCAAACAGAAAATTTTGAGACTGAAAAATGCATTTGAAAAATCAAAAACATGAAGGCATCAATAGCAGGATAGGTCAAACAGTGGAAAGAATCAGCTTAAAGGCAAACTATTGGGGCTGGGGTTGTGGCTCAGCGGTAGAGTGCTTGCCTAACACGTGCGTGGCCTGGTTTCAATCCTCAGCACCACATACAAGTAAACACATTGTGTACAACTAAAGCAAAATAAATAAATAAACATTTAAAAAAGACAAACCATTTGAAAATACACTGTTGGGAGAGGAAAAAAGAAAAAGAATGAAGAGGAATGAAGAAAGTTATGGAAACTTTGGAATAGTTTTAAAAGACCAAATATTCAGGTTATTGCCGTTTAAGGACTTGAGGATGCAAAAGGGGTAAAGAGTTATTTTTAAACATAATAATGATAGCCAGCCACAGTGGTACATGCCTGTAATCCCAGCACCTCAGGTGTCTAAATTGTTCAAGGCCAGCCTTGGCAAGTTAGTGAGATCCTATCTCAAAATAAATTACAAAAAGGGCTGGGAATGTGACTCAGTGGTGAAATACCCTTGGGGTCCCCAGTACTACTACTACAACATCATCGTAGTTGTCATCATCATGACAACAGGACACTTCCCAAACCTGGAGAAGGATACAAATATTCAGGTACAGGAAGGTCAAATGTCACCAGTCAAATTTTACTTAGCCAAATGCACCAAAAGACATTTTATAAACCTGGCACAGTGGCACATGCCTGTAATCCCAGTGGCTTTACATGCTGAGGCAGAAGGAAGCAGGATCAAGGCTAGCCTTGTCAACTTAGCAAGATCCTGTCTCAAAATAAAAAGGGCTAAGGGTGTATGTAGTTCAGTGCTAGAGTGCCCCTGGGTTCAATCTCCAGTAATTAGTAAACACATACACACACACACACACACACACACACATACACACACGGAGAGAGACAGAGAGATGACATTTCACAAGCTTTTAAAGGTAAAAGATAAAGAGAAGATTCTCAAGACTGCAAGAGAAAAGGAACAAATATTAGGACATAGGAGTGTCCCAATTTGCCTGACTGCAGACTTCTCAGCAGAAATCTCTCTGTTGTTTTTTTTTTTTTTTTTTTTTTTTTTTTGGTACCAGGGATTGAACTCAGGGGCACTCGACCACTGGGCCACATCCCCAGCAATTTTTTTTTTATTTTATTAGAGACAGGGTCTCACTGAGTTGCTAAGTGCCTTGCCATTGCTGAGGCTGGCTTTGAACTTGCGATCCTCCTGCCTCAGCCTCCCAAGTGCTGGGATTACAGACGTGTGCCACCGCGCCTGGCTCAGCAGAAATTTTATAAGCCAAGACAGAATGACATGAGACTTTGACAGTACTGAAGGAAAAAACAACCAAGAATCCTGTCCCCAGCAAAGCTATCCTTTAGAAATGAAGAAGAGATTTTTTTAAAAATTCCCAAACAAAAGCTGAGAGAATAGATTTCTACTAGATCTGAACTATAAGAAATGATAAAGGAAGTTCTTCAAACTAAAAGAAAGGGGCATTAGTGAGTAAGAAGAAAACATGGAAAGGTATAAAACTAACTGGTAAGAGAAACTATATGAACAAATTCAGAATGCTATAATATTACAAGCATAGTGCATAAAGCATTGATGTTTAGTTTGAAGACTAAAAAATAAAACAATTAAAAATAACTATAGACGTGGGAGGACACACATGTAATTCCAACTAATCAGGAGGATAAGGCAGGAGAATCACAAGTTCAAAGCTAACCCAGGCAGCCAGGCGCGGTGGTGTACACCTGTAATCCCAGCACTTGAGAGGTTGAGTCAGGAGGATAGCGAGTTCAAAGCCAGCCTCAGCAATGGCAAGGCACTTAGCAACTCAGTGAGACCCTGGCTCTAATAAAATACAAAAAAGGGCTGGGGATGAGGCCCAGTGGTCGAGTGCCCCTGAGTTCAATCCCTGGTACAAAAAAAAAAAAAAAAAAAAAGCTAACCCAGGCAATTGAGCAAGACCCTGTCTCAAAAAAAATTTAAAAGATCTATGGATGTAGTTCAGTGATAAAGCACCCCTGTGTGCAATTCCCAGTACAATAAGTAAATTAAAAAATAACAGCTGGGTGTGGTGGTACATACATGTAATCCCAGCTACTCAGTAAATTCAGGAAGGAATGTTACAAATATGAGGCCTGGGCAACTTAACATAGTTCAATTGCAGAACACTTGCCTCGTATGCATGAGGCTCAGGTTCAAGTTATAGCATTGCAGTAAAAAATTAAATAGCAGTAACTACATTAGCAGAGTTTGGTGGCATTATGTTGTCGCCGGAAAGGGATTGCAGCCTGGAATGGCAGCGCCGCGGGAAGGAGTCCGGAGACAGGACGGAGACGAAAAAATTCTTTAATCTTTCTGTCTCTGTCTCTTGTAATTTCTAACACCACATACACACTCTCACAAGAAACCAAGGCACCTACTCTTACAAGAAACTACAATATATCTATACAATAGCGATAACCCTGTCCTTTCTCTCTCTGGTCTCTTCCCATGCGCCCGAGCAGGAATGGCGCTAGCTCGATCTTCTGAGTCACCGCTCAAATCTCTCGAGATCCTGGACCAAGTCCCGCAAGATCCCAGGCCAAGTCCCGTGAGACTACGGAAGGCAGAAATGCCCAAAAATGTCTATGGCCCATAGTCAACCACAATCTTAGCTGTCTCCCCAAACAGGGCTCCTGCAGCATTAGTCTATAGTCCCAGTACTTGGCATACTAAAGCAGAAGCATTGCTGGAACCCAAGGGTTCTGGACCAGCCTGGGCAATATAGTGAGATATGTGTCTTAAAGGGGAGAAGGGAGACTTGGATATTGCCCAGTGGTAGAGTGCATGGTTAACCTGTGCAAGACTCTGAATTCAACCTCGGTACAATCAAAAAAAAGAAGGGGGTGAAGATAAGTACATTCATGTGTTAAAAGCTAAGCAGTATAAAAAGATGTTAATGGAATAACAAAAATACAAATTTTGAGAAAAATGGAATGCAATTGGAGAGTTTTCTTATGTGTACATCTTCACTTATTCTTTTATTTGTTTGGTTGTTGCTGTTGTTTTCTTTACCATCACATCATTTCAAAATAGCTTTTTTATAATCAAAATATGTTTGTGTAAGCTTCATGGTAACAAAGCAAAAATCTACAATAGGCAAACTGCTAATTTTCCATCACTGTGACAAAATATCTGAAAAAATCAACTTAAAGAAAAAATATTTTGGCTCAAGTTTCAGAGGTTTTAATTCATGGTCACTTGACTCCATTGTTTCTGAGACTGTGTTGAGATAAAACATCATGACAGGGACCACATTATGGAGCAAAGTTGTTCACCTCATGGTAGGAAGGAGGCAATGAGATAGGAAGGGATGGACATAAAATATACCCTTTAAGCCAGGCATGGTGGCTCATGCCTGTAATCCCAGTGGTTCAGGAGGCTGAGGCAGGAGGATCGCGAGTTCAAAGCCAGCCTCAGCAAAAGCAAGGCACTAAACAACTCAGTGAGACCTTATCTCTAAATAAAATACAAAATAGGGCTGGGGATGTGGTTCAGTGGTCAAGTGTCCCTGAGTTCAATCCCCAGTACCAAAAAAAAAAAATACACCCTCAAGGACATACCACCAATGACCTACTTTTTCCAAATATGCCCCATCTCCTAAAGTTTCCATCACTTCCCAATAACCCATTAAGTTATCAATCCATAAATGAATTAATACATTGATGAAGTCAGAACCCTCATGATCCACTCACCTCCCACAGACTCTACCTCTGCGGATGACTACCCTGGGGACAAATCTATAACACACGAGATTTGGGACATTTAAGATCCAAATCAGCACAAACCAAAACTAATAAGCTAGGATCAAAACACACTACTAGAGTAACTCAACCACAAAGGAAGATTGTAAGAGGAAGAAAGAAGGAAGGAAGGAAGGGAAGGAAGAAGGAAAAGAAATACAATAAAACTAGAAAATAAGTTACATAGTGGATGTAGTAAAACCTTACCTATCAATAATTACCTTGAATGTAAATGGATTAAATACTCTAATTAAAAAACATTAAGTGACTGAGTGAATTAAAAAATAAGACCAAACTGTATTGCTTACAAGAAACTTCACCACAAAGGACACAGAGACTTAAACTGAAGGGGTGGAATAAGATATTCCATACAAATGGAACCCAAAGAAAGCAGGAGTAGCCATGCTTATATAAAATGAATTTTAAATCAAAAGTATAAGAAGAGTCAAGGAAGGTCATTACATAATGATGAAAGTATTAATTCAGCAAGAGGAAATGTCAATTCTAAATTAATATATAATCTGGCATGATGCAAATCTGTAATCACAGCTACTGAGGAGGCCAAGACCAAAGGATCAAAAGTTCAAGGCTAAGCCGGGCGTGGTGGCGCACGCCTGTAATCCCAGCACTTGTGAGGCTGAGGCAGGAGGATCACGAGTTCAAAGCCAGCCTCAGCAATGGCGAGGCACTTAGCAACTCAGTGAGACCCTGTCTCTAAATAAAATACAAAAAAAAGGTCTGGGGATGTGACCCAGTGGTCGAGTGCCCCTGAGTTCAATCCCCGGTACCACAAAAAAAAAAAAGTTCAAGGCTAGCTGGGGCAATTTAGCAAGACCTCATCTCAAAATACAGTTTAAAAAGGGATAAGGAGGGGATGTGGATATAGCTCAGTTGGTAGAGCGCTTGCTTCACATCTACAAGGCCCTGAGTTCAATCACCAGCATTGCAAGATAAAAATATGTATTTGTTGTATTATATATATTATTATTATTATTTATTATATTATATATTAATTTTATCATATATTACATATTAATCATATTATATATTATTTGTTATTTTATTATATTATATATTAATTTTACCATATATACATATGTATGTGTGTATATATATGTATGTATATATATTCATACATCCAATGGAGCACCCAATTATATAAAGCAGATATCAATAAGGACTTTAATAACCCCACTTTCAGCAATGGGAAGATAATTCAGACAGAAAATCAATAAAGAAACAGCAGCATTAAATTGCACTCTGGGCCAAATGGACCTAATAGACATCTACAGAAAAGTTCATCCAACAGCTGCTGAAAGCGTATTTTTCTCATGAGTACATGGAACATTCTCTACGACAGATCATGTGATAGACCACAAAACAAGTCTCAACAAATATTTTAAAGATTGAAATCATGTCAAGCATCATTTCTAACTACATTGCAATGAAACTAGAATTCAATAACAAGAAAAGCTTTGGAAACTATATAAATCCATGGAAATTAAACAACTTATTTTTGAACAACTAATGAACCAAAGATGAAATAAAAAAGGAATTTTAAAAATTTCTTGAAACAAGTGAAAATGGTGATACAACATACCAAAACCTATATGATACAGCAAAAGCAATACTAAGAGAGACTTTTATAGGAATCAATGTCCACATGAAAAAAGTAAAAAGGAGCCGGGCGCAGTGGCGCACGCCTGTAATCCCAGCACTTGGGAGGCTGAGGCAGGAAAATCACGAGTTCAAAGCCAGCCTCAGCAATGGCGAGGCACTTAGCAACTCAGTGAGACCCTAGATGGCATGATCTTATAAGTGAAACCCCCCCCCAAAAAAATGCCAAAAAGCTGTTGGAATAAATGAATAATAAATGAATCAACAAAGTTGCAGAATACAAATCAACATACAAAAATTGGTAGCATTAATATGTATTAATATGTACCAATAGCAAATTATCTGAAATAGATATCAAGAAGGCAAGAATAGGGTATAGCTTTGGGGTAGAGTGTTTGTCCAGCATGTACAAAACTCTTGAGTTTGTTCCCCAGCAACACACACACACACACACGTGAATTTTAAGCCAAATGTGGTTGTGCATGCCTATAATTCCAGAGACTCAGGAGGCTGAGGCAGAGGATGATTACAAGTTCAAGACCAGTTTGTGCAATTTAGTGAGACCTTATCTCAAAATTTAAAAAATAATTAAACCTAATGATGTAGCTCAGTTGTAGAGCACTTGCCTAGTATGTGCAAGGCCCTGAGTTTAATCTCTAGTACCACAAAAAAGAAAGAAAAGCAGAAGGAGGGAAGAAAGAGGGAAGGATGGAAGGAAAGAAGAAAAGAAAGAAATCAAGAAAACAGCTGAGCCGGCGCAGTGGCACGCTCCTGTCATCCCAGCACTTGGGAGGCTGAGGCAGGAGGATCGCGAGTTCAAAGCCAGCCTCAGCAATGGCAAGGCACTTAGCAACTCAGTGAGACCCTGTCTCTAATAAAATACAAAAAAGGGCTGGGGATGTGGCCCAGTGGTCGAGTGCCCCTGAGTTCAATCCCCAGTACCAAAAAAGAAAGAAAGAAAGAAAGAAAAAGAGAAAGAAAGAAAGAAAGAAAACATCTGGGTATGGTGGCACATGCCTATAATCCCAGCTACTTAGAAGGCTGAGACAGGTAGATTGCATGTTTAAGTTCAGGATAAGCAACTCAACAAGACCCTGTCTCAAAACAAAAAAAGAACAAAATTTAAAGGGCTGGAGATGTAGCTTAGTAGTAGAGCCCTTGCCTAACATGTGCAAAGTCATAAATTCAATCTTCAGTAATGCGAGGTAGGGGGAAGGAGAAAGCCTTCCATTTACAATAGCTACAAAAATACATAATAAAATATTTATTCATAAATTTAACTAAAGTGGATGTTCTCCTCTCTCTCTCTCTCTCTCTCTCTCTCTCTCTCTCTCAACAGGGTCTCACTAAGTAGTTGCTTAGGGCCTCACTAAATTGCTAGGCTGTCTTTGAACCTGTGATCCTCCTACCTCAGCCTCCTGAGCTGCTGGGATTACAGGTTTGCACCATCATGTTCAGCCAGAGATGGAAAATCTCTACATTGAAAATCATTAAACATTCATGAAAGAAATTGAAGATGACACAATAAAAGTAAAAAGACATTCAATGTTCATGGATTGAAAGATTAATATTATTAAAATATTCATACTACATAAAATGATTTACAGATTCAATGCAATCTCTATCAAAATACCAATGACAGTCTTCATAGAACTAGAAAAAAATCCTAAAATGTATATGGAACAAAAAATCTGAATAGCAAAATCCATCTTGAGCAAAAAGAACAAAACATCTCCGGGGCTGGGGTTATGGCTCGGTGGTAGAGCACTTGACTTGAACGCATGAGGCACTGGATTTGAGCCTTAGCACCACATAAAAATAAATAAATAAAGATATTGAGTCCATCTACAACTAAAAAATATTTAGAAAAAGAACAAAACAGGAGGTATTATATTACCTGATTTCAAAACACACTACAAAACTGTGGTAATCATAATAGCATGGTATTGTCATAAAAACACAGGCCAATGGAAAAAAATTGGGAGTCTGGAAGTAAAATTATACAGCTACAGCCAATTGATTTCAACAAAGATGCTAATAACATGCTTTCGAGAAATGCTGTTCTTTTCAATAAATGGAGCTGTGAAAATTGGATATCCACATGCAGAAGAATGAAACTAGACCCCTATCTCTCACTAGTTACAAAAATCAACTCAAAATATATTAAAGATTTAATGTAAGACCTGAAATATGAAACCAGTAGATGAAAACAGGGGAAATGTTTTGGGACATTGGAATGGGCAAGAATTTTTTTGGAAAAGACTCCAAAAGCATAGGAAATAAAGTTATAATAGATAAATGGGATTATATCAAACTAAAAAGCTTTTTGACAAAAAAAAAAGGAAACACAACAGGATATAGCGACAACCTACAGAATAGGAGAAAATATTTACAAACTATACATCTGCCAATCCAGAATACATTGGGAAGTCCAAAAACTCAATAGCAAAATAATGAATAGCCCTATTTAAAAATGAACAATATTAGCCTGGCGCGGTGAGGCAGGAGGATCGCGAGTTCAAAGCCAGCCTCAGCAATGGCGAGGCACTTAGCATGTCAGTGAGACCCTGTCTCTAATAAAATACAAAAGGAGAGGGCTGAGGATGTGACCCAGTGGTTGAGTGCCCCTGAGTTCAATCCCTGGTACAAAAAAAAAAAAAAGAACAATATTGTTGTAGCTATAAAAAGCCATCCCACTCCTGGGTCTATTCCCAAAGGACTTAAAAGCAGCATACTACAGGGACACAGCCACAACAATGTTTATAACAGCATAATTCACCTAGATGCCCCTTAGTACATGAGTAGATAAAGAAAATGTGGTATATATATAGACATTCACAGGTAAATGGATGAAGTTGGAGAAAATAATGCTAAGTGAAGTTAGCCAATCTCAAAAATCCAAATACCAAATGTTTTCTCTGATATAAGGAAGCTGATTCACAGTGGGGTTGGGTCGGGGAACATAGGAGGATTAGAGGAACACTAGAAAGGTCAATGGGGAGGGAGGGGAAGGGAGGGGGCAAGGGGGTATGAAGAGGGGAAAAAAAAGAGGATGGTAGTATTGTGCTCCACAGCTTGGGACCCCCAAGAAGACCACCAGAGTCCTTGGTCAATGCAAGCAACAAAGAGTCATTTATTAGCAAGCTTGAGCTTGGTCCTCCGTGCACTCGGTAACCGGTGACGCTAAGAGGCCCCGAGCCCAGATTTAGCAGAGTTTTTATAATGAAATACATACAAGTTAAGGGGGGTTTTACAGCACTCTTCTGATTGGTTAACATATAAAGTTACATACAAAGCATTATTTTTGAGTTTGGGGTCAGCCTGACCGCTAGGGGAAGGGTAGTCAGCCACCCGGTTTTGTAAGCTAGACAAAATAAGGAGCAAGAATGTTTTGTGGCTTTTCTAAAAACTGAGAACAGTTTTGGGAATGACTTATGTTTACACAAGCGTTTGCATTTTTCACCTTTCAGTAGAACAAGATGGATATCATTATCCTAAATGCATGATTGAAGACATGAATAGTATGAATATACTTTGTATACAAACAGTGATATGTAAAAAGGTGCTCTACATATGTATTATGAATTGTAATGCATGCTACTGTTATATATACAACAACTTCAAATAAAAAATAAATAAAAATTAAAATGAGCAATATACTTAAATAGACATTTCTCAAACGAACACATACAGATGGACAACAGGCAAATGAAAAAATGCTAAGCATCACTAATCATCAGAGAAATGCAAATCAAAACCACACCCCAGTAAAGAACTGTTACTATTGAAAGACTAAAGACAATAATTATGTTGGTGAAGGTGTGAAGAAAAGGTAACCTCTGCACACTATCAGTGGGAACATAAATTAGTACAGCCATTGTTGAAAAAAGTACAGAGGTTTCTTTAAAAATTAAAAAAGGAACTAACATATGATCCAGCAATCCTATCACTTGGTGTATATCCAAAGGAATGAAATCAATATGTCAAAGAGATATCTGCACTCCAATGTTCCTTGCAGTATTTTTCATAGCATCCAAAAGAGAAACAGCCCAAGTGTCCACCAACTAATGAAAAGATAGAAGACTGGAGATGTAGCTCAGTGGTAGAGCTCTTGCCTAGCATATGCAAGGTCCCAGATTCAATCTCTAGCCTCACACAAGAAAAGAAAAAAAGTAAAGGAAAAGAACACATGGGGGTTGGGGCTGGGACTCAGTGGCAGAGCACTTGCCTTGCAAGTGTGGGGCACTGGGTTCAATTCTCAGTACCACATAAAAAAATAAGTAAATAAAGATATTGTGTCTGTCTACAACTAAAAAACAATTAAAAAGAAAGAAAGAAAGAAAAGGACACATGGTATATATACACAATAAAATCCTATTCAGACTGTTTTTTTTTTTTGTTTTGTTTTGTTTTGTTTTAAATGAAATCTTGTCTCGTGTGACCACATGGGTGGAACTGGAGATCCTTATGTTAACTGAAATACACCAGGTAGAGAAAGACAAGTACCACCTGATCTCACTCATGTGGAATCTAAAAAAGTTGATTCATAAACTGGGCATGGTGATGACTGTCATCCCAGTTACTTGGAAGGCTGAGGCAAGCAGATTACAAATTCAATGCCAGCTGGTGAAACTTTGTAAGACCTTGTCTCAAAGTTAAAAAGGGTAGGTGATGTAGCTCAGTAGTAGAACACTTTCATGGTATGCTGGATTCAATATCCAATAAACACACACACACACACACACACACACACACACAACTGATCCATAAAATTTGACCATTGTATAGCCATTACTGTAAGACAGGGACAATAGTAGTGGGGAGGAGTGGGTGAGGATGAGGAAAGCTTGATCAATGGATATGAATTTGCAGTTAGATAGGAGTAAGAGAGTTTATTTTATTTTATTTTATTTTATTTTACAGTGCTGGGGATTGAACCCAGGGTCTTGCACATGCTAGGCAAGCACTCTACCTAGAACTACGTCCCCAGCTTCTTTTTAAAATTATTTTATTTATTCTAATTTGTTATATATGACAGTGGAAGGCAATTCAGTTCATATTACACAAATAGAGCACAATTTTTCATGTCTCTGGTTGTACACAAAGTAGAGTCACACCACTCATGTTTTCATACATGTACGTAAGGTAATGATGTCCAACTCTCTCCACAACTCATTCCACCGTCTTTCCTACCCCCAAGCGCGCCCTTTCCCCTCTTCCCTTTGCCCTGTCTAAAGTTCGTCTATTCCTCCCATCATCCCCAGTTTTTTCAAATTTTTTTAAATTTACTTTAGTTGTACACAATGCAATGCATTTATGTTTACGTGGTGCTGAGGATCAAACCCGGGCCGCACACGTGTGAGGTGAGCGCTCTGCCACTGAGCCACAACCCCAGCCCCTAAATTTTTTTATTTTGAGACAAGGTCTTGCTAAATTGCCCAGGCTTGCCTCAAATTTGCAATCCTCCTGCCTCAACCTCTGGAGTAGCTGGGATTACAAATGTGTATACCACTATGCCAAGCTAAGAAGTAAGAACTTCCTGTGTGCTATTGCACAATAGGGAGACTGTACTATACAATTAAAAAAACTGGAGGAAAGTATTTTGAAAGTTTTCACCATAAATGATAAATATTTGAGGAGATAAATATGTTTTACCTGATTTAAACATTATACAATGTATAAGTGTATCAAAACATTATATGGTACTCCATTAATATGTACAATTTTCTGTTTTTATGTATCAGTTAAAATGAATAAATGAATAAAGTAAAAAATTGTGACTTTTTTCCTGCAACCATTGTGTAAGTTAGTTATTTTTATAAATGGTTAATGTGAACTTTCTAAATGTAATCTGTATTTAAATTTCATATTAAAGGCCCACTTCAAAAGTTTTGTCTTAAAAGATCCTATCTGTGGCACCCTACCAAATACATTTACTGCCAATACACTTAAAGCTCACAAAGACAAACAGCTGTCTTATTCCAGCTTAGCCACCTTATTTTCTCTTTCAGAGGTGTTCTGAGAATCCCAGTCAGTGCCAAACTGTCTTCAATTTGAATGGGTAAAAGTACACAAAGTACCAAACAAATGAAAATGTCAGAATTATTTGTTATTAAGCACAGTGAATCAATAACACTCTGTGCTTATCTGTGTTTAGATGGCAACTTTGTTTGAAGGCTTCACATTTTACCATTATCTCACCATAGGAAATGCTGTAAATCAATCAACTGCATATTGGTTTAATGCAAATTATGTACAGACTGCAGTTCTAGATGTAATCTGTGATGTTCAAGATAATGAAAGGTGTGTGTGTGTGTGTGTGTGTGTGTGTGTGTGTTACTGAGGATTGAACTAAGGGGCATGCTACCACTGAGCTACACCCCCAAACACTTTTTAAAATTTTGAGACAGGGTCTCACTAAATCATACAGGCTGGTCTTGAAATTGTGGTTCTGCTGCCTCAGTTGGTGGAATTACAGGCATGAGCCACGCCTGCTTATGAAAGATGCTTTTATCCATTTTTCCTTGCCCCCAAAAGACAGTTTTAGAACACGTATTATGTTAGGGGCCCCATGCTAGGTGGCAGAAAGAATGTAAGAATAAATCAAACTTAGTTCTTGCCCTCAAATAATTTACAGTTTAAATAGGAAAAGAAATGACTTGTATATACACTAAATGATCTTACTATCTTTTTCATTCCCACCACCACCCCCAGGTACTAGGGATTGAACCTAGTGGTGCTCTACCACTGAGCTATATCCCAAGTCCTTTTTATTTTTTATTTTGAAATGAGAGTCTCATTAAGTCACTGGGATTACAGGGGCACACCACCATACCCAGCTAATGATCTCACTATCTATTTGAGGAGAAAAGACTCCAATAAATGAGCTTTTTCCTGATTATTCCTTACAGGCTGCCAGTTCCCACTTCACCCCTTCTTTTTTGCCCACAGTCCTGAAAGACTTTGGTTCTCCTCTTCTCCAGATACCACTGCCCTAAACACTTTTCCTGAGGTCAGTCAACCTCTGAAACAAGTACTGAAGAGATAATAAAAAGGAAATAGACATAGTTTGTGCAAAAAGTCACCAAAAAATAAGGGGGAAAAATCATCTGAAGAAGTTTTAAATTTTGTAATTAACTATACCTGTCATTTATTGTGTAAGTCAATAGTCTTTAAATACCAACAATTGACTGATGACTCCCAAATTCACATACTTAGTTGCTTCTTTTCTTTTTCTTTTTTTTTTTTTTTTGGAGGGGGAGGTTATTGGTGGAGAGGTACCAGGGACTGAACTCAGAGGCACCCAACCACTAAGCCACTGAGCCACAACCCCATTTTGTATTTTTTTTAGAGACAGGGTCTCATTGAGTTGCTCGTACCTCAATGTTGCAGAGGCTGGCTTTGAACTCAAGATCTTCCTGCCTGGAGCCACTTAGATTACAGACATGCATCACTACACCTGGCTTTTCTTTTGTTTTGAGATCATGAATGGCTTTCTTTGTTTTCTTTTTTATACATAATGGTGGGATTTGTTGTTACATATGAGTACATGCACACAATATGACATTGTGTTTGGCCAATATCCCTCCCCAGCATTTTCCACCCTCTGGTCCCTTTCCTCTATTCTACTGATCTCCCTTTGCTTTTCATGTGATCACCCCCACACACATCTTTTCTTCCTTTTTCCTTTCTAGCTTCCATATTTGAAATAAAGTTTGGCTTTTTTTTTAAAAAAATATTTATTTATTTGCTTTGGTTGTACACAATGGGTTTATTTGTACGTGGTGCTGAGGATCGAACCCAGGCCGTGCACGTGCCAGGCAGCGCTCTACCGCTGAGCCACAACCCCAGCCCTTGGCTTATTTTTATTAACATAATTGACTCTAGTTCCATCTATTTTCCTGCAAATGACATATTTTCATTTTTATTTATGGCTGAATAAATAAATAAAATAAATAAACTCCATTATATTTATATATATATATATTTTTTTGTTTTGTTTTTTGTACCGGGGATTGAACTCAGGGGCACTCAACCACTGGGCCACATCCCCAGCCCCTTTTTTTTTTTTTTTTTTTTTTTTGTATTTTATTAGAGACAGGGTCTCACTGAGTTGCTAAGTGCCTCACCATTGCTGAGGCTGGATTTGAACTCACGATCCTCCTGCCTCAGCCTCCCAAGTACTGAGATTACAGGCGTGCGCCACCGCGCCCGGCTTATATTTATTTATTTATATATATATATATATTTTTTTTTTTTTCCCTTATCTATTCATCTGTTTATGGGCAGGTTGTTTCCTTAGTTTGGCTATTTTGAACACATTACTATAAACATTAGTGTGTATGTATCACTACAGTCTGCTGACTTTAATTCTTTCGGATAAACCAAGAGATCATATGGTGGTTCCATGCCTACTCTTTTAAGGAGCCTCCATACTGATGTTCATAGCGATTGTACTAATTTACAATCCCACCAACAGTGTAAAAGTGTTCCTTTTTTTCTACATCCTCTTCAGTATTTATTATATTTATATTCTTGATGACTATCATTCTGACTGCTATGAGATGAAATCTCAGTGTAGTTAACCCTAACCCTTAATTGCTTAGGATGTTGAACATTTTTTTCATATATTTTTGGCACTTTGTATTTCTTTCTGGGTTTTTGTTTGTTTGTTTGTTGGTACCGGGGACTGAACTCAGGGGCACTCGACCACTGGGCCACATCCCCAGCCCTTTCTTGTATTTTATGAGAGACAGGGTCTCACTGAGTTACCAAGTGCCTCGCCATTGCTGAGGCTGGCTTTGAACTTGCGATCCTCCTGCCTCAGCCTCCCAAGTGCTGGGATTACAGGCGTGCGCCACCGCGCCCAGCTCCCTTTGTATTTCTTTTGAGAAGTGTCTGTTTAATTCATTTGCCCTTTATTAATTGGGTTACTTGGCTCTTTTGGTTTTGAGTCTTTTGAGTTCTTTATATATTCTAGATATTAATCCTCTGTCAGAAAAGTAGCTAGCAAAGATTTTCTCCCATTCTGCAGGTTCTCTCTTCACATTCCTGTTTCCTTTGCTGTACAGAAGCTTTTTAATTTGATGCCATCTATATATTAACTCTTGGTATTATTTCCTGAGCTGTAGGAGGTCCTAATTGCTTCATTCTTTTGTTTTGTTTTGTTTTCCAGATTTACCTATAATTTTTGTTTTTGTTGTTTTGTTTTGTTCTGTTCTATTCCATTTTGTACTTGGGATTGAACCCAGGGTGCTTTACCACTGAGCCACAACCTTTTTATTTTTTATTTTAAGACAAGTTCTCACTACCTCACTTAGGGCCTCCATAAATTGCTGAGGCTGGCCTCAATCCTGCAATGCTCCTGCCTCAGCCTTCTGAATCACTGAGATTACAGGTGTGTGCCATTACACCTGGCTCTAAGCAGTCTTAAGCATGTCACCTCAATGATGACTGCTCTATCTACCTATCTCCCTGTCTTTCATTGTCTAATGAGTTCATTATATTTTCATCACAGAAATTATTATGAACTGATTCTTGTCTTCCAGAATTTCTATGTTGAAGTTGTTATTCTTACCCAGGGCCAAGAATGTGGGCCACTACCCTGGTGCATTATCAACTAGGAGAGAACATGAATGAAACTTCTGGGGTACTAAAAATTATTTTTATCTTATATACTTTTATGTGCACTTTATATTATACCAACTTTTCAATAGTAGACAAAAAGTAAAATAAACAAAAATATCACACATAAAATAAAATTTAGAGCTGATCTCTCTTAGTACCCTCATTTGACTTTATTTTAAATCTTTTGCTCTGTGTAGGGTCCATTATATTATTCTTTCTACTTTTGTAAGTGGTTGTTTAAAAATGTCCATACTAAAAAGTTTTTCTTAAACACATAAAACAAAAAAGGACAAATAAAAGAATAAAAATAAAAAAGACATAAAGCCACAAAGGAGTGTGGGAAATTTAATTTTTAGCTTTCCAGGCTTTGCAACTGAGGAAGCCACACTAGGAAGATGGACATCAAGTGCTAAGGCATCAATCACTACACAAATAAAACACAAAGAGGTGACATATAAATCAGAAAGGCCCCATCCCACATGAATTCTCTCTCTCTCTCTGTCTCTCTCTCTAGTAACTGGGATATTTGTATCTGTAAAATACAGTGTCTCCCTTAGATAGTGTTGAAAGTCACATCTTTATGGTTATTTTATTAGTTCCAGAATTATATCTTAGTCCCAGAGTTTATTAGCAATAAATCTTAGAGTGGATACCCTTGGAGCTGATATCCACTGAATTAATTAATTCATTCATTAATGCATTTAGTTCTTTAGTTCTTTTCAGATTTGCTCTCAAGGCCAACAAACTCTGAGAATGCCTTACCATAACCCTCTTTACGAATCTTCTCATTGAGGAATACCTAAATAGCCTAATTGAAAATGTCAAAGGGAAGAAATTCAGGGGAAAATACATAAGGAAATGAGTCTCATTACCTAGAGTTGTTGCATGTGAAACCTATGTTGGAGATTATTGCATTATTATTCAAATACTTAAGTGCTCTTAAAAATGTTCCAAGCAGTTAAAAGAGAAGAGGTTTGGACTTTTGAAATGTAATGAAACATCATCTAAAAGTGCTGTTGTTAAAAAATACGTAGGTAAGCACTTGAGAAATTTGGACATATTTCATGGAATGTACATAAAGATATTTTAAGCTCAAGGATGAGCTAAAAGTCTTATTGAACTGCTGACAGTTTTGAAAAATATTGAAAAACTATAGTAGAACACAGAATTGAAAAGGCAAATAAAGGCCATCCTACATCCATTGCATAAGCACTGTCCCTTAATGTTTCTTACAATTATCCTCACAAGCTCAAGCCACTTGTCAGCAAAAATTAAATGGCAGAGTTATAGCAATATTATTACTGAGATGCTGCCTACTTTTACAAACCACTCTTCAAGACATTTACTAATGCACTACAGTGTATTGCTATGAATAATTAAAATCAAATAAATTCAGAATAGCTAAATAATTTAAACACTTGTCAAAATAAATCAGCTAAGAATAAACTGAGGTTTAATGTATTTTATTTTCACACTTTGATTTACTTGTTTTCTCATTAAATCAGATACAATAAAAAACTGTTAAATCTTCAATTCATATATGCCAGATAACATCACCCTTACTGCACTACAAAACATTTTAGAAAACAAACTTTAAAACATTGACAAAAGGGACTTAAAAAACTAGTCACGAAACTTGGGTGGATTTTCCACAAGTTACAAGTACCTTGAATCAAATGGTAGCCCCGTGTTCTTCTGAGTACAGAAACGTTTCACAGAACATATATTCAAACTCTTTGAAAATATATACAGTACCTGGGCTTGAGAACATATATGTATTTTTTCTCTCTGTTTTTTTAATGGGTACTGGGGATTGAACCCAGGAACAGTGAATGCTAAGCATGAGCTCTACCACTGTTAAATGTTTTAATAGGTGTATGAATATGTGTTCTTGGCATCAAGAAATAAGAAATTTACTAGAGAAATAAGGTATATGCATTACAAATTAACTGACAAAGTAAGGTACTAAATGCCAAGTGCTGTAAATTATACAGAGATTCAGAACTAGATGAGATGGCTCTGGGTTAATCCAGATAAAGAGCTTCCTGTGGGGGTGGGAAAGGGGGAGTACCTTTCTCTGAGCTTTAAATACTGTTTAGGACCTGGATAGGTGATGAGTAAGAGAGAATTTGGAAGCCAGTTTAAAAGTGGAGTGTATTGGGGCTGGGATTGTGGCTCAGCGGTGGAGCGCTCGCCTAGCACGTGGGCGACCCGGGTTCGATCCTCAGCACCACGTACAAATAAAATGCATTGAATAAAAAACGCATTGTCCACAACTAAAGCAAATAAATAAAAATATTAAAAAAAAAAAGTGGAGTGTATTATATAACATGGAAGAATGAGCAAAACAGCCTGGCCAAAGGAAGGGGTTTCAATGATAGGACACTGAAGAAGATTAATAATAATAATAATAATAATAATAAAGGCTGGGACTGAATTGCGAAGTATTTTAGATTATAAATCGAGAAATTTCTGTTTCATTCTATAGACAATAGACAGTCATTAAGAGACTTTTTTGAGCTATAGAGAACTAAGAAATTTGCCCATGTAGAATAAATTAGAAAGAAAGTATTTTGAATGTAAGGAGAGTCTTTAGAAAGGTAATTTTTACAAGCAGTCACAGGGTCCACTTGAGTCATGCTAATAGGAAAACAAAAGAAAGAACTAAAGCAAAAGAAGTTTCTATAGAATCTGTAAAACTTGTGATTTCTTGGCAAGCAAAAGGAAGAGATGAAAGATAACACAGAGTCTATATTTGTTTTGTTTATCATGGTAAGAAATGTAATGTGAGATCTACCCTAGGAAATTTTTTTTCAGTACTGGGGATTGAACTCAAGGGTGCTCTACCACTGAGCTACAACCCCAACCTTTTATTTATTTATTTATTTATGTAGACAGGGTCTCACTAAATTGTGATTCTTCTGCCTCAGCATTCTTAGTTGCTCGGATTACAGATATGTGTCATTGTGCCTAGCTACCTTAGCATATTTTTAAGTGTACAATACTTTATTTTGTTGACTATAGGTGCATGGTTATGCTGTTGGTCTCTAGAGTTTATTCATCTTGCTTATTTGAAATTCTATGTCTGTTGATTAGCGTCTTCCTACTTCCCTCTCCCCCAGTCCTCCAGCAACCACCATTTCTCTTTTCGGTTGCATGAATTGTATTGTTTTATCTATTGTGTTTCAAGGATTTGAATAGACATTTTTACAAAGAAGACACACAAATGTCCAACATATAAAGCTATGCTCACAGTCACCAGTTGTCAAGGAAAGGCAAGTCAAAATCACAATGAGATGTTACCTTGCACCTATCAGGATGGCTATTATCAAAAGGAAAGCAAATGTTGGTGAGGATGTGGAGAAATCAGAATCCTTCAACACTGTTGAGGGGAATGCAAAATGGTGCAGCCACTATGGAAAACAATACAGAGGTTCCTCAAAAATTAAAAAGAAAACTCACATAATCCAACAATCCCAATTTCTGGGAATTTATCCAAAAGAATTAAAATATGGAACCCAAAGAGATACTAACAATCCTGCATGTATTGCAGCACTAGTCATAATAATCAATATGTGGACACAAACTAAATATCTATCGACAAAAAAAATGTAGTATACCCAACATGAAGTTTTTTTTTTGATTTTGTGGGTTTGTTTTGTTTGTTTGTTTTGTGGTACTGGGGGTTGAACCCAAGGAAACTTTAGCACTGAACTACATTCCCAGGGTCTCACTAAGTTGCCCCAGCTGGCTGAAACTTTTTAAATTTTGAGACAGAGTCTCCCTAAATTGTCCAGGTTGGCCTGGAACCTGTGTCCTCCTTCGTCAGCCTCCCAAGTAGCTGGGATTACGGGTATGCATCACTGCTCCCCACCAACCTGAAGGTTTTGAGTAACTGAGAGAATGTACAAGGGACAGAAAAAGAGAAAAACAGGAGTCAGTTTGTGAAGAAGAGAATGAGTTTGATTTTTTAAGCATGTTGTATTTTTTTTTTTTTTTTTTTTTTTTTTTTTGTGTGTGTGGTACCGGGGATTGAACTCAGGGGCACTGATCCACTGGGTCACATCCCCAGCCCTTTTTTGTATTTTATTTAGAGACAGGGTCTCACTGAGTTGCTAAGTGCCTCGCCATTGCTGAGGCTGGCTTTGAACTCGCGATCCTCCTGCCTCAGCCTCCCAAAGTGCTGGGATTACAGGCGTGCGCCACCGCGCCCAGCAAGCATGTTGTATTTTAAGGAGCACTTAAGCTTTCAAGGAGTTAGGTCTGGGCCAGAAAAGACAACACTAGAGAGAAAAATTGGGGATTCATTTGCCTAAAAAGGGTGGTTAAACCAATGAAACTACTAAATTATCTGAAAATAAGAATGCAAATTGACAAAGACATAACCAAACCTAGAAAATGCCTTTACTCAAATGTAACTGGAGTTCACATGATGCTTTGACTATGTCCTTTGTGGCTTTGAAACTCACATATTTTTTTTCTTTTTCCCAGCCTTCTTCTCCCTAATCTTCTCTTCCCTGATCTTTCAAATTTTCCCTAATTTCTCCTTCCTGGTCTTCTCCTCCCTGATCTTCTTTTCCCATTCTCCTGATCTTGTTTTCCCTTATCTTCTCCTCCCTGATCTCATTTTCTCTGAATCACCTCTATAAAAGCCCCCTGTTCATGCTGATGAGCAGAATCACAGCCTTTGGGACAGGAGTCCCTGTGTTTCTCCTTTGCTAGCAAAGCAATAAACCATCTTTTTCCTTTTTCTCAAAACCGTGTTCTCGTTATTAGATTGGCATCTTGGGACAAGGACTGAGCTTTTGGCAACAACAAGATAGGAAGGAAGTCCATCATGGAAGCCAAAACATTTAATAATTTGATAATTTCACTATTAAATTATAATTCAAAATTAAATTATAAAATGGAAATATGTAACATTAATGATGACAATGGTTATTATTTTAGAATTTTGTCCCTCAATGTTATTCAAGAAAATATAAGATATCAAAAATTTACTAAAGAATAACAAAAAAGCAAGAGTGACACCAAATTTTTAGGAATTAGACCAACAGAAACTATAATAGATTAAGAGACAGAGATAAATAAAGTTGCAGTGTTTTTAAGTTAATGTATATTACTCATTTAGGTGAGATGAACGTTAATAAAATATATGTATACAAATATTTAAGTTAATATAAAATTTCTAGGAAGAATAAAATAATCCATAATAAGTAAATCACCTGTGCTAGCTACCTGAGTCAATTAGCTAATTGCATTTTTTTTTTCGATAAATTGACTAAGCTAATTGAATTAGTAGGTTGGACTGTTTTAGAATTATGTGATCACATGGACAAAACCAAACATTCAGGGGCTGGAGTGGTGGCTCAGCAGTAGAGCGCTCGCCTAGCACGTGCGCAGCCCGGGTTCATTCCCCAGCACCATGTAAAAATAAAGGCATCGTGTACAACTAAAGCAAATAAATAAATGTTTAAAAAAAATTCAAATAGAGCATATAGTAAAATTCTAATAATTCACTTAGCACATTACAGATAATCCTCAAACCAACTCAATCATTGGATCTCTGAATTCTAAGTGGGTTTATCCCATTTCTACATTATGTCAAGCAATAATTCAATAATTATCTTTGTAAATAATTGCCTTATATAAGCATGAGACTGTTTGGGGAATATTTTTATGGAACCATCAAATTACAGGAAGAATTTAAAGACAGTAAATATTCTAATCTAATAATATTAAAACCAGGAGGCTGGATAGTACAATAAAATAGATTGAGGAGTCAGGCAAACTTAGACTAAAAACATTAAAAGAATTACATTACATGAGTTGATATATGTGTATTAAGTGCTTAATTAATTAATGCTGAATAATTTGTTAATGAAGATCTGACCTCAAATGCTATTGGATAGCAGAGCAAACCAGGCATACAAATCTCCAATAAAATAAAGTAAAATGATGCAAAAATAAAAATATATAGACTATTATTATTAGGTGCTTACCATATGTCAAATATCATCTCCATTTCATAGAACAAGAAACTGAAGCATAGAGAAGTCATATAAATTGTCCAATGTCACATAGTTACTAAGGGATATATTCAAACCCAGATTTGCTGACTTGCAGAATCTGAGCTCTTCCCCCCCCCAACCCCCCCCCCCCCGTACTGCAGTTGAACTCAGGGGCACTCGACCACTGGCCATATGCCCATCCTTTTTTTTTATATATATTTTATTAGAGACAGGGTTTCACTGAGTTGCTGAGTGCCTCACCGTTGCTGAGGCTGGCTTTGAACTCTTGATCCTCCTGCCTCAGCCTCCCAAGTGCTGGTATTACAGGCATGCGGCACTGTGCTCAGCTAGAATCTGGGCTCTTAAATACAGATATATACTGTCTTCACATAGTTGATTAAAACGTGCAATGGAAAGGAACCACCTCTTGATGCAGAGAGGCAAGAGACAGCACAGAGAAGGAGAAAAGGAATCACAAATGAGTTTGCTTCCACATCATGTACAACCACAAGAATGGGAAATTATACTTTATGTATGTATAATATGTCAAAATGTTGTACCAAAAATGCTGTACCCAGCATAATGCCAATTAAAACTCCAAGCCATGTCACACTTGAGCCAATAACAGGCCTTTATTAAGCTGATCAGTGGCCACCATCCTCACACATCACACAGTGTGACAAGATGGTACAACGGGGGTGATTTTCAAGGGTTTATTTATTTTTTTTAAATATTTATTTATTTGCTTTGGTTGTACACAATGTGTTTATTTGTATGTGGTGCTGAGGATCGAACCCAGGCTGCGCACGTGCCAGGAGAGCGCTCTACTGCTGAGCCTCAACCTTAGCTCTCAAAGGTTTACAAAGAGAAAAATCACAGAGGGCAGAATATTCAATTGTAGGGTTTCAGCCAATGCAAGCAAGCCATGGTACAGAAGCTGAATCTAGGCAGTTAGCAAGACAAAGCAATGGGTACAATAATATTTCCCATGGGACTTTCCAGGTTGGTATAGCAACGATCAAGTAGAAGGGAATGGGGCCAAGATGACCCTAGTTGAGTACATGTTAGAGAATGATTACTAACATCTAGACAATCAATCTCTGACAAGGTATGTTGCCCAGGAAAAATGGAAACCAAAGAGAACAATTTAGCCGGGCGCGGTGACGCACACCTGTAATCCCAGCACTTTGGGAGGCTGAGGCAGGAGGATCGCGAGTTCAAAGCCAGCCTCAGCAATGGCGAGGCACTTAGCAATTCAGTGAGACCCTGTCTCTAATAAAATACAAAAAAAAAAAAAAAAGAGAGAGAACAATTTTACATTGTATAGGAATTGCTATTTTTATGCTGTCAAGTGTATTATGCTAGGTAACGATTAATGGGTACACAGGCAGGACTTTCTGTATTCTATTATTTCTGAGAAACAGAACTATTTCTCGGAACTCCTAAGATGGCTGCTGAAGAACAAAATGGAGTCCCTTTAGTTCTCTTATCACAAAAACACATCCTACTGTCGTGTATAACTAAAAAGAACAAATAAAAAATTTTAAAAGAGGGCTGGGGTTGTGGCTCAGCGGTAGAGCTCTCGCCTAGCGTGTGCTCAGCCCGGATTCGATCCTCAGCACCATGTAAAGATAAAAGCATTGTGTACAACTAAAACAAATAAATAAATACTAAAAAAAAAATACTTAAAAAATTTTAAAAGAATGAGTTTGCTGACAAAGTAGCAAAAGCAGAGCCTTTAAGATCAGGAATTTGAGGGCTGTGGTTGTGATTCAGTGGTGGAACACTTGCCTGGCACATGTGGGGCATAGGGTTTGATCCTGAGCACCACATAAAAATAAATAAAATAGGGGGCTGGGATTGTGGCTCAATGGTAGAGTAATCGCCTAGCATGTGTGAGGCCCTGGGTTCCATCCTCAGCACCACATAAAAATAAAAAAATAAAATAAAGATATTGTGACCAACTACAACTAAAAAATAAATATTTAAAAATAAATAAATAAAATAGGGCTGGGAATATAGCTCAGTTGGTAGAGTGCTTGCCTCGCATGCATAAAGCACTGGGTTCAATACCCAGCACCACAAAAAAATAAATAAAATAAAATAAAAGTAATGTATCCATCTACAACTAAAATATATACTTATTTTCAAAAAAACTTAAAAAAAAATAAAAAGAGGAAATTGGGACTGGGGATGTAACTCAGTGATGGAGTGGTTAGCATGCACAAGACCCTGGGTTCAATCTCCAGCACACACACACAAAAAAGGGAATTTAGACACAAAGTATGGCTGGTTGGTTCACAAAAGGCACACAAAAATGTAGTGAAAGATGAGGTCAGAAAGTTCATCCAGGACATGCCACAGAGAACTCCATACCTCCTAAAAAGTCAAAGCACCAGGAAGCATGGGAATGTCAAGATTATTCTGTCACTAATAAGCGTGATACACAGGATGGGGCAGAACCACTAGTTTGAAGCCAATTGTAATAATCTAGACAAAGGATAATAAAAGTCCAAACTAAGGGTGGAGTGGAGGGGATAGAGTTTGAACACAGTTAGGAAGTAGAATCTACAAGGTTTAGCACTGAGTGAATGTCATGGGTAGAAGGGTAGAGAAGTCTAGCTAAGTCCCTGCCCTTTGACTAAGGCAACTGCATAGAAGATGGTTTGTTCCATTTAAAGACTCTAAGAAGATGAATAGGTCTGAAATGGAAAATCATGAATTTTACATTGGACTCTTTGTGTTTGGGATTCTAAGACATCAAGATGGAGATGCACAGCAAAGTGGCCAAAAAAAAAAAAAAAAAAAAAAATTACTCAGAAGGGATTTCTTAGTATCTGCTAATATCAAATGAATATTCCTTTTCACAAAACATCCTTTTACATATGGAGAAACAAAGGCATAGATTTAACAGCTACACAGGTGTCCACAATCATACACCTAGTCACCAACAGATGCTGCCTGTGAATGCCAGAGTGACTCCCAAACTTGGACTCTATCCACTAGACTGTACTGCCTCCATGTGTATCCAATTTGCAATAGCAGAATGAAAATTAAATCATCTACTGCATTGTTTTAGGCAGCATTATACATATTCAAACACTTGGTGGCCTAAGTAACCCAATGGATTCTTAGTTTATGTAACCTTTAAGGAATCTTTTTAGAAGTTCCACCATAGTCTGGTATTTCTCGAAGTAGTGCTTTTGTATGACATAAGAAAGTATTCAATAATCTGAAAGGACTATATTTTAATCTTCATTAAGTTAACAAGAAGAAATGGACCAAATACATATAAGGGTTAAAAGTAAAAGGTAATTACTTGTTATATTATCTTCCCATGATTTTTAGTCAAAAGTGCTAAAATCTTTATTTTTTATCTAGTGTCAATAAAAATAAAAGTATTTTTAAGCATTATAGTTTGAAAATTTAGAGGAAAACACCAAGACAATGAAAAATGATTTTTTAACCTTTGGGGATTAGATACACACGTTCTGCAAAATATTGTTGTTACTTACCCATGCAAACAGAAGAAATGCCTCCTTTCTTCAAAAACACCACAAAACTCCAAAGGGGGAAAGGATTCTAAGGAGGGAACAGTAGAGAGAAATGAGGAAAATACACTGATCTAAGGGTTTCTTTTTTTTTTTTTTTTTATGGGGGTTAGGGGTACTGGGGATTGAACCCAGAGTGGCTTTGCCACTAAGCCACATCTCCAGCCCTTTTTATTTTTTGAGACAGGGTCTCACTAAGTTGCTGAGGGCCTTGCTAAGTTGCTGAGGCTGGCCTTGAACTTGCAATCCCCATGCCTCTGCCTCCTGAGTCACTGGAATTATAGGCAAATTCCACCACACCTGGATGATCTGAGGCTTTACAAGTCAGTTCTGTTACCTTCTGAGACTTGAAAAGGAGGAAAAGGTTGTATAGGTTTTAAGTGAAGTAGCTGGAATTCTAACCCAGGTACCAAGTCTAACTCTGTCTTCAAATGTCATGCTCTTAATTACCCTGTTTTCTGCTTTCAATAAAGAATGTTAAGCCGGGCGCGGTGGCGCACGCCTGTAATCCCAGCACTTTGGGAGGCTGAGGCAGGAGGATCGCGAGTTCAAAGCCAGCCTCAGCAATGGCGAGGCACTTAGCAACTCAGTGAGACCCTGTCTCTAAATAAAAATACAAAAAAGGGCTGGGGATGTGACCCAGTGGACGAGTGCCCCTGAGTTCAATCCCTGGTACAAAAAAAAAAAAAAAAAAAAAAAAAAAAAAGAATGTTAGGCATGATCTTCCAAAACTTCAAAATAAAATGTGTGCATGCCTTTTATCAGCCATCACCTAGAGAAATCATCTTCCCCAAAAGTATAATCTGAGGGGAAATCTAAGATGCATGTTACCTACCTTTTCATTCTTTCAATCATTTAACAATTAAGTACCAAGAGCTTAATTCATGCCAGGCACAGTCCAAGTACTGCATGTATACAGCAGTGAAGAAATGGGGAAATGAGACAACACATAGGAGAATATTAAATCATCATAAGTGTTAATGATAGGAGGGAAAGAGTGGGAAAGCAGAAATTGGTAATAGTCTTGCCGGGCGCGGTGGCGCACGCCTGTAATCCCAGCAATTTGGGAGGCTGAGGCAGGAGGATCACAAGTTCAAAGCCAGCCTCAGCAATGGCGAGGCACTTAGCAACTCAGTGAGACCCTGTCTCTAAATAAAATACAAAAAAAGGCTGGGGATGTGACCCAGTGGACGAGTGCCCCTGAGTTCAATCCCCAGTACCAAAAAAAAAAAAAAAAAAAAAAAAGAAAAGAAAAGAAATTGGTAATAGTCTTGAAAGGTGCAGTGGTGGACACCTGAAATCCCAGCAGCTCAAGAGGCTGGGAGTGGAGGATTGCTAGTTCAAAGCCAGCCTCAGCAACTTAGTCAGGCCTTAAGCAACTTAGCAAGACCCTGACTCAAAATAAAATATAGCTGGGGATATAGCTCAGTTGTTTGAGTACTTGCCTCACATGCACAAGGCCCTGGATTCAATCCCCAGCCCCACTCAAACAAACAAAAAAAAAATATATAAAAGGCTGAGGTGTGGCTTGGGTTCAACCCCCAGTACTAAAAAAAATCCTGAATTTTAAATCAGAATTTAGATCTAGCTAGGCTTTTGTCACACACTAGTTTTGAGCAAAGCACCTCACTCCCTGAATATTGGTTTGTCACACATCAAATGAAAATTATCATAAAACATATTAAGCATATATTGGGCTGAGAATATAGCTCAGTGGCAGAGCACTTGCCTAATCCCCAGCACCATACACATACACACTGAGACACACATGCACACACACATGTAAAAAGAAAACAATAAAAAACTCTTAGAAATTGAAGTATGAGAGCAAAAATAAAAATTCAACAGAAGGATCAAAAGATAAAGTTGAGGGAATTTGTAAAAACATAAAATAAAAATGCAAAAATGGCAGGAAATATGTGATAAACATTGAGGAAATCAGACAATATATCCAAAAGATATTACCTCCAATTTTTAAACATTTGGGAAAGAAGAAAAATAAATCTAGAAAAGGAAATTCTCACAGAAGAAAAAAAAAAAAAAACTCCTTGAAAAGTGAGAATGAAAGGACCCATGACAACAAAAAAGCACATCATTGTAAAAATCTTATAAAAACAGAAATAGAGAAAGTGTCCTAAAAACTTCCAGAGAGGAAAAAGGCAAGTAGGTTATAGACAAACATAATAGGAATGAGAATGGCATTGAACTTCTCAATCACAACCCTGGAATCTAGGAAATAATAAGAGAATGTCTTCAAAATTATTTAAAACTGTCATACTTTATCTGGGGAAAACATTAAATATGAGGGTAAGATAGACATGAAAGTTCTCAAAAGAACGACTTGCTATACACTTTTTTTTTGGTAAACCTAGAAAATGTGATCTACCAAATTGAAAAGTGTATAGGGGCTGGGGTTGTGGCTCAGCGGTAGAGCGCTCGCCTAGCATGTGCGCGGCCCGAAATAAAGGCATTGTGTAAATATTTTTTTAAAAATTGAAAAGTATATAAAGAAAGGAAATATGGTATGACAGATTCAGGGGATTAACACATTTAACTATTCTAATCTCCTCTTAGTGTGTATTTCTGGTTGTATGGAGGCTGGAAATTTTTTTATTTTGGTATTGGGGATTGAACTCAGGGGCACTCAACCACTGAGCCACATCCCCAACCCATTTTATATTTGATTTAGAGACAGGGTCTTGCTAAGTTGCTGAGGCTGGCATTCAACTCTCAATCCTCCTGCCTCAGCCTCCCAAGACGCTGGGACTACAGAAGTGCACCACTATGCATGGCTAGAGGCTGGACATCTTAAAACAACATTTTCTCAATGCTTTTGAATTGAAGACTTCACTTTGTTATTCAGATGCATGTACACAGGACTTGAATCCAGAATTGGGTTAAGTGAAGAATGAAAATATGCCATGCATGGATGGCATCTGGATTTTACTGGTATAGATTTGTAGTCAACAGCTATAGTGGCAGCTTTCTGATTTCTGCATCAAAGTGTATTTCTGGAGACAAGAGTTGTAATGTGATTTCATGATTCACCAGCATCCTAATGAGGGCAGATGTAGCAGCAACTTAGTAGTAGTCTTGTTTTGAGAGTTATCCTTATAGGCTCCAGTTCCTTCTCTGGTCCTTCCAGCAGCTATTTTTGGCACTGAATCCCTATATTAAATACTTTTCTGCTTAAAAATATCTGGAGTGGTTTCTGTTATCTATTCCATAAGTGGTTGTAGACATCAGACATTCAAGGATAAGAACTTGGGATTATGTGGTATGGATTAATTTGAAAGGAGTGGAGATTCATCACAATTACAAGATAGGATGCTGATGATCCATGCTACTCAGTGGCAAAGTTACTTTCAATATCATATGTGGGAACTGAAATAAAGTGTCTCTCTCTTTTCTTTTTTTCAGTACTGGGGATTGAACACAGACCTTGTGCGTGCTAGGCAAGCACGCTACCCCTGAGCTACATCCCCAACCTCTCTTTTGTTTTATCCTGTTTGCAGTATTATAGATTGAACCATGAAGTTAAATCCTCAGACCATTTTCTTTTGAGGCTGATCTCAAACTTGCAATCCGTCTGTTTCAGCCTCCCAAATTCCTGGGATTACAGTCGTGCCCAGCATGAAGTGTCTTTTGTAGGCATGTCTTTAACGGACTGAGTAGTTGAAGCTATGGCAGAGTATAATATAGTGAGGGAATACAGAGCTGTGGGGTGAGATTACTGTTTCTAACAAAACTGGATTTAAAAAAAAGAATCAAAGAGTTTCAGGTTACTTTTTCCTCCACAGTCCCTTTGAATTCAACCTGTGGTACTCATTTTCTCCCATCCCTAGATAAAAACTCAGACTGGTGCTCAGATTTTTCAGACCTTTCTTAGTAATAAAAAGTCCTTTTAGTCACTTCAGGTTACACAATGCACATTCAATTCAAAAATAAATATCAGAATAACCAAGAACAGAAAAGTTCATCCCTAACTGGCCGTGTCATGATCATGCGGCATCTATATTCTTTGGACTTACAGATGTTAAACCTGATCTTTATTTCATGGGCATTTTGGTAGATTTTGTGGCAGGTTTCATAAATGATGCTTTCACATGTAAGTCCCTTGCCAGGTATGCCTGCATATGTGTCCTGGCTAGTTGTTTGACTCCTTCTGTAGTCACAGGTATCCAGTGGTATATACCTACAGGATGTCCTTTTGGATGGAATTCAGTTCCATGCTGGCTTTCCCAACTTTCTTTTGGGTCATATAAAATCCTTAGTCATCCTTTTCCCTAGTGAACAAGAAAGGCAGGGTAATACCAACACATCATCAATCTCTATTTTGCTCTATGTTGGAACATGCAGCCAGCCAGGTCCTCACTCTTAGGATTTCTCAGGTGAAGTTAAACATATCCCAGACTGCAGGTGATACCTACTTAGCTTGTTAAGCATCCCATTGAGGCTCTTTCCCTGGACTTGTGATGAGGGTAGAGGAACTCACAGAACACTACCAATCCTCTCCAAAACCCTCTCCTCATCACCAGCAACCCATGGCTCTTTATATTCTCTATATAGGTAGGAGTTATGAATTGTTTGTTTTGTTTTTCTACTGGGGATTGAACTCAGGGACACTCGACCACTGGACCACATCCCCAGCCGTTTTTTGTATTTTATTAGAGACAGGGTCCTACTGAGTTGCTAAGTGCCTTGCCATTGCTGAGGCTGGCTTTGAACTGGCGATCCTCCTGCCTCAGCCTCCCAAGTGCTGGGATTACAGGTGTGCGCCACCGTGCCTGGGTTGAAGTTTATGAATTGAATGGCCAGTCTAGTGTGTCCTCTTTGACATTTTTGTATCTTTGATCAAGATAATATGTTCTCTGTTGAGCAGGGGATTCAGTTGAAACGTCCATTATATGTTGGTACACTCTGGCACAAATAAAAATCAAAATTATGGACTTTCAGACTACCTCATCTTTAAGGTATCTTGCAACTCTATAAACTGTATTATATGGAGGTAGTTGAAAAGAAGGGTAAAGAGCTAATGGTGGTCATATAGAGAGGTGCAGAGAGAAGAGACGTGTGTGACATGTTGTGGTCAAGGATGAGTGGGCATTCCCTATTGACTTTCCCTGAAGGCCTTGGAGGATGAGGAGGAGCTAGCTGAAAAGATGATCACTTAAGACCAAAAAACTACAGACCAGACACCTGAAGAGATCTGAAGATCGTGGTTTGGAAAAACAAAGAACATTTTTTTTTTCTTTTTCATTTTGGGATCTTTACGATGTTAGTGAAATATGATTCAATATATTTAACTCTAAGGAGAACTATTATGGTGATGCTGATAATATATCATGTCTTTGTTTTTATAAAAAATAAATAGGCACTCTTTTGCACTAATTCCATGAATTAGTTATGGAATAATGAATGCTACATTCAGGTTGCCCATTCCTAATGAAATGTTACTATATAGAAAATATAGTAAAAGCTAAATCTTTTCTTTTAAGTGAATGACTTTTATGACAGAAAATGGTCAGGGTTATATGAAAAAGAATCCACATTTATACACTTCCTTGTATCTACACCTGGAAGCAGGGCTCTTCCAAATCAGACACCACAACTGCACTTTTCCAGTCCTCCTTTGCACAGGCATCCTGGTCACGCTTGGCACCATGCCCAGGACAGCAGAAGTAGCAGCTCTTCTTACAGGAGATGCATTTGCACTCTGCACTTGCAGGAGCTGACACAAGAGGAGCCACCAATGGCACAGGAGCAGTTGGGGTCCTTTAGGAGCCCTGGGGAGGCTGGAGATGCAAGCTGAACTGGTGGAAAGTGTGTCCTAAAGCTAAATTATTTCTAAGAGCTCTAGAATTTAGCTCTGATAGGGTGAGTAGGTTCGAAACACTCCTTGAGAGACTTCCAATCAGAAATAACCGGCATCTGAGAGGGCTTGGCATTTTTCTCTCCCCTAATAATATTAATTTTTTTGTTTTGTTTTGAGGTACTGGGGATTTAACTCAGGGGCACTCAACCACTGAGCCACATCCACAGCCCTTTTTTGTATTTTATTTAGAGACAGGGTCTCACTGAGTTGTTTAGCACCTCGGTTTTGCTGAGGCTGGCTCTGAACTCTTGATCCTCCTGTCTTAGCCTCCCAAGCCACTGGGATTACAGGTGAGCATCACCATGCCCTGCTAATAATATTGATTTCTGAGCATCTTTGTAAAGCAAATTTTTCTGAATGACTTAGGCTTGGGACTAGAGTAAAATTTGCATCTATTTCCACAGTTCAGAAATTCCCACAAAATTGCTTTCTTTAATGATCTTGAAATTCATTGTAATGATTTATACCTTAAATTTCCAGTGATGGGAAAAGTGAGGTAAGGAAAAACTAGGAGTGATCAATCATCAAGTTAGTCATCTTCAGTAAAACTGTCAATTTGATAAGTACAAATTGCATATCATTGATTTAAATTTGCATCTCTTAGATTACTAGTGAAGTTGGACATTTTTTAGTCCTTAATGTCCATTTGTATTTCTTTATTTATGAATAAGTTGTTCACAGGTAGAAATGAGTTTTTTGATAAATCAGATAGTAATTTCCAATGGAATACAGAAAAATTGTGTTCTTGTTCCTCTTTTTTAAAATTTGCACTTTAATGACATGACACTGCTCTTGGATGAATACATCACTGGCCCCTGGCCATAAAACAAAAAAACAAAAAACAAGAAACCAGCCTTAAACTTAAACATTAATCTTAAACACTATTAATGTTTCTGCTATCATTGAACAATTCTCTATTTTCAAATAAGAAATGCATCTAAAAAGTCAACAGTTCTGAAAATAAATTCTTATATTTAAAAGACAGACACTAAAGTTTAACTTGCTTATGTTTACCCATTGGGTTACCTGTAGGTATTTCACTTTGAATGGGTGAGATAGGAATTTAGTTTCCCAGTTCAAGTGACTAAAGTTACATTCTGCTATATATAACTTTGGGTCTGGAAGACCCTTTCATCTTCATGCTGTAGTGAATCCCAAACTATATTTAGAAGGGAATATAGGGCCTGACCATATAGTACAATAATATGAGGACAAAAAGAAGGAAGTTGAAGGTGAAAGAAAATCCAGTGATGATCAAAGTATGTCTTTTATGCCATTCTAATCAATTTAAATTTTTATCCTTTAAGCAATGTGTGTGGGCATACAGGAGAGGGATTTGGAGCATTTTGAGCTAGGAATAATATTATTAGACTATTTTAAGTTAGAAAGATTCTTCAAGTGATATGATGGATGGGTTTTGGAGGTGAGCAAGACTAGAGGAATTGAGATTATAAAAACCCTAGCAAGAAACAATGAAGGTCAAAATCAGGACAACGTTGGAAAGGCAAAGAGAAGATAAGTTTGAAAGATACATAAAGGTAGAATTAACCAGAATGGGATCAACCTAAATGAATGCCAAAGTAATAGAGGTAGACATGCATAATTACAGGACTACAAACAGCTGATATTAGAAATGGCATTCCAGAGAGATGACGTGAAAAAATGCAGCAACCCATGCTAAAGATGAGTCATTTTCCACCACCATACAGAGTTCTCACAAAAGTTCTGAGATTCACATGCACGTTGTGTCTGAATAAATGTGCATAGTTTTATTGGAGTGTACACATATTTAAATAATTCTTATATGTCAGGTATCATATGCCTCAGTTCTTCCTCTCATATCAGGCAAAATATCTCCAATCTACTGACATAAGCATGGAAATGAACTGAAACTTTATCTTTCTACAACTCAATTTAGTCTTCATCTTACGTTGCCACACCACCTGATGATACACTGTAGTTATTTAAGATTTTTTCATAGTTATTATAAAGTTAAACTTTCTTTGTCTTTTTTTTTGCGGGGGGGGGGGGGCGGGTCACAGCAGGGTACTGGGGATTGAACTCCAGGGCACTTAACCACTGAGCCACATCCCCAGCCCTTTTTTTGTATTTTATTTAGAGACAGGGTCTCACTGAATTGCTTAGCGCCTCGCTATTGCTGAGGCTGGCTGGCTTTTTTTTTTTTTTGGTACCAGGGATTGAACTCAGGGGCACTCGACCACTGGGCCACATCCCCAGCCCTTTTTTGTTCATATTTTATTAGAGACAGGGTCTCACTGAGTTGCCAACTGCCTCGCCATTGCTGAGGCTGGCTTTGAACTCTGTCCTCAGCCTCTTGCGCCATTGGGATTACAGGCGCGGGCCACCATGCCCAGCTAAACTTTCAATTCAGGAATTTCCCCCATCCCCATATTTTTCAGGTTATTTATATACCTGGATGTTTATATGAGCTCATTGGATTGAAGGTGGGGAGTTGTAGCTGCCTGACGTACAGCCACAATACCGCGGGAGGAGATTTGGTGGCAGGAATCTATTATTCTTAGTCTCTTTCTTTCTCTTTATATCTTCTCTTCTTAGCTAAACTCTTTTCCTTTCTTAGTCTCATTTCTTTCTTAGTCTCTGTCTATTTTCTATTTTCATTTGGTGGTCTTAACTGAGTCGGAGGCTATGTTTTCTTATTTTTACCTGCCTACCGAATTCCCCATACGGGCCACCACTTGTTGCTGCCTGAAGCGGAAGCCGCTTGGAGCAACGAACGCCGCAGGAAAATTCAGAGGCAGGATGAAAATGAAAAAAGGTCTTTTATTCTTCTTCTCTCTCCGGCTCCAGCAATCACTCCAAACGCTCTAACTCCAACCACCACCTTCTTCTTCTTCCCACACACACTAACCAACCTCACCCAGTTAAATACATATAGCTTTAACAAGGACACGTGCTTACAGCTCGAGCTTACAGGTGTGTCACAGAGTGTTCACGGGCATACAAAGATTCTTTGAATAATGTATTAATATCAGGTGGAAACTAGAACATCTTTTATGGCTCTCAGCTAACCACAATCTTTAGCTATCTCCTTGATTATAGGCTCCTTCAGGGAGTGAAACTGCATATTAGCCCAGGTTAGAGATTATAAAGTCCTTCACTAATACAGTGGCTATAGAGTCTTCATTTTGTTTGTTTGTTTGTTTGTTTTGGGTATTGAGGGTTGAACCCGGGGCACTTCACCGCTGAGCTACATCCCCAGCATTTTTTAATATTTTATTTTGAGAGAGGGTCTCACTAAATTGCTTAGGGTCTTGCTAAGTTGCTGAGACTGTGCTTTAATCACCAGAGTCTTAATTTTCTTTTTTTTTTTTTTTAGTTGTAGATGGACACAATACCTTTATTTTATTTGTGTGGTGCTGAGGATCGATCCCAGGGCCTCACACATGCGAGATGAGCGCTCTACCGCTGAACCATAGCCCGAACCCCCAGAGTCTTAATTTTATAGTATCTCACTGATATACCCCTAGCAGCAACTATAACACAATAATATACGAGCTACACCGGATAGAAAACTATTACTGCATTTTAAAGTATAAATTTGTTTCTGATTCACTGTACTCTTTCTGATTCACTTCTGATTGTTTGTTCCTATTCAGAAAATGATTAAGATGCCCTGTATCAAGAAAGGAAGGAAGGACGGATCGATGGAAGGAAGGAAGGAAGGAAAGAAGGAAGGAAGGAAGGAAGGAGAAAAAAGGAAGGAAGGAAGAGAGAAAAAGAAGGAAGGAAGGAAAGAAAAAAGATTTTGGTAATTTTTTAGAGTATTGAGAATTGCATGAACATATATTTCAACCTGATTTCTAATTTTATGAAATCATTTCAGTTCATTCTATTCATAAACTCTGGAAAAACTCTGTCTCAAACACTCCAAGTAGATAGATGAGACTAACTCATCAGTTCAAACTAGAACTTTGGTTCCAGCTTGAGCAGTCTCAGATTGTGGGAACCAGATATTAAAAATAGTGAGGGTATTAATCACTTCATATGAACCCCTCCATAGTCTATCTGGTGACTCTCAGGGGGAGTCACAAGGAAAATATCAGTTCTGATATCAAATTCATTATCAAAATTTATCTTTGGTAGGGAAAGTTTATGAAACACTCTGTTCATAAATGTGAAATTGCAACCAATAACATCCTGTCTTCATTCTCCAAAAATAGAAAGTTCTTTTTTTTTTTAAACTCTTATCCAAAGTCTTTTATCTTCATGTCAGAAATAAAATATTATTATCTTTTCTTGGTGGGTACTGGGGATTGAACTCAGGGGCACTCTATCAATGAGCAACATCCTCACCCTTTTTGTTTTTTATTTTGAGGCAAGGTCTCACTGAGTTGCTGAGGACCTCACTAAATTGCTGATGCTGGCCTCAAACTTGTGATCCTCCTGCCTTGGCCTCCCAAATTGCTAGGATTATAGGCATGTACCATCACACGATGGCTATCTTTTTATTTAAAGACCAGTTATCCTGATTTTGGCTTCTAGAGTAAAAATCTTTGGAAACTTTAAATTTATACAACAAATATTTATTTGGTGTGTATATATTTCAGGTACCATGAAATAGGTACTTGGGTATGGCTGTAAATAAAACAGACCAAAACAAAAATCCTTACACTTATGGAGCTCACATTATCTTTGGGGAGGCAGACAATAAACAGAATCAATAAGTAAAATATATGTTACCTGGGGATAAATGCTAGGAAGGAAAATAAAACTAGGAAGGATATATAGGTGTAAAAATAAAATGCTAGCAAGGATATGTGGGTGTAATTTAACATAGAGTAGGAAGGGAAGGTGTTATGGTCTGGATATGAGATAACCCCCCTGTGTCAATGCAGGAATGTTCAGAGATGAAACGATGATGAAATGAGAGCTGTAACCTAATCAGTCCATCCTACTTCCAATGGGCTGATTGGGTGGTAACTACAGGTAGGTGGGATAAGGCTAGAGGAGAGGGATCACTGGGGGCTACTCTGGAAGGGTGCATCTTCCCTCCAGCTCCTTCCCCTCCTCTGCTTCCTGGCTTCCCCCAGGGGAGAAACGTGCCCTTCTGCCACCGAGTTCTGCTTCACCCTAGACCCAGAGCAGTGGACCATGGACCTAAACTCTGAAACCGCAAGCCAAAATAAACTTTTCCTCTCCTCAGTTATTCTTGTCAGGTACTTTGGTCACAGTGACTGAAAAGCTGAGCAACATAGAAATCTCTTTTTAAAATATTTATTTATTTGTTTTATGGGCTGGGGTTGTGGCTCAGCGGCAGAGTGCTTGCCTCGCACGTGCGTGGCCCAGGTTCGATCCTCAGCACCACATAAACATAAATGCATTGCATTGTGTACAACTAAAGTAAATAAATAAATATTTGAAAAAATATATATTTATTTGTTTGTTTTAGTTGTACACAATGCCTTTATTTTTATGTGGTGCTGAGGATCAAACACGGGCCAGGCACGTGCTAGGCAAGCACTCTACTGCTGAGCCACAACCCCAGCCCCAGTAGAAATCTTCATGGATTTTGGAGTGAAAGCTGAATGAAACAGGGGTGGAAAATACAGATAAATATGAAGGGAAAGAACTGTGCCAGAGGGACCAGCAAATGCAAAGGCTCTCAGAGAGAAGTCTCCTGGTGTGTTGGAGGATCATCAAGGAAGCAGTATGGTTGTTAGGAAGACAGTAAAGGGAAAGTAGAAGATAGGACCCGAGAGGTAAGAGAAGACATTAGAGGCCTTGAGCAAAGAATGTGATCTGACTTACATGTTCATAGGCTCATTCTGGCTGCTAGGTTGAAAATAGCATTAGCAATAGAGGACAAAGTCTAAGTAGAAACTATCATTTACAAAAGAGACTAGAGATAATGGTAGCTTGGATCTTGTGACTGAGGTGTAGGAGGCGAGAGAAATGGATAGAATATGGAGATGTTTTGACTATATGGTCTAAAAATTTTGCTAATGGAATACTTAGGGGGGAAATAAGAAAGAATAGAGCTAAGGCTGAGATTATTGGCATGAGCAACTGGAAGAAAAACTACTAAAGTAATGAAGATTAAGAGAAGAGCACATTCTTTCAGATGTTTTCTCATTTGCACATTACAGCACCCACAATGAGCATATAAAGCACTTCTTATTATTCAACCTAACAATCATAAATAGTACATGGGGAAGGGCTGAGCATTTATTTATTTATTTGCTTTAGTTGTACACAATGCAATGCATTTATCTTTACGTGGTGCTGAGGATCGAACCTGGGCCGCACACGTGCTAGGCGAGCGCTCTACCACTGAGCCAGAACCCCAGCCCAGGGCTGAGCATTTTTTTTTTTTTTTTTTTTTTTTTTTTTGGTACTGGGGATTGAACTCAGGGGCACTCGACCACTGGGTCACATCCCCAGACCTTTTTTGTATTTTATTTAGAGACAGGGTCTCACTGAGTTGCTAAGTGCCTCGCCATTGCTGAGGCTGGCTTTGAACTCGCGATCCTCCTGCCTCAGCCTCCCAAAGTGCTGGGATTACAGGCGTGTGCCACCGCGCCCCGGCAGGGCTGAGCATTTTAAGTGAATCTCAGAACCAGAATATGCATTAGAAATCATCTAGCTCACTGGTTTTGTTGTTGTTGTTGTTTTAAAATATTTTTTAGAGCCGGCGCAGTGGCGCATGCCTGTAATCCCAGCACTTGGGAGGCTGAGGCAGGAGGATCACGAGTTCAAAGCCAGCCTCAGCAATGGTGAGGCACTTAGCAACTCAGTGACACCCTGTCTCTAATAAAATACAAAAAAGGGCTGGGGATGTGGCCCAGTGGTCGAGTGCCCCTGAGTTCAATCCCTGGTACCAAAAAAAAAATAAATAAATAACATATGTTTTAGTTGTTGATGGACACAGTACTTTTATTTTGTTTTATTTTTATGTGGTACCAGTGCCTCACTCATGCTAAGCAAGCGCTCTACCACCAAGCCACAACCCCAGCCCTAGCTCACTGGCTTTCGAAATATTTCACTTTTATCTAAAAAAAAAAAAAAATGTTTACCTCCTGACCAAGTGCACACATTTACACATATACACACCTAAGCACACACACACATGCATACATGAGTATCACTGAAACATGTTTCATGGAACAAGCATCTTGATTGTGTATTGTATACTTTGATGTTTTGTTTGAATTCAAATCCTGTTTTCAATTTGAAAAGCACTGTTGTAGCTGAATCTTCCCGGTGTCCAAATGAAGAAACAGACCGAGAGCAAATGGTTCTTTAGATGTCCCCCAGATTTCACAGCAATGCTTCAACCAGAACCCAGACCTCTTGACACCTGGTCCAGGGCTTCCCACAACAAAAAGAAGCCAGAACTTCCTTTCTAGCACTTCCCATTTTTTACTGTCTTTTAAAAATATTAGCCGGGTATGGTGGTGCACGCCTCTAAGCCCAGCATTTGGTAGGATGAGGCAGGAGGATCATGAGTTCAAACTCAGCCTCAGCAATAATGGGGCACTCAGCAACTCAGTGAGACCCTGTCTCTAAATAAAATACAAAAAGGGTTGGGGATGTGGTCCAGTGGTCGAGTGCCCCTGAGTTCAATCCCTGGTACCAAAAAATAAAATAAAAGTATTTACATTAGAACAGAATTTCCTGAGAAAAACCTTAAATAGCTTTCTAAAAGGTGCCCTACCTACTAGTTTTATTTTCAGAACTGAAACTTTTATAAACACAAACATTATAACATTTGTAATTAAAATATTATATTATTTATATTTAGCAAACATCATCTAAATAAAATTAAAGTCATTCATGGATTATTAAAGGTAAATTTCAATAATCATAAAATTAGTCAAATTTTAGTTCATCATAAAGCTCATGAGATTATACACTGCACACACATTGAAGTTCAGATTAACACAGAATTCATTTCAACTCAGTGAACATTTATAGTGCATCTACTGTGTGCTAATTGTGTTGTGCTGGCAAAATAACAGGGAATGAATGCATTCTTCTGCTTTCAAGAACTTACAATCTAGCAGGAGAGATAGTCCAACTAATATCATAATTCAATATGAGATTTATTATAGATGATTAAGAGATAGCATAGATGTACAAAATACTCTTTGCTTAACTGCTGAAGGAACACAGATGAGGGAAAAATCAATTCTCTTGGAAAGCTATAGATGGTTCTGAAGGACTAAAAGGCAGGTAATATTTGTTCTAGTTGTTAGGTAAAATTCAGGCCGGCAGGCCATACCACCAGGTGCCTTCCTGAAGTGCCCATCTCTCGTGAGAATCCACCTTTGGTGGGCTTCGACTCCCTACCCTTCCTGATCCTGGGAATACTTGCCTTTGGGGGAATTCACCCCAGGGCGGGCTCTCCCTTTCTGAGCCAATCCACACCATACAAGTCACGCTCCCACCCCTCTGTACTTAAGCCCCTGCCAGTCCAGAACTCCCTCTCTTTTGCTGCCATCTTCTCACCAGCTCTCCCCTTCTTCCCTTTCCCCAGTTCTCCTTTCTCCCCTTTCCCGTTCCCCTCTCCTTTCTTCCCTTTCTCCCTTCCCCCCCTCTCCCCTTCTCCCCTTCCCTTAAGAAACCCCTTTTACTACAAGGCGGTCCCAGTGTGGTTTTTGCCCTTCACTAGTGAAGCCAGATTTAAAGTTAGGTAGTGTTAGAAAACTGCTGAAACATAGTTAACTTAGCTGGGAACACTGTGTTAGTGAAATAAAAGGGTTTATTGAGGTGCCACGTGGGCAAGGGTAGGGAAAGGAAGGGAAGGGAAGGGGGGTAGGGAAGGGATGGACGGGAATAGGGGCAAGCAGGAACAGAGAGCGGCAGGAACAGAGAGCAGGAACAGAGAGCGAGTTCAGTCCGGGGCTGGCTTAAATAGAGTAGGGGCCATAAAACCCCCTTGGAGTGAGTCCTTGTCCTATAGGCCAGCAGAGGGGGGGGGGTAGTGGACAGGGGACTTGCTGGTCAGGTTTTTTGGTCACGCTGAGGATCCTGGGAGCTGTAGTTTTTCACAAGGTACCTGGGGAGGTGTGGCCTTCTGCCTGGGAGGTGCAGCCTTCTGCCTAGAATCCAACAGGTAGTGAGTAGAGTTAGACAACTTGGGTCTAATATCGAATCTAATAAAGAAAATGGAGTCAGTCTGAGTCCTGGAAAAAATGCAGAAGGACCCCAGGGGAGGTTAAACTGTCAATGTCTGCAAGGTCAGGGCCCACCCTAAAGAATGTCAATGAGGCAGTTCCCAGTAAACAAATGCTAATGAACTTGCCCTGAGACCACGTGTGTCACACCCTTTTGCTTTTACTGTCCCCCCCAGACAGACAGAGAAAGATAAACAAAAGAGCAAAGAAGTTTTAGATATAAAAGGGAACAGGCCTCCCCATTCCCACAGATTCCAGATTTCCTGGTCCCCATCTCCCTCTGGGTGAAGTCTTTTTCTGCTGTCCTTTTAATAAAGCCTTCCATTTTTTGCTCTACACTTGCTTTGGTGTGCTTCTTTTTCATGGGGCGTTGTACTTCAACTTCGGGGAAGCAAGAACTCCTCACAGTAAACAGGGGTATCACTAGGCTTTGAAAGATGAATAGAAATTTACTAATCAGATAAAGAGTGAAAGGGTTATAAGGAGAGGAAGGAAAAGCATGAAGGAAAAAATATAGCATGAACAGCATGTCACATAAAGGAATCACCTGATTAGATAGCAGATACGAATGATTGATTGTACACAACATAATGAAGTATTTACACCCTTTCCTAGGTGAGTCATCAAAGGTGTTTAATAAAGCAATTCTTGAAGCAGTGTAGAAACTAAATGAGAGGCTGTAATGGATTGAACTGTGTCCCCCGGAAAAGATATGCATGTTTAAGTCCTAACCCCTAACCCCTCAGAATGTGTTGTACCCAATTTTCAGGAAAAAAGTCTCACAAGCCACTCACATAATAGACAATGAAGCCTTTATTCTGGCCAGGGCCACAAACTACATCCAACACAAAGCAGGATAGTAGAAAATGGCGCCTGCTCATAGCAAGGGCAGGGTTTATAAAGCACAGGGTTAATATGCCCTCAGGCCCTCAGGTGCAGATGGTTTAAAGGTGGGTTAATGGGCCATCAAGGGTTGGTCAATGGGCTATCTGGTGGAGACAGTCCAAGTCCACTTTAAGTCGCCATTGCTTATAACAAATGTGACCTTAGTTGAAAACAGTTTTTACAGTAGTCAAGATGAAGTCAGCTGGGTGACTAATTCAGTAAGATTAGTGTCCTTACAGAAAGAGTAAATGGACATGCAGAGACAAGCACAGAGTAGAGACTGTGAAGATAATGCTATTGGAGGTGGATGATAGGAATGATATGTGTACAAGCCAAGGAACTCCAAGATGACCAGAAAACCACCAGAAGTTAGGCAAGAGGCATGAAACAGATTCTCCCCTACAGAAGAAAGCAACCCTGTTGACTGTTAGAAAAATTGCAGGATAGATGAACGCACGCTGAAACCGCCGTATAGGAAAAGGGAAGGGGGTTTATTGAATTACCAAAAGAAGCACGTGGAGGGGATGGGGACGGACCGCGAAGGAAGAATGGGGAACGGATGGGAGCGGGGCGAGCAGGAACAGAGAGAAGCACGAACAGAGAGCGATTTCAGTCCGGGGCTGGTTTAAATAGAGTAGGGGTCATAAAAACCCCCTTGGAGTTAGTCCTTGCCCTATAGGCTCCCAGAGGTTAGTGGACAGGGCACTTGCTGGTCAGGTTTTCTGGTCATGCTGAGGATCTTGGGAGGTGTAGTTTTTAACAAAGCACCTGGGGAGGTGTGGCCTTCTGCCTGGGAGGCGCAGCCTCCTGCCTGGAATCCAACATTGACACACTCTGGATTTTTAGCCTCCAGAACCATAAGACGGTAAGTTTCTGATGGGACATGGTGGAGCATGCCTATAATCCCAACAATTTGGGAAACTGAGGCAGAAGGATCACAAGTTCAAGGCCAATCTTGGCAATTTATTGAGGGCCTAAGCAACTCAGTGATACCCTGACTCAAAATTAAAAAAAAAAAAAAATGACAGGATATAGCTCAATGGTAAATGCTCCTAGGTTAAATTCTCAGTAGTCCCTGCCCTAAGGGAAAAATAAATAAATAAATAAATTTCTGTTATTTTAAGCCATTTTGTGCCTTTGTTTCATATTCCATTAGAACAAACTTAGGAAATTAATGCAAAGTATATTGAGTGATATAGTCTAAAGTGAACAGAGATTGAATATAAACAGAGACAGTGGGATATGTTAGTCAGCTTTTGTTGCTGTGACCAAAACACCAGACAAGAACAACCTAGAAGAGGAAAAGTTTATTTTGGCTCACAGTTTCAGAGGTTCTGTTCATGGTCAGCTGACTCCACTGCTCTGGGCCAGGGTGGAGCCAAACATCATGGTGGAAGGGCATGGTAGAGGAGCATTGCTCCCCTCATGGCAGCCAGGAAGCAGAGAGGGAGGGGATGGGGCTATAGGGAAGATGAACCCTTCCAGGGCAGCCCCCCCACACACACTGTTACCAGCCACACAGTTAACAGCCTATAATTACCTGCCCCCCAGTAAGTTCATTCAAACTAGGATGGCTTGATTAAGTTACAGCTCTTATAATCCAATCATTGCTGAATATTCCTGCATTAACGTAGGAGCTTTGGGGGATACACCTTGTATCCAAACCATAACCTGGGTTGTTCACAAAAAGTCATGAATCTAAAAGACATTAAAGTGGTAAAAGAGACAAGAGTGCTGGTGGCATGGTGGCAGTCACCTGTAATCCCAGCTACTCAGGAGGCTGAGGCAAGAGGATCACCTGAGCTCAGGAATTCAAGGCAAGTCTGGATAATGTCATGAGACCCATCTCCAAAAAGAAGCAAAAGAAGAAGGAATGGAAGAAAGAAAGGAAGGAAGGATGAAAGGAAGGAAGAAATGAAGGTGGCTTAGTGATGGACTGAATATGCCAAAGGAGAAGGAGGAGTCCAAGATGGAAGAAGCTTTTATTCTATCTTAATCAACCATAAGTGGTGTCTAAACTACTTTATGTCTTTGTTACATTTCTCCCAAGGCCAGAGATCTTATAAATATCCCCTTACTGCTTCCCCTGGATAGTGTTAACAAATCAAGCTGTGCTTCTGACCTCTTATACAAACCTTTCTTTGGGCTGGAATCCCCATTTTCCATTATGTTGATTTATAATATCTTCATTATATTATGTTCTTTATATCCAGTCCCTTTAAGAGACTTCAGTTGACCTGCCCACTTTCTTTTCCATTTTAGTTTTGTCCTGGATGCTATCTATGAGATTATCCTTAGCTATGCATTGTGTCACCTTTAGACCAATTCTGTCTCTTTTCTACATACAGCGCACACCCACCCCCAGGTTCCAGCTCAGATTTAACACTACAGCCCTCACTTATCTAGAGAACTAAAATAGATGCTTAAGCCATTAACCAATCTGTAAAATACAGGAAAAGAAAACATCCAAAGAAAGTTACTGATTTCACTTTGGGACATTCTACAGAATAGGTGCTTTTTTTTTTTTTTTTTCCACAAAGGCAAGACATTGACCCCACTTTCCTCAAGACTGCAACTACTTCATATATCCCATCAAAGCATGTACATGTTTCTATTCAAATGACCATATCTTTTGGCATCGTGTATTCAGCTTTCTATCACTATAACAAATAACTGAAATATTCAATTTATAAAGAGGAAAGGTTAATTCCAGCTCAGTTTTAGAAGTTTCAGTCCTTGAGTGGGTTGGCCCTATTGTTTTGAGCCTGTGGCAGAACATCATGGCAGAAACATGTGGCAGGGCAAAGCCACTCACTTCATAGCTGGGAAGTGAAAGAGAGAGAGGGGGGAGCCTGGGTCCCACAGTCCCGTTTGAAGACACACTCCCAATGACCTAAATACTTCCCAGTAGGTCCCACTTCTTAAAGGTTCCACCACCTCCTAATAGTGCCAAGCTGGCAACCAAGTCTATAACACATGACATTTGAGGAACATTTAAAATCCAACCTAAGGCCAGTATGAACACTGTTGGATTCTAGGCAGAGGCTGCACCTCCCAGGCAGAAGGCCACACCTCCCCAGGTACCTTGTGAAAAACTACAGCTCCCAGGATCCTCAGCGTGACCAAAACCTGACCAGCAAGTCCCCTGTCCACTACCCCCCCTGACCTCTGCTGGCCTATAGGACAAGGACTCACTCCAAGGGGGTTTTATGGCCCCTACTCTATTTAAGCCAGCCCCCTGTTCCTGCCGTCCCTTTTTTCTTGTTCCTGTCCCTTTTGTTCTTGCTCTCCGTTCCTGCCTGTCCCTATTCCCCTCCATCCCTTCCCTACCCCCACTTCCCTTCCCTTCCCTTCCCTACCCTTGCCCATGTGGCACCCCAATAAACCCTTTTATTTCACTAACATGGTGTTCCCAGCTAAGTCAACTATGTTTCAGCAGTTTTCTAACAAACACCTTTTCCAAATTGAACCAACAAAACTGTCTCTATAGAGGAAATTAAACTCTGTATGTATCTAAATATCTAACATGAAAAATGCAGCAGCTATAGTCTTCCCTATAGACAATGCAGCACAGAAAAAAATTAAGCAGATGTTAGAAGGAAGTAAAGATGAGAGAGATGGAGAGGTATGCTGCCTGGGTTCTGTTTTTTTATATTTTTGTTTTTTTTTTTTTTGTACCAGGGATTGAGCTCAGGGGTACTCGACCACTGGGCCACATCCCCAGCCCTATTTTATTAGAGACAGGGTCTCACTGAGTTGCTAAGTGCCTCGCCATTGCTGAGGCTGGCTTTGAACTTGCGATCCTCCTGCCTCAGCCTCCCAAGTGCTAAGATTACAGGCTTGCGCCACCATGCCCGGCCTGCCTGGGTTCTGTAGTTTTCTTTTTCTTTCTTTCTTTTTTTTTTTTTTTTCTTTTTGTGGTTCTAATACCTTTCTGATGCTAGCAGCATTCCTGCTTGTGAATTCTATAAAAACATGTCAACATCCTTAGGACAAGTGCACTCATCTTTTTATATTACCCTCACTGGAGTTTGTTTCAAAGAATCCTAAACAACACAAATGTATTGAGTCTAAAATGTGAACATCTAAGAGGAGAGTAGTTGGAAATACAAGTCTAAACATAAAGCAAAGGTTGTAGGAGATTGTATAGTTTGGGTAAGGGAGTAACTGAAATCACTGTGAGTAGATGAAGTTCTCCATAAAAGCCCAAAGAGATGAAGTGAAAAAGGGGAAGAGATGAAGGATGGAGCTCTTAGAATTTTCAGTAAAGAAACTTAAGAAAAGAAAACCAGGAAAGAATGATTTTGTGCAAACCAAGAAATATAAGTGTTCAGGTTGTACTATAGAAAACTGAGCCATCATTAGCTTAAACAGGTATTAATTTGTCTCAATGGGCTGTACAGAACTGGTATAACAGATCAGCAAAGTCATCAGGGACCCTGACTCTCTCCTACCATCTTCCTGGTCACAAGATGGTTGTTACACCTTCTAGGGAGTAAGGAAGAAGAAAAAATGCAGGGTGCCATGCCCTTACAAAAAGAAAAACTTTACAAGACACTACACACACACACACACACACACACACACACACACAATAGTCAGAACTGTCACTTGGTTATCCATAACTATAGGAAAGCTAGGAGGGCAAGGAGAATGATAGCTAAGGATAGTGAAGGTCGGGAGTTAGATTTAATAATTAGGAAGTTCCTAGCAACCTTATCTAAAGCAATTGTTTCATGGGCATATTAGGCATAGAAAGTATATTAGGGGTATATTAGATTTTTTTTTTTTTTTTTTTTTTTTTTTTTTTTTTTTTTTGTGGTACCAGGGATTGAACTCAGGGGTACTCGACCACTGGGCCACATCCCCAGCCCTTTTTTGTATTTTATTTAGAGACAGGGTCTCACTGAGTTGCTAAGTGCCTCGCCATTGCTGAGGCTGGCTTTGAACTCGCGATCCTCCTACCTCAGCCTCCCAAAGTGCTGGGATTATAGGTGTGCGCCACCACGCCTGGCAGGGGTATATTAGATTTATTGAAGACAAATTAGCAGGTGAGAAATGAAAATAGATGGTTCTTTCTGATGTGTGAAAAGAAGAATTAATGAAGAAGGCAAAAATCTGAAGGAAAGTCATATGTAGAGGTGTTTTGCTTGGTTTTAGGATTGTGGATATTTGTATTACATTTATAGGCTGAGGGGTAGGAACAAGTGGAGAGTCAGAGAGTTGAGGTATAAAAGGCAAAAAATAAATGTCAACCGTTATGGAAGAGCCCAAAAAGATAAATGACAAGGCATCCTTAAAAGTAATACCTCTTGCCGGGCGTGGTGGCACACGCCTGTAATCCTAGCACTTGGGAGGCTGAGGCAGGAGGATCGCGAGTTCAAAGCCAGCCTCAGCAATGGCGAGGCACTTAGCAACTCAGTGACACCCTGTCTCTAATAAAACACAAAAAAGGGCTGGGGATGTGGCCCAGTGGTGGAGTGCCCCTGAGTTCAACCCCCGGAGCCAAAAAAAAAAAAAAAAAAAAAAAAAAAAAGTAACACCTCTTACTCCCAATAAAGAAAGGAAGTAAGGACAAATAACAGTAGTAGTAGTAGCAGTTGGATGTATTTAAGGAAAAAAAAAGTGGAATTGTTGAAAATTTTGTTTCAGCAAGCATGAACTTTAAAACCATTTAATTTTTTAAGCTTTGTTGATTTATTTATTATTTTTATTAGCACTTAATGGTTATAATAATAGTTGGTTATCCAAACTCATACATGAATGATAATTGGTTTCAGTTCACGATCCCCCCTTTTCTCTTCTGTCCTTCCACTTCCACTTTCTACTAGACTTCCTTTCGTATAATAAATTGGTTTTGGTTCTTCATGTAATCTTATCCTTCCTTCCCCTTCTCCTTTATTTTACCCTAGCTTCCGCATATGAGAGAATGCACTGGACCTTTGAGTTTCTGAGTTTGGCTAATTCCACTTAGCATAGTCTCCATTTCCATCCATTTATCAAATGCCATAATTTCTTTTTTTTTTTTTTTTTTTTTGTGGTACTGGGGATTGAACTCAGGGGCACTCGACCACTGGGCCACATCCCCAGCCCTTTTTTTGTATTTTATTTAGAGACAGGGTCTCACTGAGTTTGCTAAGTGCCTCACCATTGCTGAGGCTGGCTTTGAACTCGCGATCCTCCTGCCTCAGCCTCCCAAAGTGCTGGGATTACAGGCGTGCGCCACCGCGCCCGGCTTTTTTTTTTTTTTTTAATAAAAGTCTTTTAACTTTGATTTAACTTTTTAAGGATACTTCTTGAATTCACTATTATTTAATTTAAGGAAAGGCATGAGAAGGTAGTAAATTCTCTCTAGAATTTAAGTTTTGTTTTATTTTCTTTGATGGTTGACCAAACGATCCGAGGCTCACCCCCCTCCCCTAGTTATAGCAAAGAGACCGAGAAAAGCCGGAACTTTTATGAACTTCTCAACATTTCCCCCCCCCTTTTTTTCCCCTCTCCCTTCCTTCTCCAAGGTCGTGGGCCCCAAAGGACATGGGGGAAATATGCGATATTTTCTCCAAAAAGCAGTGAAGAGACAACGGTGGCAAACAGCAATGGGAAGTCCTTACTAGGAGCATTCAAAAATAGTTCCGCAAATTTATTTCGATCATGCTTTCAACTCCTTTGCCTTAGAACACAAAGGAGGTGGCGCTCAACAAGACTAGACAATAGGAAGCCGGCAAGTGGGACCTTCCGAAAACCGGAACGATTAAAGAAAAAGCAGGAGCACAGAAGCAAGTTATGGCCTCCTACTCTTCCAAAATCAGAGCCCTAATCTGACAAGCCCGCCGGGACGCCCGTAAGATAATCACTCTCACTTTTCATTGGCTAACCCTCTCGGAGTTGAGACCTTGATTTATTTTCATTGGTTGTTGCTGCCGTCACGTCCTTTCGCCACACCCACTTTCCCGTCGGCGCCCAGTGAGCTTTGGAGTAAAGTGATTTACAGCGGTCAGGGGCGGGAATTCGCGTGCCGCAAGCCTGTCTACCCCTCTCGGGCGCCGCGGCCCCCGCCCCGCCCCCCAGCCCGAGACCCCGCCCCCCGCCCACCCGGGCCCCGCCCCTCCCTCCCGAGAGGGCGGGGACCAGGCGGCGGCCGCAGCCGCAGGAATATGCTGGAAGCCGGCAGGCTGGCGCCCGGGAGGTGCTGAAGGGACAGTTCCCGCCGCCGAACTTGCCCGCCGAGCGCGGGTGGGGCGGCCCGGAGCCGGCGGGGCACGTGAGCCATGGAGACCATCTGGATTTACCAGTTCCGCCTCATCGTGATCGGGGACTCCACCGTGGGCAAGTCGTGCCTCTTGCACCGCTTCACCCAGGGCCGCTTCCCCGGGCTGCGCTCCCCTGCCTGCGACCCCACGGTCGGCGTGGACTTCTTCTCCCGCCTGCTGGAGATCGAGCCGGGCAAAAGGATAAAGCTGCAGCTCTGGGACACGGCGGGACAGGAGCGGTTCAGGTAGGGCTGCCTGCGCCGAGACCTCGGGGACCTAGAGGGCGGGCAGCCACCCCGCCTGCCTGAAAGGCCCCTCCCCAAGCGCCGGCCCCACCGGCCCTAGTCCGGAGAGGCTACGGCCCTTCCCTCCTGAAAGTGCAAACACTCCATTCTTGCTTCCCCTTTGCCCCTCCTCTTCCAGGGACGACTTCCTCCTCCGCAATTTCTCACTTCTTTTTTTGGCGCCCACTTCCTGCGCCCCCTTTCCATTTCTCCTTTCCCGCCTGAACCGGGGTCATCCTCGCGTTCCCTTCCTCTCCAACTCTTTCCGCCCCTGATGGTATTTTGATCCCCTTGGGCTCCGCCGCTGGTTTCTCCCCCAAACCGGCTTCCTGACCCGATCACCTTCCTCCAAGTGCCCCTTTTCCTGCCCCAACCAGGCGGCTCCCGGTCTATGCGGCCGGGGGAGAACTGTGAAGTAGTGTCCCCTGGTTCGTGATTGATCCTTTAGCTTGACAGAAAGCAGAGCTCCAACCCAGGTTACTGCATGAGCTCACTGGGCATGGTTCACCGGGAGATGGATGCGGTAATGGTTTGAACACCTCACAGCACCGAATGTGGTCATCAGAAAATACTGGGCCATGACCCGTGGGAATGGTTTATAGGACATCTTCATGCAACATCAGGGACATTGGCACTGCTGAAGTTGTGTGAGTGTGTGTGGGTGGTGTGTGTGGGGGGTGTTTTAAAGGGTCGAGTTGTCTTTAGAAGTTTCTCACCACTGGTTCGTTGCTGGGTGGTGGGGTATATTTATAGAGAGGCGGGGGCAAAGAAATTTGCCAGGAGCTTCTTTATTTCACTTATGATCAGTTCTTAACGTTCCAGGGTGATAATAGAACAGAAAATAGATTTCTAAATAGAGAAAGAGGGACCCACATAGTCTCATTCTAAAGGTTCACTGGGAGTCTAAAGGATTTCACAAAGGCAGCTCATGTAACTAGTAAACGAAACTGTGCATTTCTTGGATAGTTGAGATTGGTCCAAATTTAAAGCACATTTTCAAATCCTATATTCAAGGACACTTTATTTTAGAGGAAGGTAAGAAAGCAGATATCTTGTAATGTTTGGGTTCTTAATGATCGCAGTATCATTTGAAACTTATTTAAGCAAGCATTTTGTGTTCCTCAGCAAGTACTCTGCTTGTGAAATAAAGTATTCCTTGAGGTGACTTTCCAAACATGGCTTCCCCTCACCCCCCAGTCAGCAGCCATTCGGAATGAGATCAGCCTACATCTTGAAAATGTCCAACATTCAAAATTTTGGCTTCCATTCCCAGCTGTGACACTGATTCATAGAGATAATAAGGGAACTGCTTAGCTTGCTCATACATTAGTTTTCTTATGTATGAAGTGGAAAGTTAGTAAGGCCAACCTTCTGACAGGTGTGAAAACTTATTGATTTGATTTATACAATTCTTGAGATTCCTTGAAGAAATTCTGTTTCCTTTTCAAGAAGTCTTCTTTAATTAAAATAGCTTTTCAAATTTGTCATTCATCTGTAAAATGTAGGTGTCTTTATGATCTCTAAGATTTCTTCTCAGTTTTAACTCTTAAGGCTGGTTTTAAATTTTTTCACTTGTGATCTCAATCGGAGATGAAATTTGAAATGTTTCAGGTGTAGAAAAAACTTTTATTAAGTAGCTCTTTCTCTACCCTCAAAACAGTACAATAAAAACATGTTACTTATGCCTTAAATTCAAGTAGCTAGCTGCTAGGAGTTGCAACTACAAGAAACATAGGTAGTAAAATCTTATTGTGTCTAATTATTTGCTTATAGGTAAGTAGCTCCTCAACTTTTTACAAGAAAGTAAAGGATGATTAATTTGTTTGACTTTAAAGACCTTTTTGCTAAATAGATGATTGGGCTTTAATGCTTTTGAAAAGAATGTAAATAGTAATTCATTTTATGTACATTATTAAAAGCACACAGTAACTCTTCCATTGTAATACAAGGACATTTAGGGAATGTTTACTGACAATGAGTCATACTTTATTTTGTTTGGCTCTTTACCAAAGATAAATACATATTTCAGTAGCTACATCCAAATGCTTAGCTTTTCTATCATTTAGCAGAATGTTTTACTATAAATTGCATTTAAAAATCATTACTACTAAATCATTTTGTATCTTTATTCTAGAAAATATACTTATTTTGAATAATAGATATCCTTGCACATTTTATTTCATAGAAAATTCCTGTGATTGCTCATAATCACACCATGAGAAATTTGTTGTAAATACTGTATTTGGGGGGCTGGGGCTGTAGCTCAGTTGTACATGCTTGACTCGAATGTGTGAGGCACTGGGTTCAATCCTCAGCACCCCATAAAAATAAAGATATTGTGTGTCCATATACAACTAAAAAAAATAGTGAAATAAAGATGCTAAAAAATTCTGTATTTGGAGGTTTACTGGTGATTAGACATAAACTTACAAAAGGAACCTACTTTAGCAGCTTATGAAGTAGCTTAACATAAAAATATGGCTCAAAACAATAAAACAGTGAGCTGATAATTATGATCATGATTAGCTTTCATTTTCAGTCTTTAGATTAACATATTCTAGTAAATGATAACTACCTATATAACATAAAAAGGAACAAACTCAAAGTGAAAAAGTTATGAAAAATAATATATATGTGACCATATTCTAAACTGTAATATAAACTTAGATATTAAGTTTCTGTTATTAATACTTCTTTAATGATGCAAAATGTTAAATTTCTGTATTAGGGAAACTCAGAATTACCATGCCTTCATTAAAAAAATAGAAGTTTATTTTTCTCTCATATAATACCTAGGCCCCACCTCTTATGTAATAATAATATAATTATAATAATTTCAAGATAAGTGATTCAAGTTGGTATAGTAGTTCTGCTCTAGGTATCATTCAGATACCTTTTCTCTTAGTTTTCTGCCATTCCTAGGACATTTTCATCATCTGCATGCACAAAAATTGGATTGCAGGTATACCAGGTAAGCTCAGAGCAAGGGGAAAGAGATCTAAACAAAGTGATGTTCCTTTTGGAAAAAAAAATGAGGCAAATATGGTACAGACCATTTAGACTGTCAATTCATTGAAGAGAACTTAGTTACTAGGCCACCATGTGCCCAGGAGGTAGGGAAGATGTTTGGCATAGTTATTGGGAAACACTATCAATCACTACTTTTAATAGCCCCCCCCCTTTTCTCTCCCCTCTTCCCCCAACACCTCCAGTACTGGGAATCGAACCCAGAGTGCTCTACCACTTTTTAAAAATATTTTTTAAATTTTGAGGCAGGGTCTTACGGAGTTGTCCAGGCTGACCTTAAACTTAAAATTTTCTTGCCTTAGCCTCTGAGTTGCTAGGATTATAGGCATGTATCACCATAACTAGCACCACTTTTTAAAGATTTTAATCATAGTAGGAGCAGTGTCCCAGAAAAGAAAATAAGAATAATGTTTAATACAGTGCTAATAAGAATATTAGTAGGCTGGAAATATGGAAAGCATTAAATATAAGAATATAAATTTTGAGCTTTTTTCATAAAAAGCATTTAAAGTAATAAAAATATAAAGTTTTATGGTTTGGATATGGTTTGTTTCCCAAGGATTCATGTATGGAAGCTTGATTCCCAACATGGCAGTATTAAGAAATAGTGGGACCTTTAAGAGGTGGGCCCTAGTATAAGGTGACTTGGGGTTATTATGGGTATTACCTTTGAAAAGAATTAAGTAATTTTTCTTGGACCCCAGTTAGTTCCACAAGAGTGAACTAGAATTAAAGAGTGAGTCTGGTTCCTCCCTGTTCTTTGGCTTCCTATCTTGACATGTGATTTCTCCCTCTCACACGTTTCCACCATGATGCCATCCACTATGACATGATGCAATGAAGGAGATCCTCACCATTGCCGGAGCCATGTTGTTTGGATTTTTAGCCTCCAAAAGTAAACTAAATAAACCTCTTTTCTTTATAAAGCCTCTGATATTTGTTACAGTAACAGAAAATGAACTAACACATAAAATGAGATAAGGAAGTAGCAGTGTTGATGGTAGGAATATGAAATCTCCAGGATTCAAGCCAGATTTGGCCTTTTTTCCACATTGTCTGTGGCCTTGGGGTGTTATAGTTATAGCTACTGATTATAAAGCTCAGAGAATAATGTCCTCTTCCTGCAGTGCTTTCATAGTATTTTCTGCAGAAGACTCATCCATTGTGATTCTTTTTGAAAGATGACTTCTGTGATCATATAAGTTTGGAAATTTCTGTATTCCATATAACATTTCCTTTAAAATTCATATCCAAATTCTAAGAATTGCAACAAATAAACCTGCTTAACTTTGATTAAACTCCATTTCCCAAATTTATTTGAGGGGCTATTTTCAAAATATGAAAATCTATGATAATAGTGTTCTAAGGACTGCCATTTGGGCAAAGCTCCCTTTGATGATGCATTGCTTTAGTCACTGGGGCGGGGGGGCAGAATTACTACATATTTGAGGTTTGGAGTAATGGAAGACATGCAGACATTAGTTAGACAGCTAATTAACTTAGCAAAGTGGTATAGGTAGTACCTGTTACCTAAGAGACAGCCCTTTATTTGCACCCCTCACCCCCTCCCCACACAAAAAAACCTGGGGTGGTTTCCAATACCATTAAATCTACTGGGCTTCTCCCTAATCCACCACATGCTTCTTTATCTCCTTTCCTTCAGCTCCTCTTCTGCTGTATATCTTTTTCTTTGCCATGTTTCTTAACTCTTTCTTTAGTTCCCAAACATCTATGTGTTTGGAAATATGAAAATTCCAAATGGATTTTTCCTTCCTGTCTGTTTCTATTCTTCAATTTTGTTGGATCCCAGTTCTCCATCTCTGAGCTTCTTATTGAAATTATTGAAAGAGATAAATAATCTAATTGGCTGTTTAGCTAGTGAATCAGTTCCCTTGCAGTCAGGTTATTGAGATACGCTCACATATAATACAATATTATATTGAAATATAAATACACTATGTAAGTATTATGGGTCACATAATGCAAATGTGTCTGTAAAGTTATTCTTTTTTTGGAAAGAAAAATTGACAGAAGAGGAAAGTGAGCAGTTTCCTCCCAAAGTGACTATTTTGTAGTGTTTCAGAGTAAAATGTATGTAATAATAAGCAACATCATTTCTAACAAGTTTAACAGAATATGAAAGATGATCCATGCAGCCAAACATTTTTATACTCTCAAGATTATTTTCAGTGCTGAGCTGAAAATATTATTTTCATGCCTGTAATCCCAACGGCTCGGGGTGGGAGGTGGAGTTGAGGCAGGAGGATCCCGAGTTCAAAGCCAGTGCCTCGAGGCACTAACTAACTCAGTGAGACCCAGTATCTAAATAAAACATTCAAAAAGGGGCTGGGGATGTGGCTCAGTGGTTGAGAGCCCCTGAGTTCAATCCCTAGTACCCCCTCCCCACCAAAAAGATAAAAGAAAATAAAAGATAAAAGAAATAATATATATTTTTAAATTCTTTCTAAAACAAAATACCTATAAGCCCTATACTTTATGATTTTAATAAATCTACCTCTAAATGTTGATAACTTATAATCAACTCTGATAATATATGATTCAGGGACATTCACTTTAAAAATTGCTACATCACACAATCTTCTTGGCCTATTACAAAACATGCAATAAATTTCTGTACTTGCCTACAGGAACTCCAGACAAATTTTATGCAGAAGAGAAAGTATGTTTTAAATTTAAAAGGATTCCTTTAGTTTAAGCTATAAGGAGTTTTAAAATACAGATAGTAGCTGGACATAGTAGCACACACCTATAATTCCAGCTACTCAGGAGGCTGAGGCAGGAGGATCACAAGTTTGAGGCCAGCCTGAGCAACATAGTGAGACTTTGTTTCAAAATGAAAAATGAAAAGGGATGGAAAAGTAGCTCAATGGTAGAGTGCCCCTGGGTTCAATCCTGGTAACCCCACCCAACCTCACCAAAGTGCAGACAGTAGTTTTATAGATGTATATTACTGATTAAATGTTGATAGCTAGCTGGCATATTATCTTAGTTTGAAATATAGTGGTTATTTCTGTTTTTCTTCTTATGGTAATGACTGATTTTTTTTTTTTTTTTTTTTTTTTTTTTTTGGTACCAGGGATTGAACTCAGGGGCACTCGACCACTGAGCCACATCCCCAGCCCTTTTTTGTATTTTATTAGAGACAGGGTCTCACTGAGTTGCTAAGTGCCTCGCCATTGCTGAGGCTGGCTTTGAACTCGCGATCCTCCTGCCTCAGCCTCCCAAAGTGCTGGGATTACAGGCGTGAGCCACCGCGACCGGCGATGACTGATTTTTAATTTAGGAACATCTTGCTAAGGCAAATGATCATGCTATTGACAGAAAATCTTTAAAACCATACACCGATCAATAGTTAGAATACAAAGGCACCATCAAAAATACCTCAATGCCAAACAATATTGAGGTAAGGAAATGGAGACTTCTCTCTTAGACAAGTGTATCAGAAGTCAAATGAGAAAGCTCTCTATCAAAGTACATCCAAAAGGTCATCAGAGAATTTTCTTGACAAACTGTGAGTGCTGTGCCTATTTTTTTCTTCTTTTTGTATGACTGGTCATAATATGTTTTTAAATTATCTTTTCTACCCAGAAAGTGAAAAATGACTTTTCTTCTGATTCTTTTGCTTCTCCGAATGTATTTCCTTTTCACAGGACTTAGTGTGGGATGGCCTCAAATAGATAAAGCTGAAGTATAGCCTTAGTGACAGACATACAAAAGAATAGTGAATGGCCCCAAACTAAAACCTCTTCTCTGAGAAGAGATCAAGAGAGAATGCCATAAAGGGAGTTGGTAGATACTAAGAACATCCTAGCTATAAGAGAAAGCCTTATGAAGAAAAATTATAGATTCTCAAATTATAGGCATTGCCTATCATTTTTCTTTAGACTTGCATTTTTTTCCAAGTGATGTTAATAGGTGTCATTTGAGAAAAGCCTTTCTTGATCTAATACTTTTGGAAATGCCAGGTCATTGCAGTACTTTTCAGAGCTCCCCACCACCACCACCACTCTGATGCTAGGGATTGGACCCAGGGCATCATACATGGTAGGCAAGCACTCTACCACTGAGCTACACCCTGAACTATTTTCAGGTCATTTAATATACTTGTACACATTGTGATCCCCTGAGGTAGATATAGTGTTTTTCCCAGCCCAGAGTCCTTTTACAGAGAGGATTTTGCTATAATAATGTTCTACAGAATGCACTTTTGGAACTGATACCTTAAAGTGTAGGCAATTCCATAATTATAGAAATATATTTCAGGACCTCTTATGGTTTATTTCTCATGATTCTCTATGTCACTTTTACTAATGTTGCTAGGAGATTTCATCAAGGCTCCCTTTTTAAATACTTGATTTACTGTACGTTAGGAGACTTCTACAAGCTCTTGAGAGTCCTTTGATATTTGTCCTTCATTCAAAACTAAAAGATTTATGTTCTTGTCTGACTTTTAGCCACTTGTCAAACCTTTACACAGATCATAAAAATAATTAGTATTTGTTTTAAGCACAAAGCCTTCAAATATAAAAAGCACTAGAATATAAAGATTATAAATATAAAGCACTGGAATATAAAGAAGCAAATAGTTGAACATTCATAACTAGATGTTTTAGATATAAAAGTACTACAGAAGGGCTGGGGTCATGGCTCAGTAGTAGAGCGCTCGCCTGGCACGTGCACGGCCCAGGTTCGATCCTCAGCACCACATAAACATGAAAGCATTGTGTACAACTAAATAAATAAATAAATAAAAAGTGTCGCTGCCTGAAGCGGAAGTCGCTTGGAGCAGCGAACGCCACAGGAAAATTCGGAGGCAGGATGAAATGAAAAAAGGTCTTTTATTCTTCTCCTCTCTCCAGCTCCAGCAATCACTCCAAATGCTCTAACTCCAACCACCACCTTCTTCTTCCCCACACACACTAACGAACCTCACCCAGTTATATACATATAGCTTTAACAAGGACACGTGCTTACAGCTCGAGCTTACAGGTGCGTCACGCAGTGTTCACGGGCATACAAAGATTCTTTGAATAATGTATCAACATCAGGTGGAAACTAGAACATCTTTTATGGCTTTTTTTTTTTTTTTTTTTTCTGCATGGTTTTTACCATGCTATTTAATTCTCTATTTTCTTTTAAGCTCATGGCTTTTTTCTTTATACTAAAGCTCAAGGCTTTTTCTCTATATTTTTTATGGCTTTTGGCTGGCTACTCGGCTTCGGCTTTTGGCCGGCTACTCTGCTTCAGCTTAATTCTTAACTGGCTTCAACTGAGTCAGAGGCTATGCTCTCTTGTTTACTACTCTTTTTGCTGGTCTCAACTGAGTCTGAGGCTATACTTTTTCGTTGCTCTCCTTATTTCTTAGCTTTTCTTCTCTGCCTGCCAAGCCCGGACGGACCACCATTTGTAAGCTGCCTGTCACGGCCAGCCACGGCCGCCACAGGAGGAAAATTCTCGGAGGCAGAGTTAAGCTTTTACTACTTTTACTTCTACTTTCTTAGAGCTTAGAGAGGGAAAGAAAGACTTTTCTTAGAGTAAAGAAAGATAGAGCTTAGCTTTTCTTCTTAGCTTAGAGTAGAGTAAAGAAAGATAGAGCTTAGCTTAGAGAAAGACTAGAGCTTCTTTCTTCTCTCTTCTTTCTTCCTTCTTCTGTCTTCTGTCTTCTGTCTTCCTCGGGAGCCTCGGCCTTACTCTGACCAGTCCTCTGGAGCCTCGGCCTAACTCTGACCAGTCATTTCTCTTCTGTCTTCTATCTGGTTTCTGTAACCGCTCTGCCTACGTTCTGGCCGCTCTGATTCTTCTGACCGACCGAGTGACTGCCCGACTGTCTGAATTCTCTGTTCTCCTAACTCGGACCGCTTTCACCCGGTTATATACCTTCAGGTTTGCGGGTGCCTACAGGTGCGTCACATACATATCAGGTGGAACCCATGGCTTCCAGCTAGCTACAACAGCCCTTCCTAATTAGGGCTCCTTCAAAAAAGTACTACAGAAAGGTTTTGGGAATAGGAAAAACAGAAGTTAATGAAGCTATGTGGAAGCTAGAAAGAAATAAGGAAATAAAAAGTAGGGGTGGTGGGGAGATCCAGAATGGAGATCAGTGGGGTAGAGGAAGATGATTAGGGGGAGGGAGAGGTGGAAGGGAAGGTGGAAGTACTGGGAATTGAAACAAATTATATTCCATGTATGTCAAAATGAACCCCACTATTATGTATAACTATAATACACTAATAAAAACATTTTTTAAAGTTAATTAAGTAAATAGGTGAAATTTAAGACAAATTTTAGAGAACAAATGGCTACACACTGAAAAGAGAATCAAAAGTGGAAGAGAAGGCATAATTAATACTATAGCAGAAAATTATTGAAGGCAAAGAAAATTAGAGAAGAATTAAAAATAAAGTCCAAGAACGTGAGGAGGAAAAAACATGAAAGAAACTACAGAGATCAGCTACACTGTGGTCAACATTCTGTTTTTTTTGGTAGAAAAGTAACTTATAGCCATAGAATCTGCCAGGGATATAGAGATGATCTGATAACAAAAGTTATCATTTTTAAAATAATATGGTAAGGGGGCTGGGATTGTGGCTCAGAGGCAGAGTGTTCGCCTTGTGTGCGTGAGGCACTGGCTTTGATCCTCAGCACCACATAAAAATAAAATAAAGATATTGTGTCCACCTATAACTAAAATAATATGGTTAATATCCAGAGAATCTTTGACTTACCCAAGGCCTCATGACTTGTTGGTAGTTTGCACAAGAGCCCAGTTCTTCGAATGTTGTGTTCAGTGCTCTTTCTACTATATCAGACTTCTTGTTATGGTTGAAATGAGTTTTAATGATGTGCTATGCAGTTTCTGTCCTCAAAGTATTTCTGTTTGCATACAACCCAACTCCCTAGCTCCATAGACCCAAACCTTTAGTTTATTGCTATATTCAAAACAAAGCAAAAGGGGAAATAGCTTTACATATTAGTAACAGTACTGATAATGAACACTGACACCAAAGTGAAGAAACTTACATGAGGTTTTTGCTTCATTGGATAAGGAGAAGTGTTGGAAAGCAAATACTGGATATGGTGTTCTAAAGTTTTATAAGTACAGTGAAATAGCTTTCTAATCCTCTTTTTTTTTTTTTTTTTTTTTTTTGGTTCCAGGGATTGAACTCAGGGGCACTCGACCACTGGGCCACATCCCCAGCCCTTTTTTGTATTTTATTAGAGACAGGGTCTCACTGAGTTGCTAAGTGCCTCGCCATTGCTGAGGCTGGCTTTGAACTCGCGATCCTCTTGCCTCAGCCTCCCAAAGTGCTGGGATTACAGGCGTGCGCCACCGCGCCCGACTCTAATCCTTAAATGCTATCTTTCTTTTCTTTTCTTTTTTAGTAGCCGAAATTAACCAAGATAGTATTTTAATTGTGGAAACCTATACATTGTATTTAGCTTAACTACATACCAGGCACTAGAGTTATAAAAAATAATACTGTTTCACATTCAAAGTCCTTGCAGTGTCTGTAGTAGATAGAAAACAGGCTGCACCGCAATTAGAGAAACGACCAAAATACGCAATTTAAATAACATAAAACCTTATTACTCTCTCCTATAATAGAATTATACATTATAGAATGAGCACTCCTGGGTAATTATGGTGGCTTTGCTTCAATATCAGTTTCCAGGAATCTCTAACATTGCCATTTCTTAGCAGGCAAGAATGGGCAAAAGGATGCCTCTGCAAATGTCTTCTTCTTCAAGTAGACTGCACACATTACTTCTCAGATCCTGTGACTCAAACTAATGACATGACCACAGATAACTGCAAGAAACACAAAGGAACATAATTTTTAAGTGGGTTACTGAGTGCCAACTAAAACTTTTGGAGTTCTATTACTAAAGGAAAATAGTAGAACAGATTCTGGGGGACAGTTAGGATAGTCTTTCTTACAGACTTATTTTTTTAATATGCCTTTATTTAATTTATTTATATGTGGTGCTGAAGATTGAACCCAGTACATCACAGTTGCTAAGCAAGTGCTTTACCACTGAGCTACAACCCTAGCCCCCTCACAAATTTTAATAAAGAAAAACAATCAAATGATTACAGTAAGGAATAGTAAGTACTAAAATAAATTTCAGTGGCAAAATAGAGGGAGAAATTGCCATCTGTGTTTAGAGTGAACGCCAGTTTCAGAAGATGTATCCCAAAGAAGGTGGTGCTTGATGCTGGGACATGATGGATATGTCTGTAGTAAATGGAAAGCAGTAGGAAACAATAATAATAGAAAAAGGCATGGCTTCTAGTAAAGATAGCAGACTGAACACCTATATCTATTTTATGTTTTTTTTTCCTTGAAACTGCTAAAATCACAATGATTTTTTTTTTTTTTTTTAAACCATAAACCCTCCTGAACAAAGAGATAACAGCAACAAATTTTTGGAAGCAGGAAAGCTATTTGGGCATGGTAAATGAATGGTCAGACTCAAGAGAACTGAATTCTGGGACTGTATAATTCAGTGGTAGAGTGTATATGCATGAGGCACTGAATTCAATCTTGAGCACTGAAAAAAAAATTTTTTTTTAATGATTTCTAAACTAATGGTTGAGAAAAATCCAAAACCTACTTGATACATACCATTGACTCCTCCAAAGATTCATAAAATGGTGGCACCAGATACTCCTGGAAGTGGAGTGATAAAGGATGGATCAACTTTGGGAGGCTGAGGCAGGAGGATCGCGAGTTCAAAGCCAGCCTCAGCAATAGCGAGGCACTTAACAACTCAGTGAGACCCTGTCTCTAATAAAATACAAAAAAGGGCTGGGGATGTGGCCCAGAGGTCGAGTGCCCCTGAGTTCAATCCCCGGTACCACAAAAAAAAAAAAAAAAAAAAAGGATGGATCACTGTCAGTCTGTTTAAGAAAGATTGGATCCTCACATCTCCTTACCTCCTCTACACACCAAGTGACTTCTTCCCCCATGTTGTCAAAAAATGAAAACTAATTCTTTGAAAAGAATTAAACATAAGGCCTTTGGATGGAAGCACCAGAAATAATTGAGGTTGCAGGTCCTTTGTTTGAATATATACATGGTAGATGCCCTCTGCCCTCTTCCCCCACTTAGCTCCCAGAATGCTGGTAGTCAAGCCTTCCAGACAGGTCATTGGTGAAGTCAGTTCTGACGAATCTGACCAAGCCACAAGGAAAGTCTTAAAAGATACCAACATTGGAGTTTCTACCAACTAATTAATCATGACTGATCATCTTATAATGAGGCCTTTAGTCTCAATGGAAAATTATAAGAAATATTAGAAAATCTTTAATGTGAAACCTAGAAACAAACCAACAAGAAACTAATGGAGAAATAGAAACTTAATAAAGGAAAAAGGGAATATTTAAAAAGTAAACAAAAAATTGTCTTTTAATTTCCTCAGAGAGATAATAAAGGAAAAAATCGCAATCATAAAAAAGGAACAGGCTACTAAAAAAGAATATTCTAGCCGGGCGCGGTGGCGCACGCCTGTAATCCCAGCACTTTGGGAGGCTGAGGCAGGAGGATCGCGAGTTCAAAGCCAGCCTAAGCAATGGCGAGGCACTTAGCAACTCAGTGAGACCCTGTCTCTAAATAAAATACAAAAAAGGGCTGGGGATGTGACCCAGTGGTCGAGTGCCCCTGAGTTCAATCCCCGGTACCACAAAAAAAAAAAAAAAAAAAAAAAAAAGAAGTTGAGGCGCTAGGGTTGTAGCTCAGCGGTAGAGTGCTTGCCTAGCACATGTGAGGCACTGGGTTCAATTCTCAGCACCACATTAAAAAAATAATAATAAAGATATTGTGTCCATTTACCATCCACAACTAAAAAATTTTTTTATTTAATTTGTTATACATGCTTGCAGAGTGCAATTCCTTTCATATTACATATAAAGAGCAGTTTCCCAAGTCACTGGGTTTTTTTAAAATATTTATTTATTTGCTTTAGTTGTACACAATGCAATGCATTTATGTTTACGTGGTGCTGAGGATCGAACCCAGGCCACGCACGTACCAGGCAAGCGCTCTGCCTGAGCCACAACTGCAGCCCAGCAAGTCACTGGTTTTTTTTTTTTTGTTGTTGTTGTTGTTTTTGTGGTACTGGGGATTGAACTCAGGGGCACTTGACCACTGGGCCACATCCCCAGCCCTTTTTTGTATTTTATTAGAGACAGGGTGTCACTGAGTTGCTAAGTGCCTCGCCATTGCTGAGGCTGGCTTTGAACTCGTGATCCTCCTGCCTCAGCCTCCCAAAGTGCTGGGATTACAGGCGTGCGCCACCGCGCCCGGCTAAGTCACTTGGTTTTACACAAAGTATTTTCACATCATTTGAGTTTTTATACATGCACTCAGTGTATTGATGTCCAACTCATTCAGCCATTATTCCTATCCCCTTGCCCCATCCCCTCCCCACCTCACCTTGGTTCTATTTAACATTCCTTCATTCCTCTCATCCCTCCCTCCCTTGCCACTATAATTCAGTATCATCATAGAAAAGGAATCAATCAACCTTTGGGTTTTTGGGATTGGCTGACTTCACTTAGCATTATTTTCTCCAGCTCCATCCATTTACCTGCGAATGCTGAGTAGTATTCCATTGTGTATATATACCAAAGTTTCCTTATCCATTCATCTATTAATGGGCATCGGGGTTGTTTCCACAATCTAGCTATTGTGAATTGTGCTACTATAAACATTGATGTGGCTATGTCCCTGTAGTAAGCTGTTTTTAAGTCCTTTGGGTATAGATTGAGGAGTGGGATAGCTGGATCAAATGGTGGTTCCATTCCAAGTTTTCCTAGGAATCTCCATACTGCTTTCCAGATTGGCTGCACCAATTTGCAGCCCCACCAGCAATGTATGAGTGTGCCCTTTTCCCTACAGCCTCACCAGCATTTATTGTTTGTGTTTTTGATAGCTACCATTTTGACTGGAGTAAGATGAAATCTTAGAGTAGTTTTGTTTGTTTGTTTGTTTGTTTTTGTGGTACCGGGGATTGAACTCAGGGGTACTCGACCACTGGGTCACATCCCCAGCCCTTTTTTGTATTTTATTTAGAGACAGGGTCTCACCGAGTTGCTAAGTGCCTCGCCATTGCTGAGGCTGGCTTTGAACTCGCGATCCTCCTGCCTCAGCCTCCCAAGTGCTGGGATTACAGGCGTGTGCCACCGCGCCCAGCCAAATCTTAGAGTAGTTTTGATTTGCATTTTTCTAATTGCTAGAGATGTTGAACATTTGTTCATATATTTTACAACTAAAAATTAAAAAAAATAAAAAAGAAGCTGAGAAAATCTCTCAAAAAAAAAAAAAAAAAGGTCAAAAGACGAAGACTTCAAAAACAGGAGAAAAAAAAGATTTTTTTTTTTAAAATAAGAGAAGCAGTCCAAAAAGTTCAGTGTACACGTATTAGGCATTCTATAAAGAGAGATCTGAAAAAAACAAAGGGGAGAAATCGAAATAATAAAGAATTTATCAAATTTATATGGATAGTATAACATTGTTGCTGCCTGAAGCGGAAAACGCTTGGAGCAACGAACGCCGCAGGAAAATTCGGAGGCAGGATGAAAATGAAAAAAGGTCTTTTATTCTTCTTCTCTCTCCGGCTCCAGCAATCACTCCAAACGCTCTAACTCCAACCACCACCTTCTTCTTCTTCCCCCACACACTAACTCAGTCACCCAGTTATATACATACATATAGCTTTAACAAGGACACGTGCTTACAGCTCGAGCTTACAGGTGCGTCACGCAGTGTTCACGGGCATACAAAGATTCTTTGGATAATGTATTACTATCAGGTGGAAACTAGAACATCTTTTATGGCTCTCAGCTAACCGCAATCTTTAGCTATCTCCTTGATTATAGGCTCCTTCATAAACATAAGTGTTAAGAAATGATCTTACTAAATTACTAAAAAAATTATACTATAACAATATTGTTAAGTTCAAGGAGTGGGAACAGAAAGTGATAAGTACGTCGGTAACTTTGATAAAAAACACAAATCTAATAAAAGAGAGGAACTAGAAGGCAAAGAACACCATCTATTCAACTGACTTGGAAATAAAAGCTGAATAATTTCAGAGATAGAATCAAGTGGGAAAAGGATAAACATCAATTGTAAATTCCAGGATTTAGAGAGATATAGGAAGTCATGAAACACAGCAGTATGGAGAAATCCATACAGAAGCAGACAGCAGTCACAGAAATGGTGGGAGAATTATAACCCAAGAGAACATATCCTTTAATTATGTTAGATCATATAATCCTCTGTATGTTATATAGAAAATAAAGTAATTTTAAGGAGCTAGACATCTCATTATTGTTATGGAAACAGAAAACCAGAAAGTATTGGAATAAGTGCCTTTCCAAATAGAAAATATTCATTTTTTTCACCTGGAAGACAGTGAAGCTAGAAACCTATCTCATTAATTTGCAGACAGACTTTCAGTTTTCACACATAACTTGTTCTACCTTCCAAAATCCACTAAAAAGGACAATTTGATAGTTCTTTAGAAAATGTGGACAATTTCAACTATATGTTTATGGTGTGTGCAATTATTCAATCTATTTATCCCTCTCTGACCTTACTTTCAATATCAAAATGAGGTGAGATTTTTTTTTTATTTCACTCTTTATTCTTCAATTTCCTCAACCTGATAGGGTATGAATTTACTAGTTCAATTGTTTATTCATTTATAAATATTGGTAGTGCATATGCATATACGATTCAATTTTAAGCACTAGGGAAAGAGCATCCCCCCCAAAAGTCCTTTGCTCTAAGTTTTTGTCTTCTAATGGGAGGAGTCAGGTTATAAACAAATAAGCTGGAAAAACTATATAGGATGTCAGAATATGTTAATCATAACAAAGAATAATAGAGTATAAAAAGGCAAATAGAGACTGCTGGGGTGGTAAGAAGCATCACTATAAAATGATGATCTGTCATGAAAGGAAAATAAGAGGTGGCCACAGAGCAATTGGTTTGTGTATACGTATGGTCCATTGGGTCTTATCAGTATTATATAGAACTTCTACAATCTCAGACCAGATTTTTGATAGAAAGACCCTGAAATTATACCAACAAAAAGAATTCTGATGTTTGTTTGGAAGAATAAAGAATTACCCTAAGTTTAGCCAGGTGCGATGTCACCCACTTGTAATCTCAGTGACTCATGAGTTCAAAGCCAGCCCCAGCAACAGCAAGGCACTTAGCAACTCAGTGAGATCCTGTCTCTAAATAAAATACAAAAAAGGGCTGGGGATGTGACCCAGTGGTTAAGTGCCCCTGGGTTCGAACCCTGGTACCAAAAAAAAAAGTACCCTAAGTGTAAAGTGCCAGGTTTCAGGATCTTAGGCAGGTGTAGGGACTACTAGTCAGTAGTAATAAAAGGTATGTGAGACTTGTATTTAGTCTTTGGAAATCAGTTCTAAGGGCCAGCATTACAAGGCTAGAGAAGCAGGTAAATAAAACATCAACACAGTGACTATTCCCAGAAGGACAGTAGGAATATAATGTCATGGTGAATAAGAGGCACTCACGAGGCTAATGTACTCATAGGCTACTAGCTGCCAACAGTCTTTGGCATCCTCTAAATGCCTCTTTTACAGTTGGCCAAACCACAAGAAGGGCATTTCCAGGATAAAACATCTGGTTCATTTTTATCTAAGTCAGCAAGTGCTCAATATTTTGTTGCTCTTTTTAAAGAGTTCTATGCTCATAGCAAAGTCCATAATAACATACAAGGTATATGTAGAGAGATATATAGATATAGATAGATAGTACATAATATATATAAAACTTTGCCACTTACATTTAAATTTTTACTTATAAGTGACTACTATAATATTGAGCATTCGAATACCTATAGAATTTGTCTTTCATATGACAACAGCATATTGTTTTCTGTGCCTTTCAGGAAACTAGATAACTTACCTGAGATATCATTTACATTTTTTAGAATCTCAGTAATCATATCATTTGTGTTGAAAAGATTACAAATTCCCTGCTGGGTAGTTGGTGCACATCTATAATCTCAGTGACTTGGGAGACCGAGGCAGGAGGATCAGAAGTTCAAGGCCAGCCTCAGCAACTTAGTGAGGGCCTAACCAACTTAGTAAGACTGTGTCTCAAATTAAAAATAAAAAGGGTTGGGGATGTGGCTCAGTGATAAAGTGAGGGTTCAATCCCTAGTAAAAGAAAAGATTACAAATTCCCTAAGGTATGTCATTCACACTTGATTGCATTAATCATATATTAAGTAATTCTTTGTAAATGTGTTGCTGAAAGTTCGGTCCTTATCCCCAATGCCAATCCAATAATGAGGACACGGTTTTAAGAAAAAGAAAAGAGAAGGTTTATTGCTTTACTAGCAAAGGAGAAACACAGGGGACTCCTGTCCCAAAGGCTGTGATTCTGCCCATCAGCAGGAACAGGGGGGTTTTAAGAGGTGGTTCAAAGATTATATTACACTTGTTCTCTGTCTGGAGTTTTAATTCACTTGTTCATTTAGGAGATAGTCATTTCCAAGATCTTCTGGTGCCATTCCCAAAGTCTGAATTATTTCATTCCTATGGTAGGTATGTATTTAGGGATGGATAAATCTGCCTAAAACAGGGAAGAAAAGCAATCCTGTTTCCCCTGACATTAGGGAGGGGGAGAGATTAGGGAGGAGCAGGGAAAGAGGAAGAGAAAGAAAGTCCATTTTAAAAATAAGTTGCAGTGGTAGAGCAGCAAGGGTTATATTCAAAGTATAAAATAGACCACTGTTACAAATGTAAGCAAACTCTGGTGCTGTCTCATAATCACTTGTCTATATATTATTTCAGGGGAAAAACATTGAAGAGAGGAAAATTAAACAACTAAAATTTTTCATATAAACAAGACAACCATTTTTCTTTTCTGTTATTCTGAAGCAATACATGTGTTAAAATGAACTTTGTGGATGAATAAAGAAAACAAGCTACATACACACCATGGAATATTATTGAGCCATAAAAAGAAGGCAACCCTATCATACACTATAATACAGATGAACCTTCAGGACATTATGTTTAGTGAAATAAGCCACTCAAAGAAAGATAAGTACTGCATGATTCCACTTATATGAGGTAAACAAGTAGTCAGACTTAAAGAAGCAGAGTAGAATGATGATTGTCAAAGGACAGGAGAGGAGGTCTGTTCAGTGGACATAAAGTTTTAGTCACGCAAAATGAGGAATTGATAGAGATCTGCTATACAACACAGTGCTTATAGTTAACACTACCATGCTGTACACTTAAAAATTGTTAAGTGGATAGATCTCACACTATGTTTTTCACGATTTTTAAATTAACTTTTCAAGCTGATTCTTACCATAAAAATTATACATATTTATTGGGTACCATGTGATATTTTGATATGTGTATACATTTTTTATGTTTAAATTAGATTAAACATATCTGTGTCCTCAAACATTTGTATTTCTTTATGGTGAAACATTCAAAACCCTTTCTTTTGGTTTTTGAAATATATAGTACATTACTATGATCTGTTTTCACAATTAAAAAAAAAGAATTAACTATGGTCTTGTAAAATCTATGTTGAAAATTATAAAATATTAGTATCCTTGTTTTGTACCATTTTTTCCTTACAAAATCTATGCTGACTTTATCAGTTAGATCTTTGACTGCTAGCAACAAAACCAACTTGAGGACTGTAATCAAAAGTGAAAGAAACAAGAAACATGTTTGAGTCACAGAGACTTGTTAGAAAGCTGGAGGATCAGGCTTAAAATGAACCAAAAGATCCCATGAATTCTCAGCCTCAGAACCACAGGAAGTCTGTGTGGTCCTCATGATGTTATTGCCCCTTTTTCTGCCTACTTACCCACTGCCATAAGAAGCCCCACATGGCCAGTTGGCAGCCTCAGCTGCTAATTCAACAGGGTCCTCCAGTGAAAGCATTTCTCCCTTTCTTATGGTTGGATATGCAGTGTCCCACCCAAAAAGCTCATGTGTGAGTCAAAGCAGGAATGTTCAGGGTAAAATGGTTGGATTGTGAAAGTTGTAACCTAATTAGTCAATTAATCTACTAATATGGATTAACTAATGGTAACTGGACATCTGGGGTGTGGCTAGAGGAAGTTAAGTCACTGGGGCATGACTTTGGGGGTTTATATTTTGTCTCTGGTGAGCAGAGCTCTCTCTCTGCTTCCTGGTTGCCATGTCCTAAGCTACTTTCCTCTGCCACACCCTTTTACCATGATGTTCTGCCTTACCTAGGGCCCATAGCTACAGAGTTAGCCAACCACAGAGTGAACCTCTGAAACCATGAGACAAAATAAACTTTTCCTCCTCTAAATTGTTCTTGTTGGGTCTTTGGGTCAGAGCAACAAAAACGCTGACTAAAACATCCTGGAATACTAAAACCGTTATATCAGCAAAGTTTAGAGTCACAAGGATTAGATACAACAAAAATTTTCAGTGACTCATTAAGTGCAATTGTGAGAGGCACCATCACCCCATACTTTCACCCTTTGCTTCCCATACTACAGCTTCTATTATGAGGGAAAACACCACTTACTATATTGGTCTACTTTAGAATGTGTACATCCCAAAGGATTGGGCCAACATCTTACAAGGTGTCATCCCTTGGACATGGACATAAATCAGTCCTATTAACCCATTCAGTTTTATAGGGCCATATGTCCCTAGGTGATAGTGACATGATAAGATCAATGAGTCCCTTGGCATCAGCCCTTTTCCCTGTCTCTGCCAGTTTTAAATGAATTCTTTAGTTGTTAGCAACATGTAGAACATCATAACTGTATATAATGCATTCCTAAATTCACGGATGGTGTTGCTAGCATGGCCTGATTCCAGATTAAATACCTTACAATGAGGATGTGTCAGTGTCCACTCCATGAGTAAGGCACCACATCCAAGTTATCTAGCTACTGGAAAACTGGGTAGTAAGCAATTGATAGTCTAGGCTAGCCTAGGTAAGAGAAAGTCTCTACTGAGCACAGCTTCCCTCTCTGTACCATGATTATTTTAAGTTCAAACTGGAGTGACAATACTAACTACTATAGGACCATTCTGTTCTACCAATTATTAAGAACTCCATTAAGTGGCTTTTGGTAAGCATTCACATATGATACAAATATTGATATACTCTAGACTCATGCTTCTTCCTCAAATTACTAGTCCTCCAATCATGTTTTGTTGTTGTTGTTGTCTTGGTTGTTTTTTTTTTTTAATATTTCTTTTTAGTTATAGGTGGGCACAATACCTTTATTTTATTTATGTAGTGCTGAGGATCGAACCCAGGGCCTCACACATGCGAGACGAACACTCTACTGCTGAGCTATAGCCCCAGCCCCTGGGGGTTTTGTTTTTTAAACATATTGAGCCCATTAGCCTCTACTCATGATTTGGGGTGGATATTTACCTACATGCCTCCATCCCTTCTCTGGAAAAAATAAGCAATAAGTTGTACCACTAGAAGTCCCACAAGTTGGAGAGTTTCTCTTTTCCACAATCTTCAAGTTCACCATAGAGAGGAGCTCGACTGATGCTAATGTGTATTTTTAGAGCCATTTTGTAAGACTGACTTGCATATTTCTTCTTCAAATATAGGGAAATCGAGTTATGGCTGTGGGTTTAGAGGGTGATGTATAAGTCTTGTTGCTCCAGGTCTGTTCAGGTCCCACCCTATGTCCTGCCTGTATATATGACTTCTGCTTGGTGATGAAGCTCCAGCCTGGTGAATCAGAGAACACCCAGCTCCTGGTGAGCATTCAGATTGCAAGGTCATTTGATGTTCTGTAGCCAGGCATTTACTCTCTATCAAAGTCAGGTTATAAACCAAGACTGTTTTTCAGAAGCACAATAGCCTTTGCAAAAAGCATAACTTTATTCCAAAATGCCACTCCTATAATTGTCCAGTAGAGATTTCTGTGGGCTTAATTGAACATCCCAATCTGCTGTAGGCACTTTATACAGCTACCATTAGATCTGATGGCCCATGACCCAAATGGCAAATTGCTTTCAGTATAGTTTAGACCAACCAAGGGAACTTCTCGTTTTCACTCCTCTTAAAGCTGGTAGCCTTTTGGGTCACCCACTTAGTGGGTCAGAAAAGCACATTTTACTATACAAGTTTCCTCCCAAATTAAAAAAGATCCACCAGGTATTATGTACCTTTCTTTTTGTAGGTAATTACCTAAGATATTAAATTTATCTTTTTGTTTTCTTCAACCTGCTCCTGATTAAAGGGGATCTTCACTCTTGAAACAGCAGAGATTGCTGGCTACTATAGTTTCATGGGGCATGTGTTTCCAAATTTTTATTTGGTTACCCTCCTCTAACATGATATGCTCATAGCAATTCAGTGACCTTGGTGCGAGAATACAAGCCCACACTACTAATGGATCTAATATTGGACAACTTTCTTTTTTGTATTGCTGTTATCCTTTTCTCTCAAATTTCCTTATTCTGTCATTTCTCCTATTTCCCCATCAGCTATGTATATGACTCTGACCAAATCAACTATTCATTCATTCACTAAGATGGATTGAGTATCCACCATGTGCTAGGCACTTGAAAACCACTGGGTATTCAGCAATGAGCAAACTAGATATGGCACCTGCATGTCTGTCACAATTAACAAGCCAGAAGCATGGATGCAGAAAATGGAAAGAAGGAAGAAAAGATGCTTTGCCAGAGTACTAACCTTGAACACACAGTAATCCTGCACCCTGACCTGAGAATTAGACTCTAACCAAAGAGAGCAGCCGTTTGTCTTCTATAGAAGAATTCATAAAAGGGCTAAAGTGTTCCTCCAGTTCTCTTTTGTACAGAGAACAGTTTAATGGAAATTACACTTCTTCCTGGGATAGAAGTCTAAATGTGAAAAAAGAGGGAGAAAAGTTTCTCTTAACACTAACAGTATTCCTCAGCAGTGTTGAATACCTACTTGGGATTGCCTGTAATTAATTCATACTGACACCCATCTGCCTGATTGAGTGATATTCCCTAGAAACTTTCAACTGCATGATGGACTGATCAAGAGATAGAATTTTCCCAGATGAGTATGTTACAGGGAGAAGGGCTTGGGATTTGAGCAGTTTTCATACAGTGATGGTAATGACAGAACCTAAAATATGGAAAAAGGTACAGATAGGTGGATATTAGTGATATAAAGTGATAGAGTTGGTTAGTGGATTACAAATCTTGAAGAAGTCAAAGAATTATTATGGTAAAAATATGCAGGCAGGCAGTGAGGTTTTGATTGAAAAATAGATTGTGAATTTGCAGTCTTGCAGATGGTGAATGTTTCTGATGATGAGAAAGGAAGAATGTAAGGGAAAGTTCATGAGAGGAAGTCAAGAGACTAGGAGATGACATTGGACAGCTCATCCAAATGGATGTTGAAATCAGTAGGCAGAAGGACAGGAACTGAAAAAGAAAAACAAAGTAAACTGCTAAAATCTTTAGTGCATGGAGAATGACCAAGCATTTGGTGGATGACAAGCCAGATGGCATAAGCCTCAAAGGAAAAGGGGATTTTTTTTTTTTTTTTTTTAACAGTAAGGGTTTGGAGGGAATAACTCTCTGGATGTGGTATTGAGGAAACATAAGCCAGCCCTTCCTGATCCTACAGAATAAGCAACAGGAGTGTGCTGCGGAGAAAGCAAGTTTCAGGAGTTGGAGAAAACATTTCGAGGAAACTATTCCTCTGGAAATGAAATAATATTTGCTGATAGTGTAGCCTTCAGAGTATAGAAAAACAAGCAGATTTCTTTTATAATCAAAACCAGGGGCTAGGAGTGTGGCTCAGTAGCAGAGTATATACTTTTTTTTCCTTTAAGTCATCCATTCATTCAGTGAGGCTTTCAAAGCCCAGAAGGAAATAAATATAAAGTAACATTCACAAAAACTATTGTCACTTTTAAAGAATTGTTACTTGGCACGAATTCTTAAGTTTTGTTTTTTTGTTTTTTTTTTTTTTGTTTTTTTTTTTTTTTTTTGGTACTGGGGATTGAACTCAGGGGCATTCTGACCACTGGGCAACTGGGCCACATCCCCAGCCCTTTTTTGTATTTTTATTAGAGATAGGGTCTCACTGAGTTGCTAAGTGCCTCACCATTGCTGAGGCTGGCTTTGAACTCGCGATCCTCCTGCCTCAGCCTCCCAAGTGCTGGGATTATAGGCGTGCGCCACTGCGCCCGGCTTCTTAAGTTCTTTAGTGGGAGAACCACCTACCTTTTAAGTTCTGTTCCCTACCTCTTCAAAATACCTTCTAAAGACGTAAAGGAGGAGTAAAGGAGGAAGGTCCAGGGGAAAAAAATTTCCTCATTACCACTGTAAAACCTCCCTTTCATGTTCAAGTTTTCTATCTAAAGGCCTGCCCTTCCCCCAAATGATCAACAGCAGGGATGCCCTATTGTTTCAGGGAAAACCTTATCCCATGGACAATTATATTTGAATCTGAAGCCACACCTAATGGGGATCAGAATTCTACTTTCATTTTATTTTATTTTATTTTATTTTATTTTATTTTATTTTATTTTATTTTTTTGTGGTACTGGGGATTGAAGATTGAATTTGGGTTAGGTAAGCACTTGACCACTGAGCTACATCTCCAGCTCTTACAGGTCAGAATTCTAAACATAATATCTAGGCTCAGACAGAGAACTTGGAGATCAGGTTATTACATAGAAAATGTCAGATGTTGGGCTGGGGCTGTAGCTCAGCAGCAGAGCGCTTGCCTAGCAGTGTGAGGCACTGGGTTTGATCCTCAGCACCACATAAAAAATAAATAAAATAAAGGCATTCTGTCCATCTATAACTACAAAAAAGAAAATGTCAAATGTCATATTAAGACCTTTTATTCCAACTATTAATAAGGATAGTTTTTATAGAGTGTATTACAAATATTTTGCTATAGGATGATTTTCCAACTATATTCCAAATTTGATTTCCAAAATTAAATACCATGGACTAGAAAACATGGTATTTCCTACATGTGTAAGACATGCCTCAGTGTACTACATAAGCATTTCAATATTGAGTTTTCAACCACAAAAGGCACACTGTAGAAAATTATAGTAAAGTAAATTAAATTTGGAAGAGGGTAAAGTAATGCAGACTTGGTGCTGAATAAATTAAAGCTTTCAGTCTAAGAACACAGCCTTAATTAGGTTTCTCTTACGACACTGCACATCTGCCTAAATTCATACATATAAAGATGAAGTGGCAAAACAATAACAAATTAACTATCCTGTGGAAATAAAAAACAGCAACAACTTAAATGAACGGCATTATTCATAGCCTGCTAAAGATTGTGGGAGAATTTTTTTATTGGCAATTACTGTGCAGTAATGTAATCCTCAAGAATATTGTTTTAGAGCTGGGTGCACACCTGTAATCTCAGCACTTGGGAGGCTGAGGCAGGAGAATCGAGAGTTCAAAGCCAGCCTCAGCAGTGGTGAGGCATTTAGCAACTCAGTGAGACCCTCTCTCTAAATAAAATACAAAAAAAGGCTGAGGATGTGGCCAAAAAAAAAAAAGAATAGTGTTTTAGAAATAGTTATTTGATTATCTATTAGGAATTATGTGGAGAAAGTGGGAGGCAGGAGAAGTGGAAAAGTGAGGTAAAATACTTTCTTCACACTCTGACAACAAAAGTATTTGTGGTATTGGTTCATTGAACTGAACTGTGGCTTCAGCAATAACGATAATGAAGATATATGAAAGTTGGAGAATAGGAGAGCACCAGACAATCCACTGGCACTTCACAAAGATCTTTGTGCCTCAAGCAAGTAGTCAGATGGGTTTATGAGAAGCATTGGCAACTTGGAAAACACACACACACACACACACACACACACACACACACACAATCCCTAACTCACAACGCTTAGCACTTTCCCTCTCCAAGATGATTAATTAATCCAGCATAACAAACATTTAATGACATCTGTATTTGCTAGGCAACATGATTGTTAGGTACGCACATTTTAAAAAATTATTTTTTGACCCTCAAGGAGCTTGGAATTGAGTAGGAGATATACGAGCAAATCTAGTCAGCACATAATGAAATTTGATATAATCATGAGGGCAGTGTAACAACAGTTCAATGGAAATAAGAGAAGGAGTGCCTACGACAGAGGTCAGAGGCAGGGAAGGCTTCCCAGGTGATATAATTCCTGAGCTGACTATTGAAGGAGAAATAGGAGTTTGCTAGACGGAAAAGGGCTAGAAGGCATGATAGGCAGAGAAAACAACATAGGTAAGGGCAAGAAACAAAAACTCAGTGCTGCCTTGCCATGTCACCTCATAATTCAGCCAGGAAACAGATGGCACAATAGTAGGTTAACTGAAAAGAGTTGAATAAAGTGACTATTTCCAGAGATGTCAGAGTCAGGGGCAGTAACAAAGGATGGTGAAACATCCAGGGAATAGTAACAGTGTGAGGCCATTAACCACCTGGCTGGAAGAAACAAGGAAAGAGAGTGGTACTATCAAAACTTGGTGACAGCTGCAGCCATGGGAAAGGGACTACCCAATAGGAACCTTGACCAGAAGCAGAGGAATACAACCACTGCTGTGCCATGCCCAACAGAGACAAAGGAAAGAATAGATATCCTTATTTTCCTTTCCTCCAGTCCCCATTGGCTGATCCTCAGGGCAAGTCCATCTGGAGAGCTTTCTCCAAAGGCCAGATTGCTGAAACCGAGAAAAGAGTGGAGACTAATCCTTGGAGGGGCAAACTGAGAATCATTAGCATACCTCAGATTCATATCCCGGGTCCAAATAACTTCCTGTTTCTTGAATAGGTATAGCATAGGCATATACCTGTAGCTAATAATTGAAACACGTTTTCCGTCTTAGTACAAATTTCCATAGAATGGGAGGCTTAACCAACAGAATTGTATTTCTCACAGTTTTGGAGGCTAGAAGTCCAAGATCAGAGTATCAGCATGGTCTGGTTCTGGTGATGACCCTCTTCTGGGTTGCAGACAGCCATCTTTTTGTGGTAGCTTACGTGGTAGAAAGAGGACTAGAGAGTTTTGAGGTCTCTTTTATAAGGGCATTGATCCCATTCATAAGGGCCCTTCCTCATAACCTAAATTATATCCTGTTGCTGCCTGAAGCGCTTGGAGCAACGGAGCCGCGGGAAGAACTTCAGAAGCAAACTGGAGACAAACAGCTTTTTATTCTGATAACTTTTCTCTCTGGTTCTATCAACAACTAACTCACGCCAAACACACCACTAAAATGGCGCTGACCCGATCAGCAATTTCGGCCAAGTCACTCGAGATCCCGCAACAAAATCCCGTGAGACTACGGGTGGCGACAATGGCCAAATCTCCATGGCTCATAGTCAACTGCAATTCAAGCCAATCCCCAAACAGGGCTCCTGCATTTCCCCCTTTTTGTTTTAAAAGAGGTAATGCTCTAGGACATCTATGTGCAACCAACATTCTTACCCGTCATCGGATAATCAAGGCTGTGCCCTTGACTCCTGTCTTAGGTTGATATGTCGGCCACATGAGACTGTCCCGTGCGACTGTGCCTGTCTTAGGTTGTCCCCCTCTGGGGATCTTACCCGTCATTGGCTAACCAGCCATCCAATGGAGCCCTTTAGGATTGACTATATATGATGACTAACAGCCGTCCAATTGTGAGGAGATGTTGTGGCTTTAAGGCGACAAGCCTTTTGGTGATGAGCCAAATTGCATAGCATATCAAATTGTTTAAACAAATCAGCTGCCCTAAGTTCCATCAAGTAACACACTGAATTCTCTAGACAAATACCCGCAAGGCATTGTCCCGTAAAGTCCCAAACAATGAAAGATCAAAATGTCCATTTGTTATAACATGTTGATGTAGGAGGCCCCATGCATGTAGAGCAGAGGCCACACTGTTGGTGAGGTTGTTTGATGTTTGAGCAGCAGACGTCTTTTTTATGTTTAGACAATGCCACCGGCAAATCTTCAGGGCCCGCTACCTAGAAACTCAAGCATCAATTATTAAAGGAAAGGCAGTGCTATTGCAGCACTGAGTCAAGAGGCGAGTTGTCAAACTACAAAATAGAATAATTAGATTAGAAAATTAAAGTTGATTTTTGTTCACACACATCGCTGGTTGAGCTTTTACAAACATAAGTTGGAAAAATATCATATTTAGAACAAAACAAAGAAAGACTGAGGGTAATTACTGCATTAAAGATAGATTAAAGAAAAGGTAAAGGCACTTTAGAGAAATAATTTGTTAGCTGGAACCCTTGAGTCTCTGTATACAGAGCAATCTTTTACCTGTTGAGATAATTGAAATTAATGAGCTATTAAACAAATGAAGTTAATAACAAATAAACAATCTTAAGTCAAAACACCAAAATATCAGGTTATATAGCACTAGTCATATTGTTTGCTAAAGAGAAGTCCCAGGGACACCTATAAATCAAAATTGAAAGTACCTTCATTTATAAAATTATTTACCTAAATTGAATACTCTTAACCTAAAATGAATTAAAGTTATTTGGATCCATATATATATATATATTCTTTCTTTTTCATAAGCGCTTTGTTCTATGTGACGTCACACTGGACAGACAAACAAACATACAAACATATATTTGTGACGTCACATTAACATGAAATGTAGACAAATGTACAGACATAAAGACATGTATAAAAAGAAAAAAAAAATACAGTTGTGTGCACACTAAAGAGAGATCTCCTTGTCCCGGCCGGGAGAAATGACACTTAAGTTGTGAAATATTTTGAAGGACTCTTTTGAGGGAATCATTCTATACCTTCATCTTGGTCCTCTTGATTTTGTACCTTTTTTATTAATCTTGATTCTTCAATAACTTCATCTTGATCATTTTGATGTGGTACCTGTTTTATTAATCTAGATGGTATCCATATTGGAGAGGATTCGTCTTTTGGAAAAACACAAACAGATCCTCTTCCCCAAATTAATACTGGATCTGGACCCTTCCATGTACCTGAAAGAACATCCTTCCAGTAAACCAAAGGTTTATGTTGTTGGTGTGGATTCCAATGTCTGTCTCCAGCAGAATAACCATTAGAGTCTAAAGTTAAAAAATTTAAGGTAAACAGGGCAACTGCCAATCTGTCCTTAGGACTTTTCCAATTTCCTTCTTTTTGTTTTAATAACATAATTTTCAGTGTGTGGTTTGCTCTTTCAATAATGCCCTGACCCTGAGGATTGTATGGGATGCCTGTTTTATGGGATATATTGAATTTTGCGCAAAACTGTTTGAAAGATGAGGACGTATATGCGGGGCCATTATCTGTTTTAAGCATTTTGGGGATGCCCAATGCAGCAAAAGCTTGCAAACAATGAGATGTAACATCTTTAACTTTTTCTCCAGAATGTAAGGAAGCAAAAATCATGCCTGAACATGTATCTATGGTCACATGAATAAATCGCAATTTTCCAAAACTTGGCTCATGAGTAACATCCATCTGCCACAAATGATTGGGCATTAATCCTCTAGGGTTAACGCCGAAATGAGGATTGGGCAAATGTGTCATACAAGATTTACAATCTTTTACAATTGTTCTGGCTTGCTCCTTTGTGATTTTAAACCTACGTTGCAAGGTGGTGCTGTTGACATGAAACTGGGAGTGAAATAAAGTAGCTTGTTGTAGCGCTGAAAGTATAAATACTGTTTTTGTAAGTTCATCAGCCTTTTGATTACCTTCATGGAGGGGACCAGGCAAATTAGTATGTGCTCTAATATGGCCTACGAATAGAGGTTCTTTTCTTGCCCACAAAAGTTTTTGTATTTGATAAAACAATTTAAAGGCTGGAGTATGAGGTGCTATTGGTCCTGCTAACTCTAATTTTGGGACGGCTTGTACAATATAGTGGCTATCTGAAAAAATGTTTACGGGCTGGTCCCTAAAATTTTCCAGAGCTCTTACCACAGCTTCCAGTTCCACTAGTTGAGCTGATTTGTGTGCAGTTATGTAAGTCATATTTTCTTTTTTAGTGACTACTGTAGCAGTACCATTTGAGGACCCATCTGTAAATACATTAAATGCCTTAGGAATAGGTTGATTTTTTATTACCTGTGGAAATATAATAGGATGATTAATACAAAAAGATAATATAGGGGACTTAGGAAGATGATTATCAAAATTTGCAGAAGTAGAGCATTTAGCTATAGCCCAATCATTATCATTGAAGCATAAGTATTCAATCTGTGATGATGAATAGGGAGTAATAATAGTAGCAGGGTGAATGCCAAATATTTTAGTAGAAGTCTTAAGTCCTTGAAGAATAAGTTTAGCCACCATGGAGGTATAAGATTCAATTATACTTTTAGGAGAGACGGGCAAATGTATCCATAATAAAGGCCCTTGTTGCCAAAATACTCCTGTGGGTGTATATTGTGAAGAAATAATAATCAACATCAGCGGTTGAGTTAAATCAAATCTATCACAATGAGCTCCTTCGATGGCTTTTTCTACTAACTTTAAAGCTTTCCTAGCATCAGGAGTCAATGTTCGTGGTGAAGATGGATCAGGATCTCCACGAAGGATGTCAAATAAAGGTTTTAGTTGGCCAGTAGTGAGATTTAGTGTAGGGCGAAGCCAATTAATGTCTCCCAGTAGTTTTTGGAAATCATTGAGGGTGGTCAAATGTTCTTTATTTATTAAAATTTTTTGGGGTCTAACAAAAGTATCCATGATTTTAAATCCTAAATATAATATGGGAGATCTGGTTTGAACTTTTTCTTCTGCTATATATAATCCATATTTTTTTTAAATTTTCTACCACATCACTGAATATATTAAATAAGATTTTTTGATTAGGGTGGGCCAATAAAATATCATCCATGTAATGTAGACACATGAGGTTTGGATATTTATTTTTAATGGGTTGGATAGCCTTGTCCACATATATTTGGCATATGGTGGGGCTATTAGCCATTCCCTGTGGTAAAACCTTCCATTGATATCTCTGATCAGGGCCATTATTGTTCATAGAAGGAACTGAAAAAGCAAACCTGGGGGCATCCAGAGGATGTAGGGGAATAGAAAAGAAGCAATCCTTTATATCAAGAGTAATAAGATGGAAATTTTTTTGGAATAGCTACGGGACTAGGAAGTCCAGGTTGAGTAGGCCCCATAACTTGCATGGTTTTTTATTGATTTGTCTAAGATCATGTAACAATCGCCATTTTCCTGACTTTTTCTTGATCACAAATATGGGGGAATTCCAGGGAGAAGTGGAAGGTTCTATATGACCTGCTTCTAATTGTTCCTGAACTAATTGGTGGGCCGCTTGTAATTTCTCTTTAGATAGGGGCCACTGAGGGACCCACACTGGCTTATCAGAAAGCCATGGTATTTTCAAAATTATTTTCTCAGTGGCCCCGAAAAAAAATATCTTTTTCCTTTATGACAATGATTACTTTTAGGGTTGAGATTACTCTGTACTTTTTGATAATGAGTTCTTTTATGGTTAAGATTACTCTGTAGGTTTTCACATTTAACATCTGCAGGCTTGGTTGCAAGGTGTACTCCCATTTGTTGCAAAATATCTCTTCCCCATAAAGTAACCGGTAGATTAGGTAAAACATAAGGCTGAAATGTTCCTTTATGGCCTTCATCATCCTCCCATTTTAAAATTACTGCACTTTTATCTGGGAGGTTATTATATCCCAAGCCTCTTAAACTGGTTGAAGCTTTTTGCAGAGGCCAGTGCTTGGGCCATTGGCGTAAATTAATAATGGAAGAGTCAGCTCCAGTATCTATTAATCCCTCCATTTCTATTCCTTGGATTTTTATTTTACACATAGGCCTCCTTGAACAGTCTCGAACCCAGCAAGCCATGGGACTTGAGTCAGTGGAACAAAATCCTCTATTGTTCCCTTCTTGAGGCATACCCATTTTAAATGAATTATGTAAATTGGGAAGGAGAAGCAACTGAGCAATTCTACCTCCTTGATTAACAGAAGTTATACTTTGGGGTGAGCTAAGCATTATTTTTATTTCCCCTTTGTAGTCTGAGTTTATTACACCTGGGGTCACTTGCAAACCTAATAAGCTTTTAGGACTACGCCCGATAATAAGTCCTACAGTCCCTGAGGGAAGAGGTCCCCTGACTCCTGTGGGAATCAGTTGAACCCCCATTTCAGGTGTTAACACTATTCGGGCAGTGGAACAGAGGTCTAATCCTGCATTTCCTCTTGTTCCTCTGGCGAGGGAGTGGATGGGTAGTAGGGATTGTGTCGGGGAAGCATCTGAGTGGATGCTTGAGGATACTCCTTCTGCAATGCCCCGTACATTTGTGGGCCCCGGGGTACTGGGCCCCGTGCCCCGTTTTTTGAATTCCTGAACAAAGGATTTCCATGGATGTCAAATTTTGAATAGCATTTATTGACCCAATGATTTCCCTTTTTACACCTGGGGCAGCGGCCTGGGGCACGGTATGAGCTTGATCTTATTTCTCTTTTGGGATTTTGCCTAGAATTGCCTGATTGATTATAATATCTACGTTTAGCCTTTGTGAAATTTCGAGAGGAAGCACCTCTCATTGAGGCTGCAATCACATTTCCTGTGACAAAGGCGCCATTTATATCTTTACATAGTTGTATATATACGGAAAGATCCTTTTTAGTTCTCCATGGCCTGATGGCTGCTTGGCACCATTTATTTGCATTTTCATAAGCTAATTGAACAACTAATGGCATAGCTTGGTCAACATCTGCAAACACACTACCTGCAGTTCTCAAAAGTCGATCAGCAAAGTCGGCATACGGCTCATTAGGTCCTTGAATCACTTTTGACAAGCTACCTTGTAGATCCCCAGGTCCTTGTACAGTTTTCCATGCCTCTAAGGCAGCTGCATTTATCTGAGCATATATATCTGGGTCATAATCTGTTTTAGCCTGTAAGTCTGCGAATTGCCCTTCTCCTGTGAGCATGTCTATATTATAGTTTTCAAACCCTGCAGCCGCGTTTCTTTTAGCCGTTTCTATACAAAGTTCTTGGAATTGCGATCGCCAAACCAAGAATTGCCCCCCGCTTAATGTTGCTTTACATAGACTTTTCCAGTCTGAGGGGGTTAAGCTAAAGGTGTTAAGGGACTCCAGCATACTCAACGTGAAAGGAGCTTGGGGCCCATAAGTCATTACTGCCTCTTTGAGATTTTTTATTGTTTTGAAATCTACTGACTGATGGACACTCTGTCCATTTTTCTTTTCAAATGCTGGCGGTTCCCAATGTATCTGTGAGTTGTCCTCGAGAGCGCATAAGCGATCAGAAAGACTTTTTATTTCTGTTTCTAGGGTATGCAAATGCCTAGTAATACCCTTCGTATTTTCTGTAATGGATTCCACCCATGGGGGAGTAGAGGACACAAGTGACTCCTCTGCCTGACGGACCTTTTTCTCGGTCTTTTTAAATTTCTTTTTCCTCATTTTCTCAGGATCACTTTTACTAGATTCCTCACCACTGCTAATTTCACTGACAGCAATATCCTGAGGCCCAGGTTCCAGTTAGAGCAAGTATCCTTCAGCTTTCGCCAATAACTCCCGAATAGCTTTAATAGCTTGGATTTTTGTCATTTTTGGGTCTCTTCTAATACTCTCTTTACTGGTCTCAGTTGGCCCAGTGGAATCTACACTTTTTTGATCACTTTCACTTTTGTCTATATACTCCTCACTGAGAACAGAGTCAGGTATATCAAGGAGTCTTTGCATAGCCTCTATCACTTGGGATTCAGTTATATTCGAACCCATCTTTAGAGACCTTTCAGTTCTTACCTGTCCGCTCCGAAGTTCCCCGTACGGGCCGCCACCTGTTGCTGCCCGAAGCGCTTGGAGCAACGGAGCCGTGGGAAGAACTTCAGAAGCAAACTGGAGACAAACAGCTTTTTATTCTGATAACTTTTCTCTCTGGTTCTATCAACAACTAACTCACGCCAAACACACCACTAAAATGGCGCTGACCCGATCAGCAATTTCGGCCAAGTCACTCGAGATCCCGCAACAAAATCCCGTGAGACTACGGGGTGGCGACAATGGCCAAATCTCCACGGCTCATAGTCAACTGCAATTCAAGCCAATCCCCAAACAGGGCTCCTGCAATATCCCAAAGGTCTCACCTCCTAACATCATCACATTAAGGATTGGGATTTCAACATAAAAGTTGGGGGAGGGGAACACTACATTCAGTCCATAATACTGCCCTTGTTTTTTTTTTCTAAACTGTCGGGGGTGGGGGCAGGGGGTTGCTGAATTACATGACAGGCTGAGATTCTTAGGATTCTATTTGCTGTGCAACCTCTGCCCTTCTCTAGTCTTTTTTATATGCCTGTTTTTACCTATAATGATGCAATAATTATGCTATCAGATATTTTAAAACATAATCATAAGATCGTGTGAGATGACATACTTTATCCATCTAAAAACATTAATGTTCTGTCAGTGTATGAAATAGGTTTGCATGTTAGTCTTATAGAATATTTTGTTCACTTGAGACACTTTATATTTGATTTGTAAATTCTAGTTAAAATCACATTAAGATATCTTCAAATTTTATTATAGTACTTCATTGTTTGAAGGAAAGGAAAATAATATGTTGTCCTTATATAATCCTTTTTCTCTTTATTTTTCAGGTCAATAACTCGATCCTATTATCGCAACTCAGTTGGTGGATTTTTAGTATTTGACATTACTAACCGACGATCTTTTGAACATGTAAAAGATTGGCTAGAAGAAGCAAAAATGCATGTACAGCCATTTCAGATTGTATTTCTGCTGGTGGGACATAAATGTGATTTAGCTTCACAACGTCAAGTTACAAGGGAAGAAGCTGAAAAACTGTCAGCAGACTGTGGAATGAAGTATATAGAAACCTCAGCAAAAGATGCTACAAATGTAGAGGAATCCTTCACAATCTTGACAAGAGACATATATGAACTTATTAAAAAGGGAGAAATTTGTATTCAGGATGGCTGGGAAGGAGTTAAAGTGGTTTTGTTCCAAACTTTTTAAATTAAAAAGTGTGCATTCTTCTGAGGAAGCAGTAAAGCCCAGGAAGGAGTGCTTTTGCTGACTTCAAACATGCCAATGAACAAGAACATATTGGATGTCACTGCGGGATAAATATCAACATTTGTGGCAGAAGGATGCAATGATATCATTTTAAAAAGTTAAGCCTATACTAACACTATTTTGTAAGCTATCTGATTCAGAGCACCATGCTTGTTACACTACAAGATTGGGTATTTTGCCAAATTATCAGGTGAGGCAGATACCTTTTTGAAACTGAAGTATCTACATAATTCCCTCCATTCTTACTTTGTTAGCATATAGCTAACCTTAGTGTCCAGATATGTCAGTATTACTTGTTTTTCTTGACAGTTCAAAATGGATTTTTTTTTTGTCTGATTGAAAAGATTTTATCAGGAGTTATATTGCCTTGAGTTAATTAATATTGAATATTAAAGTGCATTTAAAAGTATGCTGTTCACTTGCAAAGTAAACAGTCTCAGAAATATTTTTTTAAGAGTTTGACCTTTTTTTAATTTTTATTTGTTTGGTTTTTGTTTTTGTTTTTTTAATATGGTGCTGAGGATTGAACCCAGGGCCTCACTCATGCTAGGCAAGCACTCTACCACTGAGCTACAACCCAGCCCTCAGAAATATTGACTAGGACAAAAGTAGCAGTTCCTTGTTTAAGGTCCCAGATTTTTTACCATTCTCAGAAATATTTATCCTACCTTATATTTGCCTGAAAATCAGAAAATAAATTTTATACTCATTTTTTGCTTGATTTATTGCTCCTGAAAATTTTGTTTTATAAGATATCTAAGGATTCAGATAAAATATTTTAAGCAAATATTTGTAAAAACAAAAATGAAGGACCACTCAATCGCAGATATTTTGGTATTGTAGTATACTATCTGGATTTAGACAAGAAAATGCAAAATTTATTTATATACTGATATTTTCCACAAAAAAATGGAATTTACTTTGAACCACTGTCAAATTTTTCAGTATAGACACAAAAATGTTTTTAGTAACAGCACTTTTGTCCAAGTAAATGTCCAAATTTTCCCATTTTAATACAATAAAATTATAGAAAAAAGACTTTTCTTGACAAGGAAAATGGGTTAGATGCTTGATATATTTAGCATTCAAATTGCATTTTACAATCTCCCCAGTACAAGTGAAGATAGAATAATTAGTTAAGAAAGTAAAATGACTTTCAACTTTCCTCATTTTTAACTTATTGATTAAACTTCTCTCCTAAAGGGACATTTTGAGCATAATGTCAAATATTTTATATGACATACATGTCTATTCTGTTCTGTAAACTGTTCTTATTACAAAGGGTTACCAAATGAAGCTGCCTTTTTGGAAGCATAAGATTTTTACCACTGAACTATAGTTTCTTAATTTGTTTGAAAACCAAATAGTATAACAGAAAGAATATTTAGCAAGAAATTGAAAAATTGGTTCTAAGCTTGCCTTTGCTTACCAATATTTGACCATAAGGAAGTCATTTGATCTCTTTAAGCATCATTTTTTTCATCTATAAAACAAGGCTAGTGCCGGGCATGGTGGCGCATGCTTGTAATCCCAGCAACTTGGGAGTCTGAGGCTGGAGGATCACAAGTTCAAACCCAGCCTCAGCAATTTAGCAAGGCCCTAAGCAACTTGGTGAGACTCTGTCCCAAAATAAAAAATGAAAAGGTCTAGGGATATGGCTTAGTGGTCAAGTGCCTTTGGGTTTAATCCCCAGTGCCAAAAAAAAAAAAAAAAAAAAAAAAGGCTAGACACCTCATTTATTGCGTTTCATGGAATTATTTTAAGAATCAAGTGAATCATGAAAATAAAAAGCTTTGTAAATAGAGAAGACATTTACAAATGTGAGGTTGATATCAACTGCTCATGGGCATACCAGTATATTTACAATGAATGAGAATTTTATTATCTTTCCTTTCATGTGTGTGCAGAGGGTGCAAAAGAAGGTACATGTTTTCATGGACCTGGGGGAATTGTTGATTGATGCTTATCCTCTGCCCTTTTACATTCCTCCAAAGCAGAAATGATAGGGAGGGAAATCCCCAGATAATTAATGCAATCAAAAGTCACATTTGAATGTGTTTTTTGTGCATCTTTGAAGTGGATATTTAATTGTATTTTCAAATACTTGTACATTTTCTAGGTTCTTATAAGTATTTTCAATAATGTTTATGAAGAGAAGAATATAAATTATGTCACTATAAAATTTTAAATATTTATATTGTCAACTTTTTTTATATTCTTAAGTTAATTTCACATGAGTGAATTCAAACCATAATTGACCAGATGAGAAATATCTGTCCCCCAAAATGTGAAGTAGTCTATTTTTACTGTTACAATTTTGAATCTTAAAATTTCCATCAGTCCAAAATGGCATAAGCTCAACTACTAGTTATCTAACAGCATTTAAAGTATAGTCACCTGTGCCTACTTGTAAAGTTAAACAGCTATAACATAAAATATGATTTAACTTTCAGTGGACACCTTTATAATATTTATACTAGATGAGACTAATTTTCAGGCTGAAGGATTTGATATATTCCAAGATTTAGAACAGAATTAAGAAACTAGGAGAAACAATTGGGAAAGCAGAACCCAAAAAGTTGATACTTGCATGAGCAGAAGCAAGCCAAGAACTCTGGTCTCTTAACATCTTGATTATCATGCTCTGGTGTGTGTGTGTGTGTGTGTGTGTGTGTACCTGTCTGCATGCACGTACTCAAGTGAGCATGCATGTGCACATGCTGGTGGTTGAAGGATATGAGGGGAAATACAAAATTCTAAATTTGGGTTGAATCATTTTTTATATTTTAAAGAAGCTGTTTGTGATAAAACCATAGTACAGCGAATGATGACTGCAAAGATCTGAGTTCTTAAACAAGATTGCCAAACACCTATGCCCTTAGCCAGATATCTTTATCCATTTATATATATAAAATAGCTGACCTATTTTTTGTACATTGCTATGGAAAATATGGATAATAATTCCAAAAATAGTAAAAATTTTTGTTCTAGGCAAAACATTTTGACTAAATTTCTTAGAAATCACTTATTCTTGATTTATGTTAAAATTACTTCATTAAAAATTAATTTAACTTTTAGCTCATTTAAAATTTAAAGCTAATGATGTAACTAATTACTAAATAGTAATTTTTAAAAAGAAATGAAAAAATGTCTAATTGTATAATAACCTTTCCGTAATAGAAATTGCTCATCTTGAGCTGCATTAACACTTTGAGTGCATGTAGTAACGTGATGGTTCATTAAATAGTAAGCTTAAACCAAAATGGTTAAGTAATCAGAATGCTTTTAAATGTGGCCTTTATATGCATAATAGTAGCAAACAAGATTTCTTGAGCCTGGAACTTGGAGTTTAGGATTCCAGAAGCCTGAAGCACTCCAAGATTTTTTGTGTGTGTGTGTGGCAACTGAAGCCATCTTTATATTATGGTTAAGATAGCTTTAACAAAGTTATCTTATCTAAAAAGAACAAAGTCTTTGTAGCAAACTTTTCATCATTAAAAAATGAATTTATGGATTACTAAAATCATTTTAAGAGTATTTTAATATTTTAATCTGTTTTTATACTGCCCTTTATTCAATTAAGAACAAAGCTTCCATTAACTTCAAAGAGTGCACTGAATTTGAATAATTTAAGTCTGTTACAGTGAGGAGGACTAGGAAGACTAAACAATCATTTCATAAGCATATTCATTTGTTTCCCACTAACTGCCTGGAAAGATTTAGCTTGGAAATGTAAAGGAAATATATAATCTTTAGGGAAAGAAATACAAGACTGTAAAATCTTTTAGAGTTAGATCCTTTGTATTTTAAAATAGTAGAATGCATTCCAATGTTTTCACCAAACTCCTGAACAATTGATCTTCACCTGGTCTTGAAATACCTAGCACTATTTTTCCTGAACCTGAGTGAACTGCTGCATGACCTGTTATTTCTATAAAGTTAATAACTGAGGCAAGTAGACACATGAGTGATGAGCTGTGACAATCTATATCAATCATTACACAATCTAGTTCATTTATTGCACATAACCATGGTAGAAAATAAATGAGAAGAAATTTTAAAAGATATATTAAAAATAAGTGTACCTTGTTATCTCTCTGGGTAAATTTTTTGTCTTTTTTAAAAGTAGTGCCTATATATTGTCTTATCTATGTGACATTCAGTGATTACTAATTGATGGTTATTATGTTGAATTAATCCTACTAAATGTGAGTTCTACATACTTGATGTTATTTATACATTCCATGGAGGAATAAACATGTTTTGCTATCATCATCTCTTGTCATTTTTTTTTCAGAATGACAGCCAGTAGAAGTAAGATATGGCATAAACTTTTTTTTTTTTTTTTTTTTTTTTTTTTTTTGTGGTACCAGGGATTGAACTCAGGGCACTCGACCACTGGGCCACATCCCCAGGCCTTTTTTTGTATCTTATTTAGAGACAGGGTCTCACTGAGTTGCTAAGTGCCTCACCATTACTGAGGCTGGCTTTGAACTCGCGATCCTCCTGCCTCAGCCTCCTAAGTGCTAGGATTACAGGCGTGCGCCACTGCGCCCGGCTGGCATAAACTTTTTGAAGTGTTATTAATCTTATTTGACTTTAAATTATGAATAAGAAGAATGAGAGTAAGATTGTTACATTATCCATCTTTTTTTTTTTTTTTTTTTTTTATTACTGGGGATTGAACTCAGGGGCACTTGACCACTGGGTCACATCCCCAGCCCTTTTTTTTGTATTTTATTTAGAGACAAGGTCTCACTAAGTTGCTAAGTGCCTCGCGTTGCTGAGGCTGGCTTTGAACTCTCGATCCTCCTGCCTTAGCTTCCCAAACTGCTGGGATTACAGGCGTACACCACAGCGCCTGGCTCCACATTATCCATCTTTAGCAATCCACCTTCAATAGTGTTTTAAAACAGAAGCAACTACTTTAACTGCAATTGCACGTGTGTATGTGTATGTGTGTTCACAAATGATGTAAAAAGGAGAATCAATTCAAAATTTGCAATTTCGTGTATATTACATTAGTCCATGGTGGGTGTGTGGCAGAGCCCCATTATCAAACAATATTTACACAGCAAAATGGCTAATATTCACACTAGAAGAGATAAGTCTGTAAGTAATCTATAATCAATTCAAGTCAGATTTTTGCTGTCAAATGAGTTATAAAGGGCTGGGATTGTGGCTCAGCGGTAGAGCGCTCGCCTAGAACGTGCGCGGCCCGGGTTCGATCCTCAGCACCACGTACAAATAAACAAACTGTGTACAACTAAAGCAAATAAATAAATATTTTTTAAAAAATGAGTTATAAAAAGAAGCTTAGACTCTTCAGAGCATTTTGGATTTTGAATTACAGAAAAGAACGATGGCCTTGTACTAAGAGACATTTTAAAATTTTTGATCTCTACTTGGTTCATCTTTGCCATGCTTCAGCTTTACACGTAACAGAAGCTAATTTTTTTTTTTTTTTTTTTTTTTTTTGGTACGGGGATTGAACTCAGGGGCACTCGACCACTGGGCCACATCCCCAGCCCTTTTTTTGTATTTTAGTAGAGACAGGGTTAGTAGAGTTGCTAAGTGCCTCGCCATTGCTGAGGTTGGCTTTGAACTCATGATCCTCCTGCCTCAGCCTCCCAAAGAAGCTAATTATTTTGAATCAAGTTGTTAAATCACACAGGAGTTGTTCATACTCCTGCAATAAAACTAGTTACATGTAAGTATTTATTTACCATTAGTGCTTGATACATAGTAAGTACTTGATAAATGTCCTCTTATTTTTCTTTTGTTTTTAATAATAATAATATAACTATCAAGTTGTCAAGAAGCCAGTTTTCATCTCCATGGTTAGGTAGAATTGTTGGTAATGGCTATCTTGCTAGTTTATTTCAAATGGTCATGACTCTTTGAAATGGTCTGATATTTGTCAGAGAAAAAAAAAAAAAAAAAACAAAAAACGCTTTAGTATTGCCTTAAAGGTCACAGAGAAGATGACACACTTTTAGAGGATTGCTGGTGATCAACAACAGCATCTGAGCAGTGGGACCGGTGCTAGAATGAATGTGGACCAGGGCATGTCCTAACAGCAGTGCTGGAAATAGTCACCACCAGGAAGAGGGTGCATGAACCCAAGGTGGTGAGGACTATGAGTCAGCATTGTTTTTTAGACTTTTAAAATTTATTTATTTACATGTACACAATAAATGATTACGTGGTGCTGAGGATAGCATTGCGCACGTGCGAGGCGAGTGCTCTGCCGCTGAGCCACAGCCCCAGCCCCTTTAAAAGACTTTTTTTGGTAATAGCTTTATTGATATAATTTACATGTCATAAAATTCAACCATTTAGAACATACAATTCAATATTTTTTTTACTATATTCAGTTGTGCAACCCATCACCACAACTTTAGAACATTATTATTATCTAAAAAAGAAATCCCTGTGCCCTTGAGTTATCATCCAACACCCCTCCCCCAACAACAATTGCATCCTAATCAACTACTAATCTACTTTCCGTATTTCTATATTTGCCTATGTGAACATTCCAGATAAATGGAATCATATAATGTGGCCTTTTGTGACTAGCTTCTTTTCATTTATATAATGTTTTCAAAGTAGGAGCATTTTAATAAAACTTTTTCCCATTATGAAATAATGTGTATTCTAACTTCATGCCATTTCTCTTTCCCACACAAAGTGAATGACCAAGATGTCAAAGAAAAAAAACAGAGCTGGGCAGTAAACTGGTAAATACAGATTTTACTCGGGAAATAATGCAATAGGAGAATAGAAACCTCAGTATAGAACTAGGCTCAATTTCAAACTCTGCAAGGAAAAGTGGGAATTCGGCCCGGGTTCGATCCTCAGCACCACATACAAATAAACTCATTGTGCACAACTAAAGCAAATTAAAAAAAGAAAGAAAGAAAGAAAAGTGGGAATTTATATCTGAGGAGCAGGGGGCAGGGGGTGACCAGTGGATGGAAAATTACTAACAAAAAAATACTAGGTGTTTGGGAAGATTCTGCTTAAGGCTTGACAGATAGTACCTGGGGGATGATGGAGGATGAGAAGTATAAGAAGATAGGGAGAGCCGGTCGCGGTGGTGCGGACCTGTAATCCCAGCACTTGGGAGGCTGAGGCAGGAGGATCATGAGTTCAAAGCGAGCCTCAGCAATGGCAAGGCACTTAGCAACTCAGTGAGACCCTCTCTCTAATAAAATACAAAAAAGGGCTGGGGATGTGGCCCAGTGGTCTAGTGCCCCTGAGTTCAATCCCCAGTACCAAAAAAAAAAAAAAAAAAAAAAAAAATAGGGAGAGTGATCAGATACCAAGGTTGCATTGAGGGATTATGTTTATACTGACTTGGCAGGCTTCTTACTAAAACTGTACTCTAGTATGTGTTCAAGATGGAACCTAGTCTGGCTCAGAGGACTTGGGCAAGGAGGGAAACATTGTCAACACACCACAGAAAGCTCTATCCATTGGGCAGATCACTCTTTACCACTGCCTTTCAAGGCTTTGGTGCAACTGCTGTCCCTGTTTAGCCTGCACACGCATATTGAGTCAAACCATTATGAATCAAGCTTAGCTTTGTTCTCCTTCATCAATTGGTCATGTGGCCACAAGTGTATAAGGAAGAAGATACATTCAACACAATAGTGTTGCTTGTGATTCTGGTGTGACTTGTGTTTGATCCTGAATGTATTAATTCCATCTCATGAAAGTGAAGTGTGTTTGGTGGCACTGATGGAAACCAACTCATGAAGGACAATAATAGCCACATGGTTACTCAGTACTTCATCATCAGGCTCTTCACCTCTACCAGTGTCCTATGTCATGTCAGGAATTCTTTATGAAAAGGTACATAATTCCCCACTACAGCTGGAATGACTATGATCCATAAACCTGGGGCTGCTTGTGATTCTCCCACTGGGTCTTGCCATAAACTCCACAAGGTGTTTTTCTCCACCACCAGTACATCAAATGCTGATTGTTTGGTCCAAGCAGCAAGGTCACTTCCACCACAATCTGAACATCTTACCAATCTCTTTCCTTTTTCAAGAAACCTGGTACAGAGATTCAGAACCGTATCATCTAGTGTAGCATTAAGTTGCTTTCTGAACTCATGATGGGAGGTATAGGATACAATTGATCCTTTACTTTAGACAGAAAATCCTGTAGCATACACCTGATTACTTGATCCCTAAAATTTTTAGTCTTGTAGAAGATTCCTGAATGTTTGTCTCTGAAGTATATATATGTCTTTATGAAGGCTTCCATCATAATAGCTACCTGACTAACGTGGTATTGTTTAACAATATAGTTGGGCAGGATATTAAAACAGTCCAGGTCTCTTTGATTATAGTATGACAAGGTAGAGGAGAAATAACAACCCTAGGGCAAAATAGTAAATTTTTGCTGTTGTCCATTTCATTAGTAGGCAAAATGTTTTGAATCCTCTTTTGTGACAGGGATAGGAAAGACTGTATTCAACAAGTCAAAGGCCACATGCCATAAACCTAGGACCCTGTTAATCTACTTTAGCAAAGATACTATACTTCTGGGCTGGGGCTATGACTCAGCGGTAGAGTGCTCGTCTCACATGTGTGAGGCCCTGGGTTTGATCCTCAGCATCACATAAATAAAATTAAGGTATTGTGTCCACCTGCAACTAAAAAAAAAATAAAAATAAAAAAAGAGATACTACACCTCAACTGGTATTAAAACTTGTGCTACTAGTGCTGCATTTGGTTGAGTTTGATAGTTTACTGTCATTCTCCAAAATATGTCTAATGTTTTCAGGGGCCAGACTGGTGAATTAAATGGAGCTGTGATGAGGATTACCACTCCTGAATCCTAAAATCTCTAAAATAGCCTTAATATCTACTATCTTCCCCAGAATATAATATTGGTTATTTTTTCCAGGGAAGATGTGCATTTTCAGAGCCTACTTCTTTGTCTTCCCCACAGGCTAATGATTCAGTATGGGAACTGTGCCCAACTACCAAGTATGTCTAGTTCGATCATAAATTTGAGGACTGGGTAAATGACCGCAAGACGAGTCTGTAGATGCATTGGACCCATTGTTAGCTGGACCTAAGCAAGGGTGTCATCTATTATCTGGTCTCTGTATGCCCCCGTTCCTAACAGTGGAACCATAATGACACTTCAAGCCTCTTTTTTTTTTTTTTTTTTTTAATATTTGTGTATACTCCTTTCCCCAGTATATAGAAAATGATTGTAAGTCTCTTTAGTAAGGGATGGAGAAAACATTGCTTTGTATATTTGGTCCCCAGGGAAGCTAAGGAGGAGGCTATTGGGGACAAGCCTTTCAAGGATATTATGGGATACCAGTTTTGTTGTTGTTGTTGTTGTTTTAGTACCAGGGATTGAATCCAGTGGTGCTTAACCAGTGAGCCACATTCCCATCCCCCCCCTTTTTTATATTTTGTTTAGAGACAGGGTCTCACTGAGTTGCTTTAGGACTTCACTAAGTTGCTGAGCCTAGCTTTGAACTTGCAATCCTCCTGCCTCAGCCTTCCAAGCTGTTGGGTTACAGGAGTTCCCCATCATGCCAGCTGCCCGGCTCTTCTCTCTCTTGCTCCCTGACCATGAGAAAAGTCCTGCCATGCACTCCTTACTTTTACCATCTGGCATGCCCAACAGATACCCAAAGCAATAGGTCTACCTGATCTTAGACTAGAACCTCCAAAATGGTGAGCCAAAATAAACCTTCCTAAGTTAATTATCTCAGGTATTCTCAGATATTTTGTTATAGTGACAGAAAACTAATACATTTCTGATCATACATACTTGATTTCTTTAGATGATGTATATTGAGTATGCCAGTTTGGCTGCCCACCTATTTTATAGAAGATACAATAGAGATAGGGTTCTTCAGAAAGGCAGAGCCAATAGAATGTCTATATATAAAGATATGTATTATATGGGATTGGCTCACATGAGCCAATTGGAGCTTCACTCTTCACATAGGGACTGACAAGTTCAAAATCTTCAAGGTGGGTTGGCACACTGTAGACTCAAGAGAACTGATGCTGCAGCCAGATTCCAAAGGCCATCTGCCATTAAACAAAAAAGAGTCAATGTTGCAAATAAAGACCAAAGGTAGTCTTCTGGAGAATTCCCTCTTCCTTGGGGGAAGCTAGTCATTCTGTCCTATTCAGGTCTTCAACTGCTTGGATGAGGCCCATTCACATTATGGAGAATAATCTGCTTTACTCAAAGTCCACCAATTTAAATGTTCATTTCATCCAAAGACACTCTCACAGAAACACCCAGAATAATGACCAAATATTCAGGTACCTCATGGCCCAGCCAAGTTGACACATAAAATTATCCATCATATAAACCTGGAAGACATCATGCTAAGTGAAATAAGACAGACACAGAAAGACAAATACTGCATATTATTCTTATATGTGAAATCTAAAACAATAAAATTCATAGAAACCAAGCAAAGAATGATGGTTACCAGAGGTTAGGGGTTGGGGAAATGGAAAGATGTTGGTAAAGGATACAATGTTTCAGCTAGACAGAAGGAATAAATGAGAAGTATTTGAAGTGATGCATGTGTTGATTAGCTTGATTCAGTCAACCCATATTTTATACATATAGCATCATTTTTACCCCATACATATAATTTGTCAATATTCAATTTTTCAAAACTAGCCACACAGATGCCACATTCAATGATCTCCATAGCTCTGCAGATTCATCACCCCTGACCTTGACATACATTATGATTTATAAGTGTTGCCAGCTAGCCTGTTTTTTGCCTTTCCTTTCAGAAATTCCAGTTCTGTCATGACCTCTCCTATCATTGGCCCCCACCTACAGAAGAAAGCCACAACTGACCTCCCTGATGAATGACACAGATGTTTCCCTTACCAGGACATTTCTTATTGTCTAGGTAAATGATGTATCCTCTAGGCCTTTCTGCAATACATAATCTGGAGAATTTACACTTTACATGTATATCCATTTACCATGCTCACTTCTCTTATCTTTTAACTCTGTCTTCAACTATTCATCGTGGCAGTTCTAGCATTACAACTTCATTTTAGTGTGGACAGCTGGTTTCTATGTTGTCAGAAGGCATGCTGGGAGAAAGTTGGTGCTGTCTTCTGGGGTTCTTGCCAGAGTGTTAAATCTAATATTCCTGAGAATGTTCCCAAATCAATAAAAAAAAATTTTCCTTATTCAAACTTACACATGGCCTGCTGGTCAAGCACCTTCAGAAATCCATGGCATGCATAATCTCCCAGCACATATTGGCAGTTTTGTAGCTCCTTTTAGATTATAGTCTCTTTTCTCCCTTATCCAGTCCAGCTTTTTTTTTTTTTTTTTTCTTTTTTGGTACTGGGAGTTGAACCCAGGGGCACTCTTTCTCAAAGCTATATCCCCAGTACCCCCCACTTTTTTTTTTTGAGACAGGTCTCATTAAGTTGCTTAGGTCTTTGCTAAATTGCTGAAGCTGGCCTGGAACTTGCAATCCTCAGCCTCCTGAGTTACTGAAATTACAGGCACAGACCACCATGTCAGGCCCAGCACATTCTTCATTGAGTTCTACTGACTTGATAAGCTAGTTCTAGGTCTAGTTGCCAGAAGAAGAGGCACATGCTGTTTTGTAGGGGGAAAAGATCTCTGCATCATCAATAAACAATGAAGATAGTAGTTTTAATATGGGGGTAGGGGTTCTTTAAGCTCACAGGATTCAGGGAAATGTGATGATTCAAGATTTTTAGGTCATTAGCCTAACTGTCCTCACTCCACGTGTCAGGTTCCCATTTTTCCCATTCAGGGCTCTGACATTGGCATAGAAGACCTGTCATTTAGAGAGTATAACTCTCTTTGGAGCTCAGCTATTCTGATGATTAAGTCTTGAGTCTGGATCTTGGTTTTGTCTATCCTCCTACATAAGAGATGAAAGCCTGTTTGTAAGTTACCAAACAGAATTTCAAAGTTTCTAACTGGCAATTATTGCTTTTGGCTTTCCTTGTCTCTGTCTTGTGTTTGCAGATAGCCCTCCAATACAAATTGTCCTTATAATTACTATAGTTACCCCCCACAGTTAGCTCATATTCCTCACAAGCCTTAGATACCACCTCAGATGATGCATTCCCTTCCACCAGACAGCACACAGTGTCCCACTGGAATCGCTAACAACCCATGATATTGTCCTTGTCACACTGGTACAAAGTAGCTCAGTCCAGACCCATCCTGGTAACAACTGCCACAGGATAGATTTCCAGGAGCTGAGATGGCCTGCTTGTATTCCTTTTCATTGATAAGTCGTCAGATCTGGGTCTCCCAAAAGGGTTGTGGTCTTGGGTAAGGCAGCTCTCTACAGTTAAGGCAATTCCCCTGGGAATTGGCTACTGAAATGTTCCCTGACAAAAGCATTCCCAGAAGCCTGGGCAACAAATCCTCCACAGAAGCCGGGTCAGGGTGGGGTATCGCAGTGTTCATCTTCAAAATTTTGACGTTAGCCAGGCACAGTGGCTCATGCCTATAATCCCAGTGGCTCAGGAGGCTGAGACAGAAGGATGGCAAGTTCAAAACCAGCCTCAGCAAAAGTGAGGCACTAAGCAACTCAGTGAGACCCTGTCTCTAAATAAAATTTTTGAAAAGGGGCTGGAGATGTGGCTCAGTGGTTGAGTGCCCCTGAGTTCAGTCCCTGATACTGTTCCCCAAAAAAGTTTTGAAGTTAAAGGAGACTAAGAGATACATCAGAATTCTGATTCAACTATAAATAAAAATTGTCATTATCAGGGGAATTAAAATACTAAACATTGACTTTAAAATATTGTTATTTTTAGGTGTGATAAGAGTATAAATGTCACATTTTCCAAAAGAACTCTTATCTATTAGAGATACATACTAACATTTCATAGATAAAATGATATGCTATCTGGGATTTTCTTCAAAATAGTATCTTGCACATGGGTTGGAGTGTACATGAGATGTGAGTGACTATGAGTTGTTGGTACAGGTGGAAGACAAAATTAATGCTGCCCCCCACCCCAGATGTCTATGCCTAATATCCAGAATCTATTAATATGTTACCTTACACAGCAAAAAGGACTTTGTAAATGTGATTAAGTTAAGGATTTTGAGGTGAGGAAAGTGTCCTGGATGATCCAGGTGGGCCCAAATATAATCACATGAGTACTCATAAGGCGGAAGCAAAAGGGTCAAAGTAAGAGAAAGGGCAATGAGAAGACCACTTGACTACAAGAACAGAGGGAAGCAAAGCCAAGAAAGATATGGCGACACAGCTGGCTTTGAAGATAGTGAAAGGAGCCACCAGCCAAGGAATTTGGGCAGACTCAAAGCTAGAAAAGACAAGGAGTAGATTTTTCCCTGAAACCTTTAGAAGATATGCAGCCCTGACACCTTAATTTTAGATTCTGACCTCCAGAACCATAATACATTTTTATTGTTTAAAACCTTTCATTTTAGAGTGATTTGTTAACAGCAGCAATATAAAAATAATACAATAGACATATGGTGTTCCATTGTGCAATTTTTTCCAATTTTGTGATTTTTTCTATCACAAAAATTTTAAAAACAAAACAAATGTTGAAAAAGTAAATGCAGTATGGGTTTGCTTGTAGTTAGGTGAGTCTTTTTTTTAAAAAAAAAATATTTTTGTTGTTCTTCCACATTTTACCTCCCAAGTGCATTTTTAATTGACTCATCACTTTCTGTAAAAAAAAAGATCATCAAAGTATTTTGTTAGAATTTTATTGAATATGCTGATTAATTTGGGAGAAATATGAAAGGTAAGTGCAACAAGCTGTTCCTGTTCGTTGGAGCTGATTTTTTTTTTTTTTTTTTTTTTTTTTTTTTTTTTGGTACCAGGCATTGAACTCAGCAGCACTAGACCACTGGGCCACATCCCCAGCCCTTTTTTGTATTTTATTAGAGACAGGGTCTCACTGAGTTGCTAAGTGCCTCACCATTGCTGAGGCTGGCTTTGAACTCACGATCCTCCTGCCTCAGCCTCCCAAAGTGCTGGGATTACAGGCGTGCGCCACCGCGCCCGGCTGGAGCTGATTTTTGTGTGGCTAGTATTCAGGTTCAAGTTATGGCCCCTTCTAAACTGCAGGAGTAGAAGGGAAGTCTGTTGTTCTCCAGCAGTACTACTCATGACAGAGTGAGCAAGTTTAATGAGAGAGAAAAAATGTTCACCTGGCTTCCCTTTCAAGATATATCCTATCATACAGCTTTATTACTTCAAGGAAAATATTTTAAGCCCTATTTGTTCTCTTATGCTTGTTCTCAACTGGCTTATAATTAGCATTTCTAATTATATTCTCTGAAATCACTGATACATTGTATATAGCTGGCTAAAGGATGGAGCTTAATGGAGATGAAGAACACAAATAGAACTGATCCTGCTTCAAAGATTAACAAAACAATATAAAAAGTGAGGGGGCCAAGTGGAAGCTAGGAAGGAAGTGGCAACATTTAGGTATTAACGTTGATGTGACCTCATTGCCTACACTTGTGAAGCCTGGGAATGTTTTAATTTTATAAGTAATAAATAGTTTACTAAGCAAAAAATACAGGATACATTCTTTGTACTATAACTACTAGATAGCTCTGGCACAGCAAAAATACCTCATAGCAATTTACTTCAGATTTAATTCAATGGAGAAATTGAGTTTCATTTAGAAAGTAAATCTCTAAATCCTATTACTAAAATATTATTTTCATATAGTCCACCCTTGTATATCTGAACTGAATTTGAAAATGAAATTAGATAAAGTTTTTAAATGATAGTAAATGAATAAAATTATTATAGAATTTTAAAAGAAAATTCTAATTAGACAAAGTCTCCAAATGATAGCATGAATAAAGCGTTGTAATTGACCAAGAGCTGCTAATTTTTTTTTTTAACTTAGTGCTAATTAGACAAGATAATGTTGTTTGTTTTTTTCTCTGGTATTGGAAAAGTGAATAATTATTTGTGCAATTATGGATAATGAAACAAGTATTAGAAGTGTGGTGTGTGTGTGTGAATCTGTCTGAAATCTCCCTTAGACCAAGTCAGTGTGACCTCAGAAGGCAGCTCCTGCTGCTGTACTTGTTACACCACTGAGGGAGCAATTGAGAGTTTAAACATGCTTCATCTCTGCTGCTGCAAACCCAACAGTGGCCACTGGAGGATGTGCAAGGGTAAAGAACACGGCCTTAAAATCTATGCCTTGCCTCCTCCTTCTGTGGAGAAGTTCTAGCTCCTTCATAATTTATTTACTGCACTAGGAAAGGACAAGGGGTCAGCCTGATTCAGGCACTGAAGCAAATAGGTCCAGAGGATAAACAAAGAGGTCCAACAGAAATAAGTATCAGGCAACCTAGAACCATCTCAAGTTTAACCACACCTCTCCTGTGGGAAGAGAGTTAGGGTACATCTTGAGATTAAGGCAGGGGAGGTCCACAGTTGTGGACAAAGGACAGAGAGGAACTAGACTCTAGCTTTGGTGAAGAAGTCACAGAGGAGATAAAAAGAATCAGGTTTGAGCCGGGCACGGTGGCGCATGCCTGTAATCCCAGCACTTTGGGAGGCTGAGGCAGGAGGATCGCGAGTTCAAAGCCAGCCTCAGCAATGGCGAGGCACTTAGCAACTCAGTGAGACCCTGTCTCTAATAAAATACAAAAAAGGGCTGGGGATGTGACCCAGTGGACGAGTGCCCCTGAGTTCAATCCCCGGTACCACAAAAAAAAAAAAAAAAAAAAAAAAAAAAAAAAAAAAAGAATCAGGTTTGAAAGAGACAGTTCTGCTTGGCAGGACAAGAGAATCTGCCCAGAGCCTTTTTATCTCTGTTTTCTTTGATGTTTTTCTCTGAAACCATCCTTCAAACAAGATAAGCATTCAGTCATAATTAAGAAAGCCTGCATCTGGTCTCAATTCTGTCAATTCACTACACCATGGTGGAAGATAATTAGACCACAAGGAGGTTCATAGGTGCAAGTTGGTCAAACAAATAGGTTGTTTAAAATGTTTGTTTTAAAAATTATATACCTAATTACTAGTTTTTCAAGAATTGATAATGTTGGTGTATGAAGATGTTGTTTTGTAATATTTTTAATCTTTAGATACTTGTGCCACTTTTCAGCATTTTGGAGTTGTTTCCTGTTATATAAACAGAATATTATTAGGTCTGCATTATTAAATTCATCCTTGTCTAGAAAATGTAATTGAAGCATCAGCTTTGGGCATTGGTTAACAGTTGTTAATGAGGAACCTTTAAAGAATGGGTGTCTACTTAACAGCTACTTTCAGAAGCCTAACCCCAAGCTAGTCATTAAAATTTGTTCCCCAGAACTCTCAGTATTCCAAATAAGAACATGCTCTCACTGGGTTCCCTCATCTACCAAGAATCAGGAGAAATCCAAGAAACCTGTGAATTTTGGAGTAATAGTGTCCTTCCCAGAAAGAAGAAATATTGGGGAATGATACTGATCAAATTCTATTGTTATATTGTGTGGACGTATGAATATATCACAACAAATCCTACCATTATGTACAACCATAATGCACCATTAAAATATATGAAAATTAAAAAAAAAAAAAAAAAAAGAGTGCCCTTCCCAGCTTTCACACTTTTGGCTAAAGCAAAAAAGAGGGGACCCTAGAACTCAGTGGTTTTTTTTTTTGTGTGTGTGTGTGGTACCGGGGATTGAACTCAGGGGCACTCGACCACTGGGCCACATCCCCAGCCCTTTTTTTTTGTATTTTTATTTGGAGACAGGGTCTCACTGAGTTCCAAAGTGCCTCGCCGTTGCTGAGGCTGGCTTTGAACTCGCGATCCTCCTGCCTCAGCCTCCCAAAGTGCTGGGATTACAGGCGTGCGCCACGGCGCCCGGCTTTTTTTTTTTTTTTTTTTTTTTTTTTTTTTGAGATGAGCAACCCTCCCTGCCAAAACACACACACAGAGACATCCCCCTATCTACTTTTCCAATGTTAGGCAAAACTCATTATGTCCTTACCCTTGTTGTATCAGTCTCTGAAGGAGACTAGATTACCCTTACGACACCTTCATTCAGGGACACTTAAGCACATTCTTCCTTCTGACTTCATATACCTTTTCCTAACTTCTGTACCTCTGGACAGGTAGTAAAATCCTCTGTATCTGTGAACTCTTAACAGTCCCTTTACTTACTTGTTGTAAGTAAAGTTTGTTTCTTCCTGAAGTCCCTGTTTTCTACACACACACACACACACACACACACACACACACACACAAGATGGCCTACATAGCACTGGTCTGGAGCTCATGTGTCTTTGCTCCCACTGCCTCTTCCACATCATCCTCTCTGCTTCACTAAAAACATTCCTCTTGAATCTTTGTTAATGGAATAACCATCTGTTAACCCTCCTAGTTTCATGCACATACTGACTCTCCAGGTCATATGCCCTCATTCTTTATTGAATTTAGATAGGTCCTGACTCCATTATCATTTTCTTCCAACACTATTCCTGATATAATTCTTTTTGTGTTTGTGTGTGTGTATGTGTGTGTGTGTGTGGTACCCGGGATTGAACTCAGGGGCACTCGACCACGGGGTCACATCCCCAGCCCTTTTTTGTATTTTATTAGAGACAGGGTCTCACTGAGTTGCTAAGTGCCTCGACATTGCTGAGGCTGGCTTTGAACTTGTGATCCTCCTGCCTCAGCCTCCCAAAGTGCTGGGATTACAGGCGTGCGCCACTGCGACCGGCTCTGATATAATTCTTAGTGATTTCAATATCTGTATAGTAGATTATTAACATGCTTGTGATATAGTAAGATTTCTCTTGAAAGCAGAGTCTGAGACAAGGATTTGGGGTACCAGTGGCTTATTTGGAAGATAATCCAGGAATCAGGAAGGAGGGAGTAGGAGAGTAAGATAGGGAAGGAGGAAAGGTCTCTGTAATGGTGTACTATCAAGGTCACACCATGGATGAAGGGGACATGAGCACACTGAGACCTTTGGGAATCACTTGAGTGCCTCACAATATTATCTACCAAAGACTAGGGCACTTATTCACTGGTTTCTCACCATACTGCTTGAGGGATGGTCCCTGAAGCATTTTTTTCCTCTTATTTTGCTGTACTTGCCTATGATCCTTGAAGGCTCCTGGGTCTTGGAGAAGACTTTGAGGTGAAAGCAGAAAGGAGAGGTTCCCTCTTTCAGTGGGGAGCTAATGGAGACTGTACTAATGTAGAATACTCACCATAGCTTCTGTTGAAATCAGAAGCAGGTCAAGAGGTATGACTGTACCAAAGGAATCTGAAATGCCCTGATCTCCTCATTTCCAAGTTTCTGTCCTTTACCCTACCTCAACTACTCTCTCCCTTGATCATAGCTTAGCCCTTAGTCATTGCCAATGGCTGCCACCAATTAACAGCCTATGCTCCATTTCACCCATCTATATTTCCAAACCTGTCCCTCTTGTTTCACGACTCCAACAATCTTTAGATCCTTACCTGCATATAAAGTACTTGGATCCTACCATCTTTTCATAGTTCTTCACCCTTCTAATTTAGCTTAAACCTGATGGTCAATCATCATTCTGACCCCCTTGTATATATGCTCACTACCTTCATCTTTCTCTCTCAACAAAACTCCAACCTTATTAAGTACATCCTATTCTACACCTATCTGGTACCTGCACTCAGGTGGTTGCATATGGCTTCAGAGTTAAATAGGTCCTACCACTTACAAGATGTAAGATCTTGGAAACATTATTAAATTACTGAATCTTAAGTTTTCTTATCTATGTTGAATGGTCTCATTTATAATTTGGAACAGCTAGACTCAAGTTGGCACTTAGAACTGCATAAGAATCACAACACATTTTTCTAGTCCCTTTACTGTCCCACAATTGTAGATAACAATTTGCTATTTTCTCCATTTTTTTGTGGTGCTGGGGATTGAACCTAGGGCCTTGTGCATGGGAGGCAAGCACTCTACCAACTGAGCTATATCCCCAGCCCTTCCTTTGTTCTTAAACCTTGCAACATCCTCATAATCTTTGATCTTCAAAGAACTTTTGTGCTGGGGATGTAGCTTGGTGGTAGAGCACCTGCCTAGCATTCATGAGGCCCTGGGTTCCATCCCCAACACAAAAACAAAAAAACTTTTGATGCACCTTGGTGTCTGCTTTCTGCACACAGAGCTTTGCCAGGTGAGGTGGTATTCTTGAATCTTAATTCTTTCTCACTGAGATTCAGCCATGTGAACTATAAGTAGAAAAGCAAGGTCAAAACCCAAATCTACAAACAAGAGAGGTAGCAAGAGTCCTCCTATTCTGTTGAGACCGTGGGTTTTCCTGAAGCCCAGTGAACAACCTCTACAAGAACTACCAACTGAAAAAATCAGGATATTATATCAGGTCAAGAGAGAAGATTGAAGCAGCACCTGAGGTTCAAGGGCCTGACAATAAGCCAGTCTGGCTCAGGCAGAGTGGAAACATATATGGAGATGGGACTGATGTCAAGAAATTCTATCAAGCCGGGCATGGTGGCACATGCCTGTAATCCCAGCACTTGGGAGGCTGAGGCAGGAGGATCACGAGTTCAAAGCCAGCCTCAGCAATTGCGAGGCACTTAGCAACTGAGTGAGACCCTGTCTCTAATAAAATACAAAAAAAAAAAAAAAAAAAAAAAAAAAAAGGGCTGGGGATGTGGCCCAGTGGTGGAGTGCCCCTGAGTTCAATCCCCAGTACCAAAAAAAAAAAAAAAAAAAATTCTATCAAACCTAGAACCTATCAAAACTCCAGAAGCAGGTGAAATGCAATCAGTAATTTCAACAAAGTTAAGTTGGAACCATGCATGCAGTCTTTATGTGAAGACTTTGACATTAGTATTTATGCAGGGGAGGGAGTAATTAGGGATTGAACCAGAGGTGTTTAACCACTGAGCCACATCCCCAGCCTGTTTTGGGTGCTATTTAAAGTTGTTTTTAAATTTATTTTTTGTGACAGGGTCTCACTGAGTTGCTGAGGCTGGCTTTGAACTCACAATCCTCCTGCCTCAGTCTCCCAAGATGCTGTATTACAGGCGTATGCTACCACACCCAACTTGACATTAAATTCTATAAATAAAAATTTTACAGTATCTATGGATGGAGGGGAGGGAGAGAGAGAAGGAGGGAGGAAAGGAGGGGGGGAGAGAAAGAGAGAGAAAATATATATATATATATATATATATAGAGAGAGAGAGAGAGAGAGAGAGAGAGAGAGAGAGAGAGAGAGAGAGGGAAAATTCACTTCCAATAGCCCATCTACTATCTTGTGTCCATCCTTACTACTTTGTGTGACTCTGTGGTTCTAACAAATGCGAGTCTCTTTCCATTTGTGCACTAAGTACCATCCTCTTTCCATATCAAGGACATGGTCCTGGAAAATTTCCCCACTCTTATATATCTGCAAAATCTTTTCCCCCCCATTTTACTGGCTCTTTGGTGGTGGGGGAGAGTATTTCTGGAGATTGAATCCAGGGACTCATGCATGCTAAGCAAGCACTCTACCAGCCCCTTCTACTGGATCATTTCTATCAGCTACTTCTGACTCTCTCTTCTCACATAGTGAAGTTCAAATGATAAAGTCTTGACAAGGAGAGGCTAAAACACAACATCAAGTGGATTAATCTACATAAAGTGCATAGAACTATGCCTGACATATAATATGCATTGTACATGTTAGTTCTGTTATGCTTTACATATATTGTCACATTTAATTCTTACCATAACTCTATGCTATAGATGCTACTTTTATCCTAATTAGATGAGGAAACTAAGACTTGGTAAGGTTAAGTAATGCACCCAAGGTCTCAGCTCCTAAGTGGTGGTCATGTTTGATTTTAAAGCACATACTCATAGCAGTATACAAGGGGTTCTCGGCTATTAGTACTACAGATATAGGTTGCCTAAGATGCTTTTGAAAAAGGCAGATTTGGGGCCTAACTCCTGACCCATGAAATCACAATCTTCAGAGTATGGAGTTTGGAAATCTGCTTTTATAAAAAGTATCCTAGTTTATTTTGATGAAGTGATGTAGTGACCACATTTGAGAAACTCCTTTATTAATCATTTCATGTATACACAGAAAACAGGAGAAAAACAGGCAACCAGTTAAGTAGATATTTTACAAGGTGGAAGAGAAGAGATTATAGGGGACTTCCATTTTCTAAGGTATTATGATTTAACAAGGTGTTTAAAATTTCCTAAATAAGCAGGTGATTTAAACATTTTCTAAATAAATAAAAAGTAAAAATTATCCCATTTTCTACCATTGTGTATTAGTTAGGTTTTCATCATTGTGACCAAAGTACCTGACTAGAAAAACTCAGAGGTGGAAAAGTTTATTTTGGGATCATACATCCAGTCCTTGGTTGGCTGACTCCATTGCTCTGGGCCCAAGATGAGGCCAAGTATGATGGCAGAAGGGCTTGATGGAGGAAAGCTGCTCACCTCACAGTAGCCAAGAAACAAAGAGAAAGAAGCAAGAGCCAGAGGGATATTCCCAAAGGGCATACCCTCAGTGACCCACCTCCCCAGCCACATCTCACCTGCCTACAGCTACCACCCAGTACAATAGTCCTTTCAAATTATTAATTCATAGATGGATTAATCTACTGACTAGGTTATAGGTCCCATAATCCAGTAATTTTACCACTGGCATTAACATAGGAGCTTTTGGGGGACACCTCATATTCAAACCATAATACATTGGTAACATTTTTAATATTTTTTTCAAGTTTCCCCCTATTCACCTAGCACATGTGAGACACTGGGTTCAATCCTCAGTGAAGGGCAAAAATCACACCGGGGACGGCTGTGCAGCCAAGGGATTTATTCACCAGCCTTTATGGCTGGTTAAGGATAGAAAAGGAACAAGAAGAGGGGTCAGGGAGAGGGAAGTGTGCAAGCTCTGGTAGGAGAAAGGAGTTGGGGAGAGGAGAGTGTGCAAGCTTAGGAAGTGTGCAAGCTCAGGAAGTATGCAAACTCTGGTGGAAGAGTGTGCAAGCTCTGAACAGAAAGTGGAAGTCTAGTTGCACTGGCTGCGGTCTCTGGAGCTATCGGCTGGGGCAGCTGCTGTTGGGCTGGAGATGGTGGGTAAGCGTGCAGTGGTTGCCTCTTCTCCGTCTTCCTCTTCCTCCAACTCCATCGTCTTCTGTCTAGTCATCTCCCTCTTCTCTTGTCTCACTCATTGTCCCCGCCGCCCCCCTCTCGCTGGCTCTCTGTCTGGCTGGCTCTCAAACTTTGAATGGACAGGAGTTTATATAGGGATTACTGGTGGGGGGTGTACCAGAGCGAACTTTAACATTATTGGCTCTTTGCCTGTGGGGGGAGGGTGAACTTTAAGCCTATTGGCTCCTGCTCATAGTGTGAGGGCAGCCTTCAAGCCTATTGGCTCCTGCCCGGGGATGATGAAATAGCCTGCCCAGAGAACAGAGCAAACTTTTGGCCCTCTGCCTGTGGAACAGGGCAAACTTCTAGCGACCTTTAAGCCTATCCATCTAACACTCAGCACCACATAAAATAAATAAAGGTATCATGTTCATATATAACTAAAAATATATTGTTAAAAAATGGTCATGCTACCAAAATTGTTATACAGATTTAATGCAACTCCTATTAAAATCCCAATGACATTCTTCATAGAACTAGAAAAAGCAATCATGACATTCATTTGGAAAAATAAGAGGCCCAGAATAGCCAAAGCAATACTTAGCAAGAACAGTGAAAAAGGAGGCATCACAACATCAGACCTTAAATTATACTACAGAGCTACAGTAACAAAAACAGCATGGTATTGGCACCAAATAAGACATATAGACCAATGGTACAGAATAGAAGACACAGAGGCAAACCCACATTAAATACAGTTATCTCATACTAGACAAAGGTGCCAAAAACATACATTAGAGAAAAGATAGTCTATTCAACAAATGGTGCTGGGAAAACTGGAAATCTATATGTAGCACAATAAAATTAAACCTCTGTCTCTCACCCTGCACAAAAATCAACTCAAGGGCTGGGGTTGTAGCTCAGTGGAAGAGCATGTTAGCCTAGCACATGTGAGGCCCTGAGTTCAATCCTCAGCACCACATACAAATAAATAAACTAAATAAAGGTATTGTGTCCAACTACAACTAAAAAAAAAAAAAAAAAAAAAAGTATTTAAAAAAAAAAATCAACTCAAAGTGGACCAAAGACTTAGACACTAGAACAGAGACCCTGCATCTAATAAAAGAAAACGTAGGCCCAAATCTCCATCATGTTGCCTTAGGACCCGACCTCCTTTACAAGACTCCTAAAGTGCAAGAAGTAAAATCAAGAGTCAATAAATAGGATGGATTCAAACTATAAAGCTTCTTCTCAGCAAAGGAAACAATCAATAATGTGAAGAGAGAGCCTACAGATTGGGAGAAAATCTTTACCACACTCACCTCAGATAGAGCATTAATCTCCAGGATATATAAAGAACTAAAAAAAATTAACACCAAAAAAACACAAAAAACCCAGTCAATAAATGGGCTAAGGAACCGAACAGACACTTCACAGAAGAAGAATTATAATTGATCAACAAATACATGAAAAAATGTTCATCATCTCTAGCAATTGAAGAAATGCAAATCAAAACTACTCACACCAGTCAGAATGGCAGCTATTAAGAACATAAACAACAATAAATGTTGGAGAGGATGTGGAGAAAAAGGCACACTCATACATTGTTGGTGGGACTGCAAAATGGTGCAGCCACTATGGAAAGCAGTATGGAGATACCTTGGAAAACTTGGAATGGAACACCTTATGACCCAGCTATCCCACTCCTTGGTCTTTACCCAAAAGACATGAAAACAGCATACTACAGGGACACAGCCACATCAATGTTTATAGCAGCACAATTCACAATAGCTAAACTGTGGAACCAACCTAGATGCCCTTCAGTAGATGAATGGATAAAGAAAATGTGGTATATACACACAACGGAATATTACTCAGCAATAAGACAGAATAAAATTATAGCTTTTGCAGGAAAATGGATGGAGTTAGAGAATATAATGCTAAGTGAAGTTAGCCAACCCCCAAAAGCCAAATGCCAAATGTTTTCTCTGATATAAGGAGGCCAATTCACAGTGGGGTTGGGATGGGGAGCATAGGAGGATTAGAGGAATACTAGAATGGCCAATGGGGAGGGAGGGGAAGAGAGGGAGCAAACGTGTGAAGAACAAAAAAAGATGGTAGAATGAGATGGATATCATTACCCTAAGTGAACATATGAAGTCACGAATGGTGTGAATATACTTTGCATACAACCAGAGATTTGTAAAAAAAAGTGCTCTATATGTGTAATATGAAATGTAATGCATTCTGCTGTCATTTATATCATCTTAGAATAAAAAATAATTAAAAAAAAAGAAATATAAAATGGGATTGGAGCCATAATTTTAGCATAAATTGGAATCTGAAATTCATTAGCATAATTATTAACTTAAAGAAACATTTTAAATCTTTTTTTAGCTTTGTAAAAATAAGTTATTAGTACTAGCAGAGAGACTCCAATGAAAAAATAGCTTTTTAGGAATCAGGTAAAAATGAAAGAAAGCTACAATAAAGAAAAACATGTAAATGTAAAAAAAAAAAAGAATACAAGCAACAATAAATGTTGGCAAAGATGTGGGGGAAAAGGCATACTCTTACATTGCTGGTGGGACTTCAAATTGGTGAAACCAATCTGGAAAGCAGTATGGAGATTCCTTAGAAAACTTGGAATGGAACCATCATTTGACCCAGCTATCCCACTGCTTGGTTCAATTAATCCCAAAGGACTTAGAAACATACTACAGTGATGCAACCACATCAATGTTTATAGCAGCTCAATTCACAACAACTAAATTGTGGGACTAACTTAGATGACATTCAATAAATGAATGGATAAAGAAACTTGGTATATATACACAATGGAATATTACTCAGCGTTAAAAGAAAATAAAATCATAGCATTTGTAGGTAAATGGATGGAGTTGGAGAAATATCATGCCAAGTGAAGTAAGCCAATCTCAAAAAAAACCAAAGGTGGAATGTTTTCTCCAATAAGTGGATGCTGATCCATAATGGAGGTGAGATGGGAGCATGGGAGGAATGGAGGAACTTTGGATAAGGCAAAGGGGAGGGAGGGGAAGGGAGGGGGTATGGGGGTAGGAAAGATGGTGGAATGAGATGGACATCATTATCCTAGGTACATGTATGAAGACACGAATGGTGTGACTCTGCTTTATGTACAACCAGAGAAATGAAAAATTGTGCTCCATTCGTGTACTATGCACTGAAATGCATTCTGCTGTCATGTATAATAAATTAGAACAAATTAATTAATTAATTAATTTTTAAAAATAAATGGGCTAAGGAAATGAACAGACACTTTACAGAAGAAGAAATACAATCAGTCAGCAAACATGAAAAGATGTTCATCATCTCTAGCAATTAGAGAAATTCAAATCAAAATGATTCTAAGATTTCATCTCACTCCAGTTAGAATGGCAATTATCAAGAATACAAGCAATAATAAGTGTTGGTGAGGACGTGGGAGAAAAGGTACACTCATACATTGCTGGTGGCACTGCAAATTGGTGCAACCACTCTGGAAAGCAGAATGGAGATTCCTTAGAAAACTTGGAATGGAACCACCATTTGACCCAGCTATCCCACTCCTCAATCTATACCCAAAGGACTTTAAATCAACATACCACAGTGACACAGCCACATCAACGTTTATAGCAGCACAATTCACAATAGCTAAACTATGGAACCAACCCAGATGACCTTCAATAGATGAATGGATAAAGAAAATGTGGTATATATACACAATGGAATATTACTTATCCTTAAAGAAGGATGAAATTACTGTTTATGCAGGTAAATGGATGGAGCTAGAGAATATCATGCTAAGCGAAATAAGCCAGCCCCCAAAAAACCAAAGGCTGAATGATTTCTCTGATAAGCGGATGCTGATCCATAATAGGAGGGGGTAGGGAAGAATGAAAGAACTTTGGATTGGGCAGAGGGGAGTGAAGGGAGGAGAGGGGGTGTGGGGATAGGAAGAACAGTAGAATGAGGGGAACATTATTACCCTATATACACACATGATTATACTACTGGTGTGACTCTGCACCCTGTACAGAGGAATGAGTTGTGGTCCATTTAGATACAATGTGTCAAAACGCATTCTATTGTCATGCATAACTAATTAGAACAAATTTAAAAAAGAAATTGATATAAGGATACTGTAAAATTCCACTTAGGTCAGGTTTAGGTTTAGGGTTAGCCCTTATAGGTCTTCCTGGTAATAAGCAGTGGTACAGTCTTTTAAGGTGGACTCTTTTTTTTTTTTTTTTTTTAAATCTCAAAAACCAATTTATTTTCAGTTCTTTATGCTTCTGTCTACATGAAAATTTTAACATTAAAATTTTTAATATTTAATAGTGTTTTTTTAATTCGAAGATTAAGATATTAGTTCCCTTCTCTACCGTCTGTCTCAAGTGCACAGTATATTTTTCCCTTGTGGCATTTAGTACTACAACACTATAAGTAATTTAGCTATCTCTCCGGGTCCACAGGGATTGATTTCAGGATTTGCAAGGGTATGAAAATCCTTGGGTGCCCACATTTCTTATATAAGATGGTGTAGTATTTGCATATAATCTAAACACATAACTCCTGTTTAGTTTAAATCATCTCTACATTATTATAGTACATGATAATAATGTAAATACTATGTAAACAATTGTTTTACTGTATTGTTTAGCCAATAATTACAAGGGGTAAAAAGTCAGTACACACACAATTTTTTCCCCAATTATTTTCCACCTTTGGTTGCTTGAATTCACATACATGGAACTCACAGATGTAGAGGGTCAAATGTATTTGAGCAACTATGCTTAATATTTGGTTCCCTTCCTAAGCTCCAAGAAGGCAGGGATCTTCTCTGTTTTATTTAATCCTGTATTTCCAGCACCTAGCACATAAAGAATTGGACTCCTTACCTCTTTGTTTTGATTTACTCCAGAGCTTATTTACTTACTATTTACTTATTTATTACTTATTTAGCTTATTTACTTCTACATATTATGAGAGTGCGAACAAATACTGTTTTAAAACCTGCATAATACAATACCAGGTGTCCTGTAAACTCTCTGTATAAATTATGAGTGGTTTGTAGTCTGAAGGGATAAAACTAAGGGGCTATGGTTTAGGATATTCTAGGTTAGTGTTCCTTCAAGAAGTCCAATTAATATTCATCCCCTAATCTATCTATCTATATAAATATATTTAGTTGTAGACGGACACAATACCTTTATTTATTTATTATGTGGGTGCTAAGGATCAAACTCAGTGCCTCACTCATGCTAGGCAAGTGCTCTACCCCTGAGCTACAGGCCCAGCCCTCATCCCCTAATTTTTTTTTTTTAATATTTATTTCCTTTAGTTATACACAATGGAATTGTATTTACATTTACGAGGTGCTGAGGATCGAACCCGGGCCCGCGCACGTGCTAGGCGAGCGCTCTACCGCTGAGCCACAACCCCAGCCCATCATCCCCTAATCTTTAATAGAATATTTAAGTACCAATCACTTCTGATCAGAAATGTTAATAGTTAACACGTTTGTGGCATTCACTCATTCAACAGATATTTAAGGGCTCTTTCTCTGCGCCGGTTATTTAAGACAACTGTCAAGATCCTTGCATGATAATATATCTCATCTCCCCTACCCCGCAGTCCCCAGGTCTGGGGCGAGGGGCAAGCTGAGAAGGGCAAGGGGTGAAGGTGAGGGGAACGTCGCTCCCGCCAGCAGAGGGCGCGCCCCGCCCTCCGGACCCAGTAGGCTTCTAGGCTCCCTCGCTCGTTCCCGAGCGCGCCCCCGCCCGCCACATCACGTGATGCGGCCACGGAACATGAGCTGCAGGGCCTAAGCTGAGTTAAATTCGTTGCCGGTGGCCGCAGTGGGTGCAATCACAAAGGCTAATCCGAAGGAGTGGGGGAGTCCGTTGGAGTCGATGCTGCCTCCTCCAAATCAGGTCGGCTCCTGTTACCTTCTCACCATTCGCTGCTCCTGTCTCTCTGAGCATTTGCATGAATTCTTTCGTGTGGGGAAGCTCCAGTGACCATGTAGGGGGAAAAAGCGAGGAAGCGCTGGTGCCTGGGACGAGGTCAACGCTGCCGGCACGCCGCCCGAGCGCCCTGAACACCCCGGGTACGGGCCACTGGGCCCGTGGGCCCTGGTGGGAACTCCGGCCTCCTGTTGTGGCCTGGCCCGGAGCGCCACGAATTCTCGCCTCGTCTCGCGAGAGTCTAAGTTGAAGGAACATGGCGACGTCTAATCTGTTAAAGGTAAGACCCTTACTCCAGCCTGGGTTTTACTCCATGGTCGCCGGGTTTAGCTCTTCGGGAACGGCTCGGTTCAAGTTCAGTTACGAAATGCGGGAGTGTTCCGGGGTTGTCTGCCGGAAGAGAAGCCGCGGTGGCTGCGCCGAGGACCGGAACGCCGTTCTCTGGCCTTGGGGTCGAGAGGCTTTGGTGGTCCCTCCCCCCTCTCTGGCTGACGGGTGTGTGAAAAGCCCTGCTGAGGGCTGGCGGGGAGCGGTGTTTTCTAGGGACCAGTTCTGGCTGGGAGCGAGAGATGAACAGTCGCTGTGCCCCGACCAATTGGGCCATTATTCCTCTTAGATTCTGTTTATTCTGAAGCAAGAGTCTAGGACTCATAAAAGGAAAATCCAAGAAAATTCTGCCTAACAGGTTTCAATGACTGTACCCCAGCTCCTCAATTTCTGTTCTCATTCTGTCTGCACGAAATGGGAGTCAGACAGCAGTGCCTCCCACTCCACCCTCCTTCTCCCTTTTCTGCATGCTACACCTTCCCTCCTATTCTCTCATTCTTTGACTTCCTATCCCCCTCCTTTTCCTTAAGAGGCTGTTCACCTTCACCCCCATTATGTTCCCCAACCTTCACCCCCATTAGAGGACACTACCAAGTGACAGCGAATAAGTGCTATCAGATTTAGGCACTGAGGGGCAGATTCTCCATTATAGGTTAAAAAGTTTGGAGGAGAATGAGGAAGACCTGGAACTAGCTGCTCTTTAGTATCTTTTGCCCTAACAGTACTGTCTGAAATGGGAGTAGTGATTCCTCTCTCTGAGAGCCATCATTATGCCCTCAGGCAGGGTGAATGGATATTAAAAATAATAGAATAGAAAATATATTAAAGCGCAAAGTGCATTCTACTGTCATGTATAACTAATTAAAACAAATAAGAAGAAAACATTAAAGTGTACTGAAACCTCACTGTCATATCTTCTTTAAGCCACTAAATTAGGTGCCTAATTGAAGAATCTTATAAAATGATCAAATTTTACTAAGAGAAATATATCGCTTTTTACAAGGGCCTAGAACTGGACTCTGACTTTCTGCCACTTAGGAACTGTGTGACAAATTTCTTAATCTCTTGTGCCCAAGTTTCCTCATCAGTAAAATGAAATTAGCAATAACAACTATTTTGAGTGAGCACTGTAATTAAGTGGATTTATGTAAAGTTCTTGTAACTGTGCCTGGCACTTAATTAGAATACAATACAATAAATTACTAGGACTAATGTTCCTGTTTCTTTAAGAAAACTAATCCACAGGGATTAACTCATTCTACTCTTTCTTTTGTAACAATATAGGAAAGTTTTAATGTATTAGTTCAGAAAGAAAATTTAACTTTTAAAATTAGTGTATCCATGTATTTATGTGGGCAGTGTTTTTTTTGTTAACAGAAATGGTTTTAAGAAATGATTTGGTTCCTTATTCTTTGTGAGTTTTTGACTCTGATTAATTGGATATAAAGCGAGTCTCCTCTCTCCCACCCCCTAAATTCCCTGTCAGAAAATAGCAGTTGCTATTCTCTGTACAAAGCCTCACAAAGAATTTTTTGGAAGAGGTATAAACCTAAAGCTACTTCTGTCAATTGCTAGTTAAGTGGTTACCTTGTAAAGATTATGAGTCTGTATCTACAGCATATACCTATAGAGTGGGGAAAAAAACAAACAAAACCTGCCTGACATTATAGAAAATGGGCACTTTAGGGTTTAGGGTAAAAAGATCACGAGGAAATTAGGAGCATCTCACTTTCGAAATAGCCCTTACCCTTTCTTTTCCTTCTAATGTGTAATCTTGAGCTTCTTAAATAAATCTTTGCTAGTACCTTTTTTTTAAGTGCTTTAACTTAAACAACTTTTAATAACTTTCATAAATAAAAGGAAGGTGATAATGCATTGAAAAGGACTTTCTAAAGGGAGCCCATCATGCTAGTAAACTTGAGGACAGATGCCAAAAATACTTTGGAAAAATTTCAATAAAATTATTTTATGAAATGTTAACTATGGGGGCTGGGGCTGTGGCTCAGCGGCAGAGCGCCTCGCACGTGCGCGGCCCGGGTTCGATCCTCAGCACCACGTAAACATAAATGCAATGCATTGTGTACAACTAAAGTAAATAAATAAATATTTAAAAAAAAATGTTAACTATGGGAAAAAGCAGAATTTTTAAATGAATATTATATAGCATGTGATTTTAAATATGTGTAACTTATATAGTGGCTTTACAAATAGATATTTGGTTCTGTTATCTATTTTCAGCAAAAGTTTATGTATTCAAGTTGGCCAGAAAACTTTTTTTTTTCCCCTCATGTTATTGGGAAGTGGGAGGATTGCCTCATACTCATACATTAAAAAGTAGTAATTATAAAGTGGGAAGATGGAAGTTTATCTTCTAGAAGAAATGTATTGAGGACCAACCAGGTCTAGAACATAATTTGTAGCATCATTTAAATGCAAGGCTGTTTGCCTGTAATCCCAGCACTTGGTAGGCTGAGGCAGGAGGATTGTGAGTTCAAAGCCAGCCTCAGCAATGGCGAGGCACTTGGCAACTCAGTGAGACCCTGTCTCTAATAAAATACAGAAAAGGTCTGGGGATGTGGCCCAGTGGTCTAGTGCCCCTGAATTCAATCCTGGTACCAAAGAAAAAGCAAGGCTCTTGGTACCTTAAATAGAGACAGGGCTGACTGCAGAGTGACCAAATTAGCTTTTTTTTTTTTTTTTTTTTTTTTTTTTGCGCTGGGGATTGAACCCAGGGCCTGTGCATGCAAAGCAAGTACTCTACCAACTGAGCATATCCCCAGCCTTCATTTCCTTTTTTGACAGGATTAGTTGACTGGTTTATTAGTGATATGCTGTTGACATTGTGCAATTAGATTTCACCATAAGCACATTTGACAAATTGATCATGTCCATTTGTCAGAATAGAGAAATGTGAGCTACATGAGAGTATATTTAGAATTTTTAAAAAAATATTTATTATTTAATTGTAGTTGGGTGCAAGACTTTCATTTTATTTATTTTTATGTGGTGCTGAGGATTGAACCCAGGGCCTTGCACATTCTAAGCGAGTGCTCTACCACAGAGCCACAAACCCAGCCCAGAATTTGATTTATTATGAATTAATTAACTTTTCCTGGAAAATGATGAATAATAAGCCATCATCAACCCTAAAGAGAGTCCTTTAGTGACTTGCTGAACGTATACATTCTTTAGTTTTTTACCAGTAACTTGGATGAAATCAAGTTTATTGAACTTGTGGATGACAGAAGAGGTTAAAGGAATACTTAACATGTTTTGAAATATAATATTCAGAACTTTTTTTTTTTTTTTTTTTTTTGGTACTGGGGATTGAACTCAGGGGCACTCGACCACTGGGCCACATCCCCAGCCCTTTTTTGTATTTTATTAGAGACAGGGTCTTACTGAGTTGCTAAGTGCCTCGCCATTGCTGAGGCTGGCTTTGAACTCGCGATCCTCCTGCCTCAGCCTCCCAAAGTGCTGGGATTACAGGCGTGTGCCACCGCGCCTGGCTCCAGAACTTTCTTGATGTGAAATTTGTAAGTTAGAGCCCAGTGCAATAAAAAACACCAAAATTTTTAATATTGAAAGCTGATTATAATAATTTTATTCTATTTCAAGCAAATGGACTGTTGCTGAATCTGAGAATTCTTTTGGGTATACAAAGATTTGTGTAGTACATTTTGACATATATAATTGTTAACTGCTCAGAGGGGTTTATATCTATAAACCTTTTCCATGTTGCTACTCTATCTTGTTTTTTTCTTTCATTGTGTTTTTGTAGGACATTTATAGTAATCTAATATGACAGTTTTACCTCATGTTTTAGATTACTTGTGTCTAATTCTAACATATAATTGTTCCTTTTCTTTTGCAATTATCTGGGCCCTCAGTGCTCATTTTCTTCATGTCTAATTGATTATCCTACTCTAAAAAGCAATTTTTCAAACCTCTTTTTTTTTCCTCTTCTGATCCTTACTTTTTTAAATTCTAGCCCATTACTTTACGTAGCTATTGGGGATGTCCTTAATTACTTTGGTCAATACCACAAATTTTTCTAGTGTTCCTGTTTTTTTTCATGCCACCTCTTAAATTGCTGCCTTCCCTCTATTCTTGCTTGATCCTCATATTACCCCCTGAACTTGATGGCATGTCTTCCCCTTTTTTTCCCCCACTTCTATGCCCATAAGAAAAATTCATGTATTTCTTTGTATAAACATAATGTATGTTGTGCTTCTGTCTCAAACTTTTGCTCTTTTCTCTTTATTCACTGTCAGTTCTTGAAAAAGTAGCCCCTGTTCGCTTCCTTTATCATTCTTCACTTTTTTCCTTAATTTCCCCCACCCAATTATGTTGAAGCTGCCAAGTGTTTAGTGTGCCAGCAACATTATGATTGCCAAGAGATTGTTCTTTGATAACGTGCATCCTATCTTCTGATATTATTGCTCACTTCCTCTGCTTTTTTTTGTGTGTGTGACAGTATACTCTCCTCTACTGTCTCTCACTTGTGTTTTTCACTGACCCCCCTCCCTTCCCCCCAACATAATTATTTCTCAGAATTTAATCTTCAGCCCTTTCCTATCTTTGTACTTTTTTTCTGGGACAGTCTTAACTCCCATGATTTCACTATTTTTATCTCTTAGCACTGATGTGAGCTCTAGACCAAAACACAGTTCTGACCATATCACTTTCCTGCTTAGATACCGTTGATGGTTCAAATTCTTTGAGCTCTTTCCAGTTGGGTCTTCTCCTTAATTATCTCTCTCTCTCATACACACTCCTACCTTGATGGTTACTTGTTGACTCACTAGCATGTTAGAGGTTGTCTTTTTCCTATAACTAACTCTACCTCTCTCCTAATTAGATGTAGAGAGACAGACCAATGAGATGAATAGTATACAATCAATCCATGAGGGAATCCAAATTTTAAAATGAAACGTGGAGCACAGTTTTTCTCAGTGGAAAATTTTATCCTTTGGGAGGGGGAAAAAATGGAAATAACAGTGATTCAAAGTGTCTACAGAATTTATTCATTATTAAAATAATTTTATTAGATACCTATATGTAGGACACCAGGAAGAATACAGAGTTACACATATAGCAATGTCCATGCTCTTTGGGAATTTGTAATATTCTAAAGAAGATAGAACGGTACTAATGATTTTACTATAAGGAAGAATTTCAGGTGTGCTACCAACTGCTGTGTGGTCCCTCACAGACTGAAGTAATAATTTCTCAGGGGATGATCAAGGTAAGTTTTGTGGAGAAAGCACTGGAGCTGGATTTTGAAGAATGGGTATGCTTTCTGTAGGTGGTGATTAGAAGAAAATTTGTTAGGAATGGAGACTAGATCACTTTGGCTGTAGCATAAACAGGACTTGTTGCATCCTATATGGAAAGTGCTCCTTGGAATTATTGGAGTGTAGTAGCATAGAATGTAGATAAACAGCAGGATAGAAAAGTAAAAGGAAAGTCAGGGTCAGATTGTGAAGGGCCTTTGATGCTATGTAAGTAACTGGGTTTAAAACAAAGTTCCATAGGTAATGGGGAATATTTGGAAAATATTTGAGCAGAGATATTGTCAAACTTTCAACCTATTTTGTCTCTGACACATAAAATTTTACTTCTATTTTATGTGCATTCAAAATCTCATTTGTGGGATGGCCATGGATGGAGGAGTATTTGTGCTAATGATATGTTCATTGAAACCATAATGAGTCTTTAATTCTATGGGAAATAAACTTGGTAACTGAACAAGAATTTGGCATTTTCTAATTCTAACTACGTGATGGTGAACCAGGCAGACTCACTCCTGCCCTTGAATAACTTACATTTTTGTGGGGAAAAAAAGCGATAAACATAAGCAAATAAATATGCAGTGTAAGTCATATTGTGATAAATACTTTGAAGAAAAACAGTAAAGAATAGAGAATGAAGGTGTTATTTTTGACAAAATGATCAGGGAAAAAGACCTCTGAAGAGGTGGATGATATTTGAGGCAGGACCTTCATGAAGCAAGCATACATGTTTAGGAGAGGAGCTCTCTGTAGAGGGAACAGCGAGTGCAATTTACTGAGTCAGGATCATGTTTGGCAGGGAATGTGGATGTGATACCAAGATTTGAATGAATGTTTTCAGTGAGTGTGGTTAAGATACATGACTGGATTTTTTTTTTTTTTTTTTTTTTTTAATGGTACTACGGATTGAAACCAGGAGTGTTCTACCTCTGAGATACATCCTCAACCCTTTTCTAAAAAATTTTATTTTGAGGGCTGGGGATGTGGCTCAGTGGTAGAGCACTCGCCTAGCATGTGCGTGGCCCGGGTTCGATCCTCAGTACCACATAAAAATAAACGCATTGTGTACAACTAAAGCAAAATAAATAAATATTTAAAAAAAAGAGAAGTGTGTTCTCAAATATTAAAAACAAAATTATTTTGAGATAGGATCTTGCTATATTGACCAGGTGGGTTTCAAACTACCATCCTCCTGCCTCACCATCCCAAGTAGCTGGGATTACAGGTGTGCACCATACCCAGCCATAACTAGATTATTTTTTTTTTAATATGTCTAGTTGAACATAAAAGAAAGGCTCATTAACAACTCAGCTTCATCAATTTTTTGCTAGATTGTTAAGAATTGCTATTTTGAAATGGTCATCAAAGAGGGGCATTGAGCCTTAGGGCTGTATTCCTCATTTCAGTGTCCTGTCCTAGAGATGTGGTTGCCTATGACACAGGCTAAGGGGAAACAAATTTAGGGATGTGTGAATGGGAATAGAAATGGTGGACTAAATCAGTAATAAATAATGATGATTATAATTGGGAAAACCTTTTGTGCTTTGTGAAAACAAATGTTTACTCAGTTTCAATAAGCTAGAGGTGATGTATGTTAATTAAAGCCACTAAAGGGAAGTGACACTTTAGGATAAACTTTGAGAGATCAGTCATTTATCAGAGGATTTAAAGAAGGAGATTTTAGAATACTAGGAAGTATCAAGAACACCTTGGTCGTGTCTGTGATCACAATGACCTGGGAGACTGAGTCAGAAGGATCATAAGTTTGAGGGCAATGTCAGCAGTGTAGCAAGACCCTGTCTCAGCATAAAGAATAAAGAAAGCTGGGGATGTAGCTCAGTGTAAAGTGTCCCTGGATTCAATCCCCAGTATCCCACCCCACCAAAAAGAAATCCCACCAATTATCTATCTAGTTTAGAAGTGTGGAAAAATAGTCAGGTTTTTCTTATTAGATACTTTGCTTTAGAGCTCGGATGAACCTAGTTAATGTCACTAAAAGCCATCTGGCTCTTGCCTTTGGTATAGTAGGTAGAATAAATAGGTGCCGTATATGTTCTGCAAACATAGCAGGGCACAACTCAGGTTAAAAAATAGATGAACAGTACATACAGTACATACAAATAATGTCAAGAGTAATTGATCTGTGTAACGGGGGTTTGTTCATTCCATAAATGTCTGAATAACTACTTGGCAGGATACTATGCTGAGTGTCTGATACAATAATGAATATGACAGACAGGGTCCTTAGTCTTTGGAGGGAAAATGCTAACACTACAGAAATAATACACTGCTTAGTTTTTGCCAGTAAGAAGGCTATGATGAAAACACTATATCAAGAGTGTTCAGAAGATGGGGCTACTATTTTATTTGTTTACATATGGCAGAAAACAATTTTTTCCCTCAAATTCTGCTTTTAACTCTTTTCTGTTGATTTTCCTTCATTGCTAAATGATGGCATTTCAGTGAGATTCCAATAGCTTTCTGGTGTTTTTAAAAAGTCCTCTTGGGCCTGGCGCGGTGGTGCACGCTTATAATCCCAGCACTTGGAAGGCTGAGGCAGGAGGATCACGAGCCAACCTCGGCAGTGGGGAGGCACATAGCAACTCAGTGAGACCCCGTCTCTAATAAAATTAAAAAAAAAAAAAAAAAGGGCTGGAGATGTGGCCCAGTGTTGAGTGCCCCTGAGTTCCATCCCTGGTACAAAAAAAAAAAAAGTCCTCTTGAGCTAGGGGGTGTAGCTTGGTGATAAAACATTTGCCTAGTATGCTTGAGGTTCTGGGTTCAATCCCCAGTACTGCAAAAACACAAACAAAAAATAGTGACATTGAACATTTACAAACAAAACAAACCACACCACCTACTCCTGTTAATATGAATTAAAATTTCAGTCTCATAGACAATCACAGCGTTTCATCTAACAGCTCAAAACCTTGGCTTTGGATATGTAGAGAGAAACAGAGGGTGGATACTTAGGTTGCTTTGGGAAGACCTCTGAGGTGACATTGGAACTGAAACCTGAATGATCTGCATTCGAAGGCAAAGGTCTTGAAATGCACTAATGAGTTTGGCATATTTCAGGCTATTTTAAAAGGCTAATGTGGCTAGAGAATACTAAGAATTGCCAGCATTCAAATATATACTGAGTTTTGTGGTTCTTGTTTTAGATGGGGATTGGCAAATGTGGTTTAGAATCATGTAACTGAGAACATTAGTGGCTCCTAAACAATATGGGAACCCACACATTCAAATAGCTAACTAACTTCATAATACACATGAAAGATCCAAAATCTTCAACTTGAATTTGGGAAGTTATTAGAATGCCATCCTAGATATAATCCATAATAAATACCTTTATAACTCCCTGGAAGAAACAAAAACAGATTAAAAAAAAAAAAACCCCACTAAACTTGTATTATGTTCAGTATATTCTGGGCAAGAGTGTTGTGATAAAAACAAATTGCTTTCAGTTGTGTATGCTGTGGCGTGTTTATTTGTTTTGTTTTGCTTTTGGTCTTCCCTTCAACTTGTCCTTTCACCCTAACTTTTCTTGTATTTTTGTTAACATTGAAAAAGATATAGCAAGAAATATATAACAGTGGGCTGGGGTTGCAGCTCAGTGGAAGAGCGCTTGCCTAGCATGTGTGAGGCACTGGGTTCGATTCTCAGCCACCACACATAAATAAATAAAATAAAGGTTCATCGACAACTAATGAATATTAAAAATAAAAAGAAATATATAACAATGATTACATTCTTTGTGTTCTTTTAAATGCAATATTACATCATTAAAATATTGTAGTAATATTGATCCTGTAATTCAGTGGGGCACGTTTTGTTTCATATGTTATTTAGGGATTTCTGGATATTTCAGGGCAAACCAGAATGTAAATATTTGAATTATTTTATTGTAAAGTTAGTACTTATAAAAGCACTCCTGAATTTCAGTGGGAAATGTGCAGATTTTTAAAGTGATAATATATTCTAAAAGAGCTATTGGGTATCTTTAATTCTGGCCTGTAACACCTTCGCCCACCTTGAACACATTTTTAAAAAATTAAACTATCATATTATTCTGTAATCTACTTTCTAATGTATGTTTGCTTTTCTTTGAAACACCATCATGGCTACAGGTTAAGAGTCTAGGACTTTACTGGCATTCAGTTCTAGAACTGATTTCTTCTGTTAAGAGACTTTTCAGATAAAGCTAAATGTATTTTATTTGGGTCTGGGTAACCAAGTTACATTAAGGGATCCCCATTTCTTTATATTGATTAAATCAGGGACGGGAAGCTGAACCTTTGTTCACTTTTTTTTTTTTTTCTTTTTTATTAAATACTGTTTTCATCCTATTTCTCCTAATTACTTGTGAGAAACAATGCGGATTTTTTCCCCTCAGCTTGAGAGGAAGTCATTAAATATAAAGTAGTTTAGTAATAAATAAACATCTTTAAAACAAAAGCAGGAGAATATCGAGAAAAAGAAATTAAGATCAGAGTTATAACCTCAGTGTCTGCTTAAACTATACAACAGCTCATCACCTTTCCTAAACCATCCAATTCTATGTATTCTTCCCCTGACATTTCTTGTTTGGTCAGTGATTCTGCTACTTGTTCGTTAAAGTAAGAAATCTGAGAACCATGTTATATAATTTAAGAGGAAGGAAAAGCTTTTGTTTAGGATAACCCACCACCACCATAGAAAAAGTGAGGAAAAAAATGTTGTATGTGGGGTTATATTTCATATAATTTTCTTAAAACTTTTGGGCTTTTGGCCTATTATCTTAAGATTTAGTATCATTTGTATTTTAAATTATATTGAGTGGAGGGAGGAAGTATTGTCATTTGAGAGCCTAGGCCTTAATATGTTGAGTCATTTTCAAGGTTCTTTCTTTTACTCCCAATTATCAGCAAATTATATTATTGTAGGAGAAGTAGAAGTAGTAGTTATAGTTGGAGGACTAATATAATATAATATTGATAGCCAACCCTTACACAGTATTTATTTAAGCCAGCCACTTCTCTGAAGATTTCACATATTATTAAATCTTTCCAACAATCCTTTCAAGCAAATACTTTATTAAAACCCATTTTGTGTAGATATAATTGAAGTACAGAGCTTAAGTAATTTGCTTAAGTTTACACAGCTGGCAAGTAGCTAAGCCGTAATTCTATTCTTATAAAGTCTGCTTTGTGAATATCTTATATATGCATCTTCCTATTTCAGTACCTTAAGTTTATTGTTTCATCATGTATTGCTCTTGTGAAATATTTCAGTAGTTTCTTTTTCAATTCCCTTTCAGTTTTTTTATTTAGTGAATTTATAGGTCACCTCTCTATGAGTTAATTATAATCACATCAATAGCCACTGACTATCCCTCTCCCAATTTAAGGAAATAGTTTATTTAATGCCCTAAAATCTGTTCTTGTTGCTTTTTTGCTTAGATTGATTGATGCTTTCTTACTTTCTGGCACAAAAAGGGTTTTCCATGATCATCTCTATCCCAACCTTGGAATTAGCATTTTCTCTAATGAGTCCTTTTAGTGAGTGTGGTATTGTAAAACCCAGGTGTGGTTTCTCAGTATGCTCATTGCTATTGCAGTGTTGCTCTTTCCAGGCCCTCAGTGGCTGAGCTAGGACACAGATGGTGAAGCGTGTATGAATACATCTCACACACACCCCTATACTTATTTTTATGTCTCTTATTAAAAAACTATTAGTTTACTCCAATCCCTCCAATTCCAGTCCAACACCACAAAGTTTATTCTATCATCCTTTTCCATATATAATTTCTTCCATGTGAAAATCCTGGTTTTTAGATTGAATTATTCAGGAAGGAAGGGTGGAGGGGTGGACGTTGAGAGGCTATTATAAAACATTGTTAACATGTATAGGTGTCAAGTTAAATATAAATTCCTAAAGCTCAGAATTCTTTTATGGTTGAAAAAAATAGATTTCCTTATTAAATAAACACTAAAAACTTAAGACTTAGTGAACAATATTAGCATGACAGTTTTTTGTTTGTTTGTTTGTTTTTGGTACCAGGGATTGAACTCAGGGGCACTCAACCACTGGGCCACATCCCCAGCCCTTTTTTGTATTTTATAAGAGACAGGGTCTCACTGAGTTGCTAAAGTGCCTCGCGATTGCTGAGGCTGGCTTTGAACAAGCGATTCTCCTGCCTCAGCCTCCCAAGTGCTGGGATTACAGGCGTGTGCCACCAGATCCCGCTAGCATGACAGTTTTTAAAGTAAATTTTATTAAAATATAGTCTATATACAGAAATGCACACAAATCCTAAGTGTGGTGTTAGATGCATTTTAATAAAGTAAAAATAACCCGTGTAATCAGCATCTTGATCTAGAAATATTAACAATATTCTGAAAACTGCTCCTCTTGCACGCTTCCAGTCTCTAACTTGCAAGCTGCTCAAGATAATCACTTCTGACTTCTAACCCCAATAGATGTGTTTTATCTATTCAAGAACATAGTGTGCATTCTGACGTCCTTGTTCTAACATTGTGAGATTCATCTCTTATATGCTAATTTTTGTTGCTATGTAGTATTCCATTGTTATGAGTCTTCCACAGTTTATCAGTTCTACCATTGATGGACATTTAGGTTGTTTCCATTTTTTTACTACTGAGAATGAAAATATCATCAACTTTCTTAAGTATCTTTTGGTTAGAATCCAACATTTGGTATTACCATTCTTTTCTATTTTAGTTTTTTAGGTGGTAAATAGTGGTATTTCATTGTGGTTTTAATGTGTATTTCCCTGATAATTAATGATGATGGGTACCTTTTATTATGTTTATTGACCATTTATATATTATTTGTGAAGGTCTGTTTAAGTCTTTATCCAGTTTTAAGATTGAGTTGTCAGCCGGGCACAGTGGTGTACGTCTGTAATCCCAGCACTTTGGGAGGCTGAGGCAGGAGGATCGCGAGTTCAAAGCCAGCCTCAGCAATGGCTGAGGTACTTAACAACTCAGTGAGACCCTGTCTCTAATTAAAAACACAAAAAATGGCTGGGGATGTGGCCCAGTGGTCAAGTGCCCCTGAGTTCAATCCCCGGTATCAAAAAAAAAAGATTGAGTTGTCTTTTTTTTTTTTTTTTTTTTTAAGGAGTTCCATACATATTCTGGATAAGAGCCTTTCTTGGATGTACATATTAGAAATATCTTCTACTCTGGGTTGCCTTTTTATTTCAGTGGTATCTTGTAATGAGCTAAAGTTCTTAGTTTTCCCCCCCAGTACTGGGTATTGAGCCCAGAAGCACTTTAACACTGAGCTGTATCTCCTGCCCTTTTTAAATTTTTTGAAATATTTATTTAGTTAGTTAGTTGTACACAATGCCTTTAATTTATTTTTACGTGGTGCTGAGGATCAAACCTGGGCTGTGCACATACTAGCGAGCGCTCTACCACTGAGCCACAACCCCAGCCCCCCCTTTTAATTTTTATGTATTTTAAGTTTTGAGATGGAGTTTTGCGAAGTTGGCAAAGCTGGCCTCTAGCTTGTGATTCTCCTACCTCAGCCTCTTGAGTTGCTGGGATAACAGACATGTTGACATCACACTTGGCCTTTAACTTTAATATAGTCTAATTTATCAACTTTTTTTTTTTTCTCTTTATGGGTAATGCTTGGTTTCAGGTGATACAGATGGTCCAGAATCTACTTGTATTGCTATTTGATTGAACTTTTCAAAACAAAATAAAAATGAAAAATTATAGTTTTTCAAGAATTTTTCCTGGGACTCTTCAAGAGTCCATGGGCCACTGTTTTAAAAACACTGTACTAGAAAGTAAGTTCCTGGAGGACTTTTTATTTGTGTCCCGATGTACAATAGACACTTACCTTTGTCCAATGAATGAATGTAGTAAATGAATGACAAGGAAGCCTCCCAAAATAAGCATAAACTTTTTCATTAGTACTATTTTTGGTTTTTCCTTAAAGTTGGTTGGATTTCAAAAAATAACAAGCATTATTGGTTTTTCTTTGCGGGGGCGGGTACTGGGGATAGAACCTAGGGCCTTGTGTAGAATTTGCTTAAACATTTTTTTCTCTAAAATAAATTGAGGGGCTGGGGTTATAGCTCAGTGGTAGAGCACCTGCCTAGCATGAGTGAGGCACTGGGTTCGAGTCTCAGCACCACATATTTAAAAAAAAAAAAAGAAAGTTCTATCAACAACTAAAAAAAAATAAAATGTAAATGGAACATAGTACTGAAGTTTTTTACTTCAGTGGAAAGAAATATTTAACTTTAGAAAATAGAGTCCTCCCCCTCCTCCCATATAACTTGGGGGGGAAGGGAGGACTATTTTAAAAAGAAATGTCTTTTATGTAGTGATGCTTCCATCTTATTGTTTCTAGATAATTGCCACTAAGTTTCTATGATCAGTTTTTTTGTTTTTGTTTTTTTGCAGTTTACAACCCTGATGCAATTTAACCAAGGACTGGTTCTGGCCCATAAGTTAGAAGTCCCTCTATTGTTTATCCAGGAAAGAATCAAGGAAATCTTAAGTATTTAAGATTGTGGCTTTAACAGAGCCAAACTGCTTAAATTTGAATTCCCACTCTCTGCCACTCATTGCTTTTAGTTTCGTGCAAATAATCTAACTTAATTTCAGATTACAGTGTACAGTTTTTCATCTGTATAGCAGGAATAATGGTATCACCACACATGGTAGTTGTAAAGATTAAACAAATTAATAGTTGTATTTAGAATAGTATAGTACTTGACACTTAATTAGCAGGTATTATAAAGTAAAATGATCAGTAATGGAATGATTTTCATATCTATTGAAGATTATTGTGAAGTTAAATAGTAGAGTTTATAAATATCAGTCAAAGACTTGAGGGGACCCCTTTACAGATCTCCAAAGAGTTCCCTTTCCTTTTTCTCCCCCTGCTATTTCTGCACCACAAATTCCCATCACCTCCACTTCTTCTAACCCTGTCTTTTCAGCATCATAAAATCACTAGGCTCTGTTTGAGTTTCTACTCCTGTTCTGAGGCCTGGGAGTTTTCTAGGCAGTATGTTTGGGAATTCGTTGGGCTCGTGTCTCTTTTGTTTTTTCTGTTCTCGGGAAGTACTGTCCTGGACTGCCTTTTTGACCAGAAGGGGAAATCTGGTTCCTGTTATCCCATCTTTGTTGAGTGTAAGTTAAAGTATAAGTCGCTATCTTTCATCATTTTGATGTCCTTTTCCACCTCCTTATCCAGTATTAATTCTCTTTTTCAATTGTTATAATCACTCCCTTCAATATACTTTTTGGCAAATGTGGAAGTTCTTGGTAAAAAAGGTAGTATATGAGATAATCCTATATTTATTAACAATTCGTAAGGCTTTCCCACTTGCTATTCTGAGTAGTAGAAAAAAGCAGAAGAGATTTTTTAGTAAGTTAATAGAGAGGAAGCAACCTTCAGTTAGTCAGTGGAAACATTACTAACTCAGGGTTCATGATTTGAAGACTCCTTTGCTTTTTTTTTTTTTTTTTTTTTAATATACTGAGGATTGAACCCAGGGGCACTTAACCACTGAACCACATCACTGGCCCTTTTTAATGTTTTATTTGGAGACAGGGTCTCACTGAGTTGCTTAGGGCTTCACTAAGTGCTGAGGCTGACTTTGAACTTGCAATCCTCCTGCCTTAGCTTCCTGAGTCTCTAGGATTATGGGCACATGCCACTGTACCCAACTTCCATTGCCTATTAATGAGGCATTTCCTTTTGTAGGTAGGATGTTTGGTATCCTATTGCTTAGTTATGAGATTTAATGATGTACTCTTCAATTTAATAGAGAATAGGTAAAAATAAAAATTGCTTGCATCATTTTTGGAATGTGTTTTAAAAGTTTAATAGAAAACATTTTAGTTATTAAATTCTTCCTTGAGTATTAGGAGAAAGTGTTTTTGTAGTTGATCTTTTATCATGAGACAGAACAAAAATGTTTTCTTGTTATCTTCCCAAATCTATTAGATTTCAAATCCTAACCAGTATTTAATTTATTTCAAGTACCTGACTATTCTAGTCCTCTGCACCATTTTGATTTTGAATTGCAGGATTTATACTATGTTTTTTACTTTACTTGAGTTTTATAGTTATACATAATAGTTGGGTTTATCCCAACAAACTCATACATGCATGGAAATTGATACTACTATGTTTAATTTTATAAATTGCCAGAAATGCTTATGGAAATAGACTTCATTGAAATTAGAAAGTATTCTCTTATTTGGAGGATATTATGATTCTCCCTGCCAAAGTCAAGGAAAAAAATTTTTTTTGGCAGTACCAGGGATTAGATTCTTAAAATTTACAGGCTCTTTCCATGAGTCTTTCATATACGTTTATTTGCACACTCTTTTTTTTTTTTTTTTTTTTTTTTTTTTGGTGGTACGGGGGATTGAACTCAGGGGCACTCGACCACTGGGTCACATTCCCAGACCTTTTTTGTATTTTTTTTTTTTTTTTTTTTTTTTTTGGTACCAGGGATTGAACTCAGGGGCACTCGACCACTGGGCCACATCCCCAGCCATTTTTTGTATTTTATTAGAGACAGGGTCTCACTGAGTTGCTAAGTGCCTCGCCACTGCTGAGGCTGGCTTTGAACTCGCGATCCTCCTGCCTCAGCCTCCCAAGTACTGGGATTACAGGCGTGCGCCACCGCGCCCGGCTCTTTTTTGTATTTTATTTAGAGACAGGGTCTCACTGAGTTGCTAAGTGCCTCGCCATTGATGAGGCTGGCTTTGAACTCGCGATCCTCCTGCCTCAGCCTCCCAAAGTGCTGGGATTACAGGCGTGCGCCACTGCGCCCGGCTCACACTCTTTTTCAAGAAGGAAAAGTATATAAAGAAGTGAAGTTAACAAGAAAATAACAATAGTAGAAAAACTAACATGAAGCCAAACATAAGGTTAGTACACATATTATCACAGGCTCACAAATCTGGCTGAATTTTTCATTATGAGAGGAGCAAAGTTATCTATGTGATTAACGTAAGTTCTTAAGATAAAAGCAAACTAGTTATTGAAGGAAGAATAACAGCTAATTCTGGTACTAAATTTAAAAAATTTTTTTTTAATATTTATTTATTTACTTTAGTTGTACTCAATGCAATGGATTTATGTTTACGTGGTGCTGAGGATCGAACCCGGGCCGCGCACGTGCGAGGCGAGCGCTCTACTGCTGAGCCACAACCCCAGCCCCTAAATTTTTTTTTTAATATTTATTTATCTGCTTTAGTTGTACACAATGCGTTTATTTTTATGTGGTGCTGAGGATCGAACCCGGGCCGCGCACGTGCTAGGCGAGTGTTCTACTGCTGAGCCACAATCCCAGCCCTCTGGTACTACATTTTGAGTGAATATCTTCTATCTCCCCTTATGCAGAATACTGTGTGTTAGATGTGTTAGAAATAGGCACTTGGGGCAAGACAGGAGAAGGAGCTGTGTGAATATAAGAAGCATCACTTGCCTTAACTCTTGTATTACTTTAATAGTTTTTAACCTTTTGGGATCGTAGACTCTCAAACATATTTATGTGGTTTGAACTTACTCGAGATTCTGATCCAATAGGTGTGTGGTAGGCTTTAGGAGTCTATGTAGAATCACCACCCCAGGTGATTTTGAAGTAGGTTGTTGTCAGACCATGTTTTGAGAAACTATTTCAGGGTTATAATTTCAGGGAATTTGCAGTCAGGACATCAAGCTCAGATTAAGAATTTGATAAGAGATGGGGGTATACCTTAGTGATAGAGCACTTACCTAGCATGTAAATGGCCCTGGGTTCAATGACCAGCACCAGTAAGTGGGGGGAAAAAAAGAACCTGTGATTAGTGAGCAAAGTCCTCAACAACATTTGTATAAAAAAAACCATTATGAGTTTCATAAGGTGTTTGGCACTGGTATATTAGAAAATTAATGACTTTTGTTAATATATTAGCCAAAACAAGTCACATGGACAGACACATTTAACTTAAAAAGGAACAGAACTAGTGACTAATACACATGAAGTCTTTCTTCCTTTCTTTTTGGTAATGTAATGAATTAATGGGCTCTTTTGCTCCTAATGTTGAACGACTTTCCCAGTTCTGAGATAAGCTATGTATGATTATGGGGAATCATTGTTCTGGTATGCCACTTGTTTGGTTTGCTAGTATTTGAGGTTTGTTTTTGTTTTGTTTTTTGGTACTGGGGATTTAACCCAGGGGCATTTTAGTACTGAACCACATCCCTACCCCTTTTTATTTTGAGACAGGGTTTCTCTGAGTTGCTTAGGGTCTTGCCAAGTTGTTGAGGCTGGCTTTGAACTTGTGATCTTAGCCTCCTGAGCCACTGAAACGACAAGTGTGCGCCATCACACCTGGCTGCTAGTATTTGTTTAGATCTTTGCATCTGTGTTCTGTGGTAAAATCAGCTTAAGAGTTTTATTTCTTGTGTTCTCAAGTTTGGTGTCAAGGTTTTGTTAGCATTAGAAAATGGATGAGTAGCTTTTCATGTTTTCATCCCCCAATTTTCAGAGTTTATATAGATTTCCAACATACAGGTGACCCTCTTCACAGTTCCACATCTATGGATTCAACCAACCATGGGTTGAAAATATTCAGGAAGATATTGTACAGACCTTTAAACGTATACACACTTTTTCTTGTTATTTCCCAAACAATACAGTGTAACAACTATTTACATAGCATTGACATTATGTTAGGTAACATAAGTAATCGAGATGATTTAAAGTATATGTAGGTAATATGCAAACACTATGTCATTGTATGTAAGGGACTTGAGCATCTAAAGCTTTTGGTAACCATGTGAAGTCCTGAAAGCAATCCCTGTGGGTCCCAGGGAACGACTGTACTTTATTATATAAAGCTCAGGGCAGCCCTTACTGCTGACACTGAGCAGAAAGGCTCCTAGAATTTACTGAAAGCTGTTGTAATCTTAGTTACTATTTATTATAGGGAAAGGATTCAGATTAAGATCTGCCAAAGGGGGGCTGGGGTTGTGGCTCAGTGGTAGAGCGGTTCGCCTAGCACGGGCGCAGCCTGGGTTCGATCCTCAGCACCATGTAAACATAAATGCACTGCATTGTGTACAACTAAAGCAAATGAATAAATATTAAAAAAGAAAGAAAGAAAGAAAAAAAGATCTGCCAAAGGAAGAGAAGAACAGGGCAGTCTAGGAGGGATCCAAACAGAGCTTCTGATATACTCTTCCTATGTAGTCAGCACACATTTTTCTTCTGGCATCAGTATGTGACAGTATGCTAATCAACCTATCAGCCTGTCCTCCTCATCCCCTCTGTGCAGTGCTGAAAATTGAATCCAGGGCCTCAAGTTTGTTAGACAAATGGTCTACCATTAAGCTATGCCCCTATCCCAGTTTTTTCTCTGAAAATTTCAGTCTCTCTCTCTCTCTCTCTCCCTCTCTCTCTCTCTCTCTCTCCCCCCTCTCTCTCCCTCTCTCTCCCCTCTCTCTCCTTCTCTCTCCCTCTCTCTCCCTCTCTCTCCCTCTCTCTCCCTCTCTCTCCCTCTCCTGACCCACCCCCACCCCCCACCCCCAGACTTCTGTGGTGCTGGGGATTGAATCCAGGGCCTCATGCATGCTAGGCTGAAGTTTACCATTAAGATATATCCTTATCCCCAGTTTTTCTCTTTTATAGTTTTCTTCCTGTGATTTCTTGATATAAGCCTGGAGGGATTCCATTATGGAAAGCTGGTTCTTTTAAATTTGAGCTTTGCATTTCTCTAGCTAACCCTTAAAAGACAAAAGCTACAAGACACTTTTGATATAATTGCAGTTAAATTAAAGTACTTTTTTTTTTTTTTTTTAAAGAATAAAGGTTCTCTTCAGTTTGAAGACAAGTGGGATTTCATGCGTCCAATTGTTTTGAAGCTTTTACGCCAGGAATCTGTTACAAAACAACAGTGGTTTGACCTGTTTTCGTAAGTAATTTATTAATTCTGTTGCTACTATAAGGCAAATTTTGATGTCTTTCTATACCCAAATGGAATGTGTTATTCAGGATGGTCTGTTTACCTGTTTAAAGTTATTACTAGTTGTGTTGGGGGTCCCCAAGACTTTCCTTAGGTTCATTAAGGACTCACAGGAGTGAACATAAAGTTATACTCTATGATTTATTATAGTAAAAGGATACAAATGAAAATCAGCAAAGGGAGAGGGCACATGCAGTGAAGTTGGGGGAGGGGAGGAAGGTGACAAGCACAAGTTTCTAAGAGTCCTCTCCCAGGGGAGTTACACAGGACATACTAAATTTCCCCAGCAACAAGATTAACAACTTGTGATATGTTGTCTACCAGAGAAACTTGATAGAGACTCAGTGTCCAGGGTTTTTATAGGAACTAGTCACATAGTATGTGTCTGGTGTGTACCAAAATTCTAGACTACCTGAAAGAAAGCAGATATTCAGTGTAAACCAAATTGTTTATATAAACAGTTTAGGTATCGTGAGCCACTAGTCTCAGGAAAGTTTTATGTAAGTGTAGGAAATTGTTGACCACTTAAGTTCTCCAGTGCCAACCAAAGGATAACCTTACAAGCAGACATTTCTAAGGAATTCAGTCTGGGCTCTGCTGTGTTAACTCTTGACCTTTGAGCAAGATGTCTTTAATAGCAAAATTATTGTTATTAGGCCCCCAGGTAGCAGGATAAGACCAACCCATAGTATTGACCTCAATTATACCTTTTGCTAGCAGGGCTGAGGATGTGGCTCATTGGTAGAGACCTTGCCTTGCATGTGTGAGGTCCTGGTTTTGATCCCTCGTACTGCCCAAAACACACACACACACACACACACACACACACACACACACATACACATATTTTCCCCTACCTTTTAGAGGGTCACAGTTTTGTATCTGTAGATTCAACCAACTATGGATTGAAAAGGTATTTTTTAAATTATACCAACTTTAAATATGTACAAACTTTTTTCTTGTCATTTCCTAAACAATACAGTATAACAACTACTTATATAGTTATTATGAGTAATCTAGAGATTATATAAAGTTTTTTTACGCACCCCCCCCCCCAGTATTGGGGGACAAACCCAGGGTCTCATGCATGCTATGCAAGTGCTCTACTGAGCTACATCCCCTTATTTAAAGTGTATCTAGCCAGCACCATGGTGTATGCCTATAATCCCAGCGGCTCCAGAGGCTGAGACAGGAGGATCCCAAGTTCAAAGCCAGCCTCAGCAACAGTTAGGCACTAAGCAACTCAGTGAGACCCTGTTTCTAAATAAAATACAAAATAGGGCAGGGATATGGTTCAGTAGTTGAGTGCCCCTGAGTTCAATCTCTGGTACCAAAAATTAATAAATAAAGTATATCTAGGTAATATGCAAACACTATGTCATCCAGTGTATGACACTGGATTTAGCAAGTCAAAACAAATTCCATTAGCCATAAAGTTTACCTTAAAAAACCAAGTGATTTTCTCCTTCAGTTTCTGTATGAACCATTTCTTTCTTTTCTTTTCTTTTCTTTTTTTTTAAATTGTCTCGCTAAGTTGCTTAGGCTAGCCTTGAATTTATAATCCTCCTGCCTTAGCCTCCTGAGGCTTGTATTATAGGCTTCTGCCACCACATCCAGTGAATCTTTAAAAAAAAACCCCATGGTCTGAGACATCAATTTAGGCAAGAGCCAGTAAGTTCTTGAAGCAAATCTAAAAGCTTTCCAGGGTTCAGTCACAGTCATGATGGTCAGAGCACACACACAAATGTAATCTTAGAGGACAAATGTGATACTCCTGGAAACAAGTTTTAAATTATTAGGGTTCCCTAAGTAAGACATACCTTAGTCAGGTAGTACAGATTAACAAGGCCTCCACTATTGCCTCCCATTGTGGGACCTTTCATGTAAGGGTTCCCAAGCCAATACAATATGGTTACTTCAGTTCAGGCCTTGGTTTCTTTTTTTTTTTTTTTTTTTTTTAATTTAATTTGTTATACATGCTTTTAGAGTGCAATTCCTTTAACAGTACATATAAAGAGCACAGTTTTCCAAGCCATTGGTTTTACACAAAGTATTTTCATATATTTGAGGTTTTTTTTTTTTTTAATATTTATTTATTTGCTTTAGTTGTACACAATGCAATGCATTTATGTTTACATGGTGCTGAGGATCGAACCTAGGTGAGCGCTCTACTGCTGAGCCACAACCCCAGCCCCCATTTGAGTTTTTATACATGCACTTAGTATATTGATGTCAAAGTCGTTCTTGGTTTCTGATGGCTTGCCTGATGTCAGTTAGTTCAAACAGTTTTTGCTTATCTGTCACAGTAGTTCATTTGCCTCACAAGTGTGAACAACATCTGGAGATGTTTTACATGGAAAGTACAGAAACTGGAGCTTTAAAACTTTTTAAGATGGGCTTATGTTACCTCCTACACGATTTTCTCTGTTCATTTATCTGTTGAGCATCCTAGAAAAGATTTTTCTTTCTGGGGGAGCTGTATTTAATAGCTAAACAGCCTTATAAGGTGTGTTTACCAGGAGGGGTGAGAAGGGAAGAGAAATGGAGTCAAGTTATTAATCTGTTGTTGCAAGCTGCAGCTAATCTGGAAAGCTGAGCACAAGTCAGTAGCAGTGAGATCTCAAGACTCGGTCAGGAGTGCAATCTGTAAATAGTGGGTAAAGGATTAACATTTTGTGGTTTGCCTTCTCTCAACTTGCAACATTTGGCATGAACCACAAGTTAGGAGTGCAATTGTTCGTCTCTGTATTAGTATTTAGAGCCAATTAGCCTCTTGATTTTTGGTTAGTCTCATCAAAGAATAAGTCCTTCTCTCTGAGCATCTGTAAGTGATTGAGACAATCCAGTCACAATCCATGATGTTTTTCATAGATTATGGATCCACAAAAGAGTTATTTACTTATTTATGGTATTTGGGATTAAACCCAAGGTACTCTATCCACTCTGCTACATCCCCAACCCTTTTAATTTTTTGAGACAGAGTTTCACTAAGTTGCTGAGGCTGACCTTGAACTTGCAATCCTCCTTCCTCAGCTCTCAAATTGCTAGGATTATAGGTATTCCACCACCATGTCCATCAGAAGAGCGCCTTTTAAATATTAAACATCTTCAAGGCAAAGTCATGTTTATGGAGCATATTCCTGCTTCCAGTTTAGCACAGCTTGTATTGAGATTGAAATAGCCCAACCTCAGAATCAGGTTTCAGCCTAGAGTTGGATCCAGGCAATTAAGATATGTGAGTTCAGGACTCCAGAAAAGCCTTTGGCTTTTCTTTGACAGCAGCAAAGCTAAGATGTTGCAGCCTTCACAGTCATGTTCTAAGTCCAGATGACAAGCAAGCATATCCTAAGTCCGTTTTATCTTGTCTATTCGTGGAGTCCCAATTGATTGAAAAATCATCAGCCTCTAATCAATCAGACATCTGATATCACAAGAGCTCAGTAGTAATATAAAACTGCTTTTTAAAACTACCAGTTGATTACTAGGTATTATAGATTCTTATTAAATATCTCTTGAATTGAACTTCTTTCCAATCCAGGTGTTTTTTTTTTTTTTACCACTGTCTGTTGTTTGAGGGATTACAATCGTTCTCTCTCCCTTCCTCTTTTATTATGTCTCTGTATATTAATTGCTGCATAACAAATTACTGAAAAAACAAAACAAAACCCTCCTGAATTGTAATTCCATCTTGCAATTTCCTTTGTTTCCTTGTTTGTATCCCTTTTTCTAAAGACCCCAGTAGATTTTAAAAAATCATTATAAATATCATCTACAATAAATTTCGTGTAGAAATTTACTCTTTCTAGTGCTCAGAGTTTAAAATATAAGTTTCTTCATTAACAGAAAAAAAGAAGTTATAGACTACTTTTTGGGGTAACTTTTCCTGATTGAGATGATCCATCTAGTATGTATGTATGTACTTATTTTTGTGGTGTTGGAATTGGATACAGGATCTTAGGTATACTAGGCAAGCTTTCTACCACTTCTGTGAAATTACAAACATATAATATAGTACATCCGTTTTTTACCATATAATCTAGTGTAATAGTGACAAAATACAAAGCCATCTTTCATCACCTCCCCACTTTTATCTTCATTACACATTTAATTAAACCCTTAGCTGTAAATTCAGTATTCATAGGATTAATATTATAGTTTCTGGGAGATCCTGACTGAAATGCATGGAGTAAAAAAAGACTAGGCTATTTAAAGCTTTGCGCCAGCCCAAGGCTCTGATTTAACTATTATTTGCCCATACCTAGAGGAAAGAAAAACAAATGTTTAACATTTTTAGTCCATCCAGAATTCACTTTTGGGAACTTTGAGACTTTTCTTTTCTCCCCCTGGAGGTAAGAACAAAACCCAGAGGCGTCACTTAAACTGTATTTTCCCCTATCGCTTGATTAGAAAACATGGCCAGGTGATTGAGAGAGTCAACCCCCCTGGGGTTAGATCTGTACTTTTGAAATTTCATAGGTAACTTTTACCTCTCACAACAGATAGAAGTTTAGCTGTTATTTCATACCATGGTTGATTTCATAGCCACCCAGGCAGCAAGAGTGTCATCCTGCTGCTTCATCCTGCCTTGTGACTCCTGGCACCAACTATGTCAGCAGTCCCGAGATCATCCCTAGGTTCAGCAATTTGCTGACAAGACTCAGAGGATTCACCATGTAGTTACATTCATGGCAATGGTTTATTGTAGTGAAGGATACAAAGCAAAATCAACAAAGAGAAAAGGTGCATGTGGTAAAGTCTGGGTGAAACCAAGTACAAGCTTCCAAAATGTCATGTTCCAAAGGAGTTACACAGGATGACTTAATTCCTTCAGCAACAAATTTTAACAACACATAAGAAAAGTTGGGTACCAGTGAAGTTCATTAGAGACTTAGTACCCATTGTTATTGTTGGGGGCTAGTCTCATAACAGCCTTTGCTTGGAACATACCAAAATCCTAGACTCTCACAAGGAAAGCAAGTGTTCAACATAAATCATACTTTTTGTGTGAACAGTTTAGGCAGAATGGAGCATTCTTGTCAAGGAATGGTAGAAACCCTCCCTAACAGGCCAGCCTTGCAGACAGGTCTTTATAAGGATATTAATCTCAGGCCTGCTATAATAACTTTTTTTCTGCATACTAGTAAAGTACTATATCAATGAATTATAGATTTGTGACTGCATAACCTATGCAAATTAAAGTGTTATACTCTATCACATGGCAGAATACTAATTTCTTAAATAACAAGAACTTATTACACAATAATTAATTTGTATCCACAAATCTGCCCTTTGATAAACTAAGTTGAATAAGAAACAGCTGAGCCGGGTGCGGTGGCGCACGCCTGTAATCCCAGCACTTTGGGAGGCTGAGGCAGGAGGATCATGAGTTCAAAGCCAGCCTCAGCAATGGCGAGGCACTTAGCAACTCAGTGAGACCCTGTCTCTAATAAAATACAACAAAGGTCTGGGGATGTGACCCAGTGGTCGAGTGCCCCTGAGTTCAATCCCCAGTACCACAAAAAAAAAAAAAAAAAAAAAAAAAAAAAAAAAAAAAAGAAAAAGAAACAGCTGAGTCCTTGAAAAGGTTTTGTTATTTTTTTAAAAAAATATTATTTGCTTTTAGTTGTACACAATGCTTTTAGTTTTACGTGGTGCTGAGGATTGAACCCGGGCCTCGCACGTGCTAGGTGAGTGCTCTACCGCTGAGCCACAACCCCAGCCTGTTATTGTTTTTTTTTTAAATAAACACAAAGATCTTAGCTAGATCTTTTCTTTCTTTTTTTTTTAAAATACCTTTATTTTATTTATTTATTTTTATGTGGTATTGAGGATCGAAGCCAATTCCTCACACATGAGAGGCAAGCGGTCTACCACTGAGTTACAACCCCAGCCCCAAGGTTTGTTTTTTTGTAGCATTCACTGGACACAGTAGCTTGTGCCTGTGATTCCAGCAACTCAGGAGGCTAAGGCAGGAGCATGACAGTTTGAGGCCAGCTTGGGCAAATTTAGTGAGATCCTGTCTCAAAACAAAAGTTAAGAAGGTCTGGGGAAGTAGCTTGGTGGTAAGGTGCCCCTGGATTCAATCCCCAGTACTACAAAAAAAGAAAAAAACAGTTTATAGCATTCATGTATACATACATTTTTCTTAAATTATTTGGTAATCTTATGAATAATATGTTGAATCTACCAGTTGATTGGATGTTCTTTGATTTGGTTTTTGTCTACTCTTTGTTGATATGATTTATCATCTAGTATAATGTTTTCTGAATGCTCCTCAGTGGAAAAAGGAGCATAGAGTGGTGATATTCCTTGCTTAAAGTATTTTTAAAATATTTATTTATTTGTTTTAGCTGTACACAATGCATTTATTTTTATGTGGTCCTGAGGATCGAACCTGGGCCGCGCATGTGCTAGGCGAGCGCTCTACTGCTGAGCCACAACCCCAGCCCTTAAAGTATTTTTCTAAGCAGAAATAGTAATCTTGCACTTGCTATAGTTGGTGGCTTTGATCTTCTTGGAGTACCTTACAGCACCTTGGTACCTCTAAAGTTCCTCATTGTGTAATCCTTTCAGATAAAATGATTGCTGTATGTCTTATCGTAGCATCATCAAAGTTATAAGACCTAATTAAGACTCTTCTAAATTTTAGCCATATTTTGATTAAATTAATCATTAAAATTTAGGTTGCCCTTTATCTTTCTATGTCTGATCAACTAAAACAATGTGTTAATATTAACTATATTGATTATTTGAAATTTCTTCCCCTTTTCTCATAATCTGTGTGAGGTGCTGTTTGTGTTTTGGGTTGGTAGCATAAGAGATTGTCCTGAATATTGTACAGTGTTTATTAGCTCTGGTCTTTACCTTTGTCAATCTCCAGTAGTGGACATTCCCTGTGTGACTCCCTACCCCATATTAATGAAACAGAGAGATTTTCACGTGTTTCTGCATATCCTTTTGGGAAGTGGTAGCTCCTTCCATTGAGAACTGCTGTTCTAGATCCATGTTTTAGATGACTCTGGTGTATGAAATTTTTTTTTATCACTGAGCTACATTCCCAGTCCTTTTTATTTTTATTTAAGACAGAGTCTCACTGAGTTGCTTAGGGCCTCATTAAGTTGCTGAGGCTGGTTTTGACCTTGTGATCCTCCTGCCTCAGCCTCCCAAGCCACTGAGATTACAGGCATGTGCCATCATGCCCAGTTTATTATTCGTTTTTAAAAGATGTTTCTTTCATTACTAAGTTGGTTTTTATAACTTCATTTTCTTGTTTCCCTGTTCGTCTCATCTCAGTTGTCTTAGCCAGCTCATCTTTGTGTGCCCCTCAAATGTTCATTTCTTTCAGGGCTCCATTTTCTTCTTATTCTTTTACCTGAATTCTCATGTCTATATAAGCAGTCCAAATTATTCTCTTGAGTTTAACTTTTCAACCCATGTAGCCACTTGCTTCCTGCATAAGTCTGTTTTCCTTATATTCCATATGTACTTCAAATTCAGAATGATAAAATGTTATTCATAGTCTCAAACCAAAAATCTGGAAGCTATCTTTCAACCTCCTGATTTTTGCACCTTTATGTCCAGTTGATTACTAGGTATTATAGATTCTTATTAAATATCTCTTGAATTGAACTTCTTTCCATTCCAGGTGTTTTATTACCATTGTCTGTTGTTTGAAGGATTACAATCGTTCTCTCTCCCTTCCTCTTTTGTTATGTCTCTGTATATTAATTGCTGCATAACAAATTACTCTAAAAGTTAGCAACTAAAACCACAAATGTTTATTATTTCAGAATTTCTGAGAGTTAGGAATGGTAATGGTTTCATTGACTCAGCATCTCTCATGAGTTCACAGTCAAGCTTTCAGCAAAAGATTTATGCTTAGTTCAAATAGGGCTGAATAATCTTCCAAGCTCACTCACATGATCTTGGCAGGTCTCAGATCTTCTTGTGCCATTGACTGAAAAGTTCAGTCCTTCCATAGGGATGTTTACAGCTTGATTTCCCCAGAGAAAGTACAGTTGTATATCCTTTAACAACAGGAATACATTGTGAAAAAAATGTATTATCAGGTGATTTCCTCATTCTGTGAACATCATGGAATGTACTTTTCGCAGCCTCCATGGTATAGATCAATCACTCGAGGTATCCTCTTGATAAAATCAGGAAACATAGTTAACGTGTAAGATGAGTGAGGCCATTGCCAGCACAACATGACATACCATTTTACAATAAGCTTTTATTTTTTAATAAATAGGAGTATACTTTTTTTTAAATGAGGTAACTTTTTTTTTAATAGCTTTGTCTTATTCATTTATTTTTTATGTGGTGCTGAGGATTGAACCCAGGGCCTCACATTTGCTAGGCAAGTGCTCTACCTCTGAGCCACAAACCTGGCCCAGGAGTACACTCTTAACAATAAAAATATAGTAAACACATAAACCAATAATGTTATTCACTAGCATTATTAAGTATTACATACTATACATAATTGTATGTGGTACATCTTTATACACCCGGCAGTGCAGTAGGTGTGTTTATACCAGCATCACCACACATGAGTTATACCTGTGCTATGACATGATGATGACTATGATATCACTAGGTGATAGGAATATTTCAGCTCCATAATAATCTTATGGGACACTGCTATATACATTGAAACATTCTCTGGTGCCTAAGTGCAATATAAAAAGAGACAGTGCTCCTAAGACCTAAGCTGTGGTATTTTATAACATAATTTTGGACATGACAAACCATTACTTCTACTCTGTGCTGTTGATTATGCAGACAAATCCTTGTACACTGTGGTGGGAAACTATACAAGTATATGAACACCAGGAGGCATGGATCACCGGGGGAAGGCATCTCAGACACTATCTCATGTCCTGTGTGCATATTTTCTTAGGAAAAATTCCATTTTTTTTTTGAGGGTTGCTAGAATAGCTACCTATTAAATCATGTCTATTAATTGTATTTCTAAATTCTTTTATGTCCTTAGCTTTTTCTACTATATTTTCAAATGTAGAGAGAGTTTGTGATGGATGCTGTTCCTTAATTAAGCCAACACCCACTCCCAATTCTTTTTGACTTGTATACCTTCTACCTCAGAGGCTGGTTACATCCTGTTAATTTCTTTGGCCTTCCTTGATGCTTGGGTGGCTCTATGACACAGTGCTGGAAATATGTCTCCAGGAGGCTTGTAGGAAAGTTTTCTGCTTTCCAAGATGAGTTAAATTAATGTGCGTGGCACTGTCCTCCCTTTCTTCCCTTTGTAGTCACGGAGATAAGAGGCTAACATACTAAGATGGCAGAGTGGAAAGAAAAAGGTCCTGGTGAGTCTCTGAACAGACACTAATAAATGCCTACTTCTAGACTTCTTGCTATGTGAGACAAATAACATCTTAATGGTTTAAGTTGCTATTAATTGAGTTTATTTTTGGTTTTAGCCAAATGCATCTTTTCTTTTCTTTTTTTTTTTTTTTTGGTACCAGAGATTGAACTCAGAGGCACTCAACCGTTGAGTTACATCCCCAGCCCTTTTTATTTAATTTTGATACAGAATCTCTCAAAGTTGCTTAAGGCCTCACTCAAGGCTGGCTTTGAACTTGGGATCCTCCCTCCTCAGCCTCCCGAGTCACTGGGATTACAGATGTGCGCTACTGCACCTTGCCAGCCAAATGCATCTTAACTGATAGAAGGATGTGTAAAATATTCCAACATATTTGTGTCAACTTGGGTTTTATTTTTACCCCTAAGCTCTTACATTTGTAATTATTTTTGGCTTTCTATTTATATATACATGTGTGTACATATAAATAGATTGACATATCATCTAAATAATGCTTTTATCAATTTATAATGTTTTTTCTTACTACTTCTTTTAACTTTAAATTTCTCTTTGGGCCAGGCACTGTGGTGTATACCCCAGCTAAAGCTGAGGCAGGAGGAGCTCAATTCAAGGCTAGACTGAGCAATTTAGCAAGACTATCTCAAAATAAAAAGGTTAGGGGTATAGCTCAGGGGTAAAATGCTCCTGATTCAATCACCAGTACCTGGGGGGTGGTGAGGTGGGGTGGTGGTGGATATTCCTCTTTGGGTGATACCAGTATTTCTAGTCTTCCTTTTTTTTTTTTTGGTTTGTGTTTGGTGTTTTATAGAATAGACTGTTTTGAGGTGTACATATTTGTATATATACATACACTTTTATGATAAAATACACATAAAACTTATCATTTTAACTATTTCTAATTGTACAATTCAATAGCATTAATCATATTCACAACGTTGTGCAAACATCAACACTGTCCTTCCCCAAAATTTCTTTATTATGCCAAACAGAAGCTCTTTACCCATTAAACAATTAACTCTTCCAGGCAAAGTGACACACACCTATAATCCCAACTAACTGGGGTGGGAGTAAGGCAGGAGGATCTTAAGTTAAAGGCCATGAACAATTTAGCAAGATCCTGTCTGAATAATAAAGAATAAAAAGGGCTAGATTTTATTTTATTTTTTTAGTTCAGTGGCAGAGTACCCTGGGTTCAAATCCCTAGTACTGTAGAAACAAAAACAAAAAACAACTGTTCTTCCCCCAGCCCTATTCACCCGGTAACCTCCATTCTACTTTCTGTCTATGAATTTGCCTAACTAGGTACTTCATAAATACTAGTCCCTCTTATCCACAGTTTTACTTTCTGTGGTTTCAGTTACCTGCTATCAGCTGTGGTCTGAAAGTATTAAATGGAAAGTTCCAGAAATAAACACTTTGTAAGTTTTAAATTTTGTGCTTTTCTGAATAGCGTGATGTGCTGTCCCTCTTCATCTTGCCTGCGTCATAAATCATCCCTTTATCCAGCATATCTGTACTATATGTGCTATTGCGTTAGACACCCGGTAGCTTTCTTGATTAGTAGTTGAAGGTAGTTGCATCACAGTGTTTAGATAACTCTTACTTTACTTAATAATGCCCCAAAGCACACGAGCAATGGCGCTGGTAATTCAGATATGTCAAAGAGAAGCTGTTAAGTGCTTCCTTAATTAGACTACATCATAGGTATGTCTGTATGGGGAAAAAAAACATAGTACTACCTGATATTTCAGACATCCACAGGGAGGTCTTGGATCATGTTTTTCAGGAGTCAAGGGGAACTACTGTAAGTGGAATCATGCAGTATTTGTCCTTTGAAAAACATACTCTTTTGTGTGGGGGAGGGGATTGGGGATTGGACCTAGGGCCTCAAGCAAGCCAAGCATAAACTCTACCAGTGAGCTATACTTACAGTCTACATACCATCCTTCTCTCCCTCCCTCCCTCCCTTTCTTTTTGATAGCACTGTGGATCCCACCTGGGCCTTGCACATGTTAAGGAAGTGCTGCTGAGCTGTTTCCAGCCCTTCATGCTGTGTCTTTCTTTTTTGGTTGTACCGGGGATTGAACTCAGGGGCACTCGACCACTGGGCCACATCCCCAGCCCTTTTTTTTTTTTTTGTATTTTATTTAGAGACAGGGTCTCACTGAGTTGCTAAGTGCCTCGCCATTGATGAGGCTGGCTTTGAACTCGCGATCCTCCTGTCTCAGCCTCCCAAAGTGCTGGGATTACAGGCGTGCGCCACCGCGCCCGGCTTATGCTGTGTCTTTCAATGGATCATTTATTTCAGTTCAAGTTTAATGTTATGTTCTTGTTTTTTCTTTTATCACTCTAGCATTTATGAGGTATTATTGTTTGGGTTTTTTTCTTGCTTTTGTTAATTTGAAAAGTTTACTTCTATGAATAGTTATCATCCTATTTCTTACTCTCAGAAGCACCCCATAGTGTTGTTATTGATTGGAAGCAAAATCCTATTATTTTTATGCTACTACTTTAGTTCTTTTCTGTCCAAGGAAATTGAAATATTTGGAATACTTTTCATCTTTTTTTAAAAAAATATTTATTTATTTACTTTAGTTGTACACAATGCAATGCATTTGTGTTTATGTGGTGCTGAGGATCGAACCCAGGCCGCACACGTGCGAGGTGAGCGCTCTGCCGCTGAGCCACAACCCCAGTCCCTACTTTTCATCTTTTGCTTTTCCTTTTCACCTGCTCTTTCTCTTTATTCCTTTAAAAATCTTTGAAAAGTGGTTATTTCCTCCTTCTTCTGTTCCTCAACTGCAAGATTTTTCTGATGTAGTTAAGCATTTACAAATAACTTTCCTTATAGCATATACTTTTTTTTTTTTTAAGCACCTAGGCTATATATTCCAAAAAGTATGTTCTTATTCATTCTGACCTAGCTTCATGTATTTGTTGCTCACTATTGCATCTTCCCTTTTATCTTGAGTTATAATCTTTGGTATAACAGTGCATGCACCTATATGGATAAATATCAGAAGCAATGTTGAGGGGAAAATTATCTGAAAAAAGTTGTTATTTGATAAGATTTCCAGAAAGTTAAAAAATCCTAAATAATAATTGGTAAAACTTGAAGGAAAAAAAAACACATTTATGCTTGGGGCTGGGGCTATGGCTCAGCGGTAGAATGCTAGTCTCACATGTGTGAGGCCCTGGGTTCGATCCTCAGCACCACATAAATAAAATAAAGGTATTGTGTAAACCTACAACTAAAAAAATATTTTAAAAAAAGTTTATGCTTGTTTACTTATTGGGAAGAAGAGAGGAGAGTAAGATTAGGGAAAGGAACATAGAGAGCTTTATGGATATCATCATAATACACTCCTCGAATATAGAACATTACTCATAATGTGTATGAAAATTGACAGGGAAATTTGCCATGCTCTATTTTGAATAAAAACAAGTGTACACTGAGAAACCTTCCTCCCTGTTGTAGCAAAGAATAACCTGGAGGTTGAGGAAAAAGAACTAGAGAAGATGTACCTAATCACTTAAAAGTTTGTTAGGTAAGATTTCTTCACCCTCCACCCCACTTAGGTAAAATTCCTAGGAAGCTATCCAACCCCATCTTTTTTACCACACCATTCCCTCTTATGAAACTCAAGTCACGTTTAAGCCCTTCTGATATATACCTGGCATTGGTTTGAGTATGTCAGGGATACTAAGATAGGCCTGTTTAAGGTAGGCACAGGACTCCTTTAATGGGTAACTTTGGCTCCAGAACCCTTCACCAGCATTAATCAACCTTCTTACAATTGCACTGCAGTCTAAGACTCTTGCTGCCCAGCTACCTTCCTTTGCCCTTATGGAGATCAGACCTACATTTTCTTGCTTACTTTCCATGCCCCTTCATGTCATTCCCTCAATATATCCCATATTTCTCATCCTGTCTGCTCCTCGAAAGATCTAAACTAATGAAGGAGTCAGTGTGAACTTCCTGGCATATAGTAAGCCAGGACTGTATATTGTGATGGAAAACTAAATAACCGATGATGGTAAATGTGGTATTGGACATCTCCAAATTGGAGGGACATTTAGGAGTAGGTACAATATAGAAATATGTCTAAGCCGGGCGCGGTGGCGCATGCCTGTAATCCCAGCACTTTGGGAGGCTGAGGCAGGAGGATCGCGAGCCTTCAAAGCCAGCCTCAGCAATGGCGAGGCACTTAGCAACTCAGTGAGACCCTGCTCTCTCAAAATAAAATACAAAAAAGGGCTGGGGATGTGACCCAGTGGTTGAGTGCCCCTGAGTTCAATCCCCGGTACCACAAAAAAAAAAAAAAAAGGAAATATGTTTAATACTAGTACATGTTCAGAAAGTTAATTTCTTTTTTTTTTTTTTAAATATTTATTTATTTTAGTTGTACACAATGCCTTTATTTAAGTTTACGTGGTGCTGAGGATCGAACCCAGGCCGTGCACGTGCTAGGCGAGCGCTCTACCGCTGAGCCACAGCCCCAGCCCAGAAAGTTAATTTCTTAATTACCACATTATAGAGCAGGGAAACTTAGAACAAAATAGAGTCTGCCAAGCACAGTTTCACACATCTCTAATCTCAGCTACTCCAGAAACTGAGGAAGGATGATCACAAGTTCAAAGCCAGCCTCAGCAATTTAGCAAGACTTTGTCTCAAAAATAAAATTAAAAAAGGAATGGAGATGGAGCTCAGTGGTTAAATCCCTCTGTGTTCAATCCCCACTAGTGTGGTGGGTGGGGGGAAGGGTCTTAGGTTGAGGATTCATTTAATTAAAAAAATATATATAGGTGGCTGGGATATAGCTCAGTTGGTAGAGTGCTTGCCTAGCATGCACAAGGCCCTGGGTTCGATCCCTAGCACCACCAAATATATATATGTGTATGTATGTGTACACACACACACACACACACATACACACACACATACACAGATATATGTATTAATTCCCCAGGGATATATTCAGTAGATAATGGAAGGTTTGCTGTAAAGATTATAAAGAAAAAAAACCAAACCTCCAGAATTATATGTTAATAACCAAATAATTTACCTTCTGATAAAATGTCAGCTTATAAGTTCAGTTTTTTGTTGTTGTTTTGTTGTTTGTTTGTTGGTACCAAGGATTGAAACCAGGGGCACTTTACCTCTGGCCCACATCCCCAGCCCTTTTCATTATTTATTTTGAGAAAGTGTCTCACTAAGTTGCTTAGGGCCTTGATAAATTGCTGAGGTAGGCTTTGAACTTGTGATCCTTCTATCTGAGCCTCCCAAGTTGCTGGGATTATAGGTGGGTGCCACCACACCTGGCTAAATTTTTATGTACTAATTTATAATAGCTTTTTTTGTTGTTGTTTGTTTGTTTAAATTAAGGAGACAGTTGTCCCTGTAATAAATAGATGGAGAAGCTGAGAGATATGCTTTAATGGGTTTTAATATCTAATTTTCTTTAAAAGATAGTTTATGTCTGTTGTAAGGACATACTTGTTTTTTGCACAAGAAACTAGTAAGTTAGCTTTGGGGAGTGAGATTCAGATATGGAATATGCCTTTATAATGAAATTTTATATAGTAAATAAAAGAATTAAGAAGAAAATGCAAATAAAAATAGATGTATGTGTGAGACAACTTAGAGTGCCCGATTGTTGTGAATGTGTTCAAGCACCATTAGCTTGATCTACCATGGTCCATGGAAGCTGTACTAATACAGATCTTAAGATGAATTTTTTCCTGTTCTTGTTCTATCAATAATGTCTGTTTACTCTATTATTTTTAACAGGGACGTGCATGCAGTCTGTCTCTGGGATGATAAAGGCCCAGCAAAAATTCATCAGGCTTTAAAAGAAGATATCCTCGAGTTTATTAAGCAAGCACAGGCTGTAAGTTCCGCATTTTTTTTTTTTTTTTTTAATTGTCAATGGAGGCCGGGCGCGGTGGTGTATGCCTGTAATCCCAGCACTTTGGGAGGCTGAGGCAGGAGGATCGTGAGTTCAAGCCAGCCTCAGCAGTGGCGAGGCACTTAGCAACTCAGTGAGACCCTGTCTCTAAATAAAATACAAAAAAAGGTCTGGGGATGTGACCAAGTGGTCGAGTGCCCCTGAGTTCAATCCCCAGTACCAAAAAAAAAAAAAAAAAATTGTCAATGGACCTTTATATATTATTATATGTGGTGCTCAGAATCAAACCCAGTGCCTCACACATGCTAGGCAAGCTTTCTACCACTGAGCCACAACTCCAGCCCCAAGTTCTGCATCTTTATGTATCTTTTGTTTGTTTGTTTGTTCTGGTGCTGGGGTTTGAACCTAGGGCCTCTCACAGATGCTAAGCATGAACTCTACTGCTGAGCTATATCCCAGCCTCAGATTGGTTTTACAACCACTCAGACAATATCATATTTTGTGATTTTGAAAGTAAGACTTTCTTAATCTGAGCAGCTCTGGAGGCTGAGGCAGGAGGATCATGAGTTCAAAGCGAGTCTCAGTAAAAGTAAGGGGCTAAGCAACTCAACTCAGTGAGACCCTATCTCTAAATGAAATACAAACTAGGGCTGGTGATGTGGCTCAGTGGTCCAGTGCCCCTGAATTCAGTCCTGGTACCTCCCAAAAAAGAAAGTAAGACTTCCTGAAGTAATTTAATATATTATATTGACTTTTGACACACCAGTTACATTTTTAAATGAAATGATTGTCATTTGTTGGATGTTTTCCTCTTGTGATAATTTCTGTCAAGAGAAGTACATTATTATCTCCAGTTAAAAGATGCTGTAAGGAATTTAGTTTTTTATACATTTATTTAGAAGTCTCCACTGCCATTATATTTTGGCCTCAGGTTGATCCACATAAATCTTTTTTTTTTTTTTTTTTTTTTTTTTTTTTTTTCATCTCAGGTGGATAGTAATTTCCTTCAATTCTAGATACTTCTCTGAATAAAAAATCCTGGGACAGTCCTTTGTTTTGCTGTTGCTGCCTGAAGTCAGCATTCTTGTGTTGGTATTATGAGTAAAAATTTAATTTTACTTAAATGAGGACAAAATTTATTTAGTCCATTAGTCCATTATATAAGCATTAATTTTTTTTTTTTTTTTTTTTTTTTTTGGTACCAGGGATTGAACTCAGGGGCACTTGACCACTGGGCCACATCCCCAGCCCTTTTTTGTATTTTTATTAGAAGCAGGGTCTCACTGAGTTACTAAGTGCCTCGCCATTGCTGAGGCTGGCTTTGAACTCGCGATCCTCCTGCCTCAGCCTCCCAAAGTGCTGGGATTACAGGCGTGCGCCACCGCGCCCGGCTACAATTTTTTTTTTTAATTGACACCTTTGTTTTTTGGAAAAAATGAATGCAGAAGTAATGTATTATTTTGAAACAACATTAGCAAAATAAGTGAATCCCTTACCACTTTGAGAAGTGGCCAAAGAACATAAAATTTTTCTTTTGTATAAAATGAAAACTAGAGGGCTAGAATTTCTTATTCTCTAGTTGAATCTTTGTCTTGTACAACACTTGTAAATGTTGTCTATTAAAAAATGTTAAATACTAATAGCTGCTTAGCAATTCAAAATTAAAAATGAGTTTTTTCTATATAGAACTCAAAGGAAGATATTGAAATCAAGTATATGATTGGTGTATATTTAATTCTGCTGGTAGCCACTACCACGATGGGATAAGAATGATGGATGTTATTTACAAAATCGTTTTAGTGATAATACAAATAAATTTTTTAAGATTGTAGTTTTATAGGAAAGGATCTTTTAATGAAAATAAATCCTGTTTTCAAGCTTTATTTACAAAATTAAATGTTTCAAATCAATTTAATTAAAACTATTTATAAAACTGACTTAGAAATACCTTTTCTAGGGGCTGGGGTTATGGCTCAGTGGTAGAGTGCTCGCCTAGCATGCATGAGGCACTGGGTTCGATTCTCAGCACTACATAAATGTAAAATAAAGATATTGTGTCCACCTGAAACTAAAAAATAAATATTAAAAAAAAGAAATACCTTTTCTAATCTTAATCAAGAAATCACATTAATAAAATATCATTTATTGTGTTACTCTAAAAAAAAAAAAAAAAAAAAAAAAAAACTGGGCTCGGTGGCGCACACCTGTAATCCCAGCACTTTGGGAGGCTGAGGCAGGAGGATCGTGAGTTCAAGCCAGCCTCAGCAGTGGCTAGGCACTTAGCAACTCAGTGAGACCCTGTCTCTAAATAAAATACAAAAAAGGGCTGGGGATGTGACCCAGTGGTCAAGTGCCCCTGAGTTCAATCCCCAGTACCACAAAAAAAAAAAAAAAAAAGAAATACCTTTTCTATTTGGATTAGAAAATACCAGCTTGTCAGAAAATACCTGAGGATCACCTGAGTCCATGAGTTAAAGACCAACCTAGGCAACTTAGTGAGACCACCTTATCTCAAAGCAATGATAACAAAAGCAAACTTTTGGTAAAGATAAATCATGTTTATTTCAAATTGATAGTTTTATTCGGATCTTAAATTAGGTGTGATGGTGTGTACTTATAATCCTGGTGACTAGGGAGACTGAGGCAGAAGGATTCCAAGTTTGAGGCCAACCTGGACAATTTAGCAAGACCCTCAGCAATTTAGTGATAAAATATTTATTCTCAAAATAAAAATAAAAATGGCTGGGTATGTAGCTTAGTGGTAAAGTGCTGCTGGGTTCAATCCCCAGTATGAAAAACAAACAAACAAAATCTTCTTAGATATTGTTACCAGATGTTTAAAATGGTACTTACTCAATACTAGCAAACAAAATATGTAAGAATTTCACTGTAACATGACCCAATAACGTCTGGAATGTGGACCTGAGGAAGGGCCGGACTCAGTGGTGCATGCCTACAATCCCAGTGACTGGGGAGGCTGAGGCAGAAAGATGCCAAGTTCAAGGCCAGCCTCAGTAACTTAGTGAGTCCTTAAGCAATTTAGCAAGACCCTGTCTCTAAATAAGAAATAAAAAGGGGTGGGGACTTGGCTCAGTGGTTAAACACCTTTAGGTTTAATCCCCAATTACTTGCCTCTGCCAAAAAAAAAAAAAAAATGTTGAAAAGAATTTAAGGATGGGATTTAATGACACTGATCCAGAGCAGTTAAAACTGTAGGAATATCAATGGCAGACATGGGTATATAATTTTAAAAGATTTTTTTAACTTGAGAATGTCTAGCTTTGTGATTCATATTATTAAGACAGTATTCAATTGAACTTACCTTGTTAGGAAGAACCAAATTTCCCAAATAAGAAAGGATTTATGCATTAAAATGTTTATTATGGCATTATTTAAAATGACCACAAAAAAGGGTCTGGATGTATAGCTCACTGGTAGATTACTTGAGGATCACCTGAGTCCATGAGTTAAAGACCAACCTAGGCAACTTAGTGAGACCACCTTATCTCAAAGCAATGATAACAAAAGCAAACAATGCTTGGGAAATCATTAGGAAATTGGATTTTTTTTTTTTTTTTTTTTTAAAGATTAGAATAACTATTTTGGGCGGGGGATGTAGCTCAGTTGGTAGAGTGCTTGCCTTGCATGCACAAGATCCTTCAGTACCCAGCACTGCCAAAAAAAAAAAAAAGAATAACTTTTATTTATTTTTCAATCCTGGGCATTGAACTCAGGGCCTTGCACATGCTAGGCAAGTACTCTAGCTCTGAATTATATTTCCAGCCAAAGATAATTATTTTGTTCATAATTCTGTGTTTAGTTATTTGGGCTGTGCTCAACTGATTTCACCCAAGTTTTTTAATTCAGCAGTAGTTGGTTGTTGGCTCTGCAGAACCAGGGTGGTCTAAGAGGGCCTACTCATATATCTAATGTTTGGTGCTGGTTTTCTCATTTTCAAGGAAATCACTCTTAAAGGTGAGATGAGAATCTATGAGACTTCTTCATGTCTAGGTGTGGAAATCTCGTATTACTACTTTGACCTTTTGTTGGTCATAGCAATTTACCAGACCAGCCTAACCATAAGCAGTGGGGAAATTGACTCCATCCCAGTTTCTTAAAATATTGAGATATATTGCCCAGCATGTACAAGCCCCTAGGTGTGATCCCTAGCACAACCACTCCTCCCTTACCCTGCAAATTGAGTTATAATTCACATACCATAAAATTCACTGTCTTAAAGATTGTCATTCAAATGAGTTTTATTATCGTCACAAAGTTGGATACATCATCCACTAATTGCAGCATATTTTCATATCCCTAAAAGGAAAGGCTGTACCTGTTAACTTCCTATTACCTGTCCTTCCCACTAAACCACCATCTCACCTTCTGTCTGTTTTCTGCCTCTGCAAATTTGCCTGTTCTTGATATTTCCTATAAAATAGGTATAATATGTGACCTTTTATGACCACTTTCTTTCACTTGGGAAAATATTTTCAAGATTCATTTTTATTTTGTTAACATTGATCAGTATTTTTTTACCTTTTTCTGAATGAATAGTATTTCATTGTGTGGCTCTACCACATATAGTTTATCCATTCATCAGTTGATGGTTGTTTCCTCTTGTCTATTATGAATAATGCTGCTATAAACATTTGTGTAAAAGATTTTTGGGAACATGCTTTAATTGCCCTTGGATATAATACAGTTTGTGCAATAAATAAAACATTTTAAAATTATGGCATGAATATGTTTTGTTCTTATTTTTCAAAGCGCACTGTGTTTAATTCAAATTGGTATGATTCTTTTTTCCAGCGAGTACTAAGCCATCAAGATGACACAGCTTTGCTAAAAGCATATATTGTTGAATGGCGAAAATTCTTTACACAATGTGATATTTTACCGAAACCTTTTTGTCAACTAGAGATTACTTTAATGGGTAAACAGGGCAGCAATAAAAAATCAAATGTGGAAGATAGTATTGTTCGAAAGGTAAGTCAATTTTTCCCATCATTTTTCTGGTAGTCTTTAGAAAGTGTTATTTGAAGGCATTTCAAAATAATACAGACTTTTTTAAGTGGGTTTTTCTATTTTATGTATAAATTCCTTTTCATCTCTTGCTGCATTTTATTGAATAATATTTTTTTTTCTTTTATGCATCTTTAACTTCAATTCTCTTTCATCTTTTTATGTGGTCCTAAACTATAGATCTTTGTCTTCAAACATTATCTCCTTTGGGCTGGGGTTGTAGCTAAGTGTTAGAGTGCTTGCCTACCATGTATGAAACATTGGGTTTGATCATCAGCACCATGTAAAAATAAGTAAATAAAATAAAGATATTGTGTCCATCTACAACTAAAAACAAAACAAAAATATCTCCTTTTCTTTTCCTTTTTCCTTTCAGCTTTCTTTAGTTTTATGTTTAGTATTTAATTTCCCTGTTCTTTCTTTGTACTTTTATTTTTCTATAAATTAAATTATTGTTTTTCAGTAATCCTTTTATTAGATTGCTTTCTAATAAGTTTGTATTTAATTTTTGATAAGCTTCTGTCATCTTTATAATCTTTTACTTAATTATAGCTATTATAAACTCAGTATGTATCATACTTTTATATTTTGTATGGATTCTCATTAAAAGCATGTGCCCAGTAGCTTGTCATGATTTAATGGAAAAGAACTCAGTTTGGGAAGTGAATGATTCCAGGTTTCCCTTAGAACTCTAAATTGCTCTTAAACTTTTTGTCTTTCTTTACCAAGTATCTTCTTACTTGTGAGAATAAAAAGTAACCAGAGGGGGCTGGGGTGGTGGCTCAGCGGTAGAGCGCTCGCCTAGCGCGTGCGCAGCCCGGGTTCGATCCTCAGCACCACGTAAACAAATGCATTGCATTGTGTACAACTAAAAGCAAATAAATAAAATGTTTAAAAAAAAAAAAAAGTAACCAGAGGTATATTTGGGGGGCAATGGGGTGCTAGGGATTGGATTAAGGACCTCACACATGCTAAGCCCTCACTTTACCCCTGAGCTACACCCTAAGCCCCAACCAGAGAATTGAAAAGTTAAAAATGCCATTCAACTTTAAATAACCTACTGTTTGCTGTGATGATTATAGTAACAAACTCAGGCATTAAAATAGCATGGTCTAAAAAAAAGTAATAATAACAGCATGGTCTAGGCATTCTTGCCTCATCCCACTCTTAAAATTTGCTTTTATGTTGATAGGGATATTGTAAATTTCCATACCCCATGGCTCTTTAGTGATAGAAATAACTGTAATGCGAGAAATTTTTATTAAAAAAAGGGACACATTCAGATGCCATTTAATTTGTAGTTCTGTAATATTATCCTCTTTTATTTTTCTGTTGTTCCTTTAATTTTTGCAATTCTGTATGCACTGTGGGATACGACATCCCTTAAGAGCATCAATTCTGCGAACCAGAATTGGATTCAGATCACTGTTGCAACTGCAAACTCCATGACTGTGGGAAAGTTATTAACCTTGCTCTCTGTGCCCCTTGTTCCACATATCTAGAGAGGGGATAAGAGTGTACCTATATCAAGATTATGAAGATTGAGTTATATGTGGAAAATACATAGAGCAGTCCCAGATATGTAATGAATATTAACACTTGTGCCTTGTGGGTTCTTTTTTTTTTTCCTTTTGCTGCCATCACTAACATTTCTCCTGCACCTGACTAAATTACTCAGAACATTAAAACATATTCACCAATGTGTATATAACAGAACTGGGATTCAAATTCAGTTATGTCTGATTCTGAAATACTTGTTCTTTAATATTGTGCTAAATATACTACTTTCCTGAAGAATTCAAGTAAATGCATGCCTAAGAATTTGATTTTCTTTTTTAGTGTTCATATTAAGATGTGTGTTATGGTTTTTGGGGGGGTACTCAGTATGTTAATAGTTAAAAATGATGCCATATTTTATTCTTGTTTTTCTAGCTTATGCTTGATACATGGAATGAGTCAATATTTTCAAATATAAAAAACAGACTTCAAGATAGTGCAATGAAGTTGGTACATGCTGAAAGATTGGGAGAAGCTTTTGATTCTCAGCTGGTCATTGGAGTAAGAGAATCCTATGGTATGTTCTAAACTGTTTTTCATAAAAATTCCAGGACAATTATAGTTTTATCAGAGTTGTGTTTATTAACATATAAAGTCACATCTCTTTTTGTTCCAGATGCTTTTAAAAGTACACAAATGGTATTCATTTTACTTTAAAGAAACCTGCAAAAAATCATGTTGATGTGTTATATTTCTTCCATATCATTAATTTCTTGACAATTTATTTATTTATTTATTTATTGGTACTAGAAATTAAAACCAGGGGCACTCTACCACTGAGCTCTACCCCCACCCCTTTTTATTTTTTATTTTGAGACAGGGTCTCACTAAGTTGCTATGGCTAGCCTGAAACTTGAGATCCTCTTGCCTTAGCCTCCCAAGTCACTGGGATTATGCGTTTGCATCACCACACCTGGTTGCTAGCAAATCTTTTTAAAGACCTAAATTAAAGAAATGAAAATTTGGATGTATTTTTTAAATGTATAAATTTTGAATGTAAATTTGGATGTGACTCATAACTGCTTTTGTGTTTGTTTTCAGGAAGTTACTTCACCCTGTACATTTTCTCCTACCTTCTCAGCTTCTGGCAGTAAACAGTCATGTATATTGTTTCCTCTGACTTAGAATACTCTTCATCTTCTAGTTCATTTTCATACTTTTGTTTCCTCATGGAGGCCTTTCCTAATTCACATACTAGGTTAGGTCCTATCCCTTCATGTTTCCTAGTATCTGTGTCTCCCTGGAATAATACTAAGTATCTTGTTGGCCCTGTATCTTTCTGTAGAATGCCTGACAGAAAATCACTCTCAATAAGTATTTGTTGAATTAACGAACCTTCATTTCTTTTTTGTTTTGTTTTTTTTCATTTGTTATTCTTGAATTATAATTGTACATAACAGTGGGATTCGTTGTTACCTATTCATACGTGCACATGTATAACAATATAATTTGGTCAATATTGTCCCCTAGTATTAGTGAACCTTTAGACTGTTTTTTTCCTATTGCTCCCGTATTTCTTTAGTATTATTTCATTGTTTTTTTTTTTTGTTTTTTTTTTTTTTTGGTTTGGTTTTTACTAACAGCATGCTGAATGCAGACTATATAGTTTGAGATTTGTTACTCTCCATAGCCATTCCTAATTTACCATTCTTCCTTGTTTTCTGTTAACCTTATAGTTGACTTAGGCCACCTAATCATTATAGCTAGTGCTTTTCTGCTTCCAAATATTATCTTACTAATCTCTCTATGCAAATTCTTGTTTATTTTTTAAAATTCAATTTAAATCTCATCTGTTCTGTGAATGGTTTCTTGATCATTGATTTAGAAGTCAGTCTCTTTACTATTTCAGAATAAAGTAGTCCATATTCTTTTATTTATTTGTTACTTAACAGCTTTGATCTTTTTAAGTTTTTTATGGAGATTTTGTCTTAGAAGAATTTTGTCTTAAACACTTATATGTTCTCATGAGCACTGTCATCTTCTATATAATAACTCCTCAATATAAAGTAAAATTTTATTTTCTGTTTTTCAGTTAACCTTTGTTCTAATCCTGAGGATAAGCTTCAGATTTATAGGGACAATTTTGAAAAGGCATATTTGGATTCAACAGAGAGATTTTATAGAACACAGGCACCCTCGTATTTACAACAAAATGGTGTACAGAATTATATGAAATATGTAAGTCAGAACTTCATACATTTGGTAATTTGAGGTGTCATCTTGATATTCTTGATAGTCTTAAAATGATTGCTATTTTGCTTCTGGACAGGCAGATGCTAAACTAAAAGAAGAAGAAAAACGAGCACTACGTTATTTAGAGAAACAAGACGAGAATGCAACTCTGTTGAAGCAGTAAGTAATTTTTGTAATTGTACGTTTTATGAGATTATTTGAAGTACAATTGCATAGGGGTGGCAAATACATGACACTAATGACATTATCTATCCTTTTTCATGTCTCTGACCAACCTTACTAATTGGTTACATACAGCATTACTAATTGTTTCCTAGTGAGTAAAAGCAAAGTTCCAAAAAGCACCTTATTCAGAACACATTGTTCCTCAGAGCTGGTATGCAAAATAAAACCTATTTGCCATCCCTGATCTAGATTGTACTGTATTAATGTACACTACTTAATTTTTAATCTCCTCTTACTATACATTTCTAAAGGTAACCATTTTAGTGATTTTTCATGTAACAAGTAAAATATACTCCTTGGGGCTATGTGTTTGTGGGTCAGTGGTAGAGCGCTTGCCTAGCATGTGTGAGGCCCTGGGTTCAATCCTCAGCACCACATAAAGATGGTGCCGAAGGGGCGATCTCCTTCCGCCTCCCCCGCCGCCGGGTCCCGCCCCCCTCATCGGGTGAGCCGAGCCAAGAAAAGAAAGCCACGCAGCCACTGGCCCACGGCAGGCTGGACCCACCCCGTGGGGGACACCGCACCCCTACGCGCACCAGCCCCCCGCGCGACGCACCACTCGGAGGCCACGACGACCCGTGCCAGCGCTCCCACCCACCACCCTCCGCCTCACCCACGCAGCTTCCCACTGCCGGTCCCTACGCCTCTGAACGGACATCCAACCCCCACCGCCCCCGCCAACCCCCCCTCCCCCAGGCCCACCCCATCACCCCCATCCAGGCCACCCCCCCACCCATCCCGCTCCCACCCGCGCTCCCACCCGATGGCTGCGCCCCCCAGCGAGCACCCCCCTCGCACCCCACCCCCCCCCACCCAGCGTCCCCACCTTCCCTGCCTCCAGCGCCCAAGGCCTCTTTGCCCTCCCCCCAAACCACGAGCGCCGCGACGCCCCACACCCACCCCCTGCTCCCCTGACCCCCCCACGACCGCCCTCACTCCACCTCTCACGGTCCCCCCATGCCTCCCCCGTCCCGACGTCCCCACCCGCTCCCGCCAGCGCCCCCCACCCACACCACTCCCCCCTCCGCTCGGGGGGCCTCTCACCATCGCCCCGCCCGGACAGCACCCACAATCCGGACTGCGCCGGGGCAGTAAATCCATCTGCAACTAAAAAATATTAATATTTATACACACACACACATGCACACATAAACACTCCTTGACAGACAGATGATTCTTATTAATTTTCAGTAGATATATTCTGTAAAGTGGCTGCAAATACTGAATTAGTCATTATTGAATCATTCATTACCCCTTGGAGGCATTATTTTTTTTTTATTATTTTTTTGTTATGGGAGGATGTTTCAAACTTCATCTTGTCGTGAAAAATATGCTAATTATTTGATGCAGGAACATCAACCTTTATTTGTTATATAACATAGTTGTATAATAAGTTCCTCATTTAAATGAGTTTGGTCAAAGATAGTAACCATGCCAGGTTGTTTTTTTTTTTTTTTTAATACAAGAATTCAGGTTAGCATGCTTTAATAAGGAAGGTAATAATCAAGTTTGGGGAGAGTCTGGAATTCGCTCAAATATAAGAACAGTATTTCTTTCAATTTCTTTCAGTATTTGGAGCCTGTGAATAAGATTTAAATTTACATTGACAGGACTAACATTTCAGTTTGCCTATGACCAAACCATTTCTCAACTATAGATGAGATTTAGAATGCTTTTATTTATTTATTTATTTATTTATTTTTATTTTATTTATTTCTGGTTTAAATTTTTTTTTTCATCTGTCTTGAATGATAGTCATGTTTAGTTTTGAGGGGTGGTTGCTTGTTCATAATTGGCAATATATTTCCTTTCAATGATTAAAATAATTTTAATACTGGCAAAGAAAAGGTGAGGGTTGGGGGCTAACTTAGTGGTTGTTGTAGAAATTCTTTGTAGAAACTTAAAGCTAGATTTGGGCTTTATGTAGAAGGTAGGGCCATTGAATGTTTTTAAATAAGTGTGTCATGATCTGAGTTGTCTTTCAGGAATTTAATCTGGTGGTAGTAAAGATTAATTACTATGGAATATTAATTTTTTATGGAGAAGGATTTTGTCTTAAATGGTTATATGTTCTCATGAGCACTTTTATCATCCATTTAATAACTACTCAATGTTAACATTACAATAGTAAGCAAGGCATTAGGAGGACCAAATAGAGTTATAATAGTAGGATTGGAAAGGATCAAGGTACAGAGGAAGACTTGCCACAGGTAGAACATTATATAATTATGTATGCAGCTATATATTGCAGAGAATCAAGCCAATAATGTTAAAGGTTTCAGTTCAGGAGAATAGTGTTACTACAGAGAGATTGCATATAAAAATGAGTCTTAGAAAGGTGAATTCAGTTTTGGAAATTTGAGTTCTCTTAGTAAGTTCATATTCCTGTGTCATCTGAATGGGGATGTTGCCATTTTATAAGTAGGAATTGTTCTGATCTTAATACTCCAGTGTTTCAAGTTTAGCTGTATTATATACACATTAAACTTATGGCCATTCAACTATAAAGGTCCATCTAAGAGAGAGCAAGAAAATGAGAATGAGAAAGGTAGTGATAAACAAATGTAATAGTTTGTGTAGAATAATTAAGTTTCCTACTTTAAATACAGATACACAACAAAAAAAACTTGAAGTAGATGATGTAATTTGTTTTTTCATAGTTATTAGTGTGTACATCTTACCAAGTTGAATGATTCTTTTGTTTAAAGATTAGTTTTTTTGTTTTAACAACAAAGGCCCCAAGCGTAATATAGCATGTCTGCAAAGAAATTTACTTTATGGGTATATAAAAGATCTTTTTCTGTAGTTTGTTGTGATTTTCCACTTTTAAAAAAAATCAGCTGTTTTGATTGAATTGTAGCATATTACAAAAAAGTGTACAAATCTTAAGCATACATTGCATTATTACAAAGTGAACATGTTCATGAAGTCACCAGAGCAGAAATTACAGTTGTTCAGAAAACTTCTATTATGTACACTCTAAGCTGCTATCATCTTTTTCTTCAGAAGTTATCATTCTTCTAACTTTTAACAAAGATTAATATTAATCAGCAGCCACTACATAATTTGGTGCAGCAAAGACATCAAGCACCAAAACTGTAGGATCGTAGTATTGGAAATTTTAAAGCTTAATGCAGATGCATTGCTGTATTAGAGACTTCACTTAGCAAAGAAAACTGTTCTATTATGTATGTATTATGTATCTATCTTATTTATTAAATAGTTGTCAACTTGCTATTTTTGTTGCCAAAGACAAATGATGTATTAAAATGAAGTATGACCAATTTAAAAAAATAAAAGAAGGAGAAGTTTGGTATAATAGAAGGAACAGTAAACCAAAAGATCAGTAAGTCCTGGACTAATTTGATATGAAAATATTATTTGAATAGTTAATAAGAAGCAGTCATGGCTGGGTATGTAGCTCAGTGGTAGAGTGCATCCCTAACAGGTATAAGGCCTTGGTTTTAATCACCAAAAAGAAAAAAAGAAAGAAAGAAAAGAAACACTTTCTATAACAAAAACTACAGAACAGATTTACTGACTTAAATTTCTCCCTTAGAGGAATTATTAGCCATTAGAACATGTTGTACTGTATCTTTATGCTTTATTGATACTAATTTTGATCTAAACTCACCATTAAACTATTCTTATTAATGGAAGATAATTATAAAGAGAATATTTTTTGCCATTATAGTCACTTCATATGAGACTAATAATGCACATCAGTTTAAGACTGAAGTGTATACATTTTTGGCATTTATGTTTTTCTTTGAAAAATGACAAGTTATAGCTTATTATTATCTCCTTTGAATTTAGTAAGCATAAGTCACTCTTTAAAACCTCGATAATTTTCAATATAGTTTCAGAAAGAGGTTTCTGGACCTATATTATTATATATAATAGAACAAATCTCGCCTCATAACTTATTTTTGGCATGATGTATGCATTTCATGAAGTTAAGAAAGACTCAGTTATTCCTCTTTTATTAAGAATATAGTTAGGCAGTGTATGGTAGTACACATCTGTTATCTAGGCATCTTAGCAAGACCTTGTCTTAAAAAAATTTTTTTAAAGGGTTGGGAGTGTAGCCCAGTGGTAGAGCGCCTCTGGATTCAATTCCTAGTACCACCACCACCAAAACCAAAAACAAACAAACAAAAAAACTAATACACACAAATCACAAACAATTATAGGATATAATATTAGGGAAAGCCTCATTTGTAGTAGCAACAAAGAGAATTAAATATTTGGGAAAAATTGAAATGTGTGAAACCTACTAGAGAGAAAATTTTAAATAGTATCAAAAGACATGGAAGTAGATTTGCCTCTTAAATATTGTAATTCAAAAATTATAAAGATACCAATTGGTCGTCCAAATCAGTTTATAAGTCACTGTAATTCTAATAAAAATACTAATAGCAATTTTATGAAGTTAAATAAGTTGATGGTGCAGTTCATATGAAAAATTAAGCATATTAGAATATCGTGGAAAAAAATTACAAGCAGGACTAGCTTTACCAGACATTAAAATCATAGTGTGGTGCTGGGGTTGTGGCTCAGCGGTAGAGCACTCGCCTAGCACCTGCATGGCCCAGGTTCGATACTCAGCACCACATAAAAATAAATGCATTGCATACAACTAAAGCAAATAAATAAATATTTTAAAAAATCATAGTGTGTAAAGCCTTTATAATTAAAGTGGTATGGTATTGTCATATGAATAGATGGTACCATTTAATGTCTTATAAGACTTGTAGAAATGAAGTGTCAAGCCCAGGATTAGACCCAAATACATACAGGAACTTAATATATAGAAAAGGCTGGATCTTGAGTCATTATGGGTAAAAATGGAAGTATTAAAAAAATGGTGATGAGACAACTCAGTAGCCATTTGAAAAAAGATAATGATATCTATATTTTATACCATACAAAAGAATTAACACTAAATGGGCCAGGATCTGTATATAGAAATAGAAACTCACATAAGTACTAGAAGAATTCTTAGTTTTGCTGAAGGAAAAGACTTTTTATTTAATGATTCAAAATGCATTGTCATAGTGATTGATAAATTTGACTACCTGTTAAAAATTGTATGACAGAATACTATAAACAAAGTCAAAAGAGACAACTGGGAATAATATTTGCAACATGTATCGCAGACAAATTCCTAATATGTAAAGAGCTTTTGAAAATTGAGGAATAAAGGATAAAAAGCTGGTAGAAAAAAAAGTGGGACAAAGATACATATAGTTCATACAAAATATACATCATGGTCCACAAAAACATGAAAAAATGTTAAAACTCCTTCTTTTTTGGGGGAGGGGGCAGTTAGCAGGGATTGAACCCGGGGCAAACACGAGCCACATCCTCAGCCCTTTTGTGTTTTATTTAGAGAATGGGTCTCACTGAGTTGCTTAAGGCCTTGCTGAGTTGCTGAGGCTGGCTTTGAACTTGCAATCCTGCCTCAGCCTCCCAAGCCACTGGGATTATAGGTTATCTACCACTATGCCCAGCTTTAAAACTCATTTTACAGAAGAGTTCCACACCATAAGTGTAAAAGGAAGTAAATAATTGCCATTAGGCAATTTTCACAATAATAATTCTTGCAGGCAAGCTTCACCAATGCATACTAAAATTATTGACCAAAAGTTTGAAATAAAATGTTTATTTTCTGGGCTGGGATTGTGGATCAGCAGTAAAGCGCTCGCCTAGTACATGGGTGGCCCAGGTTCGATCCTTAGCACCATGTAAAAATAAATAAAGGCATTGTGTACAACTAAAATAAGTAAATAAATATTTTTTTTAAATGTTTATTTTCGCCAGGCGCGGTGGCACATGCCTGTAATCCCAGCACTTTGGGAGGCTGAGGCAGGAGGATCGTGAGTTCAAAGCCAGCCTCAGCAATGGCCAGGCACTTAGCAACTCAGTGAGACCCTGTCTCTAATAAAATACAAAAAAGGGCTGGGGATGTGGCCCAGTGGTCAAGTGCCCCTCAGTTCAATCCTGGGTACCATAAATGAATGAATGAATGAATAAAAATGTCCAAAAAAAAAAAAAAGAGTGTCATAACAGACCAAAAAGAGGACAAAAGAACTGTTAGATTGGAGCAGAGTACAAGAAATAACAATTAAATGAAATGTGTGCTTGAGGATTGGATTCTGCAATAGGAAAAGGACATTAGTTAAAAACAAAAAAATGTCAATTTTCAAATATAACATTGTACCAATGATATTTTTGTGATTTTATTTTTTTCTTTTGTGGTACCGGGGATTGAACTCAGGGGCACTCGACCACTGGGTCACATCCCCAGCCCTTTTGTGTATTTATTTGGAGACAGGGTCTCACTGAGTTGCTAAGTGCCTCAGCCTCCCAAAGTGCTGGGATTACAGGCGTGCGCCACCGCGCCCGGTGATATTTTTGTGATTTTGATAGTTATGCTATAGTTTGTAAAATGTTAACATTAGGAAAAGTAGGGTGATGGATGTATGAGCATTCTCTGTGCTACTGCAACTTTTCTGTAATCATTTAATCAAAATAAAAAGTTAAAAAAATAAAGAATATTATGAAGAATGCCATCTTTTATTGAAGGCATCACTGGAGATTACCATATGGTGTTTTCCTTCATTGAATGAATTTATCAAATCATATTAACAGAATTCCTAACATTAAACCATTGTTCTACTTTAGGAGTGTTCACAAAAATCACATTTAAATTTTTTTTTTTTTTTAGTTGTCAATGGACCTTTATTTTATTTATTTGTATGTGGTGCTGACAATTGAACCCAGTGCCTCACACATGCTAGGCCAGCTCTCTGCCACTGAGCCACAACCCCAACCCAAAATCACATTTAAAAAAAATGTTTTTTTCACTTGTTGATGGACCTTTATTTTATTCATTTATTTATATGAGATGCTGAGAATCGAACCCAGTGTCTCACACATGTGAGGCAAGCACTTTACCACTGAGCCACAACCCCAGCCCCCCAAAATCAAATTTTTAATGGATAAAAATTTATACTCCAAAGGGATTTTGACATTCTATCTATCCAGTAAAAGTCACTCCTTTGGGGTGGGGATATAGTTCAGTACTAGAGCACTTGCCTAACATGTGAAAGGACCTGGGTTTGATTCCCAGCATCACAAAACAAAACAAAAAACTCTAACTTAATATATGTAAAAGTTTTAGATGTTAAGTTTCTTATGTACTCAATATCATACTTTAAAATCCTTTTATAAATTCATCCTAATGAACTTTTGTTTGTGTTTAGTATAGCATGTTCTGACAGATGAATCAGTGGAAAGTTAGTTATGCTATGTGTTGTTTAGACATCTTATCATAAACATGAAAGCAAGCAAAAGATAAGGTTAGAGTGGTGAGAAGATAAATTATTTTCTCTGAAGCCTAGATTATGATGGAACATTGTGAAAGTGAGTGTAGAAAAGTAGCAGACAGATTTTGATCTCATTGTAAAGGACATTTTGAATTTTAGATTGATATCTTTGGATTGAAGTCTTTGTAAGTCAGAATTTTTCAGTGAGGGTAGTATTTACCTCCAGGGAGCATTATAAAAATATATAGAGGCAATTTGTGGTTATTAAAATGATCGGATAGTTAGTGGATAGGGGTCTAGGACTGTAAATAAGGATCTATAAATGCCAGCTATCTCACAATCCCATATAAACAGGGCTTGGAGTCAGGCAATCAAATTTGTAACTCATCAGTACATACATAATACTGAGACCAATGATTTTTTATTACTTTTCAAAAAGTATGGTGTCCCACATAAGCAAGAATTACCCCACAGCCCAAATGACTTTAAAATGTCCCACTGGCCACTCATGTAAGTGGAAATATCATTTTTACTTCTTGGAAACTAGAATTTAATTTTGTTTAATTTACAAATTAAAATTTTTTCTTACATGATATTAATCTGCTTTTCTATGGATGATGTTATTGTATAAATTGAGGAAAGATAATGTTTTGTTTGGAATCTTAAATTTTTTTTTCACTAGAAGAAATTTATATTACCTGCAATGAAACTGCTTATGGTAGTGAGTTAGCAGTGTACCTGTCATTTGCAGTTTTCACATTCCCATTTCTGCTGCTTATAGGTTCAGGTATTGGACTACTTTATGATCTCTTCTACTTTAGTTGTTGCCAAGTATTTACAGGTTGAAATACATATTGACTTCTTACAAAGTTTTTCCTTTGATTTCTCCTGTATATTATAATTAGAGGATTATTTGGGTGTTTCTGAAATGATATAACTCATTTTGAATTTTAGATTGGTATCTTTGTTATGTAAGGGAGTATGGGTCTGATAGTTTTGAGAACCATTGATTTTGGTGATGCAGAGTCTGGAGGATTCATCTGTCATGGAGTGTATCTCAGGGTCTAGAGAGGTGAGAAACTTGCTTTTAGCTGTCTTCAATGATATAATAAGGTTTCCAACTAGATAGGTGATGACAAAGGAATGGAGAGGAAAGGATATGAAAAGGATTGAAGAAGAATCAACAGATATTTTAATGGTTTAGAGGATGGTTCAAGATGATTGAAAGATGTATGTCTGACTTATTGGATGAATTGGAGAGTCAAAGGGAGTGAATTTTGAGAGCGTTTGCCAGTTTTTAAATATTTAATTGAAAGAACTTAAGGAATCCTAATGAATTTTAACTTATAATTTTGGGGAGAGTCTAAAACTCCTCAGGATTAGATATGTAATAATACACTGTGAATTCTTTTTATTTTTATTTTTGTTTTTTTTGTTTTTGTAGTACTGGGAATTGAGCCCAGGGTCGCTTAACCACTGAGTTACATCCTCAGCCCTTTTTGTATTTTTATTTTGAGACAGGGTCTTGCTAAGTTGCTTAGGGCCTCACTAAATTGTAGAGCCTGGCCTTGAACTTGCAATCCTCCTGCCTCAGCTTCCCAAGCTACTGGGATTATAGGCGTGCACCACTTCGCCTGGCTAGATTGTGTATTCTTTTAAAAATAAGTTTGGAAGGGGAGCGTGTGTAAATAATTGTCCCACTTAAACAATGTTGTTTGAAAAATAATTGTTTTAAGCATTATGTAGTATTGATGAATTATGGCTTTAATTGCCTGGCTCCAAGCTAGTCTTTTTCCCACTGGACTGCTTTTCTTATAGTATGATGTTCTGTAGGGATGTGGGTAAAAATTACAGGATTTCATTTTTCTTTGTGTCTCTCCTTGACTTAATCCAATTTTTCATTATACCATTTTACCTGTCTCTCTCTCTCTTTTTTTTTTTTTTTTTTTTTTGAACTCAGGGCACTTGACCCCTGGGCCACATCCCCAGCCCTTTTTAGTATTTTATTAGAGACAGGGTCTCACTGAGTTGCTAAGTGCCTCAGCCTCCCAAGTGCTGGGATTACAGGCATGAGCCACCACGCCCGGCTACTGTCTTTATTGAGCACTCGATTGCTCTGTAATATTTATTTAGCCTCCGCAGCACAGCAGACAGGGGGGATACAACATGAGCAAAATGCTGTCTTTGCTCTTCTAAAGGAGATAGACAGATAAAGGCAAGTGTCATTCTTAATTTTAGTATATATGCTGCTGAAGTGAGCACCAGATAAAGGCAAGTAAACAAACAAATAAGTGATTCTTTTTTTTTTTTTTTTCCTGAAAATGTGATTCTTTACTATACAAAACAATTTTATTGTCCCCAAACCCCTGACAGCACCAGGCTTCACTTTAGTCCATGCTAACTCTGGAAAGAAGCCCTTGGTTATTTGAGAGCTGCTGGACCAAGCAGGCCAGACTTGGGGTGGGCAGGTGGAAGAGTCAGTCAGATGCCTTCACCAGGGGATGCCCAAATAAGTGATTCTTTATAATGTAGAGTAATGCTATAGAGAGTGATTAGGTGGTAATGTTTTTGATCTTTTACTTTATGGAGTATGGTCAGAAAAGGTCTCTCTGTTTGGATGTGGTGGCACTGCCACATCTTTAATCCCAGCAGTCTGGGAGCTGAGGGAGGAGGAGTACGAGTTCAAAGCCAGCCTCAGCAAAATTGAGGTGCTGAGCAACTCACTGAGACCCTGTCTTTAAATAAAATACAAATAGCCGGGCGCGGTGGCGCACTCCTGTAATCCCAGCACTTTGGGAGGATGAGTCAGGAGGATCGCGAGTTCAAAGCCAGCCTCAGCAATAGCGAGGCACTTAGCAACTCAGTGAGACCCTGTCTCTAATAAAATACAAAAAAGGGCTGGGGATGTGGCCCAGTGGTCTAGTGCCGCTGAGTTCAATCCCCGGTACCAAAAAAAAAAATAAATAAATAAATAAATAAATAAATAAATAAATAAAAAAATAAAATAGGGCGGAGGATTTGGCTCAGTGGTTGAGTGCCCCTGGGTTCGATCCCTGGTAACCCCCCCCCCCCCCCCCCCCCCCCCCCCCCCCCCCCCCAAAAAAAAAAAAAAAAAAACAGCCTCAGGAACTTAGTGAGGCTCTGAGCAACTTAGCAGGATCCTGGCTTAAAATTAAAAAGGCTGGGAATGTGGCTTAGTTGTAAAGCACCCTTGGGTTCAACCCCAGTACCAATAAAAAATAAAAATAAGAGGGAATCATATTGGAGGTCAGACCTGAATGATGTAGAGCTGACCTGTTAAAGATCTGAGACAAAAACATTGTGGGCAGAGGGAAGAGCTAGTGTAAAGACTTTAAAGCAGGAATGAGTTTAATATATTATAGGAATAGAGAAAGGTTAGTGTGGCAAGAGCATAGTGGGTGAGGGGAGAAGGGTAATACAAGGTAAGGATAGAGAAGAAATCAGGAGCAGTGAGAAGCCATTCAAGGGTTTTAAGTAGGGAATGGATTTGCTCTCCATACTACGAAATAGTATTGGGGGGGCAGTGTGGTATTTAGATTATAGACTGATAATCTAGGTGAGATGGCATTGGAGGTGGATATATAAGTACATAGATTCATGATATATTTTGAAAGTATAACTAGTAAGTAAGTGCAGTTCTTTCTATTTTACAAAATAAGGAAACTGAAATTTAGAGATGTACAGGAATTGGACCTCATTCCACAGCTAGGTGATGGTGAATCTGGGGTTCAGTTTAGTATTAGATCTTGAGTTGCTAAGGATAATGTTGGATACTTTGGAGTGTATAAAGAAAACGTAAATAGTTTGGTGAATAATTTGGATGCATACACACACACACACACACACACACACACACACACACACACTAAATCTCTGTAGCATTACTCCATATCGTAAACAATTACTTCTCACTTATTTGTTTACTTGCCCTTATCAGTTTACCCTCATTAGAAGAGCAAAGATAGTGTTCTGCTCATGTTGTATCACCCTGTCTGCTGTGCTATAGGGACTAAATGTATGTGTGTGTATCATCTACATGTATGTAACACTCTTAGTTGCAAGGGACAAGAACCCGTTTCAAAAAAAAAAAAAAAAGGTGAATGTGTTGGTTCATGTAAAATCCATCATGGAAAGGGCTAGGGTAGGACCAAAAGGAAGGACATCTGGGTTCAGGAATTTGGGAACTCTGGTCAGGAAATGGTGCACACAACTCAGGAAGCTGAGGAAAGAGGATCTCAAGTTTGAGACCAGCTTGGGCAACTGAGTGAGACCCTGACTCAAAAAAAATGAAAAATAAAAAGGGCTGGGGAGATAACTCAGTGGTAGAACACCCCTGGGTTCAATCTCTAGTACTACAAAGAAAAGGGTTTTAAAAAGCAACAGCAAAATGCAAACTTGGAACTCTGACAGGACTTTTTAGAATATCTTTTTCTGCTCATCTACTTCATTATTTCCTACAGTTGATAGGCTCTTTTTGTTTTGTTTTGTTGAAGTTGGTAACATGAAATCTACCAGCCTATTCTACTTTGTGATCCAAGATGATAAATCTTCTCTTCCTGGTTTCAGTTAGTCCAGCTCTAATTGGCCCAGCTTGGATCCACTGCCCAAATTTGAAACAGATGCTGTGTGTTTGAGTGTGTGTCTTTGCACATGTATGTAAGCATACTTGATTCTCAGTTTGTATGTATAGTATATTAGTACTTCATGTATCCAGAGTACAGTCTTTTTAGCAAGTTTAGCTATTTATTTGCAATTTAGTGGAGAATCTAGAAAATAAGTAATCCAAGAGTTCTGAGCATCTGAATATTGCACTAGATGTCTGGAAGTCCCACTGTTAACTTTTACCTAGGCCCATCTCAGATCCAATTTTACACAAAATTCTGATAAACTTGATTATCAGAAGGTGAGTCTATAACAAATGAGCAGTGATATATTAGTAAAACAAAGAGGCCTTAGAATTATGGTGCTATACACGCATATTGGCAGCAAAATGTGACACAACTTCAAAAAAGAGTGAGAAAAAAATTTAAACCAAAATGACTTTTAAAATTTATCTATGATTGTTAGTTTTTAGGTTATGGTCATTCATACCTTGTTTTTTCCTAAAGGCATTCGGTTAGAATTTATTATGAACCTATAGTGCCAGGCCTTGTGTTTTTTGGGAATGATAAGATCTAGTCCCTAATTTTAGGGTGATGCCAAAGTCAAATGAATTGTTTATACAGTGGTGTAATGAAATAGTGAATTGTTAGTATAAGCCTTCAGAATGACCAGGGCACAGATAGGGAGGCAGTATATTATAGTGGTTAAGAGTACATATGTTAAAATCAGATGAAGATTTGAATTCCACTCTTATTATTTTATAGCTACTTGTGCTTTGCCAAGTTATTCAACTTTTGTATCCCTATTTCCATAACCATAAAATGGAATAATACCCATTCTTGTTGTCAGAATTAAATAAAATACATGGTATATTAAACATGTCGCACTGTGCCTGAATGATAGCTTATATTATTAGGTTCTACTTTGAAGAAAATTGCTTACCAATTCTAAGAGTAGAAACTATATTACTATCTTCTCTATGCAAAACTGACTTTAAAAACTGAGTGAGTGTTGGGTATGGTGGCACACACCTGTAATCCAAGTGACTTGGGAGGCTGAGGTGGGAGGATCACAAATTCAAAGCTGGCATCTACAACTTAGTGAGACCCTGTCTCAAAATTAAAAACAAAAAGGACTGGGGATATGGCTCAGTGGTAAGCACCCTTGGGTTCAGTACCTGCTACCAAAAAAAAAAAAAAAAAAAAAAAAATAGGTCACAAGTTATAAATTATTAAATAAATACTTGTTAACCTTCAGTATTTTGGTATGTTAAGGATAGTATCCAGAAAGCCAAGAAGAGGGCTGGGGTTATGGTTCAGTGGTAGAGCCCTTACCTAGCATGTGTGAGGCACGGGGTTTGATCCTCAGCACCACATTTAAAAAAATGAATAAAGGGCTGGGGTTGTGGCTCAGTGGTGGAGTGCTCGCCCAGCACATGCAAGACCCTGGGTTTGATCCTCAGCACCACATAAAAATAAATAAATAAAATAAAGGTATTGTGTCCCAACTACAACTAAAAAATAAATATTTAAAAAAATGAATAAAATGAAGGCATTATGTGTATCTACAACTAAAAATATTTTTTTAAAAAAGTCAAGAGTCAGATTCTTCATTGCTTATTATAAAGGGTTACTATTATAAATAGTTTAGAAATGAAACGAGTACCACCAGTTATATTGATAGAAAAAAAATCTCAACCAAGGTAGAAAGGCCAAGAGAAATTAATTTTGAGAACAGCCTACCACACATAGAATAAATTAACTCTTGAATACGGTAGAAATAACCTTGTATTATTAAGGGCCTGATGATAGTAGTCTTAAAGTAGAAAAAACTAAGGAGTTTTAGCTCAACTCATTTATAAAGCTCAATTTTATAGCTGAGACAAGGCAAATTATTATTCACAAAGACTTCTATAAATAATGGTAATCAGAACTGTTCTTGTTGCTTTTTACTAAATTTCAATGAAATGAATTAATTGTGCAAACGGAATACCACCAAAAGAAGAATCTACCATATCACATAGCCTACCTACCTTTCATCTTCAAAGACCTGTGAATTCATCATTTAACAAATAGTTATTGAGTGCCTGCTGTGTTTATGGCACATCTTTGAAGAGTTTATAGTCTTGCTATAGCAGAGAGTAAAACATCAAGCACATTGATAGTTAAAGTGTTTCACCTTGCAGACCTCTGGGGAGAGATTGCTATGGATTTAGAAGTTGTGCTCATCTCAGGCAAACAAGTACAGGAGTTGATGGCATATGGCAAAAAGTTATTTTCTTCACGGAAGCTAGCAAAAGGAGACAGAAAGGGAATACAAGGTGAGAGAGATGGTTTATCACTATCCTTTCCATGCAAGATGTGTTTTTCAAATAACAAGTATATATTTAGGTTTGAGTCTATGTATATAGTTATTTGGGAAATGATGGGGAAGACATACAGAAGAGGATTAATGTGTTCTCTATCCTCCTTGAAGCATTTAATTCAAGGAACCAACCCTCTTTAGGACAAGACTCATTTGAAATAAGGAGAGAACTCTTATCTAGTAGTCTCCCTTTCTTCTTTTTGCTTAGATAAAATAGTCTTCTGAAGAATTTTTCAATACACAGGAATCTACACCATAATTATTCTGTTTAAAAAAAAAAAGCTTTGTTGTAAAAAATTTCAAATATTTACATAGGGAATAAAATAGTATAGTGAACCTTAACCACCCAAACCCAGCCTGCAGATTCAACCAGTAGTATTATTGTGTCATACTTGTTTGGCTTATGTTTTTTCTTTTCTTTCTTTTTCCTTATTTTCTTCCCTCTAAAATACTTGCTTGCCTTCCTTCCTTCCTTCCTTCCTTCTTCCTTCCTATATTCTAACATTTTAACAGAAATTTGTGACATTGTGCATTTTTATGCCACACAATTCTATATAACAGTATAGCTACACTGTAATATGCCTAAATAATGGCAATTTTCATTGTTTATAATTTATTTCTTATAAGTAGTACTTCCTGGAATATCTTTATATGCCTATTTTTACTATCTGCATGCATGCATCTTTCCTCATACTTGGCATTCTCTTGGAATGGAATCTCCTGAAAATGAGATTACTGAACAAAGGGTATTGGCCATTTATAAATGTCTCTGTAATACCAGAATGACTTTGAGGAATGTTATAATTCTCATTCCTAATCAACAGTGTACCTCTGTATCCATATATCTGCTGATTAGGGTTTTGCCAGTATATTAATTTTTGCCAATCTCCCAACATCACAGATTTAAAAAGATTTTATGTGCATTTAAAAATGACTAATGAGGCTGGGCATATTAGTTCTTATTGACCATTTGTATTTCTTTTGAGTCCAGACTGATCTTTCATAAACATCATTTTCATTATTTTACTTCTTTGTTTAAAAGTCAAAGTATCATTATTTCCTATTCCTGGTTTTTAAGACTCTTTAGAATTTGTCCATAACCTGTTTTTCTAATTTAATTCTGTCCAATAAGAGTCACTGTACCCAGTGAGGAATATTTACTCATTGGTATAACTCATTATATTTATTATTTTTCTTAAACTCATGTTAATAGTGTTTTACTTTTCTTCTGCCTCTCCAAATCCTTGCAAGTATCTTTATAACCCACTAGTAATAAAGTAGCCCAGATTCTTTAGCTTTTATCACTTTTCTCTTTCTTGAATGCCTACAGTATCTGTTGTTTCTACACTAGATTTAGTAGCAAATTATAGACTGTTTTGTTGTGTTATTTTATCAAGCACCAACGATTTGCAAGGCCATGACTATATAGCTGTGAATGGAGTATAGTCTCTGTCCTTGTGAATTTGTGGTGTAATGATAATGCATTTATTTCTGCTTCTTTGCTTGTTAGTGAAAATGAACTTCTTTTCATCAGTACATGTGAAGCATGCACATGTTTTCAGGTATGTAATTATATGTTCCTGAACTGACAATGTAACTCAGTGGTAGAGTGCTTGCCTAGCATCCCAAGGCCCTGAGTTCAATTCCCCAAATTATATGTTCCCAACTGAATTGTAGGATCATAAAGGGTATGAACCCATGTTTTTTGATTTCTGTATTCCTTGAAACACTTAATTCAGTTTGAACGTGTAGGCATTACTAAGTACACACATACTCTATTGATGTAATAAAAAAAAAGTTGAAGGCTTTTCTTACATACCCAACCTCAAATTATAGCTCTAGTCCTTATGAAGTAACTGTGTAAAATTTGCAAGTTATTTAGCCACTCTAAGCCTGTGTCTACAAAAATTAAATAGCTGCTCCATAAGGTGGTCATACTTGTTAAATTGGATAATAGATGTAAAGCATTTAGCCTTATGCCTAGTATATACTAAGCACTTATAAAGCTACCTGTAATAATTGTTTAACCTCTCAAGCTGAAAACTACTTCAACACCTTTTATTTTCCTAATGCCTTTCATCCAAGCAGTTACCAAGTTCTGTGCAGTTTTCTTCAATTATTTTGTCAGTTTAGTCTTTCCATTTAATCCTCATTATAACCTACAATAAAAAATACACTTTGTACTTCAGCTTAATGTTTTATGTTTATTTGCACATATCTGAAACAAAAGTTTTGTGAAATAACATTCATTGTTACAATGTGTGATGTGTTCTATTTTTTTCTGTTCTGTGTCATTTAATAACAAAACTAAATAAGCTGGTTACAACCATTGAAATTGATTTCATGCTGGGCATAGTGGCATACTTCTGAGGCACTGTTCAAATTTCTTTTGTAAGGCAGTTGAGGAAAAAGGATCACAAGTACATTGTATACAAACAGTGTTTTGTAAAAAGATGCTCTATATGTTTAGTATGAATTATAATGCATACTACTATTATAAAGACAACAACTTTGAATAAAAAATAAATTAAAAAAAAAAAAAAAAGGATCACAAGTTCAAGGCCAGCCTGAGCAACTTAGTAAGACTCTGTCTCTTTAAAAAAAAAAAAAAAAAAAAAAAAAAAGAGTAAAAAGGGCTGGGAGTATAGATCAGTGGCAGAATGCTTGCCTTGCTTGTGCTAGGCTATGGGCCAGTTCCCAGCACCACCACAAAAATAAATAAATAAATAAAAGATTTCCTAGCAAGCATTTTGAAACAGTGGTCAAGATTTTTGGAATCTGAAAAATTTGGACTGAACAAGATAATGTACAAGGTGAAAATTTGCAGTGAAATAGAAAATAGATCAGAGACTGAGGCCTAAAGTTTATTTAAATTGCGATTTTTCTTTGTTTTTCACTAGTTACATATAGTTAGCTTTGCCTGTTCACATTCAGGTTTTGCTGCAGAAGGGTAGGAGTGTTTACATGTGCATATTCCAGAGCTAATATAGTCTGCAGCAGAGCTTCCCACCTTGCAAAGCAAGAATTTCTCAGCCACTTCAAGTGTGTATTTTTTGGTAGGACAGAAATGAGATAGATGGATTAGAGAAATGGATTAGAGAAACTTGGAGGAAAAAGCTATTTTATTAAAGGAAATTTTTAAACATTTTAAAAATAAAATAGTATAATTATGACTCATTAATTAAATTCAAATTAAGTAATTATCAACATTATATCTATTCCAAGAGGAATTTTTAACAAAGAATTTTAAGACACAAATAATTACCCCCTTAATACAGATAGATTATCTGTTTTTCAGAAGAGATATATCAGCCTTAAGGTATCTTACTTCAGAACTCACAGCCTGTTTTATTTGATCCCTCCAAGTGGAGTAAATAATTGCACAACAAGGAGGGAGCATGAATAGTGTGGAAATCTTTTGCTCCCTTTAGGGGATTTTTCCTGATGACCTCCGAGAACTCTATAGACACTCACCATCTTACTTGAAGTATTTCAACAGTCTTTTGCCAGGCTCCCTGTCACCCACTGCATACCACCTGTCTTCCTCCTGTTAACACTGATCTGTAACAGTGCATTGAAGAGATGAGAATCTCATTATTTTTATCCTCTGTTTAAAACTTTCTTGGTTCTTCCTTTCCTAGCTATAGAATAAAATCCCAAACCATAGGTTTTTGTTCCTGTTGTGGCTCCCTCCCTCCTTTCCAGACTTCTCTTCTACTGTGTCTTCCCTTCCATGTCCACCTTCTTCTTATTCCTAGAATTCTCAGTTCATTTTAGGATTTTTTTTAAATGTTTATTTATTTGTTCTAGTTGTACACAATGCCTTTATTTTTACGTGGTGCTGAGGACCGAACTCGGGCCGCCCACATGCTAGGCGAGCGCTCTCCACCGCTGAGCCACAACCCCAGCCCCTCATTTTAGGATTTATACTCATTTTTCAAGATTCAATGTAGATATCATCCTGTGGGGGCATTTTAGGTTTTCCTCTTCACCTTCATTTAGATAGTGATCTCTTCCAGAACAGGGGTTATATCTTACTCCTCTGTGTCTTCTAAACATTCCTTTGGTGCCCACTCATATGGTAGGTATCCAATAGTAGTTTATTAAATGCCATTATATTTTAGAATCTAATTCTAGTATAGGTTCTCTCCAGATAAGTTGAATTAATCAAAGTTTGTTTTATTATTATTTTGTTTTTGAATATTTTTAGTTTTTTCTCCCCTCCTTGGGGACTTTTGTTAACATTTCTAAAGAGAACCTAAGTTCTATAGCTTTATTCATTGAAATATACTTTGGTAAAGTAGAATAAAATATCCATCCTCGGGCTGGGGTTGTGGCTCAGCGGCAGAGCGCTCGCCTCGCACGTGCATGGCCCGGGTTCGATCCTCAGCACCACGTAAACATAAATGCATTGCATTGTATACAACTAAAGTAAATAAATAAATATTTTTTAAAAATCCATCCTCAATAATCCTGTAATAAAGGTAAGTAAAATTTATTTTAGTTTACTAATTTTTTTCTATTGAATAACATGGTTTATTTTGTGTGTTGGAATAGATTAGTGCTATGAAGATTAGAGTAGCCATGACTAATTTTTTCTGTGTTTCAGCTCATGGAGTGCTGTGTAAATGCCCTGGTGACATCATTTAAAGAGACTATCTTAGCGGAGTGCCAAGGCATGATCAAGCGAAATGAAACTGAAAGTAGGTAAAACATCACATAAAGTGTTCTGTCTTTTAAGAGTGTCTTTGAAGCAGATCACTAAATAAATTGCTGTTACATTATTCTTTTACACATAGGCGTATTTGTTAGCGTAATCTGTGCTTAAAGAACATGATAAATTATTATTATTATTTTTTTTTTTTTTGGTACCAGGGATTGAACCCAGGGGCACTCGACCACTGGGCCACATCCCCAGCCCATTTTTGTATTTTTTTAGAGACAGGGTCTCAGTGAGTTGCTAACTGCCTCGCCATTGCTGAGGCTGGCTTTGAACTCGTGATCCTCCTGCCTCAGCCTCCCAAGTGCTGGGATTACAGGCGTGCGCCACCATGCCCGGCTATGATAAATTATTTTAAGACAGAAAGACTATTAAGGAGTTTACAAATTTCAGTTGTAAGCATTTTCTTTCTTTAGGTATATATGGTGAATTTCCATTTTTTTCCCCCTCAAAAGTAGAACTCTGCATTTAAAGGCCAATTTAATTTGTAAATTTATAATATATAATAGGACTAGGTATTTGACTTTTATGTGGAACCTTGTGGTAAATATTTTTAGAAAGTAATGAAACATTCCATGTTAATAATTTTTATTCTCTTACCCACCAAATTGAAAAATTTTATGGAAAGGTATTTTGGGAGGCAGCAAGGATATCGCTCATATCCTTGTTACCCTTAGAGAACCACTTTTAACATTTTGATGTATTCTCTAGATTTTATTGTGTCCAACTGCAAGGTCCCCTTTAATCTTTAGTTTTATTTAAAATATGTATTTCAGCCAGGCACTGTGGCACATGCCTATAATCTCAGCTACTTAGGAGGCTGAGATAGGAGGATCTCAAGTTTGAGACCAGATTTGGCAATTTAGTGAGACCCTGTCTCAAAAACTAAAAAGGGCAGGTTGTAGCTCAGTAGTAGAGAGCGCCTGAGTTCAATCCCCAGTACTGGAGATGGGGGTAGGGAGAAAGCTGCTCATTGGCACAAGTGAAATGTTTGAATTTTATATGACAGTGTCAGTAAAGTTAGTGTAAAGTGATCCATGTTGGACTGTCTATAATAAAGGGTATAAACTTAGTGGTAATCAGTACTGTGAAGTAAGTTTTTTGTGAATGTCAATTAAATGATATGTAACATAGGAAAAAGTGCTTTGTGAACTGAAAAATTATGAATACAGTTTTATATTGTCTCTACCATAGTTTTTTTTTTTTTTTAACATTTATTTATTTGCTTTAGTTGTACACAGTGCCTTTATTTTTACGTGGTACTGAGGATCAAACCTGGGCCACACACGTGTGAGGCAAGTGCTCTACCACTGAGCCACAATCCCAGCCCCAGTTTCTTTTGTAATTATTACTACTTGTAATTTTTTAACCTTTTAATTATATGGCTATATATATAATATTCCAACTACTTTATGAAATGTACTAGTCTTCTGTATAAACTTTTGTACTTTCTAGAATAAAAAATGTTTTATCTCAGGCTAGGGATGTGGCTCAGTGGTAAAGTGCTTGCTTAGCATGTGTGAGGCCCTGAGTTCAATCCCCAGCACCACCAAAAAAAAAAAAAAAAAAAAAGTCATGGGAGGTCAAATGGAATTGGTGTGATCATTTTTAATTAGATATTTAATTTTTTTTATTTGTTTTAATTAGTTATATGTGACAGTAGAATACACTTTGATATATAATGGAGTATAATTTCTCATTCTTCTGGTTGTACATGATGTAGAATCACACTAGTCGTATAGTTATATATGTAATAGGGTAATAATGTTTAATTAGATTTTTTTAACTTATTTATTTATTTATTTATTTATTTATTTATTTTTTAAAAATATTTATTTATTTGTTTTAGTTGTGTACAATGCCTTTGTTTTTATGTGGTGCTGAGGATCGAACCCGGGCCGTGCACATGCTAGGCGAGTGCTCTACCACTGAGCCACAATCCCAGCCCATATTTATTTATTTTTAGTTGTACACAATGCCTTTATTTTTATGTGGTGCTGAGGAGCGAACCCAGGCTGCGCACATGCGAGGCAAGCGCTCTACCGCTAAGCCACAACCCCAGCCCCTAATTAGATTTTTTAAAATATTTATTTATTTGCTTTAGTTGTACACAATGCGTTTATTTTTACGTGGTGCTGAGGATCAAACCCGGGCCGCGAACATGCTAGGCGAGCGCTCTACTGCTGAGCCACAATCCCAGCCCCCCTAATTAGATTTTTTAAAAATAATTTTTGTCAAACTGAGAAGGTAGATCAGGAAGTTATTATCACAACTTCTAAACTAATTATGCTCACAGAATACTATTACCTTTATAAACTTTCAAATAATATCTCTCCAAATTCTTATTACCACAGGCCTTTCATGATGTGAATCAGGGAGAAAATTTATTGTAGTGGATAAAATAATTACATGAGTATGTTCTGTCCTTTCAGAGTTACATTTAATGTTTTCATTGATGGACAAAGTTCCTAATGGGATAGAGCCAATGTTGAAAGACTTGGAAGAACATATCATTAGTGCTGGATTGGCAGATATGGTAGCAGCTGCTGAAACTATTACTACTGTAAGTTTTCTCCAGTGGCAATGATAGATGTATATCAAGATTATTTTTTAAATGCAGGATCAAGTATTTAAAATAATAATTGAAATGGCAGAATAGTAATATTGGAGCACCTTTTATTTTTTTTAAATTTCCCTAGTTTTAAGACTATAGTCTTATATTAAAATTATATTTTCTCATTTTTGTATTATTATTTTCCTTTTAAAACTCAATTTTAAAAAAAGATGGCCAGAAAGTAAAAGGGAGACTTAAGGACTGGGAAAAGACTAGAAAAATAAGGAAGAGAAAGAAGTTGGGGAGAGAGTAGACAAAGGATTGAAGGACATGAACAATGTACAATATATGCATGTACAAAAATGTCATAATGAATCACATTATTTTGTTCAACTAGTATGTATTAATAACTGAAATTTTCAGAAACTCAATTAAATGTAAAACATTTTGTTTTCAGGACTCTGAGAAATATGTTGAACAAGTTGCTTACGCTATTCAATAGATTTAGTAAACTTGTCAAAGAAGCTTTTCAAGATGATCCACGATTTCTTACTGCAAGAGATAAGGTATATATTTCTATATATTGACATTTGGTATTAAAAGTGTTTCTGTTATAATTACTGCTTCGTTTTGTTTTTGTTTTTTGTTACCATGGATTAAACCCAGGGATGCTTAACCACTGAGCCACATCCCAGACCCCCTTTTTAAAACATTTTATTTTATTTAAATTGCTCAGGACCTCACTAAGTTGTTAAGGCTGGCTTTTAACTTACGATCCTCAGCCTCTCAAGGTGAGGGATTACAGGGTACACCACTGCGCCTGGCATAACTGACTTTTAATGAGCAGTAATTATCATGTTATTAAATCTCAAACTAAAAACCTAGCAACTGTATTTTTTCTTCAGTGAACACAGTGCATTTAATATATTTGGTTTGGTAATTTTTTGTAAACATTGGATATCCTTATGAACAAGAATTTAGCTAGAAAATTATTCTCCATTTTTTCCAGGAATGTTCTCCTGTTTTTGAATATTGCTGATGATTGAATTCCTATTCATCCTTTCAGAGACTCAGCTCAATGTATACTTCCTCTGGAACTTCCTTGATATACCTTACCTCTCTCCACAGCTCATTACATGTAGAGTTGGTTCTTCCATTCTCTGTCCCCTTATAGGACTCCTTCAGAGTAATGTCACATTTATCTTTGCTTCCCAGGGAAGAATTTGCATAATGTACCATCTTTTCCCATCTTCATTAGCACGGGGCAAAGATAATATTGTCATGAGAGTTCTTTTTTAAAATATCATAAACCTGTAGTGAGAAATTGCCATTAGTTTTGTCCCCTCTTCAACTACCTTTTATTACTTCCCAAATTTGACATTTTTCCTATGACTCTGAAAAGACAATCAGCTTTCTCTAGTAGATTTTTTCCTCACTCTTTTTAAGATAATTTAAACATGATTAGGGAAATAATTAATGGAATATGGAGGTGCTGAGGTGGTTTGAAGTCTTAAATTACTCTACAAAGGCTTTTGTGGTGAGCTTTAAATTAGGACTGAAAGGAATAAGTCATGTGACTGTCCAAGGAGCAAGTGTTGCAGCCATATTAAACAGCAAATGCGAGGGCTTTAAGGCAGGAAAATGACCTGTCATAATCCAGGAACTGCAGAGTAGATGGAATGAAGGGGGAAATAGTAGGAAATGAAGTCACACAGGAGCCCAGATCATGTAAGACTCTGAGCTTTGGTAAGGAGTTTGGTATTTACTGTGAGTAGGATGGGAAGTCATTGAAAGATTTTGAACAGAGTAGTAGGACCTGGCTTGCATACTCTCAGGACTACTGGGGGAAAAAAAAAGTGAAGGAAGTCAAGAGAAGCATCAAGAACACTAGATAGACGGGGGCTGGGGTTGTGGCTCAGTGGGAGCACTTGTTAGCATGTGTATGGCCCGGGTTCGATCCTCAGCACCACTTAAGAATAAAGGCATTGGGCTGGGGTTGTGGCTCAGTGGCAGAGCGGTAGCCTCGCACGTGCGCGGCCCGGGTTCGGTCCTCAGCACCACATAAACATAGATGCATTGCATTGGTACAACTAAAGTAAATAAATAAATGTTTTTTAAAAGAAAGAATAAAGGCATTGTGTACAACTAAAACAAATATATATATTTTTTAAAAAAGAACACTAGATAGAATATATTTAAGTTAATCAAATAAGTGATGTTAGAGAATTAGAGTGATGGCAGAGGTAGTCAAAATTGGTTAAAAAAAATTTTAATGCAAGTAATTTATTTGGGAAATTGAGGAAGCACAGGTGAAAACAGAGAAGGTGATAGAAGGAACTGTAGCCAACATAATTTATTCTGAAGTCATATCTACAATGAGCTACTGTAGCTTAATCCTGCAGGGAAACTTTGTGAAAGTATTAAAAACTGCTCAAATTACCCCACCCAGAAAGTGTTGATTCTCTGGCATTTCTAACCTGCTATTTGCACATGCTACACATATTTCCAGTTTTAGGAAAAACACCTCTAAGGTACAGATACAGATATTAACAGTGGAAAAAGTCTGAGGAATGTCAAAGAGGCTTGGCAAAATGTATTTCACTAGCTGTGTGGCTTGGGATTTAAAGATAAAAGTGACAATAGCCTCTAAAAGTGACTTCTCAGAGATGCTGTGGCTGACCTCCCCTCCCCCCAATGCATGAACTCTTTCTCTTTAAATCATGTTCTTAGAGTGCTAATCTTAGAGTGCTAATCTCTGTCCACACTGACATTATGCTAGGCCATTGTCATCTTGCTGGCTAACTCTAACATCCTATTGAGTTCTCAAATTTAATGTCTCTTTCCTTCCTTCCTCCTTTTCTTCCTCCTTCCCTCCCTCCCCCCTTCCTTCCTCTCATTTTTTAGATGTATATATTTAAGTTGTAAACATGACATTGTGCACTACATATAGACAGTAAAAAGTTGCTGGAGTGAAGTTCAGTTAACATCTACTGTGTCACATGTTTTGTTATAATTTTTTATTAGCAAAAGCAGCTAAAATGAATTCATTAGCACGAGTCCCATATACAGTAAAATGTTATTAGTTGTAATCCTCATGTTGTACATTGTTAGGTCTCTAAACTTGTTCATCCTACATATCTATTGCTTTGTATCTTCTGACCTACATTTTCCCATTTCCTCCCTGCTCTACCCACCACTCCCATCTCTGATAATTATTGTTTTATTCTGTACCTTTGTATTTTTTTTTTTTTTTTTTTTTTTTTTTTTTTTTTTGTGGTACCAGGGATTGAACTCAGGGGCACTCGACCACTGGGCCACATCCCCAGCCCTTTTTTGTATTTTTATTTAGAGACAGGGTCTCACTGAGTTGCTAAGTGCCTCGCCATTGCTGAGGCTGGCTTTGAACTCGTGATCCTCCTGCCTCAGCCTCCCAAAGTACTGGGATTACAGGCGTGCGCCACTGCGCCCGGCAGTACCTTTGTATTTTTTAATTTATTTTTATTCCACATATAGGTAAAATCATGCAATATTTTTTTCTTTGTCTGGCTTATTTCACTTAACATATATTTTCCAGGTTTGTTCATGTTATGGCAAATGGCAAGATGTCATTCTTTTTAGGGCTGAATAATATTCCATTTTATATATGTGCCATAGTCTCTTTGTCTATTTATCCATCAGTAGACACTTAGGTTGGTTGTTTTCATCTCTTGGCAATTGTGAATAATGCTACAAATAACAGAAGAGTGCAGATATCTTTATAAAGTGGTGATATATAAAAAATAAATTAATAAAGTAGTGATTTTATTTCCTTTGAGTATATTCTCAGAGGAGGGATTACTGGGATTCAGATTATATTATGATAAAAGACTCTACAGGACTTACTAATGAATTAAATGTTTAAGGTGATAGAGACCATTCAACAGTGGCATTCAGATTCATGAATCTGAATATTTAAAATAATATGTGTAGTATGATGGGTAAGACTTTTGGAGAAATAAGTTTTGGGGTTGCAGAGAAATCAGAAAGTCAGTTTTGAACAAATTAACTTTGAAATGTCAGTGTTAAGCATCCATGTGGAAATTTTGAGTTTAAGGGAGAGAGCAGAGTTGGAAAAATAATTTTTTGGCATCTCCAATATGTAGGCAATTTTTAAAGCCATTAATACTGCCTACAATCACCAAAGTAATGAGTGAAGATTGAAAAGAGAATATGGCATTCTGATATTCAGTTGTTAGAAAAATGAAGAACCATCATTTATGCAGGAGGGAGGAGAATGACAAGGAGAGTGTAGTGTGCTTGAAAACAGGTAGGGAAAAAAGGTGTAACATGCTGTTTTAGAATGCTGCTGATAGATAGAATTAATGGAAGTTGTTAATTACTGTCTTAATCAACATCGAGGTTGTGAGTGACTTTTACGAGAGTAGTTAAGTAGACTGGTGGTCTGAAAGCCTGATAAGTGGTTTTCAATTAGTGGCTTTCAGTAAGAATGTCGAAAGAAAGCCTGGTGTGGTGGCATACACCTGTAACCCAGCAGCTCAGTTTCTGAGGCAGGGGGATCACAAGTTCAGAGTTAGCTTAGGAACTTAGTGAGACCCTGTCTTAAAAAACAACAACAAAAATGGACTGGGAATATGGCTTAGTGGTGAAACACCTCTGGGTTCAATCTGTGGTACCAAAAAAAAAAAAAAAAAAAAAGGAAAGAAATTAGAGGTGGTAATTTAATAATTCTCTAGGAGTTGAGCATAACAGTATGCAGTATGCTATGACTAGAGGAACAATGGATAGGGAAAAATTAAGGAGTGAAAAGAGGAAATTCTGATTAATTTTTTCAGTAAAATAGAAAGCTACATCATTTGTTGAGAGTGTTCTTGAAGAAGAAACCATTGGAGGTTGTAGGAGAAGGGAAATAGTACAAAATGTTTAGAAGGTTAAGAGAAAAGAGTGCATTATTGTCAGGCAGCTTTAACACCTCATTTAAGAATATTCATAGTTATAGCATGCCAAAGTGCATGTCAGTTTTAAGCAAAGTCTATGAAAACATATTCTATGAGACCAGACATACTAGTAAAAGTAAAAACTGGGCTGGGGTCTGGGGTGTATTTCAGAGGTAGAGTGCTTGCTTTGCATGGGAGAGTCCCTGGGTTCAATCCCAACTACCACAAATAAAGCCAAACTAAAACAACAGAAAACTGGACTGGGGATGTAGATCTGTGAGTCCTTCCATTTTTTTCCTCAGCACCATAACAGAACAAAATAACAAAAACCACCTGACTTGTATTTTTATGTTTTAAAAGTGTATTAATTTATCTATTTACTCAGATCTCCAAAATAATGCTCATATTCCATTTCAAATTATTTTTTGCAGGCATATAAAGCAGTTGTAAATGATGCTACTATATTTAAACTTGAATTACCTTTGAAGCAAAAAGGGTAAGCTTTTCAAAACCGTATTTAAAATTATTTAAATTGTTTGGACTGTATTACTTGTTACTAGGTCAGCAGAGTACTCTACTTCCCTATTAGTTTGTTTTTATTGTTGTTTCTCTTAGGATTCTTGCTGTCGTTGGCTATTAAAACTCTTCAATTTATAATTTTTACTAGTCTTCTTTTATGACCAAAATATGTTGTCTTTATCTTTTGAAGTAGAAAAAAGATATTTTGTTCCTAATCTTTTAGAATCTCTACTTGATTATTTTCCCTTTGTTAGTCACTAAAGGTATTCTATTACATAGAAACCCTAGAAAATGACTCAATTCACTATAATGAATTCCAAGCCAAGCATGGTGGTGCATGCCTATAATCCCAGCAACACAGGAGGCTAAAGCAGGTGAATTACAAGTTCAAAGCCAGTCTTAGCAACATGAAGCAACTTAGTAAGACCCTGTCTCAAAATAAAAAGGTTGAGGGATGTGGCTCAGTGGTTAAGCACCCCTGGGTTCAATCCCTAGTACCAAATAAAATAAATAAACTAAAAATAAAATTTTAATTTATTCTAGTTTGTTATATATGACAGCAGAATGCATTACAATTCATATTACATATATAGAGCACAATTTTTCATATCTCTGGTTGTACACAAAGTGGAGTCATACCATTCATTTCTTCATATATGTACTTAGGGTAATGATGTCCATCTCATTCTACCTCTTTCCTACCCCCATGTTCCCTCCTCTCCCCTCCCACCCAGGAAATCATTTTAATGTAGGTTGTAGTACCATTTTTAAAATTTCATCTCTTTGGTAGAGCACTTTGCCTGGTATGCATGAGACTCTGGGTTCAATCCACAGCACGCACACACACAAACACATACATACATGTGCATACACAAATATCTTGGTAAGATGAATTTACATATGCTGTGTATAATTTACAGAACATCTGAGAATTGAAATTTATGAAGTATTACTACATGAACTAGTTATAGTCCCTTCAAAGTATAGTACTAAATTGCAATAAAGGTTAAACATTGTTGATACACTTTCTAGTTGTTAACTACTACTTTTAGTAGATGGAGTGCTGGGGTTATAGCTCAGTGGTAGAGTGCTTGCCTAGCACGTGTGAGGTACTGGGTTCATGTGAGGTACTGGGTTCAATAATCAACACCACATAAAAATAAATAAATAAAACAAAAGTATTGTATCCATCTACAACTAAACAAAAAAAAAAAAAGAAGTTGACTGATGGATGTATTTAGGGAGATATATATTTGGTACAGTAATTATAGGAACTTTACTGTGAGTTTGAATTTTTCATTAAAGAAAAACTTGAGTATAGGAGAACAAGGAAAATCTATGTAATCACACTTTTTTTTTCCTATTTTCTATTGAATTTTTTTCTATCAGTGAGTTATAAGATATTCTGATCATAGGTTCTTTTTTTAATTTATTTACTTTTAGTTGTACACAATGCAATGCATTTATGTTTACGTGGTGCTGAGGATCGAACCCAGGCCGTGCATGTACAAGGCGAGCGCTCTGCCGCTGAGCCACAACCCCAGCCCTCATAGGTTCTTTTAAAGACACATCTTTTATTTAATGTTGCTTTCTGTGTCTTACCTAGGAAATCTTTTTCTGCTTCGATCCCTAGGACATGAAGATATTCTTTGTTTTCTTCTAGGAACTTTATAATTTTAGCTTTTATAGTTATGTCTAAGATCCATCTTAAATTAATGGTTGTGTATGTTGTGAGTTAGGACTGAATTTCTTTTGTTTGTTTGTTTATCATATGGTTAGTAAGTGGCTTCAGAACCATTTGTTGAAAAGACTTTCCATTCCCCAATACATTACCTTTCCATAAAAACCTTAGATGACTTTAAAATGGTCATCCATTTCTGGGCTCTCTGTTCAGTTCCAATGACTTAGGGTTTTCTAGGCTATTATCACATAATCATGATTAGTATAGTTCTATAGTGAATCTTGAATCTAGGTGGTATAATCCCCCCCATTCATATTCATGAAGTATTTTACCTTTCTTTCTAGTCTTTGTAGCTTTTATGGTTTACTTTTTATTTTTTTTACTTTTTTATTTTTCTTTTTTTATTTATAATAGTAGTATGTATTACAATTCATAATGCACATATATACCATCTTTTTACATACAACTGTTTGTATACAAAGTATATAAGTACCATTCAGATCTTCAATCATGCATTTAGGATAATGATATACATCTCATTCAACCACCAATTCCCCCCCACCCCCCCTTGCTCCCTCCCTTCCCCTCCCTTTCCTTTGACCATTCTAGAAGTGTTCCTCTAATCCTCCTATGTACCCCCATCCAACAACACTGTGAACTAGCCTCCTTATATCAGAGAAAACATTCGGTATTTGGATTTTTGAGATTGACTAATTTCACTTAGCATTATACTCTCCAACTTCATCCATTTACTTGCAAATGCCATTATTTTATTCTCTTTTATTGCTGAGTAAAATTCCATTTTGTATATATACCACATTTTCTTTATTCACTCATCTACTGAGGGACATCTAGGTTGGTTCCACAACCTACCTATTGTGAATTGTGCTGCTATAAACATTGAAGTGGCTGTGTCACTGTAATATGCTGTTTTTAAGTCCTTTGGGAATAGACCCAGGAGTGGGATAGCTGGGTCATACATAGGGTGGTTCCATTCCCATTTTTCCAAGAAATCTCCATACTGCTTTCCATAGTGGTTGCACCATTTTGCAGTCCCACCAGCAATGTATGAGTGTGCCTTTTTCCCCACATCCTCTCCAACATTTATTGTTGTTTGTGTTCTTAATAGCTGCCATTCTGACTGGAGTGAAATGAAGTCTTAGAGTAGTTTTGATTTGTATTTCTCTAATTGCCAGCGATGTTGAGCATTTTTTCATGTATTTATTGATTAATTGTGTATCTTCTTCTGAGAAGTGTGTTTTCAATTCCTTAGCCCATTTATTGATTGGGTTATTTGTTTTTTTGGTGTTAAGTTTTTTTAGTTCTTTATATATTCTAGAAATTAGTGCTCTATCTGATGTGCACGTATTAAATATTTGTTCCCAATTAATTGGCTCTCTATTCACCTCACTGATTGTTTCTTTTGCTGAGAAGAAGCTTTTTAGTTTAAATCTATCCCATTCATTAATTCTTGGTAATAATTCTTGCGCTACAGGATTCTTATTAAGGGACTTGGGGCCTAATCCAACATGTTGGAAATTGGAGCTTACTTTTTCTTCTATTAGGCGTATTGTCTCTGGTCTAATTCCTAGGTCCTTGATCCACTTTGAATTGAGTTTTGTGCATGGTGCGAGATAAGGGTTTAATTTCATTTTGTTGCATATGGATTTCCAGTTTTCCCAGCACCATTTGTTGAAGAGGCTATCCTTTCTCCACTGTACGTTTTTGGCACCTTTGTCTAATATAAGATAGCTGAAATTATATGTATTAGTCTCTGTGTCCTCAATTCTGTACCATTGGTCCACCAGTCTGTTTTGGTGCCAATACCATGCTGTTTTTGTTACTATTGCTCTATAGTATAATTTAAAGTCTGGTATGGTGATGCCCCCTGCTTCACTTTTCTTGCTCAGGATTGCTTTGGCTATTCTGGGTCTCTTATTTTTCCAGATGAATTTCATGACTGCTTTTTCTATTTCTTTGAAGAATGACATTGGGATTTTGATTGGAATTTCATTAAATCTGTATAATGATTTTGGTAGTATGGACATTTTGACAATATTGATTCTACCTATCCAAGAGCAAGGTAGGTCTTTCCATCTTCAGAGTTCTTCTATGATTTCTTTCTTTAGTGTTCTATGATTTTCCTTATAGAGGTCTTTCATTTCTTTCGTTGATTCCCAGGTATTTTATTTTTTTTGATGCTATTGTAAATGGGGTAGTTTTCATCATTTCCCTTTCAGAGGCTTTGTCACTGATGTACACAAATGCCTTTGACTTATGTGTATTGATTTTATATCCTGCAACTTTGCCGAATTCATTTACTAGTTGTAAAAGTTTTCTGGTAGTTTTTTGGGTCTTCTAGGTATATTATCATGTCATCAGCAAATAGTGCTAATTTGAGCTCTTCTTTTCCTATCTTGATCCCTTTAATTTCTTTCATCTGTCTAATTGCTCTGGCCAGAGTTTCCAGTACTATGTTAAATAGCAGTGGTGAAAGGGGGCATCCCTGTCTTTTTTTTTTTTTTTTTTAATATTTATTTATTTGCTCTAGTTGTACACAATGCGTTCATTTGTACGTGGTGCTGAGGATCGAACCCGGGCCGCGCACGTGCTAGGCGAGCGCTCTACCGCTGAGCCACAATCCCAGCCCCCGGGCATCCCTGTCTTGTTCCAGTTTTTAGAGGGAATGCTTTCAATTTTTCTCCATTTAAGATAATGTTAGCTCAGGGCCTTGCATAAATAGCTTTTATAATGTTGAGATATGTTGCTGATATTCCTAGTTTTTCCAGTGTTTTGAACATAAAGTGGTGTTGTATTTTGTCAAATGCTTTTTCTGCATCTATTGAGATAATCATATGATTTTTGTCTTTTAGTCTATTGATGTGATGTATTATGTTTATTGATTTCCGAATGTTGAACCAGCCTTGCATCCCTGGAATAAACCCCACTTGATCGTTGTGCACTATGTTTTTGATATGTTTTTGTATCCGATTTGCCAGAATTTTGTTGAGGATTTTTGCATCTATATTCATTAAAGATATTGGCCTGAAGTTTTCTTTTTTGGATGTGCCTTTGCCTGGCTTTGGAATTAATGTAATAATGGCCTCATAGAAAAAGTCTGGAAGAGCTCCCTCTTTTTCTATTTCTTGAAATAGTTTGAAGAGCATTGGTATTAGTTCTTCTTTGAAAGTCTTGTAGAACTCGGCTATAAACCCATCAGGTCCTGGACTTTTCCTTGTTGGTAGCTTTTTGATGACATCTTCTATTTCTTCACTTGTAATCGATCTGTTTAAATTGTGTATAGCCTCCAGATCCAGTTTAGGCAAATCATACGACTCTAGAAATCTGTCAATGCTTTCAGTATTTTCTACTTTTTATTAGAGTACAAGTTTTCAAAGTAATTTCTAATTATCTTCTGTATATCTGAGGTGTTTTTTGTGATATTCCCTTTTTCATCACGAATGTTAGTAATTTGAGTTTTTTCCTCTTCTTTTCGTTAGCATCGATAGGGGTCTGTCAATTTTGTTTATTTTTTCAAAGAACCAACTTTTAGTTTTGTCAATTCTTTGAATGGTTTCCTTAGTCTCAATTTCATTAATTTCTGCTCTGATTTTAATTATTTCCTGTCTTCTACTGCTCTTGGTGTTGATCTGTTCTTCTTTTTCTAGTGCTTTGAGGTGTGATGTTAAGTCATTTATTTGTTGTTTTTTTTTTTTCCTTTTAAGGAATGAACTCAGTGCAATGAATTTTCCTCTTACTACTGCCTTCATGGTGTCCCAGAGATTTCTATGCAATGTATCTGTGTTCTCATTTACCTCTAGGAATTTTTTAATCTCCTCTTTGATGTCTTCTTCAACCCCTTGTTCATTCAGTAGCATGTTGTTTAGCTCCAGTTGTTGGAGTAGTTTTTCTTCTCTTCTCAAGTTCAAGAGTAAAATAGACCACAACACAGTTATTCTAGGGGACTTCAACACACCTCGCTCACCAATGGATAGATTATCCAAACAAAAGCTAAACAAAGAAACTTTAGGCCTCCTTAAAACAATTAATAAGGGCTAGGATTGTGGCTCAGCGGTGGAGCGCTCGCCTAGCACGTGCGCGACCAGGGTTCAATCCTCAGCACCACGTAAAAACAAAGGCATTGTGTACAACTAAAGCAAATAAATAAATATTTTTTAAAAAATTAATAACTTAGACCTAACGGACACATATAGAATATTTCATCCCTCAGTAAACGAATACATTTTTTTTTCTCAGCAGCACATGGCTCCTTCTCCAAAATAGACCATGTATTATGTCACAAGGCAACTCTCAGCAAATATAAAAAAATAGAGATACTACCCTGCATTCTATCAGACCATAAAGGGATGAAATTGGAAATCAATGACAAAACAAGGAATATAGTTTACTTTTTAATAATGTTTGTAATTTCTGGTATCATGATTATTTTGGCCTTATAAGGATTGGAAGTTACTCTCTTCTGTATGTTCTGAAAGAGTTAATGTGGCCTGACAAGTTTTCTAGTGGGAAGGTTTTTTGTTTTTTTTTTTTTTTTAATTTTTATTTATTTGCTTTTAGTTGTACACAATGCGTTTTATTTGTACGTGGTGCTGAGGATCGAACCTGGGTCACCCACGTGCTAGGCGAGTGCTCTACCGCTGAGCCACAATCCCAGCCCCAGGTTTTTTTTTTTACTATGAGTTCAATTTCCTTAGTAAATAAAAAGGTCTTCCGATTTTGCAGTTAATCTAGTTATTTGGCTAAGTTAGATTTTCAGGGAACTTACTCATTTCTTCCTAGTTGTCAAATATATATATGTATAAAGTCATAACTGCTAAGCCCTATTATCTGTTTCTCATAACAAATACAGAAAATACTGTTTCTAGAATCATTTGAGAGTAAATTGTTTATCATTCAGTATATCAAGAGTGTATTTTCTATAAACATGATCACAAAACAACTTCCAGAATCAGGAACTTAACTTTTTTTTTTTTTTTTAGGAAATTAACTTTGACACATACTGCAGTATAATCATCAGACCCCTTTAAATTTCATAAATTGACCCTAAATGTTTTTTCACAGCGAAGATATCCAACACAGAATTACGTGTTGTTTTTAATTGTCATATTTCTTTGATCTTCCTTGGTCAGAAACCAGCTCTCTTTCTTTGAGTCTTGTAACCTTGTACTTTTGAAGAATACAGGCTAGTTATTTTGTAGTGTTCCTTAGTTGATGTTAATCTGGTGGTCTGCATCTTTGGTAGAAGTGAAACTTTGTGCTAGGCGTAGTAGTGTATGTCTGTAATCCCAGAGGCTCGGAAGGCCAAGGCAAGAGGATCTCAAGTTTGAGGCCAGCCTCAGCAACCTGCAAGGCCCCGCGCAACTTATTGAGACCCTCTTTCAAAGTTTAAAAAGCTAGGGATGTGACTGAGTGGTAAAGCACCCCTGGATTAAATCTCAAGTACCCCCCCTCCCCCCAAAAAGTGAAACTTTGTTCTTATCTGAAGGTACATGATTTATTTTACCCTACTACTAGTCTTACTTTTGTCACTTCATTAAGTTGATATCTACTGGACCTCCCTGCTGCAAAGGTACTCTTTTTCTCTTTATATTTTTGGGGTAGTACTTTAAAACTATGTAAAGATTCCATTGCTTAGAAGTACTTTGGATTAGACAGAGGGGAGTGAAAGGAGGAGAGGGGGTATGGCGGTAGGAATGATAGTAGAATGAATTGGACATAATTACCCTATGTGCGTATATGATTTACACGACCTATGTAACTCTATATCATATACGACCAGAAGAATGAGAAGTTATACTCCATGTATGTATGATGTGTCAAAATACATTCTACTGTCATGTATGACTAATTAGAATAAAAAAAGATATGAACCAAAATAAAAGATTCCATTCCTCATCAAATGTTTTATTTGTACAGTGATTTATCATATCAGTAGGGACTTATTTCCTGTTTTGTTCAGTGGATTACAATTGATGACCCTATGTTTGGATTTTCAAATTATCCTACATTTCTCTTGACTTACTGCCTTTCTTGTATATATGTAACCTTTCCATGTATCTTGCATCTTTGGTAGTGTTGGATTTTATCCTGAATGTGTAATGGTATGTTGCACAGAATGATTTCTTTTTTTTTTTTTTTTTTTTTTTTTTTTTTTTGTGGTAGCAGGGATTGAACTCAGGGGCACTCACCCACAGGGCCATATCCCCAGCCCTTTTTTTTTGTATTTTATTTGGAGACAGGATCTCACTGAGTTGCTAAGTGCCTCGCCATTGCTGAGGCTGGCTTTGAACTCGCGATCCTCCTGCCTCAGCCTCCCAAAGTGCTGGGATTACAGGCGTGCGCCACCGCGCCCGGCAATGATTTCTGTTATGTTGTTTGAACTCTGTCCTGATTGTTCAACCAGAAAGTGCTGATGTCAATCTGAATTTTAGCTTCCTTGCAGGTGGCATTGACAGGATTGCCCCTAAGCAAAATTCTCTACTTTTTGGAAATTTAACCAGTACCATTACTTTCTTTAAAGTGTAACTCTCTTTAGAGTTTTGCCCATAGTGTCGTTATGGAAGTTTTTTATTAAAAAAAAAAAAAGAAAGAAATTTCCAGAGTTTATAATTGCTTCCTGGAGGAAGATTGGTGTAATGCAAGTATTCTGCTCATTCTCAAGTTGAACCTTTTCCTTGTTCTTTTTAAAATTTATTGAAGCAACTTCAAATAAGTTAAAATTAAACATTTTAAGATTTAAATTGAACAATTTTGTGGCATTTAATACATTTACAATATTGTACAACCATCATCTCTATTTAGTTCCAAAATATTTCTAACACTCTCAAGTAAAACACTTTCCAAAGCAATTTTTCTTCCATTCTGCCATCATACCAGCCCCTGGCAATCACTGATCTGCATTCTGTCTCTATGGGTATTTTGTGTAAATGGAGTTACACAATATGTGACCTTCTGTGTCATTGCTTTCAAGGGATCTCCCTCCAAACATGTATTGGTACTTATTCCTTTGTATAACTAAATAATATGTTGGTATGTATATAACATGGTTTAGACCACGATTTTTTTTTCATCTTATCCCATGGATATTTGGGGTGTTTCCCCCTTCTGTGAATTTTTAGTAATGTTGCTTATAAACATAAATATAATATGCATGCACTTTTTTAATTCTTCTGTTGAATATATACCTCTGAGGGGAATCAGTGTGTTCATATGGGAATTCTATATTTATCTTTTTGAGGAACTGCCATACTGTTTTCCATAGTGACTGAACTGTTTTACATTCCTATAAGTAATATATAAGGAGTCTGGTGGTTTGAATTGCATTTCCCTAATACCAACTAATGATTTTAAGCATCTTTTTATGTGCTTGTAGCTATTTTGGCATCAGATCCTTATCTGATAAATAATTTGAAAATATTTTCTTGGATTCTTTAGATAATTATCATTTGCTGCACAAAAGCTTTTCTTCCTTCCTCCTTTTCTCTGTGCTGGGTATTGAACCCAGGAGTTTGTTTATGCTGGGCAAATGATCTAATGCTGAGCTACACCATCAGCCTGTTGTACAAAAGCTTTTAACCTTGATGAAATCCTGTTTTTCACTTTACATATTTGTTTTGTTGATTGTGCTTATGCTTTCATATCTAAGAGTTCATTTCTTAATCAAGGTTATGAAGATTCATCCTTATATTTTTCTAAATTTTTTTGTGGTTTTGACTCATACATTTAAGTCATTGATTCATTTTGAGTTAATTTTTTATATGGTATAAGATAAAGGTCTAGCCAAATGGGGTGGGCAGTCCTGTAATTCCAGTGACTCAGGAGACTGAGGTGGAAGGATTGCCAGTTCAAGGCCAGCCTCAGTAATTTAATGAAGCCTAAAGCATCTGAGACTCTGTCTCAAAACAAAAAAGAGGGCTGAGGATGTGGCTAAATGGTTAAGGTACCAACGCAGGGGAAATGGAGATAAATATGTGTATATCCCCCCCAACTTCTTTCTTTTGCATGTGGATATTAAGTTGTTCCTGCACCCATTGAATGGTCTTAGGCCCATTACCAAGAATCAGGTTGGGGCTGGGATATAGCTCAGTTGGTAGAGTGTTTGCCTTGCATGCACAAGGCTCTGGGTTCAAACCCCAGCACCACACATACACACACACAAAAGAATCAGTTTGCCATGGATTTATGTTTGTTTCTGGATGCTTGATTTAATTCCAGTAGTCTTATATGTCTGTCCTTATGCTGGTACCACTCTGTTTTGTTACTATAGCTTTGTTAGTAAGCTTTTAAATCAGGACATGTGAATGCTCCAGCTTTGTTCTTTTTCGAATGTTTTGGCTATTTGAGTTCTCTTTTGAATTTGTGGATTGACTTTTCCATTTTGTGAGAAAAAGGCTACTGGAATTTTGATAGGAAATGCATTGAATTGGTAGCTTGTATTGGGTACTGTTGACCTCTTAATTTTATGTCTCCCAGACCATGAAAATGTGAGGTCATTTTGTTTATTTAGGTCTTCTTTTATTCCTTTCAATAATGTTTTGTAGTTTTTAGTGTCTCTCACCTTCTTGGTTAAAATTATTTGTAGGTGCTGTTCCCTTTTGGATTATTTGTTGCTGGTATATAAAAATGTAAATGATTTAAATTTTTTTTTTTTACTATGTAGTTTTCCTAAATTCATTTATTAGCCATAATGTCTTTTTTATGGGTTCTTTTAGATTTTCTATTCACAAGTTCATGACATCTGAAAATAGGTACTTTAACCACTTCCTTTTCAATTCGGATGTCTTCGGTTTCTTTTTCTTGCTCAATTGCTCTTACTAGAAATTCTGGTGAATTTCTAGCGATGAATGTCAATGGTGAATTCAGGTATCCTTATCTTTTTCTTGGTTTTAGGGGATTTGTTCTCAGTTACATTCAACATTATGATATAAGCTGTAAGTTTTTTTATAATCTCATTATTTTTAATAGTACCATGGCATTCTGTCTGGTAGGTGTGCTCTTGTTTATTTAACTGATCCTGCACCAATTTCTAATGTTTTGCTGCTACCTTTAATGCTACAGAGGAATAATATTGTATAATTGTCATTTTACGTATGTGAACCTGTATCTTCAAGATAAGTTTCCCAAAAGTGAGGATTGCTGAATTCTCTGTATTTTCAGATTCTAGGATTACCATATCTTTTAGCTCCAGATTAAAGTAAAAATTTTCTGTGGAGCAAAATATTCATTAGTAGCTGACTCAGCAGAACATAGGTGTTGTGGCTTTCAGAAGTAGGGTAGGTGATGTTTTAGAAGAATAAACTTTTACTAGCTTCCAGGTTATTTGGGAGACTCACTTCTGAGGAGAAGTGAAGAACCATTGCTTCCACTGATAACAACTAGAATGATTAAGTAAATATAGAAAATAGTAATTTTAATGTTATCAAAGAGCTACAGAAGCAGCTATGATGAAAGGATTGAAACTTAACAGAATGTGAGAAAACCTTTTAGAGTTTAACTGAGAATTTGAACTGTTTCCTTAAAGAGAAATAGTAACTGAAAATGTAGGTTTGGACTAGACTGAGCATTGCTGCTGGGGGGCAATAGAGAGATTTGGTGGTCACACAGGACTGGAGAGACAAAAGCCAGTGGACTCTAATTGAAAACCAAGGAGGAACATTCCTTAAATTCAGTGGCTAACCAGAGGTAGACAGATTCTTAGCAGAACTGCAACCCAACCTTGAACCAGCTCAGTTCCTAATTGGATTAAAGTGGTGGTCAGCCCCTTCCCATAACAGTTGGACTGTCACAGGAGTTCATGCCTGACCTTGGCATTTGCACTGCAAAAGATTTGAAGAGATGGATATCTGATTCTTAAAGAAAGGTTTTCCTAGAGGATAAGTATATTATTTTTGGATACTTTCAAGGAAATCAGTTCCTAATCTTGAACTTCTGTATCCACTTTATTCTAAAACTGAGCTCTGGTGGAACTATCGTATAGCAGTTTTTCCTTTCCACTTCTTCCACAATTAGATACCCACACTTTGCAAAGAAAGGCATATTTCTTGTCATTCATACCATAGTGTTTTGCCTGTGTATAGAAAAGCCTCCAGGTTGCCTAAGAAGGTATTTGCCATGTGGTATTGATGTACAGAAAATGAATTTCTAATGAGTTAGCTATCAGAGCATTTGCAAGTTGGGTAGTTTATAATTAGTCATTATTGAAACTATGAATTGTTAAAATCAAATTTTAATGTTAGGTTAACTTTTTTTTTTTTAAGCAAGTGACTCTGGAAAAAATTGACATCATAAGAAAAATTTATTCTAGTCCCATCTGCTTAATTACATGATTACGATTTTTCAGGGCAAAGACATTATTAAAATAAGAAGTAGAAATAGAATTGATACTGATTCATAATTGGTAAGAAAAAGCTGGGCATGGTGACACAGACCTGTAATTCCAATGATTGGGGAAGCTGACATAGGAGAATCACAAGTTCGAAGCCAGCTTCAGCAAATGAGTGAGACCCTGTTTCAAAAAAATTAAAACGGTCTGGGGGTGTGACTTGGTGATAGAGCACTCCTGGATTCAATCCCCATCATCCCCCAACCCACAAACAATGCATAATAGGGAGGAGAAACAATTTCATTCATCAAATTAAAAGTCAACTTATGGGAGCCGGACACGGTGGCACAAGCCTGTAATCCCAGCACTTGGGAGGCTGATGGCAGGAGGATCGCGAGTTCAAAGCCAACATCAGCAATGGTGAGGCACTTAGCAACTCAGTGAAACCATGTCTCTAATAAAATACAAAAAAAGGGATGGGGATATGGCCAGTGGTCGAGTGCCACTGAGTTCAATCCCTGCTACCAAAAAAAAAAAAAAAAAAAAAAAAAAAAAAGTCAACTTATGGGGGGCTCGGGTTGTGGCTCAGTGGTAGAGTGCTTGCCTGGCATGTGTGAGGCCCTCGGTTTGATCCTTAGCACCACAAATAAATAAATAAATAGACAGATCCGTTGACAACTAAAAAAAATTATTAAAAAAAAAAAGTCAACCTATCCAGGGACTAAGGATGTAGCTCAGTGGTAGAACACTTGCCCAGCATGTATGAGGCCCTGGGTTTCATTCCCCACCCTGCAAAAAAAAAAAAAAAAAAAAACATTGTGGGGAGTGGTACTGGGGATTGAACTTCAGGTTGCTTTACCACCAAACTATCCTGACCCCTTATTTTTTTTTTTTATTTTGAGAGATAGGGCTTCACTAAATTGCTGAGGCTGCCCTTGAACTTGCAGTGATCCTTCTGCCTCAACCCACTGAGTCACTGAGATTACAGGCAAAATATTTCTTTTAATTAAAAAAATAAATAGTTGATATATCCAGTAAAAATAGACATTTGCATATTTTGTTTATGTACACACAATATAATTTTGTTGTTTTGATGATAATATAGATCACTCAGTCCTTGAAAATAACACTTGAATTTTGTATGCACAAGAAATTTTAAAATGTTGAATTTGTTTATTTACAAATGTTAAGAATTAGAATAAATGCAAGATTTCAAGCATGAAAATACGATATACTGGTTTTTAAATTTTCTCAGGAAAGTGAAATACACATATACATTTTTCATTGTTTAGGAGGAATTTTTTTTAGTTGTTTAAAATAGTTATTGGTAGCTATGACATCACTATACAATATAGATACATTTCAAAAAGGAAAGTAACAGGTTTATTTTAACATTAATAATGAAAATTTTTAAATGTTAGGTTATGATTATCCAAGGACTTACATGGTTTTTCTCTTTTAAAAGATATCTGAATAAATCTTTGTATCTGTATAAATAAAGGTATCTAAATAAAGATCATTGCAAGCCCAAAGGGGTTAGACAAACAGGTAGTGAGAGGATAAAATTTAAGGAATTACTCATTCTCATGGTTCTGTAGAAGTTGGGTGGCACCTTTAGGACCCCAAGAGTGAGTGCCTCCTTAAATTATGCACCCTAGATATCTTGCTCAACTTAACCCCACTCCTGACCCCTGGATTATTCCACGTAAGAATTTTGCTATTCAACATAAAAAATTAGTTTCTGAAAAAATTAGCTTTAGAAAAAAAACTTTGCAAATATTAATCATTTTTCATCAACTGCTTTTGTTTTTCAGGGTGGGATTGAAAACTCAACCAGAATCAAAATGCCCTGAGTTGCTTGCCAATTACTGTGACATGTTGCTAAGAAAAACGCCATTAAGCAAAAAACTAACCTCTGAAGAGATTGAAGCAAAGCTTAAAGAAGTGGTATCTAAATTTTTTGTATTTCAGATAGTTGCTTTCATTCTTTTATCATCTGCTTATGAGCATAATCGTGATAAGCCAAGGAAAAAAGAAGTAAAGCTATAGGGCAAGTATAGACAAAAAGGATCACAGAGATGACTAGTGTCAGAAAAAAAGGCAAGGGGAAAGATAAGTAGAAAAGAAAATTGGGAAAGAATGATTGATTTTCATGTAAAAAAAATATTGTTGCATTTTATGTAAAGTCTGAAAAACTGGTGTTTCTTAAGACTAAGAGGTTATTTTGTTAGACTTAAATTTGCTAACTTTTAAATCAGTGAAATAGTATATCAAGACTGATTTTTCAGAAATAAGTAATTTAGTAGGCTTCTATTTTTATGTGCTTATATAAATTTCAGAATTTTAGCCGGGGCGCGGTGGCGCACGCCTGTAATCCCAGCACTTTGGGAGGCTGAGGCAGGAGGATCGCGAGTTCAAAGCCAGCCTCAGCAATGGCGAGGCACTTAGTAACTCAGTGAGACCCTGTCTCTAATAAAATACAAAAAAAAGGGCTGGGGATGTGATCCAGTGGTCGAGTGCCCCTGAGTTCAATCCCCAGTACCAAAAAAAAAAAAAAAAAAAATTTCAGAATTTTGACATTTAGGGGATATTGAAAGGCCTAAATGAGACAGATGGCTAAGAATATATAAGAATTGAAAGTAACTTTGTTTTCTGTGCAGCTCTTGGTACTTAAATACGTACAAAACAAAGATGTTTTTATGAGGTATCACAAAGCTCACTTGACACGTCGTCTCATATTAGACATCTCTGCCGATAGTGAAATTGAAGAAAATATGGTAGAGTGGCTAAGAGTAAGTAAATTATTTAAAATATTTGTTTTTTTTAATATTTCATATTGTTCATATCTGTGGTGATATTGTTAATGTCAAAGAAATAGTGATCTTTTAGTAAGAATAGAACATCTGACTTGGCAAAATAAAGTGATAGATACCTAATAAATTTTCTTAATGAAGACTTAGTAAAGCACCTTTGTTTCTACTGTTTTATTCCCTTTTGTATACACTCTTGTTTAAAATTACCTTATTAAATAGACCGCAGGACAAATAATTTCTTTCTTTATAATTCCTGGGATTAAACCCCAAGCTTTGTGCATGCTGAGCAAGGGCTTTACTATAGAGCTACCTCCCCAACCTTTTTTTATTTTGAGACAGGGCTTTGAACTTGTAATTTTCCTGCTTCAGCTTCCAGAGTAGCTGGGATCACAGGCATGTACCACCACACTCAGTAAATAAATGATTTCATTTTTAATGTATTTTCAATTCTAAATGCTTAATTATAGAGCTGTTTGTAAATAAATAGCAACAATAAATATCTCAGGTATATCTCTTGATAGCAGAAAGAACCTTTAGATGATGGCTTATTTGGGGTAATCAATGTTAATTACAACTAAATTTTCATGTGAAAATAGTTTATTCCTTTCAGTTCATTTTAATTTATGTACACATACATAAATTATTTATATTTACATATTTATTTATATGTATGTATAAAAATAAAAAGATGTTTTAAATTATAATCATAATTTACATGGCAGTGTAGGATAGTAATTTTACTACCAAATGAAACTGCATAAATGGAAAAATAATGATTGTTCTGTGACTTTTAAAAAGTTTTTGTCTAAACATTCAAATTTCTTATTGTCATATATGTATAGGAAGATGAAAAATAGCAAAACTAATATGTGTTTAGTACACCAATTTAAAACACAAGAAACTTTTAAAAGTGAAGTGTTTGTTTTCTTTGTAAAAAAACTTATCAGGACTGGAGTTGTGGCTCAGTGGTAGAACACTTGCCTAACATGTGTAAGGTACTGAGCTCGATCCCCAGCACCACATTAAAAAAAAAACAAAAACAAAAATCACACACACAACAAAACACCTAAATAAACAATAAATAGAAAAAAGTTATTAAAAAAAACTTATCAAGTATAATTAGGAAAATATTTATAATTTATCTTTTGATACTGTATCTAGAATATTTTAAGCACTCTTAAAATATAATAACAAAATATCAAATAACCCAATTAAAAATGGGTAAAGGATTTGAATAAACCTTTCTTTTTTCTCAGCACTGGGGATTGAACTCAGGGGCATTTTACCACTGAACTATTCCTCAGGCCCTTTTATTTTTTATTTGAGAGACAGTCTTGCTGAGTTCCCAGGGCTGCCTCAAACTTTGCTATTTCCAGCCTCAGCATCCCAAGTAGCTGGGATTGTGAATAGACGTTTCTTTACAGAAGATAAATAAATGGCCAATAGTGCATGCAAACATGCTCAACATTAGTAATTGTTAATGAAGTGGAAATCAAAATCACTGGATTTATCACTTTATCCCCACTATAATAGCTAAAATAAAAAATACAGATGATACCAAATGTTGAGGAGACAGAAGAGAAATTAGAACTCTGGTAAATTGCTGGTGGGATATAAAATGGGGCAGCCACTTTGGAAAACTGTTTGATAGTTCCTCAAAAAGTTAAACAGACTTTGTTAAACAGACTTGATGCAGCAATTCCACTCCTAGGTAATTCTACTCAATAGATATGAGAACATACATATATATCCATGTAAATTTTTGAACAAACATATATATCCATGTAAATTTCCTGGCAATATTATTTAGAAATAATGACAAATGTTAATAAGATGATGAAGGATCAAAATGTTGTTTACCCAAATAGTGGAATATGACTTTTCAATAAAAAGAAATGAAGTACTGACAGATGCTAGCATTTGGATGTACCTAGAAAATATTATAATGCTGAAGTAAAAGAGGCCAGTCACAAATCACACATCATAAAGTTCCAGTAAAATGAGATGTGTAGGGTAGGCAAATCTACAAAGACAAAAAAAGTACACTAAGTAGTCTGCAGATATTGGGGCCAGAAGTGGAAATGGGGAGTGACTGCAAATAAATAATGGGGTCTGTTTTAGAGCAACAAAATGTTCTTAAAATTTGCAGTAATAGTTGCTCAACTCTGTAAATATACTAAAAGCCACTACACTGTACACTTTAAAAGTATGAATCTTTTAGGAGGTGATTTATGTGTCTCAATAAAGCTATCATTCAAATGAAGATTAGTTTGAATAGCAGTTGCTTGCTCTCTTCCAGTACAATAAACATCTTTTCTCATTTACGGCAACAACTTTGTTTCACCAAGTTCTTATACCTCTGTATATAATGAATGCTCAGCATTGACATTATTAACATTACAACCATAATACCACAGTCAATTTTGTTCTACAACTCCATTTATATTGTATTTTTTTCACTTTCAACATTATTGCTTTTTTTTTTTTTTTTTTTTTTTCCTTCAGTACTTGGAATTGAAGAGGCATTCTACCTCTGAGCTAAAGCTATATCCCTGGTCTTTTTTAAAAAACAATTCCTTTATTTTATTTATTTTTATGTGGTGCTGAGAATCGAACCTGGGGCCTCATACATGCTAGGCAAGTGCTCTACCACTGAGCCACAACTCCAGCCCCCCCTTAATTTATTTATTTATTTTAGTTGTAGTTGGACACAATACCTTTATTTTATTTATTTTTACGTGGTGCTGAGGATCGAACTCAGGGCTGTGCACGTGCTAGGCGAGCGCTCTACCACTGAGCCACAACCCCAGCCCTCTTTTTGCTGTCTTATTTTGAGACTGTGTTGCCAAAACTAGCCTAGAACTTTCCATCCTCCTCTTTCACCCTCCCTGGAATTATAGGCATTTGCTACCACACCCAGCAACATTATTACTTGTTAATCTTCTAATGTACTTTTATCATCTTTGTTGGCCAAGTACCTTTTGATTATCCATTTATGTAAAATATGTGGTTTTATCACTGTAAGACAAGGATGCCAGCAATAACTACACACTTTGCTGTCTGTTGGGTAAACTGAATAAACAGATGAGTGATAGATTTTTAATAAATTATTGTGTTTGTTAGCTGATGTTATGCTTCTGGTAAGTTTTGTTTGTATTTTGAGTGCTGGAGATCAAGCCCAGGACCTTGAACATGCTAGGTTTAGCTCTCTACCATTAAGCTACACACCCAGGCCTGTGCTTCTGTTATTTTTGTCACGACTTATATGGATTAAGGAGTTAGAAGTGAAGTTTTGTACTTTATGCAAGTACATTTATTATATAATAGCAAATGAGATTGAGCTGTGTTGTTTAGAACTGATGGTGAAACTATTCTGTAAAATTTGTGCAAACTGAAATTGTGTAAATCAAGGACTACCCTCACTATCCTATTTTTTTTCTAAGAATCAAATTAAGGGAGAAAAGAAAAATTTTTATTAAAGTATCTAAGACAGCTTTCTGTTAAAATTTTTTTCTGGTAGTATATTAGATTGTACATTTATCTTTTGTGTCTTTGTTTTTTGTAGGAAGTTGGTATGCCAGCAGATTATGTAAACAAACTTGCTAGAATGTTTCAGGACATAAAAGTATCTGAAGATTTGAACCAAGCTTTTAAGGAAATGCACAAAAATAATAAGTTGGCTTTACCAGGTATTATTTTATAATTACATATGTGTGTATATATTTTAAACTTTTTTTTTTTTTTTTTTTGTAGTTGTAGATGGACAGAATGCCTTTATTTTATTTGTTCCTCTTTATGTGGTGCTAAGGATCAAACCCAGTGTCTCATGTGTGCTAGGGAAGCACTCTGCCACTGAGCTATAGCCCCAGCCCTATTTTAAACTTTTAAAAAAGAATATCTGTTATTAAAAAAAAAAAAAAGGAAAAGAGAAAAGAAAAAAAGAATATCTGTGCTTCTGGTAATTAAAGTTTAATAGCAGTAATAGAAATGTTATGAAGTTCACATTTTTGGAGAAATCTGTCAAAGCAGAATGTTAGATTGTGAATCCAGTTTTTGAAACAAAAGGATACTTTTAACAAAACCTTTAGAGTCATATTTATTTTTTACCAAAGTTTAACCTGTATTTAAATTTTGTTTTACTTTGTAAATTTTATCTATTTTCAAGATTGTTTTATATTTTCTGATATTCTGCCTTTTAGCTGATTCAGTTAATATAAAAATTCTGAATGCTGGTGCCTGGTCAAGAAGCTCTGAGAAAGTCTTTGTCTCGCTTCCTACTGAACTGGAGGATTTGATACCTGAAGTAGAAGAATTTTACAAAAAAAATCATAGTGGTAGAAAACTACATTGGCATCATCTCATGTCAAATGGAATTGTAAGTGGGTGATATGTTAGTTCAGTTTTCTGTTTGGGTGAAAGTGGAAGAACTCCAAATAAGAGTTACTTAAACAAAACAGATTTTCTGCTTCTCTTACAGGTAAAAATTTTCACAGGAATAGTGGATCTGTTCCATGAAATTGTTAGTGATTTCTGATTGCACTATCATGCTTCTGGTATTGCCCTTATCAGCAGAACCCAATATGATCCCCACTCTGTTTGTCTTCCTGCCAACAGAAAGGAAAAGGAGAAGGTGTACCTTCATTTAAGGGTGGCTTTTAGAAGTTTCCTCCATTGTTTCCACTTGTATCATATTGAACAGAACTCAGTCACATGGCCATGTTCTGTTATAGGGAAAGCCAGAAGATCTTTGCGAAAAATTCCATTACCTATAAGAAAGGAATAATGGATATTGGAAGACCCTAACAGTATTTTCACATAAAATCTCATGTAACAGATGTTTTATTAGGTACATGGTAATCATTATGAAGAGCTTCTTATTAAAATTTGCCTTTTCTATTATAGATAACATTTAAGAATGAAGTAGGTCAATATGATTTGGAGGTTACCACATTTCAGCTGGCTGTGTTGTTTGCATGGAACCAAAGACCCAGAGAGAAAATCAGCTTTGAAAATCTAAAACTTGCAACTGAACTCCCTGATGCTGAACTTAGAAGGACTTTATGGGTTGGTTGGTTTTATTTATTTTGTTTATCAAAATGTATTCTGGAAGTTTGTGATTATTTTTTGTTTGGTGGTGGTTTTTTGTTTTGTTTTTGTTTTTTGGTGGTACTGGTGATCAAATTCAAGGCCTCACACATGCCAGGCACACACCCTACCACTGAGGTACCCCCCCACCCTTGTGAATTTATAACACTCTCAAAATAACATTTAACCAAGAAAAAAGTAAAAATGAGGTATTCTGGAAAAAAGAAATTGAAAATAAGCAAGTTACCAAGACAGAGAAGGGCAAAAAGAAGAAGAAGAAGAAAGATTGAATTGGTATTTTTTTTACCTGTGGGGAGTCTTCCCAAAACATATACATATAAGTATATATACATAAGAGTAATATACATATATTACTCTTAATTTTTATACCAAAACTGTGTACAAAGAATTTATGATGACTAAATATCTAAGAGAAAACTTTAAATCTTTTGAGAATTTATAAAATTTACTCATTAGCTTTTTGCTTTGTAACTACTTTCTATCCTTACTCCATAGGCAACTTAAAAGTATCAAAATAATTATTTCCTATGAAGGAAAGAGCTGGTATATAACTGGCAAGTGGTATTTGTCTATCCTATGTGACCAATTCTAATTTCTTATTTTCCTATCAAGGGAATATTTTTTAAAAATATTTATTTATTTGCTTTTAGTTGTACACAATGTGTTTTTATGTGGTGCTGAGGATCGAACCCGGGCCGCGCACATGCTAGGCGAGCGCTCTACCACTGAGCCACAACCCCAGCCCCCTATCAAGGCAATATTTATTGCTTCCTTACAACCAACTCTTTCTCCTGTTTTTCTGCTTGATAAATTTAAATTTTTATGTTCATGGAGATACCAAATACAAGTTTGGATTGCAAATTTGTGTTTATAATCCTTTCTTGTTTATATTGGTTGTGTTGGGGAATTGATCTTAATATCCCATACTGTTTATAAATACTAATTGTTTTCTCCTTTATTGTTTGTAGTCTTTAGTAGCTTTCCCAAAGCTCAAACGGCAAGTTTTGTTGTACGAACCTCAAGTGAACTCTCCCAAAGACTTTACAGAAGGTACCCTCTTCTCAGTGAACCAGGAGTTCAGTTTAATGTAAGGTTTATGTTGGTCAATTTAAAATAAAAAATGCCTTGTTTCACTTTTGTTTTTTTTTTTTTTAGCAAAATAACTTTAATTTACATATTTATAACAATAAATATATATATTACTATCAATCTAAATTTATGTCATTTAGTTTTTTTATTAAAAATATTAGGGTATCAGAGAGTAGGGGCAGAGGACATAGCGGGGTGGGGCCTCTGAAAAAAAAATACATTAATGAACTGTAAAGATGTTTACTTCTTTACCATAATTTTATGGACACATTTTTGCTGTCTGACATTATACTATATTGCCTTTCATCTTTACAGTAAACTTTCTTTTGTGCTCTAAAGCAGTTTTATCCAGGTAGAGCATTTTTTCCCCTGAAGATCAGTTAGATAATGTTGAATCACAACCCATGTCTGTTCAGTTTATCTCATTAATTATTTTCATGGCAACATAAATTATCAAATTTGTTGTAAGAAATCATTGAGAGGAGTAGAGTTCTAAATAAAGGTATATGTTGATCATTTATTATTTCTCCTTTAAATAGTTCTGGATTTTAATTTTTAGAATATTTCTAAATCTTTTCTCTCAGATATTGTTGCTATAATACAGCGTTTGAAAGCCCTTTCACTGAGCAATGTTTTTTACAGAAAAAATGCAAAAGTTCAGAAAAGAGGTAAAATCAACTTGATTGGACGCTTGCAGCTAACTACAGAAAGGATGAGAGAAGAAGAAAATGAAGGAATAGTGCAACTAAGAATATTAAGAACCCAGGTTTGTGATATTATGATAAAAGTGTAAATTAAGTCTTGGGGTTGTTTGTTTAAATCTTCAAAAGAGGGCTAACGGTACACACCTGTAATCTCAACTATTTGGGAGGCTGAGACAAGAGGATCATAAATTTAAGGTCAGCCTTGACAACTTAGCAAGACCTTGTCTCCAGATAAAAAATTCAAAAGGCTGGGATTGTAGCCCAGTGGTGATATACCACTGGGTTCAATCCCCAGTTCCAGGGGAAAGTTTTAATTTGTTAAGAATCTGAGTTGGGCTCAGTGGCGCATGCCTGTAATACCAGCACTTGGGAGGCTGAGGCAGGAGGATCGCGAGTTCAAAGCCAGCCTCAGCAATGGCGAGGCATTTAGCAACCCAGTGAGACCCTGTCTCTAATAAAATACAAAAAAGGGCTGGGGATGTGGCCCAGTGGTCAAGTGCCCCTGATTTCAATCCCCGGTGCCAAAGAAAAAGAATGTGATACTTTCTGAACATGATAAAGAATACCCGTTTGGGGGCTGGGGTTGTGGCTCAGCGGTAGACTGCTCACCTAGCACATGCAAAAAACTGGGTTTGAGCCTCAGCACCACATTAAAAATAAACAAAAAATAAAGGTATTGTGTGCAATTACAACTAAAAAGAAAAAAAATACCCATTTTAAACTAACATGATGATTTTAACTTTGAAATATTTTTAAAGCCAAATTGTTTCACATTTACTATTTTTAATTATTTAAATCTATGGTCAATGTAATAAAATATGAAGCAAGAGGAATAAGTAAAATCTTTCATTACTTGTAGATCATATAATATGACAAAGTAGCACAGAAAAAAAAATGAATTAAAAGACTCAATTGGCTGGGTGCAGTAGTGCACAACTAACTATAAGGTTGGTTGAATCTGTGGACGTGGAATCTGTAGACACAAAAGGCCAAATGTATTTCTTTTTTCTCTTTTCACATTTCCTTTATAACAAATTCTAATCTCCACTAAGGTAGATAAGATACCTTTTGTTAGCTAAGAAGAAGGCTTGTACGGGAAAAGGTAAGAGGCAAATAACGTTTTTCTTTAATTAATAATAATTAAAGAAATTGCCAAGAAAAATATTGATGAGGGAGGGGAGATGGGAATAGGACAGATAGTAGAATGAATTGGACATAACTTTCCTTTGTTCATATATGAATACATAGTGTAACTCCACATCATGTACAATCTGAAGAATGGGAAGTTATACTGCATGTATGTATAATATATCAAAATACACTCTACTGTCATGTATATCTTTTCTTTTTTTTTCAGTTGTTGATAGACCTTTATTTTATTTATTTACATGTGGTGCTGAGAATCGAACCCAGTGCCTCACACATGCCAGGCAAGTGCTCTACCGCTAAGCCACAGCCCCAGGCCACCTGTCATGTATATCTAAAAGAACAAATGAAAAACATGTACTTGCCACAAAAGAAAATGATAAAGAGCAAATAGAGTGGCTTATAAAGGACAAATACATCAGAAGAGATGAAGCTGATATCAGCATATTCATATATATGGCATAAATTTTAATATCATGGACACTATTAACCCAGATTTTGTAGTGCTTGAGCAAAAAGTTACCAGTCAGAGCTGGAGAAAGGAAACATTTAACGGAATTAATTCAAACTGAAAGTAATATTTGTAGCAAATGTAGCTTATTAATCTGGTAAATATTTTATAAAGAATAGTATTTGGGGGGGCTGGGGTTGTGGCTCAGTGGTAAAGTGCTCGCCTAGCACGTGTGCAGCCTGGGTTCGATCCTCAGCACCACATAAAAAAAATAAAGGCATTGTGTACAACTAAAGCAAATAAATGTTTGAAAAAAAAAACAAAGAATAGTACTTAACTGGGCTGGGGTAGTGGCTCAGCGGTAGAGTGCTCGCCTGGCACGTTTGTGGCCCAGGTTTGATCCTCAGCACCACGTAAAAACAAAGACATTGTGTACAACTAAAACAAATAAATATTTTTTTTAAAAATAGTACTTACTGATTTTTAAAACAGTACTATCACACAAAGAAATAACTTTGAATACAGGGGAAAATTTGTGCATAAACCATTTGTTATAAGTGATGTTAAACACAATATCTGTTTATGTACATATTGTGTTCACAGGTAAGATAAATTTTAAAAATATGCATGGTATATTTAAAGAAATAAAAGGAAGTATATATTAAAATATGTGATGTGTGTTTCTTTCAGCCAAGAGATTATGGATAATTTTGATTTTCCTTATTTTCAAAATCTCTAATAAGATTTTCTTTTATAAAGAATGAAAAGGGAGCCAGGCGTGGTGGCTCACGCCTGTAATCCCAGCACTTGGGAGGCTGAGGCAGGAGGATCGTGAGTTCAAGGCCAGCCTCAGCAATGGTGAGGCACTTAGCAACTCAGTGAGACCCTCTCTCTAATAAAATACAAAAAAGGGCTGGGGATGTGGCCCAGTGGTTGAGTGCCCCTGAGTTCAATCCCTGGAACAACAACAAAAAAAAAGTTAGAAAAGGTATTTTATTTAGTAAATAAATTTATGTGGCCTTTTTTTTTTTTTTTTTTTTTTTTTTTTTTTTTTTTTTTTTGGTACAGGGGATCAAACCCAGGGGTGCTCTATCATAGAGCTACATCCCTAGACCGTTTTATTTTTTATCACTAAGCTGCTTACAGCCTCTCTAAATTGCTAAGGCTGGCCTGGAACTTGAAGTTCTCCTGCCTTGATCTCCCAAGTCACTGGGATTACAGGCATGTGCCATGGTGTCTGGCTAATTTACTTTTTATAAGTAAATATTGGTTTTGAGATTAATCCTTTATGGGTTGGGGTTGTGGCTCAGTGATATAGCACTTGCCTAGCATGTGTGAGTCACTGGGTTCGATTCTCAGCACCACATATAAATAAATGAATAAAATAAAGGTCCATCAACAACTAAGAATATATGTATACACATATACATATATAATTAAAAAAAGATTAATCCCTCAGTAATTGCTGTTCATTCTGATAGATGTTGGATAGAGGATGAAATATATATAAAAAGTCATTTTTCATTTTGCTTTACTTAATATATTAAAACTCTTTTTTTTCTTTTTTCTTTTAGGAAGCTATCATACAAATAATGAAAATGAGAAAGAAAATTAGTAATGCCCAACTGCAGACTGAGCTAGTAGAAATTCTGAAAAACATGTTCTTGCCACAAAAGAAAATGATAAAAGAGCAAATAGAATGGCTTATAGAGCACAAATACATCAGAAGAGATGAATCCGATATCAACACTTTCATATATATGGCATAATTTTGAATATCATGGACATTATTAAGAACACAGATTTTGGAGTGCTTGGGCAGAAAGTTACCAGTTTGAGCTGGAGAAAGGTTTATTTGGACTTTGATTTACATAAATATGAAAATCTCTGCCTTACCTTACAAAATGACTCTTATTTTGCCACTCACATTAGTTAGCATGATGGCATTCCCTTCATGTTGCGCACTCTGTAACAGCATGCTGTTTTGTGGAGAAACTTGCATTCATGAAGAGCCCATTATGAACTTTTAAAAGTAAATTTGATTTTTACCCACCAGGAGAAATAGAGTTGGGAAGGGAGAGGGCGGGGTTCTTGTTGCTTTTTTCCTCTCTTAAAAAAAATGTACTTGCACAAGGAAGGATATTCAGATATTCATGCACTGAAAAATGCTGTTATCTTTTGTTTTTAAAAAAATGCAATTAAAACTAGAAGTAGCACTCTTGGCCTCTTTTGATGAGAGTGAGTTGGTCAATACAACATTGGGAGAGGGCAAATGTAGATGAGAAGATAAGTATTTCATAGTATCAGATTATTAGTTCAAACACTGCTTCAGTATAATAACTGGATTTTAATGGTGACCTAAAAAAATGGCATTAAATATTTCCAACTTACAAAATGTTGGTGTTCTGTAAGCAGGAGATTGCTGTTTTAGTTGTTAGTTAAATGACAAGGAATTTTGAAAAATCTTATATGGCTGGAGAGTTTGTTTTGAAAAAATGAAGCTTATGTTGTTGCTTCTGTTGTACAAAAGAAATTTTATGGAGAGAAGTAAATCATTATGACTACAGGGTCAGAACAGCAAAACAAACATTAAGTGTGCCTGTCACTACACACTTAGTATTTATATACCTAATATTTATTATGCCATATCTAAATTTATTGAACACAATGCAGAAATCCCTTGCTGTGATATAATACACTTATGGAATGGATCTCTTAAATCTGTAGCACAGAACTATTTTGGTATTTTAAAGTCTCATGATTAGGGATTTTTACAGCCTCAGGTTTCTGGAAAGAAAGACATTCTCTCTTAAAAAGTAATATCAGTCATCTAGGAGAGAGAGAAAAAACTTAAGACCTGAAAAGCATAAGCAAAGTTATTCCAGTCTTAAATATGAGCAGTATACTTGCCAAATATGTACATATATATTTATATATTTTAAAAATAAACATTTTTAAAATGTTCAGAAGGCAACACTTACCTTTTTACTTTCAGTCAATCCAAAGCAGCAACTTATTAGTTGCTGGCAACTGAATACCCAGAGCAGTGCAAATTTTAGGACTTGAGGACTTGAACAACTGAGAAGAACAAAACTATTCCCATTGGGGAAAAAAATGGCTCAACATGGATTTTTATTCATTGTGGTGCACGTTTCAAATTTTCTTACAAATTATTTTATATCTTTTTGATGTTAAGTAATATTTAAAAGTATGGTTTTGAAAATGGTAGGAAATGGAGTGCTGAAAGGCATCCAGTATTACATTATAGCAGAGTGCTTTTAAGAGCATTTCATGGAATCTGTCCCCTATCCCAAGAAGCTTTATGAGCTCCCCAATGAAAAGAAGAAAAGTCAATTTAAAACATTTATGGTTTTGCTGATTATAATCAAATGCCTGTTCTTAAACTCATAGGAAATTTGAATTTTGTTTAGAATTCAAAATATACTTCAGCTCTTAAGATAGCATATGTCAATCATTAGACCAAGCATATTGTGAAGAATTAAATTGAAAATTAGTGTTCATTGTTTTCTCTAGATGACTAACAGTGGATAAATTTGAAATTTAGAAGAAATAATTTTTAAATAATTGTGGCCCTTATATTTAACAAATATTGTGATATTGCGGATTTGCTTGTCCTGATACAAGAATAACAAAGGAAGAAACTATGGAAGAAAAATTATAGGCCATTTTTTTAATGTTTAGATTTTGTTGTTTTAAACCATAATTGTTCTCAGAACTTATTTGGAATTTCTAATATTTTTGGTCATTTAAATTAAGAATGAGAGCCATGACGTTTTGATTTCTAAAGGCAAATTTAATGCGAAGTGAGTAAGAGTAAATCCATAGCAACGTTTTCTATTGAATTTTATAGAATTTTTAATAGCTAATTATGTCCTAATTGTATTTTGGGGATTGAACAGCAACAAATACTGTACACTTACAATTTTCATCTTTTTTTTGTTTGTTATGTATACAAAAGTTTAACTACTTTTTGGTGTTTATGGAAACCATTTAGTTGACATGGTGCCTATACCATTATTGAATTTTCTTTAAATATGTTTTGACAATAGATTTGCTAATTTTTAAAAAAATAGAATCTGAAAAAAATTTTATCAGCAATTTGTTAAAGGTACACAATTACAGTTAGTATTCTTTATTAGGTCTCTTTTCTCCAGTGCACACTTAAAATTAGTGCTATCTGAGCAGAAATGAAACCTAACATAGGTAAGATGAAAGAAAATCCAGCCCCCAACTTCACCACCAAAATATAATTTTTAGAATTTTGTATGAGTAGCATGGCAAGAGGGTACCTCAGGTTAAGTCTTAAACACTTATCTTCTAATTTTAAAGATAGAGCCATCTGAAAATGTTAACCTTTATTGCCACCTCATTGCCAGAGTAAGACATGTAACAGAATTTACAAAGTAAAAATATATGACAATTTTGATGCTTACAATGATAAAATAAATATTAGAACATTACTGTTCCCATGATTTGATGAGGATATTGAAATAAATTCTGAAGTCTTCCAATTTTTACATTTATTGGAGGGGTCCCAAGTTCTATCAACCTGTTTAAGTCCCTTAATCTTATTTTGTTCATAAATGTTAAAATTTCCTAAAATGAAATGTTAGCTCTCTTCTTTTTACTTTTTGTTAAATTTAATACAAAACATGACCTTAGTTGTTAAAGAAAGGATTTTGCATTATTTGAAGTACAATGTCATTAGTCCTGCTCAAAGGGCAAATTTTAACAATTCAGTTTGGGTAAAAGATTTGCTAGTTTTTAAGAAAGATTTGCTATCATAAACTCAAGCTGGTTTTTCTATTTTCATGTGAATGACTGGGATGCTGTCTTATAAATTCTTCCAAGGTCATGTTTGTGAGATAAAAACATTACATGAGAGCTTTCCTGTCACCTACATCCTGTCTTTTGGAGTGTTGAACAAATTTTGAGTTTCTAAGGTGTAATCTATCCTCATATGGTCTATACGATTTTGAATGTGTGCCACTACATACTGAGATGATAATGCTGTACAATTTTAAATGGTAGCAGTTTCTGTATGCAGTAGGCTGAAATATTTTGATGAACTGCTTAATGTTTGGATTTTATTTTTTAAGTTGTATAATTTATTTTCTTGCAAAATAAAAATGTAATATAAAAGCTTTCACTTATCCCCAAAATGTTGATTTTTCTACTATGAAGTAGTTTCTAAGAGTTAATTAAAAATTTTAACTGGGTGTAGTGGTGCCCTTGTAGTCCTAGCTACTTGGGAGGGTGAAGCAGGAGAATCACTTGAGCTCAGGAGTTTGAGGCCAGCGTGTGCAATATAATAAGACCTTGTCTCAAAAAAAAATATATAGCAGGTGTATTTACATATTTGCACAAATGAACTAAATTTCAAATAAGTTTAAAAGATCTCTTTAAATTGAGAATTCATTTCTTATTTCTACTATAGTAGTCGTGAAATAAATATTTATAGGCAGTTGGCTGGACAAACACAGTTGACTTCATAATGACCCTAAACTCAGCTTTGGACTTCCAGTGAGAGAGCTGGGGGGTTTTGAGGGCTGGGGGAGAAGGGTTCACTTAGAAATGAAGCTAGAGAAAAGTTTGGTCTCAATGTAATATTAACCTAAACGAAGAGACATTTATCGTTAAGCTTAAACTTTCAGGAGACTCTTCTCGAATGGGTGCTTTCCAACACCCTGATTGGGGCTCAAAAAATTTTGTAGATTGAGCATCCCTAGTCTTAAATCCAAAATGCTCCAAAATATGAAACTTTTTGAGCATCAATGTGACACTAACAAGTAGAAAATTTCACACCTGACTTAATGTGACTAGTCACAACCAAAATGCATACACACTAAAAATACTATATAAGGGGTAGGGAATATAACTCAATGGAAGAGCACTTGCCCAGCACGCGTGAGATCCTAGGTTTTGATCACCAGCACAAGAAAAAGGAAAAACAAAAAACTTCATTCAGGCCACATGTATAAAATTATATATGAAACAATTGAATCTCATGTTTAGACTTGGGTCCCATCCCCAAGATACCCTATTATGTATATGCAAATATTCCAAAATCTGAAACACTTCTGGTTTCAAGCTTTTTGGATAAGGGATATTAAACTTGTGATTTTGTATTATTGTTTTCTTAGTGTGGTTTGTTTATTTACTTATTTATTTATTTTTAGTACTGGGGATTAAACTCATGGGTTCTTTACCACTGAGCTACATCCCCAGTTTTGTTTTTGTTTTAATTTATTTTGAAAGAAGATCTTGCTAAGTTGCTGAGGCTGGCCTCAAACTTATAATGCTCCTGCCTCAGCCTCCCAAGTTGCCCGTAATACAGGCATGTGCCACTGCACCTAGAATATTTTAAACTTTTGAGACAGTCTCTGTAAATTGCCCATGCTAGGCTCAAACGTGTGCTCCTCCTGTCTCAGATTCCTGAGTCACTAGGTCTGGCTATACTGTTTTTCTTAAAGAGGCTCCCCACACAGCTGGGTGCCATGACGCACACCAGTAATCCCAATGGTTCGGGAGGCTGAGGCAGGAGGATTGCGAGTTCAAAGCCAGCCACAGCAACGGTGAGGCGCTAAGCAACTCGGTGAGACCCTGTCTCTAAATAAAATACAAAATAGGGCTGGGGATGTGGCTCAGTGGTTGAGTTTCCCAGGGTTCAATTCCTGGTTCTCCCTACCACAAAAAAAGTCCCCCCATTTTTTTTTTTATTTTTTTTTATTTTATTTTTTTGTACTGGAGATTGAACTCGGGGGCATTCAACCACTGATGGTTGAAAACCAGTAGTAGAAACTAGGAAGGCAAAAATCTGAAGAATGGGCCAACTTTACACGGAGCTAGATTTGAACGTTAACACTCTGTTGAGAGACAACAATTGTGGCAGTAACAGTGGGGCTTAGGAATTCCTTTACATGATTCTTTTTCTGAGCTGCTAAATGTATAATTTAATTTTATTTTCCCTACTCTACCTTAGCTCCTTCATTCTCAACAGATGGTCTTGTTTTGGGAAAATAAGGCCTTTGGGCATGAAATTTCACAATTTGCTTTCCTTGTACCTCTAAATTTACCTCCATAAATGTTTATCTTCACCTGCCTACCTATCTCAGAGGAAGAGGTGCCTCATTTTTTTGTTTGTGGTACTGGGGTTTGAACTTTACAACTGAGCTACATCTCCAGATGTTTGCATTTCGTACTTTAAGATAGGATCTCTGGCTGGATGTGGTGGTGCATGCCTGTAATTGGGAGAATGAGGCAGGAGGATCCCAAGTTTAAGGTCAGTCTGGGCTGTTAGGGACCAAACTATATATGCCTTGAACAGACAAACTCCATTTTACCCTGAGACTTCATTTCATATAAGAAATGCTTCTCCCATGAGAAAACCCCACCTCTGACACCTCCTGCTAGGCACACCCTGTTTGCCAATGCACGGTGGTTAAAAAATGTTTGTTATTCTTATATAATGTATTATTAATAAATGCAATTGTAAGATGTTCTCCATTTAGTTCCCATTTTTCTTGGGCAGTGTACTGTACCCTGAACTGGATCATTCTGACCCACTTCCTATGTGGCTATGGTCTTAACAATGGTAACTTGCGGGTTTTGGCCATAAAAGACATACCCTACCTTCTAGAAGTGGTCGAAGGTTGCAGAGGCGACTTGCCTGTTACCCTTCCGACTTGCCAACAAATAAAGTGTTATTTTCTGCTTCAAGACTGACCCAGTGATTTATTTCAAACGCACCACAACAGGGCAATATAGCAAGACCCTATCTCAAATGTTTAACAGGGTTGGGGATGTAGCTCAGTAATAAGAAGTCTCTGTGTTCAGTTCCCAGTAACGGGGTGTGTGTATGTGGGGGGGGGGGGGGGGTAGGAGTAGATCTTGCTAAGTTGCCCAGCTTTGAACTTGGAATCTTCCTGCCTCAGACTTGAGTAGCTGGAATTGTAGCATGTGCTATCATGCCCAGTGAGAGACCTCACTTCAATAAATATCGATGTCTCCCAAGTCTTCCACATATCCTTTTTTTGGTTATTTACTCCTTACCCCTACAACAGTGATTCTCAGTTTGGGTCCACAGACCAGCAACTTTATTGTCACTTGGTAGTTTGTTGGAGGTGTAAATTCTTGAGATCCACCCCAGACTTACTGAATCAGAAAAACTTCAGGTGAGTTCTAGCAATCTGAATTTCAACAAGCCCTCCAGGTGATGTTGACACACACTAAAAGTTTGAAAAGCTACCGAACTACAAACATTCTCATTCACCACTCTTTAAAAGATTTTTTCCTCTCCCCCACCCCTTGTCATGCTATGAACTGATTTTCAGCTAAACATCTTGGAAGAGTAGTCCACACTCTCACTATCTCCATTTCTTCAACTTGATACTCATTGACTTTGTCCCCCAGGGCTTCTCTTGCCAAGGTCGTCAGGGACCTCTCTAGTGCATAATCAGAAGTGTATTTTCTTAAAAAAAAAAAAAAAAAATATATATATATATATATATATACACACACACATATATATATGTACGTGTGTGTGTGTGTGTGTGTGTGTGTGTGTGTGTGTATAAAGTTGTAGAAAGGTAGCATGCCTTTATTTATTTTTGTATGTGGTGCTAAGGAATGAACCCAGTGCCTCACACATGCTAGGCAAGTGCTCTGCCACTGAACCCCAGCCCCAGCCCTGTATTTTCAATCTTTTTTTTTTTTTTTTTTTTTTTTTTGTGGTACCGGGGATTGAACTCAGGGGCACTTGACCACTGGGTTACATCCCCAGCCCTTTTTTGTATTTTATTAGAGACAGGGTCTCACTGAGTTGCTAAGTGCCTCGCCATTGCTGAGGCCGGCTTTGAACTCACAATCCTCCTGCCTCAGCCTCCCAAGTGCTGGGATTACAGGCGTGTGCCATCGCGCCCAGCTGTATTTTCAATCTTTTAACTTGAGCTTATGTCATTTACATCTTGAAACACTCCTAGTTATTGACTAGTTTGTTTCATATTTTGACTTCGAGGACACTATTCTCTCCTCTCTCTGATCTCTCTGAGCTTTCTCAGTTTTAGTCTCTTGCTCTTCTGCTTGCATATCCAGGATTTCATGTGACTCTCCCCTCTTGCCAAGCTACATGCTGCCTTTGGGTGAGTTCATCTTCCCTGACTTCAGTATAGTCTGTGTATTGCTGCTCTAGGAGAGGAGCCTAGATGGAAGAGATCAACTGCAGCCTTTTTTGGATGGTGTGTTTTGTCCCTGAACCGCCCCCGCAAACTTCTCTCCTAAAGTGAACATGTATATACATTTTGAAGTCCATTATCTTAAATGTAGAGTGGTAAGTAATGTCAGTAAAATTATTAATGCAGCTCCTTGCTCAATTAGGGGCCTACTGTGTGTTAAATTGAATTGAGAGGTTTGGAAACCACTGTTGACCAGACTACATGTAAGAAGCCCAGGCATTCTCTGAACAAATAGGACTGCTGTCTTACAAACAACACCCTATTATGCCTTCTTAGACCATTTTGTTTCAGAATCCAAGATAAATCATATAAAAGTTATTTTTAGGAACTCTTCTACTATTGTCTTGTGCATATCTCTTTATATTATAATCATGTTATCTGGGGTTTTTTTGAGGGGATGTACCAGAGATTGAACTCAGGGCACTCAACCACTGATCCACATCCCCAGCCCTATTTTGTGTTTTATTTAGAGACAGAGTCTCACTGATTTGCTTAGGACCTCATCAAATTGCTGAGGCTGGCTTTGAACTCACGATCCTCCTGCCTCAGCCTCCCAAGCAGCTGGGGTTAAAGGCATGTGCCACCACGCTGGGATAATCATGTTATTTGGATACATGCAATGCAAACACTGCCACATTTCTGCTATAGAAACTCTGTTGGCACTGTATATTTCTCAAGATGCCAAGAAAGGAGATGTTTTATGGGGCATACACTAGAAAACATAAGGATGTGGCATGTTTTAGCTTGAATCAGGAATGTCCCCCAAAGACTCATGTGTTGAAGTTTCAGTCTGTACCTGGTGGGAGGTGGTATAAAGTTTAGAAGGTAGGGAGCCTAGTTGGAAGAGGTGGGTCACTGGGAGTGTGTTTTGGAAGGGTATATTTTGTCCCTGGACACTTCCCCCCAACACACACACCTCCTGCCCCCCTCCTGTTCTTCCCCTCCCCTGCCTTCCAGGCTGCATGAGGTGAGCCTTGATGTTCTGCTTTGCCAAATACCCAAAGCAATGTGGGAGTAACCATGAACTGAAACCATGGGCCAAAATACATCTTTCCTTATTTAAGTTATTTATTTCAGGCATTTTGTGGGAGTAACAAAAAGATAATGGGTGGTATAAGCAAGTCTGTCCACCCAGGATAAGCGTATCAGATTCCTAGAACTGTTGTAACAAAGTACCACAAACTGGGTGGCTTAAAGTATCGGAAATGCACTGTTGCACAACCCTAGAGTCTAGAGTCTGAAATCTAGGTGTGGGCAGGGCCATGCTGCTTTCTCTGAGGACTCTGGAGAAGGATGCTTCCTTGGCTCTTGCTAGCTTCTGGCAGTTGCCAGCAGCCTTGACCTTCCTTGACTCATTGCTGCAGCACTCCAATTTCTGCCTTCTCCTCCACAAGGCCATCTTCTGTCACAGGACATCCAGTCTGACTCTATTTAAGGCCTAGCCTGCTCCATTATGACCTTATCTTCCAAGATCCTGTTTCCAAATAAGGCCACATTCTGATGCTGTGAGTAGATATGAATTTGGGGTGGAAACTTCTTCAATTCAGAATACTCTGCCCCAAATTCGTATCTATTACATGTGCAAAATACATTTATCCCTTCCCAATATCCTCAAAAATCTCATTTCAGGGCTGGGGTTGTGGCTCAGCGGTAGAGCGCTCGCCTGGCATGTGTGCGGCCCGGATTTGATCCTCAGCACCACATACAAATAAACCCATTGTGTACAGCTAAAGCAAATAAATAATATTTTTTTAAAAATCTCATTTCAGCATTAATTGTAAGTCCAAAATCTCATCTTTTTTCCCTTTCCATACAGGCGGACAGTATTTTTCTACTGGTACACCATTCTCAAAAATATTCTGTCTTCCAGGTATGTCAAGGGGATCCATGCCATTGGACTTGACAGTATTCCACAGATCCTCCCTTGATAACTAACCCCATCTCTGTTCCTGGCATCTGCTGAGATGGTTGATTGGATCCATAATCACATGCCTCATCTCTGGCAATTTGTTGTCCAAATATGCTTGGGACTCTCTTCAGAGCAACTTTCTGATTTTTTATTTATTTATTTTTTTCTGTTCTTTTGTTCTATTCTTTTTCTTTTTCTTTCTTTCTTTCTTTTCCCCCCCAGTTCCAAGGATTGAACTCATGGGTGCTTGACCACTGAGCCACATCCCCAGCCCATTTTATTTTATTTTATTTGTGAGGTATGGGGGAATGAACTCAGGGGCACCTGACCACTGAGCTACATCCCCAGCCTTATTTGGTATTTTATTTAGAGACACGGTTTTACTGAGTTGCTTAGCACCTTGCTTTTGCTGAGGCTGACTTTGAACTCCCAATCCAACTGTCTCAGCCTCCCAAGCTACTGGGATTATAGGCGTGAACCATCGTGCCCAGTACCTTCCCATCTTTTGCAGTGTATTGTGAGGCTGAGAATATTTTAAATAATCAGGTTCTGATTTTGTTGTTGTTGTTTAACAATTCCTATCTCAATTTATTTCTTTTCTCTTGCATTTTAATATAAGCAGGAAGGAGAAATTAGGTTTTGCCTCAAACATTTTGGTTGGAGATTTCGGCTAAATATCCATCCAACACTAGAACACACTTTGGCCAAATTTTGTACCACTTTATAACAAGGATCACCTTTATTGTACACATTTCTTCTACTGATTATCTCTTAATACAATCTGCAGTTATTCAAAACTATTCCTGTGCCCATTACCTAATTTCCACAGCTACTTCCATATTATTGTGTATGTGTTATGGTGGCATCCCACTTCCCAGTACCAATTTGCCACAAATTGAGTGGCATTAAAGAGTCGGCGGAGACCGTTTGTTTACATCGGAAATGCCTTCCGGATCTCGCTCGCCTTAAAATCTCACGGGACTTGATGCGAGATAGAAAAAACTTTTTACCAGAGGAAATAACCAACAGGCGCCATTCTCTCTCCTGCCAGACCGCGTGGTAGTGGTATCTTGCCCGGGAGAATTAAATTAATCTTTTCTTTTCTATTTTGTCCTTTGAGTTCTTTCCACAGCTTCGCAGCTTTGAACAATAACTTGCACACAGCTGTATATACAGCCGTTTGCAGATATTTATTCTCACACAGCTCTGGAGGCTAGAAGTTTGCAATGCAGGCATCAGCAGGATTAGTTCCTTCTAAAGGTTCTGAGGAAGAATCTTTTCCATGCCTCTTTCCTCCTTTGTGATGTTTATCAGAGATCCTTGCTGTGCCTTGGTTTGTAGATGTATCACTCCAGTCTCTACATCTGTCTCCACATGACATCCTCCCCTGTGTGTGTATTTCTGTGTCTGTATGTGTGTGCATTCTCTTTTGTTATAAGGATGCCAATCATTGAATTCAGGGCCACCCTAATCCAGCATGATTCACCTCGGCTTGATGATATCTGCAAAACCCTTATAGCCAAATAAAGCCACATTCACAGGCACTGTAATTGAGGACTTAAATGTATTACTGGGAGGGACGACATTTAATTTAGTACAATGAGTTATTCCTAAAGTCAAATTTTGATAGAAGTTGCTTGTTATAGAAGAACTTAATTAGAAGTGAATATGATGAGGTAGGAGGATCACAAGTCCAAAGCCAGCCTCAGTAAATTAGTGAGGCCCTAAGCTTAGTAAGACCCTATCTCAAAAAATAAAAAAAAATAAAAAAGAGGGGCTGGGGTTGTGGCTCAGTGGTAGAGTGCTTGCCTTGCATGAGTGAGGCACTGGGTTCAATCCTCACCACCACATAAAAATAAATAAATAAAATAAAAATATTATGGCCATTTATAGCTAAAAAAGAGTTTTAAAAATTTTTAAAAATAAAAAAGGGCTGGGGAGAATGTAGGTCTGTGGTAATGCGCCCCTGGGTTCAATCCCCAGTATTGTCCTTCCCCCCAAAAAGTGCACATAGAATATCCTTTATGAATCTAATACCCACAACATTTTCTTAATTTATTTTAAACTTTTTTGTTTTTCCTTTCGGTTCTTGCTGTGAAAATGTTGTTCTAATATTCCTAATACTAACTTCTACTTCTAAGAAACCACTTTGGGCCTTATAGGCATTTACAGAAAGGAAGAAGTTTTTATGTTATCAAGACTTGCATTAGGGCTGGGGGTGTAGCTCAGTTGTTAGAGTGCTTTCCTAGCATGCAAGCAGGCCTTGGTTTCCATCCCCAGCACTGCAAAACAAACGAAAAGACTTGTACTATATTTGGCAAGACATAAATCTCCACTTAAAATTTTGCCACTAGATGGAGCCATGGTTAGATTTCCTTGACAAATGTCAACTCAGAATCCAAGATGAATTTGACAAATTGAGCACTTTATTAATAAGTTTATGGGGGATAGTGGTATATATAGCTTAGTGGTAGAAAGCTGGCCTACCATGTGTGATTCCCTGGGTTAAAAATTTTATTATTATGACTAATTTAAAATTTATGAGCCAGGCTTGGTGACACATGCCTGTAAATCGCAGAGACTCAGGAGACTTGAGATAGGAGGATCACAAGTTCAAGGCCAGCCTCAGGAATTTAAGGAGATCCTGTCTCAAAATAAAAAGGGCTAAAGAGCTGGGGATATAGCTCAGTGGCAAAGCACTTGCTTAGCATGTGGGAGGCCCTGGATTCTATCCCCAGTACAAAAAAGAAAATTATGTCCACACATTGTGTCACCTACTGAGGCAGAAATGATAATCCAAAACCACAAATTCAGGTATGTAAAAAATCATTTCATTCTGTTTTTTAATTTTTTTTTTGTAGTTGTAGATGGACAGCATGGCTTTATTTTATTTGCTTGTTTTTATGCGGTGCTGAGGATCAAACCCAGTGCCTCACATATGCTAGGCAAGCGCTCTACCACTGAGCTAGAGCCCCAGCCCTCATTCTGTTCTAATTGGACTTGATTTTTATCCCAATATTTCGTTTCTACCTCAGAAGAAATGTTAATCTAGTCATTTTACCTATGCTCAGTCAAACTTATTATCTCTTCATAAATTTTAGGTTCAAGGCCTGTCACTCTCAGGATAGTTCTCTTTGCACTTTCTGTCCTCAGCATTTGGATTGTCCTGGATGGCACATACTTGGGCATGGCTGCACCTCCACACCAACTTGTTTGGGATGTCCAGTCTCCTAGGTGGAGCTGTGGGGCCTCTTGCCTGCTCCACCTCAGCTATCTTTTGTATTCTTTATAGCCACAAGAGAAAATCACCCATTTAACTTATTTTTTGTTTGTTTCTAGTGCTGGGGGTTGAACTAGAGCCTTGTGCATGCTAAGCATGCCTTCTGTCACTGAGCTGCACCACCAGCTCCTATTTAACTTTGTGGGGTCTTTTTGAGTCACAAAGACTTTCTTAGGCCCCTTCATATTCATATTTAACCTCTAATGCTTATGTGGGCTACTTTTCAGACAAGCTGACTTGAATCAGAGAACTGAATTTATTGTGTGAGTGTCCTTGTGCATTTTCTGTGTGTGTGTGTGTGTGTGTGTGGTGGGGTTCTACTGTCACATCCCCATGATGCTGGGCTGCAGGAGGAACAGGGTTTGGGGCTTTGTCTTAGGGACACTTATCAATAGCCAATCTTCTTGCTTTGTCTTCAGTTCTAGGCTTACTCTCCCCAGTTCTACTTAACCAGTATTTGGTGGGGATAGGAAAAATGTCTTCTTTAATTTTGCTTGTTTTTCACCTGAACTGTGGTTTCAGAATAAGGGGGGGGGGGAAGTGTCCTTTTGTTTGTTATGCTTCTCTTCCCTGCAGTGTGATTGTGAATTCACCACAGTTGTGAACAGGACAAAGTCATAGTTTAAAAAAGAAGTGGAAGTGAAGGGTCCAGAATACAAAAGTTAATCTGGTTCTCTGCTACCATTTTTAGTTCTCCCTCCTCTTTCTCCACTTAAATGTGTTTTCCCCAGTTTCTCCCTATATACAGTCTTCTTTGAAGAACTGTTTTGGTCAGCTTTTATATTGCTCTGATCAAAACACCTGACAAGAACAATTTAGAAAAGGAAAATTTATTTGGGGCTCATGGTTTCAGAATTCACTGTCCACAGACTGCCAACTGCATTGGTGGGTGCAAGGTAGGACAGCACATCTTGGGGAAGGGCCCAGATGAGGAAAGCTGCTCAACTCGTGGAGGGGTCAGGAAGCAGAGAGGTGGAGGTGGGGTGGGAGTTGCACCATTCCAGGAGAAACCCCTAGTGGCCCACCTCCTCACCTCCTCCAAACACATCCCACCTGCCTATAGTTATCACCGAGTTCATTCAAACTAGACTGATTAGGTTGCAGCTCCCACAATCCAACCATTCCATCTCTGAACATTCTTGCATTCACACAGGATATGGGGTACATCCCATATCCAGACCATAATAGAATATCATACACCTAATACTTTTAACTGTTTTTTTTGTTTGTTTTGTTTTTTGGTTTTTTTTTTGGTACCGGGGATTGAACTCAAGGGCACTCGACCACTGGGCCATATCCCCAGCCCTCCCCGAGTCCCTTTTTTGTATATTTCATTAGAGACAGGGTCTCACTGAGTTGCTAAGTGCCTCGCCATTGCTGAGGCTGGCTTTGAATTCGTGATCCTCCTGTCTCAGCCTCCCAAGTGCTGGGATTACAGGCATGCGCCTCCATGCTGGCTAATACCTTTAACTATTAACTCTTTGTTCTAACTCTCAACTCAATGCTTTAAGCTTGCAATCGTTCTTACTTATACCATTACTTGGAAAATGCAAATAAAAACCAGAATTAGTTTTTATTTATTTAGAGGTCCAAACTGCCCCATATGTGAACCATTCAACATGGTACAATTATTCTGGATGCAGTGGGTCTCTCTGGCTCTTTTTTTTTTTTTTTTTTTTTTTTTGTGGCGCTGTGTCAAGAGCCATCTGTGGACTACATGTGGACCAAATTGGCATGGAAGCCATTGAATAGGAAAATCTGGTATTTGGGAACTTCTAATGGCAATCCCCCTAGTTAAGACTGCCCAGATACAAGTGAGTTTCTATTCAGCTCTGTCAAAAAGGTCTCACACAGCACCAGAGATGGGTGGCTGTAGCTGGGTGACCTGCTGTAGCCATATAGCCACACAGCCTCTCTGGGATGGATGTAGCCTGCCAAGATGCCAATCAACCTGTTGACTGCAAGACAGCTCAAGCAAGACTCCACCTCTGAAACCTTATCCCTGCCTTTGATGTAGCCCCTTAAATAAACTACAGGAGCCGTTTTTTTTAAATTTGTTCTGTTCCAGCTCCTACCAGGACTGGAAGAATCTATTAGGCACTCCCTTTAAACTATAATTCTGACTTTGTTTTTTATTTCTTCACTAATTATTTCAGACTCTATTTTTACAGGTGGCCTATCCCCTCCTGGGCAGGAGGAATTACCCCTGTGAGGTTCTGGCAGCCTCGCCATAGTGCTGGGAATTGAACCCAGGGCCTCATGCATCATGCATGCCAGGCTAATACTCTATCACAGATTGCCCTATTTTCCACAAAAGTTCTTGAATTTTCAGTTCTACACTTTTGGGGAGGGGTACTGGGGATTGAACCCAGGGTTGCTTTACTACTGAGCCACATCCCCAGCCCTTTTTTAATTTTGAGGCAGGATCTCCCTAAGTTGCTCAGAGCTTCACTAATATGCTGAGGCTGGCCTTTAACTTGTGATGCCCCTGTCCCAACCTCCTGAGCCACTGGGATTATAGGCATGTGCTATCATGCCCAGTTAGAGTTCTATGTTTTTAAATGAAAGTTTTTTAATTACACTTTTACCTGCTGCTTATAAGCTTGCTTTTATTATTACTATTGCTTTGGGACAGCATCTTGCTATGTTGCCCAGGCTGGTTTCTGAATTTTTCGGACCGCTTTTTTTACCCAGGTTTGCGGGTGCCTTTTTCAGGTTTTGGTACCTGGGGTGCTATGTTAACTTTTACTAAGCTTAACACACCCACCCACATTCCTTTTTATTTTTTGAGACAGGGTCTCCATAAGTTGCTTAGAGCCTCTCTAAGTTGCTGAGGATGGCCTGGAACTTGTGATCCTCCTGCTTCAGCCTCCTTAGTCTCTGGGATTACAGGAATGGATCAAACCCAGGCTGGTTTCAAACTCCTGGGATCAAGTGATCCTCTTGCCTCAGTTTCCAGAGTACTTGGGACTATAGGCATGCTGCTGTGCCCTGCACTGCTCTTATTTTAAGTTTGGATTTGAATAGCAGCTTACCTGCTAAAGCTCTAAGTAAATTCACTGCCTTTCCCCCTCCTATATCTCCTATATATGCTCCTTTATCTCTCTGAAGTCCTCTAGAAACTGCCCAGACCAACTAGTGGCAATATTTCCAGGTAGTGTCTTCAGTGGCAGAATTGCCAGTCAGTCACCAAGTGTTCCTAAGGCAGGTCTCCCCTGAGGCAAAATTAGTGAAGTTACTGGTTAAGAGACTAGTTCTGGCAACTCCACTGCCTGAGTTCGAATTACAGTTCTTTCACTAACTACTAGCTCTGTGTCTTGGACAAACTTCTGTATATGAGTCTTTTTTTCACCTATAAAATGTGAATAATGATATTCCTTAATTCAATGAGTCTTTGTGAGGATTAAATGAATTAAACTGTGACATATATGGCCCATATTAAGAACAGTATGAGGGCCAGACAGTGGCTCAGGAGGCTGAGGCAGGAGGATCGTGAGTTCAAAGCCAGCCTCAGCCACTTAGCAAGGCCCTAAGCAACTCTGTGAGACCCTATCTCTAAATAAAATATTTTTAAAAAGGGCTGGAGATGTGGCTCAGTGGTTAAGCAGCCCTGGGTTCAATCCCAGATACAAAAAAAAAAAAAAAAAAAAAAAGAAAAAGAAAAAAAGAAAAAAGAAAAGAATTATATGAGTAGCATTTGTTATAACCAGCATTCTTTTATTGTTTAATCCCTAGTTTAGTTATCAGCCTTGGCCTCTTAAAACAAGTCATCACTATTAGGCCAGACAAGCTGTTTGTTTTTGAGTTATTTATTTATTTTTTAATTCAACTTTTGTCAGGTACAATGCTGTACCCTTGTTCCAGCTATTCAGGAGGCTGAGGCAGGAGGATCATCACTTTGAGGCCATCCTGGTCAACTTAACAAGACTCAGTCTCAAAATAAAAAAATAAAAAAAAGGGCCAGGGATGTATCAAAGTGGTAGAGTGATTCTGGGCTCAATCCCAGTACAAAAAATATATAACTTTTTCAGTTAGAAAAATATCTGCTATGCAATTCACACATATACAAGGCTTAAATACAGACACATATTGTAAAAAACTACTTTTCAATAACTATTGGAGCAATACAGGTGTGAAAATATTTGTTCATGGCCTTGGTTAGGATCAGAAGGACAGAAGGTCTGAGGGTGACATTCAAAGGAGGGAAGTGAGTGCTGGGGGTGTATCTCAGCATTTGAACAGTTTTTGAACATTTGCCTAGTATGCTCCAGGTCCTGAGTTTAAATGAGCACCTAAGAAAAAAAAAAAAAAAAAAAAAAAAAGGTCAGGCAGAACTTAGTGATCTATCTATTGAACATGGAGGGTTTTGGTACAGAGGTGTAGGGCTCACCAAAGTATATAAGGGACCAAACTGGGGAAACTGGGAAATTAAAGATGGGGGTTCTATATTTATCAATTGCCATATATATGTGTGTGTGTGTGTGTGTGTATTTTTTTTTGGTACCAGGGATTGAACTCAGGGGCACTCGACCACTGGGCCACATCCCCAAGCCCTTTTTTGTATTTTATTAGAGCCAGGGTCTCACTGAGTTGCTAAGTGCCTCGCCATTGCTGAGGCTGGCTTTGAACTTGTGATCCTCCTGCCTCAGCCTCCCAAGTGCTGGGATTACAGGCGTGTGCCACTGCGCCCGGCTTATCTATTTCCTGGATCCAACCCAGGCCGCGCACGTGCTAGGCGAGCGCTCTACCTTTGAGCTACAACCCCAGCCCCTTATTAATTCCTTATTAATGTGACTTTTATTTTTTGGTACCAGGGATTGAACCCAGGGGCGCTTAATCACTGAGCCACATCCCAGCCCTTTATATATATACATGTTATATATATAACATATGTATATATATAATAATAATAATAATAATTATTATTATTATTTTAAATTTAGAGACAGGGTTAAGATGCTTGGAGCTTCGATAAATTGCTGAGGGTGGCTTTGAACTGGCAATCCTCCTGCCTCAGCTTCCGGAGCCATTGGATTACAGGCCTGCGCAGCCACACCTGGCTAATAATGTGCTATTAATATGTATCACACCCTTCCTCTTCCTCCTCCTACTGAAAAACAATTGAAAAATCCTCTCAACTTAAAAGCTAATTGTTAATAAAGTACCAAAGCCTGAAGAAATAGCAAAAATTATTATTTTTTTAAAAAGCTAATTTGGTCGCTTGAAATCTATTCATGAATTTCCTTTTTATGGGTGAGAATGAGAAAGGCAGGCTCAGTTATGGGAAAGCTTCGGTTACACAAAAGCCACTAGCCTCAGAAGGTTAGAAGGGGGTGGACGCGGGAACCAGGACTGTTAAGTGCTTGTTGGCTCAGCGCCAGCGCCTCCAGCCGTGCAAAGTTAACCTTATCCAGGCTCAGGCAACGGCTGTGCCCTGCTCCCGGTCCTGCCCCGCCCTTGGTTGCCGGTCCCAGGCTGCTATTGGAGAAAACGAGGTCGGGGGCGGTACCTGCGCCAGGGGGCGGGTCTACGGGTCCGGGAGGCTGACATTGGTACTCGGGTCTGTCTTTGCCCTTGAATCTTTTCTTTGCTGTCTGTCTGACCATGGCTGTATTGGCTGCAATTCTGCATGGGAGCGTCCGCGGGCGCAGCCCTCTGCTTCGGAGGCTGATGCAGGTGAGGCAGGCGCGTCCTTCGGGTAGTCCTAGGCCCCACTGTGCCCTGAGCCTTGACTCGGGGAGCCAGTTCTCCGCCTCAAAGGTTCCTGCCTGTAAAGTTTCCTTCCGGCGGCTCCCGCGGGCAGGGTGCAACCTTAAAATTAAGTCCCAGAGGAGCTACTCAAGGGGCGTTTTGTCCCAAATGCCGCTTAAGGGCACAGACCGCGCGCTTCTTTGCCCAGGATCTCCGCGTGATCCTCGTGACTGCTTACTGTACTAAGGTGTTAACCAGCGAGCATGGATTTGCGCTGGCAGGAAGGCCCAGCGTTGGCTCCCACCGGGCCTGACGTGTAGACTGCAGAGAGATGAGCCTCTTTGAAGGAGAATATAACTGTTTCCGAGATTTTCTTTAAAAACGTGTGTGAGCATTATGGCCCATAGAGAGGTTTTCTTTTCTTTTTCTCGTAAAATATAAAACCATTGGTCTTACAAGGGGTGAGGCATTGTGATATTAAAAAGATGTTCCAGCCGGGCGCGGTGGCGCACGCCTGTAATCCCAGCACTTTGGGAGGCTGAGGCAGGAGGATCGCGAGTTCAAAGCCAGCCTCAGCAATGGTGAGGCACTTAGCAACTCAGTGAGACCCTGTCTCCAAATAAAAAAATACAAAAAGGGCTGGGGATGTGGCCCAGTGGTCGAGTGCCCCTGAGTTCAATCCCTGGTACCACAAAAAAAAAAAAAAAAAAAAAAAAAAAAAAAAAAAAAAAAAAAAAAAAAAAAAGATGTTCCAGCTGGGAGCCGTGGTGCACGCCTTTAATCCCAGCAGCTCGGGAGGCTGAGGAAGGAGGATCGCGAGTTCAAAGCCAGCCTCAGCAAAAAGTGAGGCGCCAAGCAACTCAGTGAGACCTTGTCTCGAAATAAAATACAAAACAAGTGCCCCCGAGTTCAATCCCCGGCACAAAAAACAAAACAAAAAAACCTACTCAGGAGCCCCTTAAAAAATGACTACTCAAATAATACAGGAAATAAATTTTATTTGGTATTTAAGAGTATACTAAGGGCATGCGGAGGGGTGGGTGTCCTCTCTGGCTGTTTTGCTTAGAGAACATAGTAGCAAATCCTTGAAAGAACTTATTTTGCATACGTTCAAACAAGGGAGACTGCACCCAGATTTACTGCTGGGTAACATTTAAGGAATAGGTAAAGAACTTCAGGGTGTGGGCGGTGAAGGTTGTTTTCTGATTTGGTTGGGGTAGTAAGCTTTGAAATCCACTTCCAACTTGTTGGATTCTAGGCAGAGGCTGCACCTCCCAGGCAGAAGGCCACACCTCCCCAGGTGCCTTGTGAAAAACTACAGCTCCCAGGATCCTCAGCGTGACCAAAACCTGACCAGCAAGTCCCCTGTCCACTACCCCCCCCCCTGACCTCTGCTGGCCTATAGGACAAGGACTCACTCCAAGGGGTTTTTATGGCCCCTACTCTATTTAAGCCAGCCCCTTGTTCCTGCCCTTCCTTTTCCTTGTTCCTGCTCTTTGTTCGTGCTTGCCTCGGTTCCTGCCCATCCCTTCCCTACCCCCCTTCCCTTCCTTTCCCTACCCTTGCCCATGTGGCACCCCAATAAACCCTTTTATTTCACTAACACGGTGTTCCCAGCTAAGTTAACTATGTTTCAGCAGTTTTCTAACACAAGTCAAGTGGGTCCCATTGATAATTTTGTTTTTGTTATAACCAGAAGTCATGAAGAATTAGTATGGGGAGAAAACTAGTATCTATCTGGACAAAAGAATATATGCCTTGAACTAGGGTGCTGGCAATAAGAGCTGAAGAGATTATGCAAGAGATTGTGAAAGAAAAATGTAGGACTTGCTAATTATGGAGCGCAGATAAGGAGCCAAGGGAAAAGGAAGAATCTAAAATTAATCCTGGGTGAAGCATGGCACCCACCTATAGGCCCAGATACTCTGGAGACTGAGGAAGAAGGATCATTTGAGGCCAGGAGTTCCAGACCAATCTGTACAACTTGTTGAAAACCTGTCTTTTTGAAAAAATAAAAATAAGGAACCAGGCGTGGTGGTGCAGACCTGAAATCCCAGTGACTTGATCCTCCTGAGGCAGGAGGATCACAAGTTCAATGCCAGCCTCAGCCACTTATCCAGGCCCTGTCTTAAAATAAAAAAGGGCTGGGGATGTGACTTAGTGGTTAACTGCCCCTGGATTCAATCCCTTATACCAAAAGAGAGAAGGAAAAAAAAAAAATAATGAAGCTAAGACAATCTAGAGGTGCATACCTGTGGTCCCAGCTACTCAGAAGGCTGACGCAGGATTGCTTGAGCTAAGTAGTTCCAGGCCGGCCTGGGCAACATAGACCCTGTATCTTAAAAAAGAAAAAGAAAAATAAAAATCTGAAGGTATAGAGCATAAAGTATGTGGTTTTCTTTCTTTCTTTTGATGCTGGGAATTGAACCCAGGTCCTTCCACAAGCTAAGTAGGTATTCCACTGCTAAGCTACACTCCCTAGCCTACATTCATTTTATTGTACTCTCATAATAATTTATATTGAATGTTACTTGAATTAAGTAATCATTTACTTAAACTTGGAAATCTGTTTTAATAGGATTTTCAATTTTCTGTGCCGTTTTGTGGGATGGAATTTGACCTCTCAACCATTACATTGGCTATTTTATCTTTGCCTTCAAATAAATAGTTTCCTTTATGGTCAGCAAATCTTTATGGACTTTATTGAAGTTTGTTGTCTTTCTACCTCTAATCACTTTTCTGTCTGGTCAAAGGAATAGTATATATTCATCACTTCCCATTTATTTTATATCTGTTTCTCTTTAACCTTCTGCAGTTAAATTTCTGTACCACTCAACTGAAAAATACTAATTTTTTTTGTGTGTGTTTTATATTTTCCTTCTTGACATTTTGCTATATATAGCAAAATTATTCATTTATTTAGTCCCTCTTCTTCTTTTTTTTTGGTACCAAAGAGTGAACCCATAGGCGCTTAACCACTGAGCTACATTGCCAGCCCTTTTCATTTTTTAAAAATATTTATTTATTTGCTTTAGTTGTACACAATGTGTTTATTTTTACATGGTGCTGAGGATTGAACCCGGGTCTGTGCACATGCTAGGCGAGTGCTCTACCACTGAGCCACAACCCCAGCCCTCATTTTTTAAATTTTGAGGCATGGTCTCTTAGTTGCTTAGGGCATCACTAAATTACTGAGGCTAGCCTTGAACTTGTGATCCTCCTACCTCAGCCTCCCGAGCCACTAGAATTATATCTGGCCTTGGTCACCATCTTCTGAAACTCCTTGTTCTACACTTACAGTTTTATTCTGGTTTTCTTTTCTTTTCTCTCTCTCTGTTTTTTTTTTTTTTTTTTTTTTTTTTTTTTGGTACTGGGGATTGAACCCAGGATCTCACACATGTTAGGCAAATGCTCTGCCACAAAGCTATATCCCTAGCCCTTTTAATTTTATTGTATTATTACTATTATCATTATTTAATATACAGTATTCACCCAGGGCCTTGTACATGCTAGGCAAGTGTTCTACAATGAGTTACATTCTCAGCCTCTGTTGTACATTGACCTACATTCCCAGCCCTATTCTCCTGCTTTTTTTATTTTTAAATTTTTTTTAGTTATTGATGGACCTTTATTTTGTTCATTTATTTATATGCTGAGAATCAAACCAAATGCTTCATACATGTGAGGCAAGCACTCTACCACTGAGACACAGTCTCAGGCTCTTTTCCTCTTGTCATTCCTGAGCCTGTTTGCTTCCACATTCATTTCTCTCCTCTCCCCTATTTTGTTTATATTTATATAGGTTGACCCTTGCAGGTAATTTCAGATACTACAGTTTCTACTCCTACCTCTGACTCTTTGGATTTGGGTCCTTTGTATTTTTCTTCTCTTGGTCCTAATATACCAAGTGTGCTAGTGTCTTCCTTTAGCTCATTTTGTATTGCCTGTCTTCTGTTCTCAGCTCTTTAAATCACCTGTGTATTTCATTCCCTGAGCTAAATTCTGTTTCACATAGAATTGTTTCTGTTTTTGTGGCTACATTCATTGTTTTTGCTCCCTTCCTATTGCCTTTTACTCTGTGCATTCCATAGCCTCAGTCCTTGGACCTTTATTTTTATACAGGCTGAAGCAATAGTCAGAATGTTATGGTAAGCTGAAGCAATAGTCAGAATGTTATGGTAATCAAGCAAGTAGTGATAGTGATGTGTTAATGCACATAGACAGAAATGGAGAGGTTCAAGAGATGGTAATGTGTTAGAATTTGTTTCGCTTAATCAGGGACAGTCAGGGTCTAGATCATGCTGGGCCTTGTATGATAAGGTTAAAAGTTTTGATATCATTCTAAAAGCAATAGAAAATCATCAAAGGATTTTAAGAAGGGGGGTGTTGTGATCTGACTTACATATTTAAAACTTGATAGACTAGTTAGGGGAAGCAGGAATAAGTAGAATGATGCTCACAAGAGCGAGAGATGGTGGCTTAGACTTGGGGCAGTAGAGGAAATTGAAGCAGAGTGGAAGAGTTTAGGCATGTTTTGAACACAGAATTGACAGTATTTATGATAGAGTACCTGGGTTTCAGGAGTTGTGAAAAAGGAAAAGATGAAGGGTGATTTTTGGCTTGAGCAACTGAGGTAGGGAATACTGGATTCCTAAGAGTGGAAAGTGAGAGAGATGACTTAGGCATTAAATTGGAGCTATCAGGTTAGTACCTGGGTATATGAGTCTGGTGGTCAATTAAGAGGACAGGACTAGAGATAGAAATTTGGAAATCAGCTGGGCGTTGTGGCACACATCTGTAATCCCAGCAGCTGGGGATGCTGAGGCAGGAGGATCACAAATTGAAAGCCATCCTCCACCACTTAGTGAGGCCCTAGGAAACTTATGGGGACCATGTCTCAAAATAAAAAATAAAAAAGGGTCAGGGGATGTTGCTCAGTGGTTAAGCACTTGGGTTCAATCCCTGGTACCCAAAAAGTGGGGGAAAAAAGAAATGTGGAAATCATCAGCACATAAATGCTACTTAAAATAAGATGACTTGATATGATTATCTAAGAAGTCAGTGAAGTTAGAAAACAAAATGGGGGCCAGGTGTGGTGGCGCAAGCCTGTCATCCCAGTGGCTTGGAGGCTGAGACAGGAGGATCACGAGTTCAAAGTCAACCTCAGCAATGGCGAGGCACTTAGCAACTCAGTGAGACCCTGTCTCTAATAAAATACAAAAAGGGCTGGGGATGTGGCCCAGTGGTCAAGTGCCCCTGTGTTCAATCCTCGGTACCAAAAAAAAAAAAAAAAAAAAAAAAAAAAAAAAAAAGAAAAAAGAAAAGAAAACAAAGGTAAAATGAGCCCAAATAACTCACACAAAAATACTCAGCTAGTATGCCCAGGCTGTTTACCACTCTGCATTTTGTAAAGAAGAAAGGTCAGTGCTCACTTCGGCAGCACATATACTAAAATTTGAACGATACAGAGAAGATTAGCATGGCCCCTGCGCAAGGATGACATGCAAATTTGTGAAGCGTTTCATATTTTTTATAATGAAAACTACAGAACACTAAAGAAAGAAATTATGGAAGACCTTAGAAGATGGAAAGATCTACCCTGTTCTTGGATAGGCAGAACTAATATTGTCAAAATGACCATACTACCAAAAGCACTATACAGATTTAATGCAATGCCAATCAAAATCCCAATGACATTCCTCATAGAAATAGAAAAAGCAGTCATGAAATTCATCTGGAAAAATAAGAGACCCAGAATAGCTAAAGCAATCCTTAGTAAGAGGAGTGAAGCAGGTGGCATCACTATACCAGACCTTAAATTATACTACAGCGCAATAGTAACAAAAACAGCATGGTATTGGCACCAAAATAGGCCGGTAGACCAATGGTACAGAATAGAAGACACAGAGACTAACACATATAATTTCAGTTATCTTATATTAGACAAAGGTGCCAAAAATGTACATTGGAGAAAAGATAGCCTCTTCAACAAATGGTGCTGGGAAAACTGGAAATCCATATGCAATAAAATGAAATTAAACCTCTATCTCTCACCATGCACAAAATTCAGCTCAAAGTGGATAAAGGATCTAGGAATTAGACCAGAGACACTACACCTTATAGAAGAAAAAGTAAGCTCTAATCTTCAACATGTTGGATTAGGCCCCAAGTTCCTTAATAAGACTCCTGTAGCACAAGAATTAATACCAAGAATCAATAAATGGGATAGACTCAAATTACAAAGCTTCTTCTCAGCAAAAGAAACAATCAGTGAGGTGAACAGAGAGCCTACTAATTGGGAACAAATTTTTACCACAGATAGAGCACTAATCTCTAGAATATATAAAGAACTCAAAAATCTTAACACCAAAAAAACAAATAACCCAATCAATAAATGGGCCAAGGAACTGAACAGATACTTCTCAGAAGAAGATATACAATCAATCAACAAATACATGAAAAAATGCTCAGTCTCTCTGGCAATTAGAGAAATGCAAATCAAAACCACTTTAAGATTTCATCTCATACCTGTCAGAATGGCAGCTATTAAGAACACAAACAACAATAAATGTTGGAGAGGATGTGGAGAAAAAGGCACACTCATAGGTTGTTGGTGGGACTACAAAATGGTGCAGCCAATATGGAAAGCAGTATGGAAAACTTGGAATGGAACCACCTTATGACCCAGCTATCCCACTCCTTGGTCTTTACCCAAAAGACTTGAAAACAGCATACTACAGGGACACAGCCCCATCAATGTTTATAGCAGTACAATTCACAATACCTAAACTGTGGAACCAACCTAGATGCCCTTCAGTAGATGAATGGATAAAGAAAATGTGGTATATACATACAATGGAGTATTACTCAGCAATAAGAGGGAATAAAATCATGGCATTTGCAGGTAAATGGATGGAGTTAGAGAATATAATGCTAAGTGAAGTTAGCCAATCCCAAAAAGCCAAATGCCAAATGTTTTCTCTGATATAAGGAGGCCAATTCACAGTGGGGTTGGGATGGGGAGCATAGGAGGATTAGAGGAACACTAGAATGGCCAATGGGGAGGGAGCGAAAGGTAGGGGGCAAAAGGATAAAGAAAAAAAAAAAGATGGTAGACTGAGATGGCTATCATTACCCTAAGTGCATGTATGAAGTCATGAATGGCGTGAATATACTTTGCATACAACCAGAGATTTGTAAAAATGTGCTCTATATGTATAATATGAAATGTAATGCATTCTGCTGCCATTTATAATAACTTAGAATAAAAAAATTAACAAAATTAAAAAAAAAGATCAGATGTTGCTGGGAGGTTGAAATAATCATAATAAAATGTGTATTTTTATTTTTGATTTATTTTATAGGTATCTATTTTTATTACTTATAAATGTATTTGTATCAGTATATGTACATAATTCCATAAAAAATTGTATTGATGGCTTTTCTTACATTTGGTATGGTGAAGCACCCAGAATAGTGAGAAGAGATGTTTATGTACATTAGTTAATTTCTGTATTTTACATGGTTTTTTTTTTTTTTTTGGTACCAGGGATTGAACTCAGGGGCACTTGACCATTGGGCCACATCCCCCCCCCCTTTTTTTTTTTTGTATTTTATTAGAAACAGAGTCTCACTGAGTTGCTAAGTGCCTCGCCATTGCTGAGGTTGGCTTTGAACTTGTGATCCTCCTGCCTCAGCCTCCCAAGTGGTGGGATTACAGGCATGCGCCACTGCGTCTGCTGTTTTTTAAATATGTTATGTGTGTGCTTTCATATGTTTCATACAAATACCTTTGTGTTTGCATGTAGGTAGATATTTATCCAGTAGAGTTGTTTTTGTGGGGAGGTTATGTTGTTCTCAGCCTAGCCTTGATGACTTAGAGACAGCTCTAAACTTTCTAAAGCTGCTGGTCCAAAGTCTGTAAAGTATTTGATTTTGCTATACTGACACTGTTGACTTTGGGTTGGGGATGTAGCTCAACTCAGTGGTGCAGCACTTGCCCAACATATATTAGGCCCTGAGTTCAGTCCCCCTTGCTGACTGGGTTGAACAGTAAACAGAGGTGTTGACAAACCTTTCTTGTAAAAGGGAGCTGAGAAATGAGGTGAAAGTTTACTGTAAATGTGGATCAAGGATATTTGTTTTTACTTTGTTTTTAGTTGGAAGGAATCAGCCCATTTGCATGTTTATGGAGTCAAGGTGAAAAGGAAAAATGGTGTAGAGAAAGAAAGGCAACTGAGACTGAGGCAGGAGGATCACAAGTTCTGAGGCCAGTCTCAGCAATTTAGTGAGGCCCTATGCAACTTGGTGAGGCCCTGTCTCAAAAAATAAAAAATAAAAAGGGCTGGGGATGTGTCTTAGTGGTTAAGAGCCCCTGTGTTCAATCTGTGTGCAAACAAACAAAAAACCCAAAAAACAAATATCAAAAAACAAAAAACTGAACCAACTTGAAAGAAAAGTGGCTTAAAAACAAGAAGAAATATTCTACTTCACACCAGCAAAGGGTTTTTTTTTTTTTTTTTTTTTTTTTAAATATTTATTTATTTGCTTTAGTTGTACACAATACAATTTTTGTTTACGTGGTGCTGAGGATCGAACCCGGCCGCCGCGCACACGTGCGAGGCGAGCGCTTTTTGAAGTTTTTTGTTTTTGCTTTTGTTTGGTGCTGGGCCTTGCACACACTTAGAGTACACATTCCATCATTAAGTTACCCCTCAACCTAGAAAGGACATTTTTAAAAATATTTTTTAGTTGTCAATGGACCTTTATTATGTCTATTTATGTATATGCGGTGCTGAGAATCGAACCCAGTGCCTCACACATGCTAGGCAAGTGCTCTACCACTGAGCCACAACCCCAGTCCTAGAAAGGACATAAAAAAAAAAAAATTCATTTATTTGTTTTAATTGTACACAATGACTTTATTTTTACGTGGTGCTGAGAATTGAACCCAGACTGCGCATGTGCTAGGTGAGCGCTGTACCGCTGAGCCACAACCCCAGCCTCTAGAAAGGACATTTTTGAAGAGATATAATAGGCACACTCTTAGATGTCAAAGAATATGAAATCAAGTGTGGCTGGTCTTGCCAGGACCTAAAATAGAAGATATCTAACCAAAGAATCTTCTTTTGTAGTGTGCCATGTTCTCCTGTTCTCTGAATATGCATGTTCAATTTGCTCTGTGCTCTGACATCTACTTTTAAATGGCATTTGCCAGTTGCAGTGCTGACCAGCTCCAGTCCCTTGTGACTATTCAGTTTACATATGCACCATTGTTTAGCTAACCCAGTGTCTGAGGGTGCCAGAGAGGGTCAGTATGATTTCATTCTTAGTCCTGTGAGCTCTGGTCAGAGACAGCTAAGGGAGTTGCCTTAGAGAGTCTTAGTGTCCCCCGCTTCTGGATCACTTTGAGAAAGGAGTATGGTTGGAGAGGCAATGACTGGCATATTTACTACATGTAGGAAGCTTTTATTCAAAGTTAGATCACAGATAATGTACTAGTATCCCTTAGATAAGTAGTTTATGTTAGCAATCAACTTACCTGATATGTGAAGGGTAGGCTTGTTTTTGCACAGCTGATATGTTCTTAGTAGGCCTTGCCTACTTGAGCATAGACATGTCTGCTGCTGGGGGGGAGAAGTGCACACTATCACTTCAGTTAATGTGTAAAGCTCAGTAGAGTAAAATAAACCTTTCTAATCTCATGACAAACTTTATGAAGTACAAATAGAGGGTCATGAAATGTAGCTCAGTGGTAGAGTGCTTGCATGTGCAAGGCCCAAGCTTTGATCCCCAGCACTGCAAACAAACAAACAAAAAACAAATATAGACTGAGATAACAGTCGTTTTATTTATTTCAGGGTCTGAACAAACAAGAATAATAATAATAACAAGAAGTAGCATGTATTGTGTTAGCATGAAATTTAAACATAATATTTGTGGAACTCCTGTGTGAAGTGTTTCAATGGAACCCCAGGATTTGAAGGTCACTGCCAGTACCAAGGAATCTTTTTCCCCTGAACCCTGGGGATAACTTGTTTATTATTATGCCATTCTGGTAGTTCTTACCAAATTCTGTCCAAGGAATATGTACAGGTAATTTTGACGTTTTTTTCCTGGAAGATTATAATGCTGCTTTAGTGTAAGGTCCATATTTTACAGATCTCAAAATTACCATAATGCCTTCTTAAGGTAAGTGATCTCAAAATGTCTGTTAAGCAGGTGAAGGATCAAATAGTTTTATGTAGGTCAGTCATCTATTGCTGATACACAAAGACCCTGAAGGCCTCTTTGAAATAAAGGATACATTGAATATTTGTAATGATGACATTTTAAGACAAAATTATTTCTTACAGCAAAGTTGTTTACATGACGTTTCCACATAAAAGTGATTATTCCATCGTATTATTCGTAAAGTCTGTTCTCCCACTGCCTAGAAAAACATGCTATCTTTAAAATGCCATGTATGTGTACACGTTCTCATCCAAACACTTTATGAAAACCAGTTTGGGGAGGTAGCATCCAGTCAGGACAAAGTATGTTTAATGTGTGAAAAGTTGAATTCTTGGGTCACTTGAAAGTTTAGATATTTGTTTATTTGTTTATTACTCTGTGAAATATTATTGCCCATTTTAACTGTCAACTATAAAATTATTCTAAAAATAAGCTGTCATTTTTTAAGATTTGTTATGCTTCCGACTTCACATGGAAGAAATTTTTTTTTTTTTTTTTTTTGTACCAGGGATTGAACTCAGGGGCACTCAACCACTGGGCCACATCCCCAGCCCTTTTTTAAAATATTTGATTAGAGACAGGGTCTCACTGAGTTGCTAAGTACCTCGCCATTGCTGAGGCTGGCTTTGAACTCGTGATCCTCCTGCCTCAGCCTCCCAAGTGCTGGGATTACAGGTGTGCACCACCGCGCCCGGTGAAGAAAATTTTATTCTTTGTTCTTTGTCCTGTGCATAGTCTAATTTCAAATTAGTTAGGCCTCTGAACTGTGTCCTACATTTTCAGGATTTCTCTTGTTGGAATTTGTTCCTAAGAACAATGTAGAAAGAATTTAGATCATTATACTTTTTTTTTTTTTTCTTTTTTGGTCCTGGGATAGAATCCAGGACCTCACACATGCTAAGCATCCATTCTAATTCTGGGATACACCTCTAACCCTTTTTTACTTTTTCAATTAAAGAATTTATCTGCTGGGTGCAGGGGTATACGCCTGTAATACCAGCAGCTCAGAAGGCTGAGGTAGGAGGATCGTGAGTTCAAAGCCATCCTCAGTAACTTAGTGAGACCCTGTCTGTAAATAAAAAATTTTAAAAAGGGGTGGGGAAGCCGGGCACGGTGGCGCACACCTGTAATCCCAGCACTTGGGAGGGTGAGGCAGGAGGTTCCCAAGTTCAAAGCCAGCTTCAGCAATGGCGAGGCACTTAGCAACTCAGTGAGACCCTGACTCTAATAAAATACAAAAAAGGGCTGGGGATATGGTCCAGGGGTTCAGTGCCCCTGAATTCAATCCCTGGTACCAAAAAAAAAACAAAAAAAAACAACAACAACAACAACAACAAAAAACAACTTAAAAAAAAAGGGGGTGGGGATGTGGCTCATTGGTTAAGCACCCCTGGTTCAATCCCTGGTACAAAAACAATTATCTAGTAATACAGACCATATTTATATGAGGTGTGTTTGCCTCATATAAATTGGAGACATTTGTTGGAAGTAGATGAGGTAGGATAGCAAGTTTTACTTAGAAAATATTTTTTAAACAATGAAAATATTTTCTTGTGGAATTCTAAGATTACATAATTTAAAACAGAACTGCATTTTTGAAAGGTTGTACTTAAAAAAGACTTAAAAGTTTTAAGGTGATAAACTCATCAGAAGTTAAAACATGTATTTCCAGTGAACAGCTAATCAGAATAGTAACATTTATATGCAGAATGTAGAAAACTCTGAAATAAAGGCATAACAAGGTAGAAAGAAATAACGTATCATTGTGAATTATAAAATTATGTAGATTACTTTTATATAACAAATATTTATATTACAGGAAATAAGATACATGGAACGAAATTATGTATCAAAACCAACTTTGAATGTAAGTATGAATTGTGCCTTAAAATTTCAAGAATTTAAAGGAAATATAGTGAATTAAAATGCATATATTTATGACTTGAGTATATTTGAAGCTCAACATAAGATTAGCAGTAGTTAGAATAGCCAGGTATTCAAATATTAAGCTCCGAGATTATGATAACAAATTTCAGTCTGTAATTTTTGCTATTTCTCCATATTTTACTGCAAAGCAGCTTTTCCTTGAAAAGGGGTAGTGGTCTTCCTTTATTCTCAGGGATACTGATTGTATTGTACTTGGCACAACGTGGAGGCCACATGGAAGATTCATAAGAGAGGCTGAACCAGCTGGGGATTAGACAGGGTGGAAAGTTCATCACCTAGTTAGCATTTTCTGAGGGGCCCTCTCTTTGTTTGATATGGTTCCTAATGTGACTTAGTATCTTTTTATCTAATGCTCTAATTTACCTAGGAGTGTAATAAGAGATTGAGGAAGACAAGCGTGAGGAGAGAGTTGTTATTTTTTTTTAAATATTAGGAAAGCTTTTTAAATATACTTTTTCTTATTAAAAAATTAGATACTAGGTTTGTAGTTCAGTGGTGGGGTACTTTCCTGGCCACATGTGGGGCACTGGGTTCAATCTTCAGCACTATATAAACATAAATAAAGGTATTGTGTCCATCTATAAAAAATAAAAAATAAATAAATAAAAATAAATTATAGCTTGCCGTGTGTGTTGGCACATGCCTGTAATCCCAGCAATTCAGGAAGCTGAGGCAGAAGCATTGCAAGTTCCATGCCAATTTAGGCAATTTAGTAAGACCCTGTCTCAAAAATAAAAAGGGGTGGGGATGTATCTCAGTGGTTAAGCACCCCAGAGTTCATTCCCTGGTACCATAATAAACAAACAAACAAATAAATAAATGCCAGTCTGGCTCTGTCCTAGTTAGGTAGTGTTACCCCATCTAGACTATAGGTTCCTAGTCCAGAATTTTCTTTAGTAAGGGTGCCTTTTGGATAGGGTTGTTTATTATGTAGTTAACACAGGTAAAGTGAAGATACCTTAAATTTTTTTTATTAAATATTTATTCATCTACTTTAGTTGCACATAATGCGTTTTATTTTTACTTGGTGCTGAGGATTGAACCTGGGCCACGCACATGCTAGGCGAGTGGTCTACCACTGAGCTGAGCCACAACCCCATACCTTAAATTTTTGACTGAGGAGTAGAATCTAAACTTAAGTTTCTGCCCTCCAACCTCCTGGAGAGAACTGGGAAGAATCTTTATGTCATTTTAGAGTTTGTTTTAGGTTTTATTTTCTTTTAGGTCTTGAATCATAAAGTGTTAGCATTGAAGTATTGTTTTACAGCTGTTCAAATATTGAAATATCTTAATTTTTGATGACTAATTGCTTATTCACAAAAATAGTCTGTTTCTTATATCATATTCAAATTATTTAGCTTAATGAAAGGTGATTTGGGTAAAAGACCTCCAGTAGTTTTTTACCATCTTCTGTCTTGCCAGGAAGTAGTTATAGTAAGTGCTACAAGAACACCCATTGGATCCTTCCTTGGCAGCCTTTCCTCACTGCCAGCCACTAAACTTGGTTCCATTGCAATTCAGGGAGCCATTGAAAAGGCAGGTCAGTAGTTGCTTTGCTTTTTGTGTTGAGAGGGGGCAGAATGATTCAGTGGAACACATTTATTTTGCACTTAACTACAATGCAATAATGCCTGCATTTATGAATTCCCTTGTATTGTGGAGTTAGGAATGAAAATAAAAACTGATAATAAAGCCGGGCGCGGTGGCTCACGCCTGTAATCCCAGCACTTTGGGAGGCTGAGGCAGGAGGATCGCGAGTTCAAAGCCAGCCTCAGCAGTGGCGAGGCACTTAGCAACTCAGTGAGACCCTGTCTCTAAATAAAATACAAAAAAGGGCTGGGGATGTGACCCAGTGGACGAGTGCACCTGAGTTCAATCCCCGGTACCACAAAAAACCAAAAAAAAAAAAAACCAAAAAAAAACTGATAATAAAAAGAAACCATTCCCACTATGTGACGTCATGTACCTTATTGGGTAATCACTAATTGTTAAACTGAATAAGATATGAAGTATATTTTTGGTGTTTTTAAAAGGGATTCCAAAAGAAGTAGTAAAAGAAGCATACATGGGTAATGTTCTACAAGGAGGTGAAGGACAAGCCCCTACGAGGCAAGCAGTATTGGGTGCAGGTACCAGTAATATATTTTTTGCTTTTATATTTAAAATATTCAAAATGTCAAAATGGAGGTCACTTCATCTTAAAATAATCACATAATATAACGTTTATAGACATTTATGGTACAAGAAATTTTGTACATTGTCTTAACATGCTCTATTACTTTTTTTTTTATTTTTAAAAACATGTTTATTTTTCTCCAGAGGAGCAGATATTCATTTGCATATGATGAAGCCTTAAATAAAAATAGGCTAATTGATAAGCCTATGACTTTAGCAAAAACCTTTTTATATACATATATATATATACACACATACACATACACACACATACACACATATATGAAATAAGTATATATACATATAAAATAAGAAGACAAAGCAATTATTAACTCCAGAGGGCAAAAGATGTACATGAGAAATGTAATCACAATTCACTGTCAACAATATTTATATAGTCAAAACTTACAAATACTGACCAATGATTTCATTAGATGTGATGTCTATGACTCATAATAAATATTCATATTCTATTACTTTTAATTCTATAATTGTGTTTGAAAAGTGAGTATCTCTGTTTTTTCTTACGTATTACTTATTTTGGTTTTAGGTCTACCTGTATCTACTCCATGCACCACTGTAAACAAGGTTTGTGCTTCAGGAATGAAAGCCATCATGATGGCATCTCAAAATCTTATGTGTGGACATCAGGTGAGATTCTTCTTTTTGTGAGGGTGGGTACTGGAGAACTCAGGCACTGGACCGCTGAGCCACATCCCAGCCCTGTTTTGTATTTTATTTAGAGACAGGGTCTCCCTGAGTTGCTTGGGGCCTCACTAAGTCACTGAGGCTGGCTTTGAACTCGCGATCCTCCTGCTTCAGCCTCCTGAGCTGCTGGGATTACAGGCATGTGCCACCGCACCTGGCAAGAATCATCTGCATGCATGAGGGCCTAGGTTTGATCCCAAGTATTATAAAAACAAAACAAACAAAAAAGAGGTTTTAATTGTAAGTAAAGTTGATATGATGTCTCAAATAGGAAGAAGTGTGTGGACTTGTAACTTCATTGACATATAGGTCAAAATGATAGCTTAAGTGTTAGGTTAAAACATAGTTTTCAGCCACGGCGTCTTAGTCTGGGAATGACTCTTAAGAGCCTTAGAGATTCTAGATGATTTAAATTTTTTTTTGTTTTTTTGTTTTTGTAGTGCTAGGGATTTAACCCAAATTATTGGGCATCCTAGGCAAACTCTTGTGCAATTGATAACTTTTTTTTTTTTTTTTTTTCTAAATCGTCAATTCTAACCCTTATTCTAACAAATACAAAGAACAAGGGGCTGACTTGGTAACCAGTCATTGAGCCCAGGATTAGTTTCCTATAGTGCCTGAATTAACTGGTTAAATTTGTAGTCTTTCCATTTGCTTTGTTCATCTAGAGATTGTCTTTATTACATTAAGCAGGAGCTAGGCTGCTAAGCAAATTAATGCTATGATGTTAGGAGTCTAGATCTAGTCTAGACTCACAGAATTTTTATCAGATTTGAGCCTTTCATTTTTCAGTATGAGCCTGAGGTCCACAAATATAAAGTTGCAGGGCTGGAGTAGGAAAATAGGTCTTTATTCCTACCTAGTGTATTCTAGCCTACCAAAGTATAACACAACCAGGGCAAAAGTCAGTTGTGAGGTCTGAAAATTATTTTCTCACATATACAAGAACCACAATTGTGTGTGCCCTTTGCTGTATTAAACATGTTTTGCTTTGTTTTCAATTAGAAAGCAAGCCAATGAGAAGGGGAAAAAAAGATGGTGTGATATCAGAACTATTGTACTAGATACTTTCTTATGAAAGATACACACACACACACACTAAGAACTCAAATGGCTGGGCTGGGGTTGTAGCTCAGTGGCTGAGCATTTGTCTTGCATGTGTGAAGCACTGGGTTCAATCCTCAGCACCACATTAAAAAATAATAAACAAAAACAAAGATATAGTGTCCATCTACAATTAAAAAAAAACAAAACTCAAATGGCATAAATTGAAGAAGTCTTTTTTTTTTCCTCACCCCTGACCCCTGAGTCTTATCAGTTTGGTTATTCTGCCACTAGTTGGAATAACTATGGACAAGTTGCTTAACCTCTTTTTGGCCCACTTAATGTCTTGGAGATGTGTTAGCACATGCAATAGTATGCTTTTTTAAAAATTGGTTCTTTTTGGTTATACATGAGAATAGAGTCCATTTTGATAAAATTATTCATGCATGGAATTTATCTTATTCTGATTAGGGCCCCAGTCTTGTGGATGTACATGATGGTGGAGATTCATTGTGGTGTATTCACATGTGTACGTAGGAAAGTTATGTCAGATTCTTTTCACTGTCTCCCCACTGCTCTTATTGTGGATTAGCTTCCACATATCAGAGAAAATATCTGTCCTTTGATTTTTTGGGATGGCTTATTTCACTTAGCATGATAGTCTCCAGATCCATCAGTTTACCAGTAACTGTCATAGGTCATTCTTCTTCATGGCTGAGTAATATTCCATCGTGTACATATAATACAATTTCTTTATCCATTTATCTGTTGATGGGCATCTAGGTTGGCTCCATAGCTTAGTTATTGCAAATTGTGCAGCCATAAACATCAATGTGTCTGTGTCACCGTGGTATGCTGATTTTAAATCCTTTGGATATATACTGAGGAGTGGGATAACTGGGTCAAATTCTATTGAGTTGAATAACTATAGATATTCTGTGGTTCTTTACTGAATGGACATTTAGGTTGTCACCAGTTCTTTACTGTTTGAAATAATGCTGTGGGATACAAATATGTCTGTGGACTTTCTTTTTCTTGTTATTGCAGTTAGAACCCAGGGCCTCATGCATGCTAGGCAAAGGCAAGCATGCTACAACTGAGCTACATCTCCAACCTTTTTAAATTTTGAGGCAGGTCTTGCTAAGTTTCCCAGGCTGGCCTTGAACTTGCAATCCTCCTGCCTCAGCCTGGAATTCAGGTGTGCACCACTGTGCCCAGCTATATTTGTGTACTTACTTTTAACACCACTGATACACTACAGTTTAGTGGTTATAAGTGCCCCTTATTAACTGAGCATTTACTCTGATAGCATTAGAGTGATGACTATAGAATTTAAAAATTTTCTCCATGTACAAATCTGTTAGAAAAATGCTGAGTCAAGAGGATTTTAGTATTTTGATAATTTCAAAGGCTTTCCAAAAAAGTTAAACCAGTTATAATTTCCAAAAGCTGTGTGACCTGTTTGCCTACATTCTCACCAACATTTGAGCATTAGTAAGTCCTTGTCAAAATAATGGATGAAAAATGTTCATGAGATTGTTTAGATGTTCCAAAACTGTTTCAAGGATAATCTTGATTTATTGCGGTTCTCTAGCAAATACTATTTGTATTATGTTGAAGTACCCTGCCACATAAAGGTACATTGTTGAAAAATCCAAACTATAAAATTCATTATCTAACATTTTTACATCAATTAAAAAAAACCCATTTTTTAAAGATGTTGATGGACCTTTATTTTATTCATTTATTTCTGTGCAGTGCTGAGAATCGAACCCAGTGCCTCACACGTGCTAGGCAAGCGCTCTACCACTGAGTCACACCCCAGCTCCTACATAAACCTTTTTTAAAACAAAGTTTTGGATTGTATAATGTTGATGAAATCAACTTGCAGTGCACTATTTTATAAATACATAAATGTCCATGCATAATTTTACAGTGATAGCTACTGGAAGAACAAAGACTCTTAAACAGCTAGACAGATTCCTTTTTATTCCAGCTGCCTCTTTATGTTGGTTAACACCAATTTTTAAAAAATATTTATTAATTTGCTTTAGTTGTACACAGTGCAATGCATTTATGTTTACGTGGTGCTGAGGACCGAACCTGGGCCGTGCACGTGCTAGGCGAGCCGCTGAGCCACAACCCCAGTCCCTGGTTAACACCAAATTTTAAGAGCTACTGTGGTCAGTGTCAAATTCATATAGCAGCCCTTCCCAAGCCAGTAGCAGATGATGAAAATGTGATAATCTTCTGCCTTAGTTTTGGTGCTTTTTCATTAATTCATTTCTGGTAGTAAGCTGTGCAAGTCTTATACTTCAACCCATCAGCCATCACCATCACCTTGTTAGGTATTTTTTTCCCTAGGTCTTTTTTGTAACCGTATAGCAGCTTGTCCACTAGGGTGGTTCACCAGTCTGGAGGGTGGTGCAAGATGAATTCCATGCAGGCCTTTCCTTGCTTCTCGCTCTTGGAGTAGGAACAGAACTGCTTGGAGAAATTGGTAAAACACTAAAGAGAAACTGTTCCAGTAGGTATAGAAATAAGTAGTCAGGGAAAATGTAAGTGGCCAGTTTAAAGGAAATTGAGGCGTTTTACATATTGCTGCACTGGTCAGCAAGTTGAGGTGTATGTGTATCTGTGGAAAGCTTTAATTAGTTCTGTGTGACTTGATGTGTAGGTCCAGGCAGTGAGACTGACAAGGGAGTCAGAAGATAGACTGTTACTAAGAGTTATTTAAAATGTGAAATGATCAGACATGAATTCTAGCCAGAATGACTCAGATGATGCCTTGGTGCAAGGAAAGACTGTGTGTCAGAAGATCAAGTAGAAACTTAAGAGTTGATTTCAGTGAAGGAAGTAGAAAGATTATTTCCATGAACCGAGATGGCTTCTAACCTTTTAGAAGACATTAAAATTTTTAGCAGTGTCAATGAAATGGTTAGAAGGTAAGAATTTCATAAGATGATCTGTATGTGAAAGATATTTTAGCATTTTTTTGTTTAAAAATTTTATATTTTTGTGGTACCAGTGATTAAACCCAAGGGTGCTTAACCACTAACCACATCCCCAGCCCTTTCATATATTTATTTATTTATTTATTTATTTATTTTTTTTGTGGTTACCAGGGATTGAACTCAGGGGCATTCGACCACTGGGCCACATCCCCAGCCCTTTTTTGTATTTTATTTAGAGACAGGGTCCCACTGAGTTGCTAAGTGCCTCGCCATTGCTGAGGCTGGCTTTGAACTTGCGATCCTCCTGCCTCAGCCTCCCAAAGTGCTGGGATTACAGGCGTGCGCCACCGCGCCCGGCTCTTTCATATTTATTTTGAGGCAGGCTAAATTGCTGAGGCTGGCTTTGAACATGCGATCCTCTTGCCTCAGCCTCCCGAGCCACTGGGATTACAGGTGTGTCACTGCACCTGGAATGGCATTCTTACTGATGTCTGATTCTAATCTTATTACATATTTAAGACCATTTGTTTTTCATCAGGATCAAGTGGTTAAAGGTATTCACAGCTAGGTGTGTTGGCACATACCAGTAATCCCAGAGAATTGGGAGGCTGAGGCAGAGGGATTGCAAGTTTGAGGCCAGCTTCAGCAATTTAGTAAGGCCCTAAGCAACTTAGTGAATGCTGACTCAAAATAAAAAAGGCTGGGGGGCCAGGGTTGTGGCACAGTGGTAGAGTGCTTGCCTGGCATGTGTGAAGCAGTGGGTTCAATCCCCAGCACTACATAAAAAAATAAAGAAAACAAATAAAGGTATTGTGTCCATCTACAAATAAATAAATAAATAAATATATATATATGTATGTATGTATGTGTGTGTGTGTGTGTATATATATATATATATATATATATATATATATGAGGCTGGGGATATGGCTACATGGTAAATCACCTCTGGGTTTAATCCACAGTACCAAAAAAAAAAAAAAAAAAGGTACTCACTATGTAACAAATAGTTAATAAACCCATGTTAAATACTCATTTGTTGATGGATGTATGATGAAGAGTATACTTACTTGTAGTCTTGTAACACTGTGAAATGACATTGTTTTGTGTTGCTGAGCAGGATGTGATGGTAGCAGGTGGGATGGAGAGCATGTCCAATGTTCCATATGTAATGAACAGAGGAGCAACACCATACGGTGGGGTAAAGCTTGAAGATTTGATTGTAAAAGATGGGCTGACTGATGTCTACAATAAAATTCATATGGTAAATATTGCTTTTTAAATAAGGAATACCATTTAATATACAGTACCTGATTTTTCCTTACATATTTAAAAAACTGAACTAAAAGATGGGTACTATAAATATTGATTTTTAGCCATTTGTTTTAGGATATTTTTCCATACCCATTGTATCAACATGGCTCAGTTTTTATATTGCCTCACACTTGCACAGGGCATTTTCCTCCAAAAAAGCAACTTCTGGGTCATTATAAAATATTTGAAGATAATGCATCTGTGAAAAGTTATCTAGTACAAAGAAAGTATATATTTTTTATTTTTTACTATTTTTTGTGGTACCGGGGATTGAACTCAGGGGTACTTGACCACTGGGTCACATCCCTAGCCCTTTTTTGTATTTTTATTAGAGACAGGGTCTCCCTGAGTTGCTAAGTGCCTCGCCACGGCTGAGGCTGGTTTTGAACTCGCGATCCTCCTGCCTCAGCCTCCCAAAGTGCTGGGATTACAGGCGTGCGCTACCGCGCCCAGCAAGAAAGTATATTTTAATAAACTAAATTTAATTGGTAATTACTGTTATCTAGTTATAAAAAATTAACAGATATTTTCTAACTTACACAAACTTAGTTTTTAAAAATTGCAAATTTATCAGGGTAACTGTGCTGAGAATACTGCAAAGAAGCTGAATATTGCACGTGATGAACAGGATACTTTCGCTATTAACTCTTACACCAGAAGTAAAGCTGCATGGGAAGCTGGAAAATTTGGAAATGAAGTTATTCCTGTCACAATTACAGTAAAAGGTAGAGGGATAATGCTCCAAAATAGATTAATTTTTAAACTTTTTTTTTTCCTTTTACATGTTGCTGGATTTATGTTTACATTTTAAATTTGTATTCTCATCCCTTTAATTTAAGCTAAGTATACCAACACTTCTGGTTCTGGTTACCAGATTTCAGTCTAATGACAGATCCACTAAGAATTGTTTGTGGTGCTGGGTATCAAACCCAGGGCCACATACATGCTAGACACTACCACTGAGTTACATACAACCCCAGCCCAAGCCTATTTTTAATTTGAGGAATGTATTTACTAGAACTCTTTCTTGTGCGACAACATATTAGCTTGATGTTTCAAAAAAAGGTGTGTGTGTGTGGGGGTTTATGTTAGAAGACTATTAGGGGTGAGGGTACTTCCCAGAACTGAAGGATGAATGACTGCAACCAATCTGCTTTGGGAGCTTCAGGGATTGCAACTAGACATTTGTACTATAAAATAAAACACATCCCCCGCACCAAGACATTCAGTACTTTTAGGACCTATGTTCTTGCTTCTCATTCCTGCATGCTTTATTCTTTCAGGCTTTCTGAAGGTGCTGCCTCCATCTCTAGTGTCACATCTGTAGGGCTCTCAAAGTACAAAGAGACCCTTTCAGCATCTCCAGCAGAATAAACCCATGGTACAGACTCATTAACTTAGTTTAGGTTACATATCTACTCCGGAAATGATTATTGTGTTCTGGATGATAGAATACTAGAGTTTGTCCAGTGTTGGCCAGGAATCTGCCCCTGGAATCAATAATTATAGAAGGGGGCTGAGAAGATAATGAGATGTGGATGTATAGAAGATTTAAATTGCATGAAGCTATTAATAAACTTCTCTTTATGGCACTAACAATAGAGATTATAGATAGTAGATTCTAGATGAGCATTTTCTCAGGCTGGCTTAAGACATGCAGAAATATAAAGGGAGGCTTGGACCACTAGGCACCTTATGTAACAGTTTCTTGCTAAATGACTATTTGTTTTGAGTTTAGTTAAAATATTTTTGTTTTAGGTAAACCAGATGTAGTCGTGAAAGAAGATGAAGAATATAAACGTGTGGATTTTAGTAAAGTTCCAAAGCTGAAGACAGTTTTCCAAAAAGAAAATGGTTAGTAAGAAATCAAGACTGAGAATAAATGGAATTAATATACTATATTTATTCTTTAAGGATTATTAAAGAGTAATTCTAGAAAACACCTAGATATTAACACCCCCCCCTTGCTTGGTATGGAATCCAAGGCCTTGCATATGCTAGGCAACTGAACTACATCCCCAGACTGGATGTTAAAATTTTTAAATGTAGACTAACATAAAATAATAAAACAATATTAATGCAAAGTATATTTTAAATTACTTGTTAATACCTTCAATATATAAATCCTAAAGACATTGTATAACATGACTGTAGAATTATTTTTTTAAAAATATTTTATTATTTGCTTCAGTTGTACACAATGCGTTTATTATTACGTGGTCCTGACTATCAAACCTGGGCCGCGCACATGCTAGGCGAGCGCTCTACCACTGGGCCATAACCCCAGCCCCTAGAATTATTTTTCATATGTTTATCTTGAAAGTTAATTGTGAACTGAAAGTCAGGTTTACAAGTGTCTGTAAATTCCTTAAAGACTAAGATAATAACAGTATTTTTCTTTAGTATATCATCAGTGCCTGGCATTTAGTAAGTCCTTAATAAGTAATTGTTGAATATTGGTGTAAACGGGATCTCAGTGTTTTAAATAACTCTTTTTTGGGGTGGTGCTGTTGATCAAACCCAAGGCTTCATGTATGCTAGGCAAGCATTTTACCACTGAGCTACATCCAACCCATTTTATTTTTTCAGACAGTGTTTTCCTAAGTTGCTGAGGCTGTCCTCAAACTTGCTGTCTGTCCTCTTGCCTCAACCTACCAAATGGCTGGGATTACAGGTGTGTGCCACCACACTCAGTCCCAAATTGTTTTAAAATCCTTTGAGAAAAGATCAAGGGGCTGGGGTTGTGGCTCAGTGGTAGAGCACTTGCCTAGCACATGTGAGGCACTGGGCTCGATCCTCAGCACCACATAAAAATACACAAAATAAGGTGTTATGTCTATCTACACACACACAAGACCCATTCTGCTGCTTTAAAGTTGGAATGTATACAGTTATGATAATGATCTGAAATTTGTCCCCCCCTTTCTTGATTGAATTTCTCAGTACAAGTACCGAAACACCATTCATTTTTTTTTTTTTTTTTTGGGGGGGATGGGGGATTCCCAGGGATACTTTACCAGAGTTATATTCCCAGTCCTTGTGACAGGGTCTTGCTAAGTTGCTCAGGCTGGCCTTGAACTTGGTATCCTCTTGCTTCAGCCTCTAGTGGTATTACAGGTGTGTGCCTGACTGTGGACATTTTTTTTTTTTTTTAAAAAAAAAAATATTTATTTGCTTTAGTTGTACAGAATGAATTTATTTTCACATGGTGCTGAGGATTGAACTCGGGCCGCGCACGTGCTAGGCGAGCGCCTTACCACTGAGCCACATCCCAGCCCCTGTGGACATTTTTCTGAAGAGAGCTTTACTGAGAGTTTTTTTTAAAAAAATATTTTTAGTTGTAATTGGACATAATACCTTTATTTCAAAATTTTTATATGGTGCTGAGGATCAAACACGGTGCCTCACATGTGCTAGGCAAGTGCTCTACCACTGAACTACAACCCCAGCCCTATTGATAGTTCATATATCATAAAATTCTTGTTTAGAATGTACAGTTCTGGGGTTAGGGATATAGTTCAGTGGTAGAGTGCCTGACTAGTATGCACAAAATCTCTGGGTTTGATCCCTAGTGCAGCCAAAACACAGCAACCCCACCCCCCCGAGGAGGGGGGGAAAAACCACCCAAAAAAACAGTTCTGTAGTCTAGTGTTCATTGAGTTTTTAAGCAATTCTAGAGGAATAGAACTGATTTTTGACAGTGATTTGGCTATATTTTGGTTAAAGGAAGATTCTAGGAAGAAAAATATGAACTGGTCCCTATCTTTGAAGAGTTGTTGACCAGCATTTACCCAAGATGGCTTTGAGAAGGCACTTTTTAAAAAAAAAAAATATTTTTTAGTTGTAGTTGGACACAATGCCTTTATTTATTTTTATGTGGTGCTGAGGATCGAACCCAGGGCCTCACACGTTCCAGATGAGTGCTCTACCGCTGAGCCACAACCCCAGCCCCTACTTAGTTTTGTGTTTCCTGAAGGTAGAGGGATAATCTCCAGCCATATTAGTATTTCTTCAAACAGTTAACAACCCAGAAAATATCCTACATTTCTTAGACTGAACCAAATAAATTCAATGTTAAGGACTATTTTGATTTCATGCTCAATGTTGCTTTCAGGCACAGTAACAGCTGCCAATGCCAGCACACTGAATGACGGAGCAGCTGCTGTGGTTCTGATGACTGCAGATGCAGCCCAGAGGCTCAATGTGAAACCACTGGCAAGAATAGCAGGTAGATGATGGTCTAACCTTGTTTATTCCTAAAATTTCTATAAATTCTTCCTTAAATCAAGCTTCCTTGTTTTTGATACATAGTAATAGAGTTAAATATTTTTGTCTATAGTTGTACTTTATGATACAATTTAACTGATGCAATTTCAGTTGAATCTGAAACTCCTTTTTTTTTTTTTGTACCGGGGATTGAACTCAGCGGCACTAGACCACTGGGCCACATCCCCAGCCCTTTTTTGTATTTTATTAGAGACAGGGTCTCACTGAGTTGCTAAGTGCCTCACCATTGCTGAGGCTGGCTTTGAACTCGCGATCCTCCTGCCTCAGCCTCCCAAAGTGCTGGGATTACAGACGTGCGCCACCGCGCCCGGCTAGTCTGAAACTCCTTTTAATACTTTTGTTATAATTTGGTTTATATAAGAATACACTTAAATAAAAACCTTTCCTATTCTAAAAGACAAGTAGGAGAAAACCAGGTACATGTTTGTTTTACCTGGAGTGGCAGCTAGGTAGAATAAAAAAAAAAAAAAAAAAAAAAAAAAAAAAGGGGGATTAGAAGTCTAGAAATAAGAAATCTAGATGTTCTGGCACTTATTATCCGTATGGCTATGGGTGAGCCCTCAATCTCTCTAGGCCCATTTTTACCTTTAAAATCTGCCTTGGCTGAGATGTTGCTCCTAGTCTCTGCACGGCCCCAGGTGTGATCCCATATGGAGGAGGGAAAATCTGAGGAGGAAAAATCAGCCTTGCTGTCTTCATTAGGACTTGAGAGAGATTACTTTGTTTACAAAATAATGTTGGAACTTCTTTTTTTTTTTTTTAAGCTTAGATCATGGTATTTTTCTTTTGTGGTGCTGGGATTGAACCCAGGGCCTTATGTGCTCTACCACTGGCCTACATTCCAGCCCCTAGATCATGCTACACCCAAGCCCCTAGATTTTTTAACCTCAGTATTACTGACACTTTTCACTAAGTAATTATTGTTTTGGGGACTATTTTTTGCATCCTAGTCTGTTTACCAGTGTCCTTGGCTGTTGGGGTAACATCCTACCTGTTGTGATAACCAGTGCCCTAGAGGCAAATTACCCCTACCTTCCTCTCCATAAAAATCAATGTCTTAGGGGCCCGGGTTGTGGCTCAGTGGTAGAGCGCTTGCCTGTCATGCGTGAGGCACTGGGTTCGATCCCAGCACCACATAAAAAAATAAACAAATAAAATAAAGGTATTGGGTCCATCTACAACAACAAAAACAAATCAATGTCTTAGATGAGTGGAATAACTTTATAGTGTAGAGTCTTAGAAAAGGAATATATTTACATATATTATGGAGGTTAGGAAACGAGCATTTAAAAGATCTGCTTGGCTTTGGGTGCTTGTGACCAAGATAACAATAACAATCTTTCCTCCTCCCATTAATAGCATTTGCTGATGCTGCTGTAGATCCTATTGATTTTCCGGTTGCGCCTGCATATGCTGTACCTAAGGTGAGGAAAAAAAGTAAGGGTCTGTATTTCATCATGCCAACTTCTGGTTTGCTTATACAAAGATCACAGTTTTTGTACTTTAAATGTTAATCATTTGCAGGGCTGGGGTTATGGCTTAGTGGTAGAGCATTTGCCTAGCATGTGTGAGGCACTGGGTTCAATCTTCAGCATCACACAAAAATAAATAAATAAATAAATAAAGGTATTGTGTCCATCTACAACTAAAAATATTCTAAAAATTTTTTATTTTAAAAAAATGTTAATCATTTTTTTGATTTTTTTGAGAGGTTGGTTTCAAATCCACATACATGGTATAGTAACCACAAATGGGAAAGTTGTGACAAAGAGAAGGGAATGCTAATGGTTCTGGAACTAGAAGTCAAAGCAAATAGTCACTCCCAAAAGGAGGTGTCTTTATCCTGAAAGGGAACTACTGGTATCAGGACTGAAAGAATGAAACTAGATACAAAAAACATATTCCAAATTGTATGTGCTATCAAAGCAGAAATCACCAAGCCCCTCTGGAAAGGTACTAAGGGGTCACAGGCAAACAAAGAGTTCTGAGGAACTATTAGGGATTCAGGGATCTCAGAAGCCTCCAACAAATATTCCCTTCCAAGAGAGGGCCTCACCTTGAAAGTGCACTTCGAGAACAGCAACCCAGAAAAAAATGGGCATGATGGCACATACCTGTAACTCCAGTGGCTCAGGAGGCTGAGGCAGGAGGATCACAAGTTTGAGGCCAGCCCCAGCAACTTACCAAGACCCTATCTCTAATAAAAAAAAATAAGGGATGGGGATGTGGCCCAGTGGTTAAGTGCCCCTGGGTTCAGTCACTGGTACAAATAAAAAAAAAAAAAAAAAAAAAAGAAAGAAAGAAAGAAAGAAAAGGAAAAAAGGAAATAGAAATCAGAAGGAGTGAGATTAGAAAAGGAACTGAAACAGTAGAGGGTAGAAGTGATGGGTCTAATCAGAAATGGCAGATCTTAGGAAGATTACAACTTCTGAAAGGGAATGCATCAGATTAAAAAAGCATACCGATAAATTTCCTAAGAGGATAATCACCAGAAAAATGCCTTCCTACATGGCTGAACATAGCAGCACCATACAATGAAAAGCTTTACAAAACATAAATATCTGGGTCCCATATAACTCCACAACAAACGACACAAACTGCAGGGGACATAAGGAAAAAACAAACATGACATAGTAATAAAGAGTAATATGCTCTTTCACTAGACAGACCACAAATATATGAGTAAGGTAGTCTGTAAGAATATATAAAATTGGAGCTGGGCGCAGTGGTGCACGCCTGTAATCCCAGCACTTGGGAGGCTGAGGCAGGAGGATCTCGAGTTCAAAGCCAGCCTCAGCCGTGGCGAGGCATTTAGCAACTTAGTGAGACCCTGTCTCTAATAAAATACAAAAAAGGACTGGGGATGTGGCCCAGTGGTTGAGTGCCCCTGAGTTCAATCCCTGGTACCAAAAAAAAAAAAAAAAAAAAAAAAAAAAAAAAAAAAGAATATGTAAACTTGGGGCTGGGGTTGTGGCTCAGTGGTAGAGCGCTCGCCTAGCACGTGCATGGCCCAGGTTCGAGCCTCAGCACCACGTAAACATAAATGCATTGCATTGTGTACAACTAAAGCAAATAAATAAATATTAAAAAAAAGAATATATTGCCAGGCGTGGTGGCGCACGCCTGTAATCCCAGCACTTTGGGAGGCTGAGGCAGGAGGATCGCGAGTTCAAAGCCAGCCTCAGCAATGGTGAGGCACTTAGCAACTCAGTGAGACCCTGTCTCTAAAAAATACAAAAAAGGGCTGGGGATGTGGCCCAGTGGTTGAGTGCCCCTGAGTTCAATCCCCAGTACCACCAAAAAAAAAAAAAAAAAAAAAAAAAAAAGAGAATATATACTTATATATTTTTTATAAATAATCAAAATAATAAAAATGTATTCTTAAATAGAGAATAAACCTTTCAAGCATTTGTGGGATGTTCAAGAAAATCAAATTTTCTCTATCTCCCCAAAGTAGACATAAGATAATGCAAACAAGACTTTGATTTTAATGCAGTTAGATGAAAAATTTAAAAATTCAAAAATAAAAGATCTTTCAAAATTAAAAATCTCCATATTTAAATAACTTACAACAAAGGGAAATAAGAACCAAAATTAGAAAATCTCAAGAAAACAATGAAAATAAGTTTTCACTGCTAATTATTTGAACACCATGTTTCTCTTAAAAAATTTAGGTTCTTAAAGATGCAGGACTGAAAAAAGAAGACATTACAATGTGGGAAGTAAATGAAGCCTTTAGTTTGGTTGTATTAGCAAACATTAAAATGCTGGAGATTGATCCCCTAAAAGTGAATATCAATGGAGGAGCTGTTTCTCTGGGTCACCCTATTGGGTAAGTAAAATATCAAAACTACATCCAGGTTAATATCTGGCTGTACAAACTTCAGCTACTTCATTATTCCTATTGCTCTTGGTTCAACAATTTTCTGCCCAATCCATCCTTCATAAGTCAAACACCATTCCTAAAAAAATATCCAACAGTGAAAACAGATCTGTCACAACAGATATGATACAACAGTATTTTATGCTAAAGAAAAAACTAAAGATGAATGTCTGTTCATGCTTTTAGAAGAGGTGGCACCCTTCCTGAAACAAATCTCCTAAATTTAAGAAAAGCAATAAATTCAGCTGTAAGTAGTAGCTAATAAGGCTTTTAAGAAGTTTAGGAATAGGAACATTTTCTGGTTAATTATAAATTCTGTTCTTCATTAAAAGAACCAAATGCTTTTTTAATCCTAGGATGTCTGGAGCCAGGATTGTCGTTCATTTGGCTCATGCCTTGAAGCAGGGAGAATATGGTCTTGCCAGTATTTGCAATGGAGGAGGAGGTGCTTCTGCCATGCTGATTCAGAAATTGTAGACATCCTCTGATGTTAAAGCAGACAACCCGTGTTACTGGAAAGCCTGCTGAAATCAGTGCGACTCCTTTGGGTTAGCTTATACTGAAAATAAGCTGTTTCATTTTTTATTCTTTTCTATTTTATTTTTTTTCTAGGAAATAAGAAAAACAATCACATCCTGAAAACTTTTGAAATTATAAATAAATTTTTTCCTTTGCTTTAATTTTGGTAATCTTAAAAAATTGTCACATTTCTATATTATAATAATCTATAGTATCTGAAGTATAAGTGTGTAATTGTTATGGATTTGTAAACTTGCTAGAAGCCTCCATTTAGGTCAAGTGAACATTATTTGTAGATAATTTAAATTTAGCACTTTAAAGCGAGAGCTGGCTATTCTGGGGAAACCTACAGATACAGCATGTATAGTAGTACTAGAAACAAAAGAGAAGCCCACATGCTCAGGTCTAGAGTGGGGGCAGATTCTCATAGTCAGCATTCAGGGCTGGGGATACCTAAGATATATCTGAGAAGATCCTGGGGTTTGGCCTCTGAATTATGATAGTGATACAAATCATGAGAAAAAAAGGCGAAAATGGGTTAGCTGAACAGATTTATAAGGAAGGGAAGAGAGTGCCACTTTTAATCTGCAACAATGCATGTTCTTAAGCAAGATAGATCATAGCATGAGTATGTTGAATTGCATTTTACCTGGGGGGGGGGGGGGGCGGGGAATCCAAACACTGTAGGCATGCCCTATGCACACTGACTTCAACTATAGATTTGAAAAGGAGAAGTTCCCATTCAGCCAGGAAGGAGAGAGTTCAGCAAAGGTCTCTGTGTAGACATATCTGTTAGCAAATTATTATTGTGAATTCTTATTTTTAAGGGACAAAAAGATGATATATGGGGAAAAACTATTCTTAAGATTCAGAGGAAGAACATTTTAAAAGACATCTATGGAGTAATCACAATTAACTTTTTATTTTTTAAATTTTTTTTAGTTGTAGTTATACACAATACCTTTATTTTATTCATTCATTTCTATCTGGTGCTGAGGATCAAACCCAGCCCTCACATGTCACACGTGTTAGGTGAGCACTCTACTGCTGAGCCACAATTCTAGCCCCCCAATTAACTTTTTTTTTTTTTTTTTTGGTGGTGCTGGGGATAGAACCCAGGGCCTTGTGCATGCCAGGCAAGCACTCTACCAACTGAGCTATATGGTCAGCCCCCCACAATTAACTTTGCCTCACACATGCTAGGCATGTGCTCTGCCATTTAGCTACAGTACCAGCCCCACAATTAACTTTTGAGGCTCTTTATGTGCTAAGTACTGTGTTTAAGACTTTACTTCTGCTAATTCCTTTAATCCTCACAGAAAACTATAAGGTAGGTACTGTTATCCCTGCCCACAAATGGAGGGATGGAGCGCATAAATAAATTCCAAGGCCAAACAGCTTGGAAAATGCGGAACAAGGGTTCAAATCCAATTTTGTCTGGCTCCAAAGCCCAAGTCCTTATCTTGCCGTGTTTTATTTTAACCTTTCAATACACTCAATAAGTATTTGCCTGAACTTACAAAAACTTATATAAAACCAGAAAAGCAGAACACACAACTGCATTCAAAGGTCAGTGATTTGGAAAACATGAAAAGTGCTTTGACAGTTCTGGGAAAAACTGGAGAGGCCATCGCTTCAGACAACAACAAGGAAGAGAGAAAAAAATACAGCGCCAATAAGTAAACAGTGTTTCTTAAAATTAATGGGACGCTGATGCAATAATTGAACATTATAGAAAATATAAACAGAACAAACTTAAGGGTATGTTTCTTTTGCAAAACTATTTAGTGGAGAATCATACTACAAATTTGGAGAAAACATATTAAATAAATTCTTCAAAATGCGTGGAAAAGCTGGTCACTGTGACACATGCCTGTAATCCCAGCTATCCAGAAGGCGGAGGCAGGAAGATTCCAAGTTTGAGGCCCACCTGTCTTAAAAAATAAAAAGGGCTGGGTAGAGTGGTAGAGTGTCCCTGGGTTCAGAAAAGAAAAAATAGAAAAACAGATAGCCTTCTTATTTCTTACGTTAAATGCCAAGAGACAAATGACCAACACCTACACTGTTATTTTGGGGGTGGCGCTGAGAATCAAACCCAGGGCCTTATGCATGCTAAGCATGTACTCTACCACTAAGCTACAACTCCAGTCTATATGTATATGTTTAATGGAATGAAGTGATAAGACTAGAAAGAGTATCAGCAATGTAAAAGCTTAGAAAACAGAGTAATCTGATGTTTCTTCCCCAAATGACAAAGGTTTAGACTAGCCCATGGAAAGAAAAATTATGAATTTAGGACTGCTGTGAAAGAGGAGGATATAGTGATGAAATACAGGAAAATTATATACCTGCTGAATAAAAACACCAGTACAATAAGGTCTAAACCTTAAGTTACTTCAGAAAAGATAAAAATATTCAGTTATACAGTAAAAAGAGTAGCATATATTACCAATGAGAAGTAAAAGCAAAATGTGCTAAAATAGGAAACAAACTATTTTATATAAGGATTATTCAAAATGAAGTCATGATTGATAAAGACTAGGCCAGTAATAATAATACCAAAATAATCAAAGTAGAAACAATGGTAGGATAATTATAAGGGGAAATTTAAACATTTATGTAAAAGTGTTAAAGGAAAAATGAGACAGTGTCCAAATAATATAAGATTAAATAAGCATCCAATTTTATACCTTTATAAACAGAATACATTTAAGCGCTGTCAGCTTTTCATTACTGTAACAAAATAATTTACATAAAAAAGAAAAGTTTATATTGATTCAGTTTTGAAGGTTTCCAGTACATGATCAATTGGCCCTGTTGCTTTGGGCCTATATGTTAAGGCAGTGCAACATGGTTAAAGAGTACATGGCAGAGAACCCTCCTCACCTCATAGAGGATGGGAAGCAAACAGAGAGGAAGACAAAGTGGCTAGGGTCCCAATATTCCTTTCAAGGGCATTACCCCAGTGACCTAACTTCCTAGTACCAGGTTCTACCACCTCCCAGTAGGCCATAGGCTGGTGAACAAGCTAATACACGGGCCTTTGGGAACACTTATACACATTATGGTAAGCACCCATGTAATATACAAACTTTAACCTGGGCTTGGGATATAGCTTAGTGGGTTCAGTCTCCAGCAACACACACACACACACACACACACACACCATCCTTTGATTACAGTAATACGATTTTTACACCAGAGCATAATAACCAATTCTAAGCAATAAAAATTAAAAAAAAAATTATACTACTTACCCCACCTTCCAGATTTGATGTTGAAAGTTGAAATCAGAAGTTGTAATGTTAAATGTTTACATGGTTAAAAAAGATTACTTTATGTAGGTTAATAAGTAAACATGCAAAAAGTACCCTGATAGAAATAGGAAGCACAAAGGATAAATAAGAAATTAGTCAATCGACAAGGATACAACTAGCTGGGCATGATTGTGCATGTCTGTAATCCCAGTTATGTGGGAAGCTGAGGTAGGAGGATTGCAGTTTGAGGTCAGTCTCAGCAAGTTAGTCATATCCTGTCTCAAAATAAAAAAGTAAAAAGAGCTAGGGATGTAGCTCAGTGGTAAAGTGCCCTGGGTTCAATCTCCAGTGTTGTTAACACACACACACACACACACACACACACACACACACATTTTAAAAAAACCGTCAAATCTAAGAATGGTGTTTCTATTAAAAAAAAAAAAAAAAAAAAAAAAGACCAACTTAATTAACATATAAAAATCAGAGGAAAAATGTGGTATATATAGAGTGGTATATATAGACTCATATATAGAGCTCAAAGCCTCATTGGATAAATCAGACTGCCAGAAATTTCAGAGAAAAGAAATTTGAACATTTTAAGCAAAAGACTACAGCATTGGATGATTTAATCTCACGAAAAGCTATTTGCTATTTTAGATAAACTGTAGAAAAAAGAAATTTAGAACACCATCAGCTATGATATCAGCTAAATGTTTTTTTCAATTCTTTTTAGTTATATAAAACATTTGGATATATTTTGACATAATCACAAAAGCACTTTAATATATAATTTGCTCTAATTTAGTCCCCAGCACTGTGTACCCCTTCCTGCTCCCTCTACTCTGATCTTTAGTAGCTAATTTTTAAAGAAAATATATTTGTCAATTGACCTTTATTTTATTTATTTATATGTGTTGCTGAGAATTGAACCCAGTGCCTCACACATGATAGGCAAGTGCTCTACTACTGAGCCACAACCCTAGCCCCTAGCAGCTAATTCTTTTAAAGTACTCTTTAGGCTGGGCATGGTGGCACACGTCTGTCATCCAACAACTAGGAAGACCAAGGCAGGAGGATCTGAAGTTCAAGACCAGCCTCAGCAATTTAGTAAAACCCTGTCTCGAAACAAAATGAATAGAGATACAGCTTAGTAATAAGTGGCAGCTCACCCCTGGGTTCAATCCCCACTGCCTCCCAACCCCCACAAAAAAGTGTTTTTTACGTTCCAGGCATTGATCTAAATGGTTTTATATACAGTCTTATTTAGACTTCACATCAACCTTAAGACAGGTTGTATTTATGACTCCTAGTACTGAGATAAACTACAAAGAAGGAAAAATTTAAAAATCATTTAAAAATTAGTTTGAAACCAGTCTCATTAAAAGCAAACATTTCAACAAGTGTCCACAAATCAAATTTAGTTCAAGAATCATTCACTAAGATCACCAAGTATATAATATTAGGATTAACATACAAATAAATCCATGGGTTTAATACAAATATTTTAATCGACAATAGAAAAGCACCTAGTTAAGCTGAACAGGTACTCTTGATATAATTTATTAAAACTCTACAAACAATGGACACCATATGCAAACCTTGGGTTCCATCCTCAACACTGCAAAAGAAAACAAAACAAAGTACTACAAACAAAAGTCAACATTATACTTAACATTCCCATTAAAATAAGGAACAAGCTGGGCATGGTGGTACACACCTTAATCCCAGCAGCTTAGAAGGCTAAGGCAGGAGAATCTCAAGTTCAAACCCAGCTTCAGCCATTTACTGAGACCCTAAGCAAGACCTGTCTCAAAATAAAAAATGAAAAGGGCTGGGGATGTTGCTCAGTGGTTAATCCTGGGTTCAATCCTGGCACTAAAATAAATAAATAAAGAACAAGACAATGAAGACTATTTTGATCATTATTGATTGTACTGGCAATGCTAACAGTTCAGTAAGAAATAAAATTGGAAAATAATCTACAAAAGATACATCCTGAGTAAATAAAGAAGCACTAGAAAATCCACTAGCACTAAGAGAGTTCACCTAGTATATAAATCAAAACTAGAATATAACAGACTTCCTATAGTAATTAAGAGAGTCTGTTATAGGCACAACCTTAAAAAAAGACCAATGGAATAATTTGGGGTTCAGAAACATACACATAAATAGTTTACCAACTATGATAAAGGAAAAGGGCAATGCAGTTGTTGGGATAGTCTTTTTAATAAAAGGTGCTGGGTTAAACTGGATATTCATATGGAAAATTAATTCCAGTTGGATAACCAATCAAAATATGAGAATATGTTTTTAGAGTCAGGTGTGGTAGCTCACACCTGTAATTTCAGTAGCTCAGGAGGCTGAGACAGGAGGATCATGAGTTCAAAGCCTGTCTCAGCAAAAGCAAAGCACTAAGCAACTCAGACCATTTCTAAATAAAATACAAAATAGGGCTGGGGATGTGACTCAGTGGTCAAGTACCCCCAAGTTCAATTCCCAGTATCAGCCCCTGCAAAGTTTTTAGAAGAAGAACATGGCAAAATACTCAGATATCTGATAAAGAACTTCTATCTAGATTATAGAATACCTATAAATCACTAAGAAAATGGCAGACAACCCAATATAAAAATGAGCATGGGCTGGGATTATGGCTCAGTGGTGGAACGCTTGCCTAGCATGCGCGCGGCCCTGGGTTCGATCCTCAGCACCACATAAAAATAAAAAAAAATAAAGGTATTGTGTCAAACTACAACTAAAAAATAAATATTAAAAAAATGAGCAAAGGACATGGACAGTCTATGTTAATCAATAAGTATTGGAAAAGACATTCAACTTCATTAGGAAGGAAAAAACAAATTCCACCAAAGTGGCTAAAATGAAAATATTAAGCACTGACAATAGTGTGAAATAACTGAAACTCTCTTTATGCTGAATGCAGTTGTACAATTACTTTAGGAAATGAAAAAATTTGAATAAGTTTGGAAATATGCAACTGTGACTTAGCATCCCACTCTTAAGTTTATGTCTAGCTGAAAATGTGTCCCCCCCCAACATGTACAAGAAAACTGACAGCAGTTCTACTCATAATATGCCAAGAAATAATTTAATGTTTATCATCTAAAAAATGGATTAACTGATTTACCACAATGAAAATATATACACAGCATTGAGAATGAATTCTACAAAACATGAATAATATACACTGCATAAATTCACTTATATAGTTAAGAAAAAAAGCTAAAATTAAGTTTCTGGTCCTAGAAATCAGGATAATGATTACTCTTTGAACCGACATTTACTAGAAGGAAGTATGAGAGTTTTTTAGGTACTGGAAATTGAACCCAGGACCTTGCATGTACTAAGCAAGAGCTCTACCACTGAGCTATACCCCCAACCCTTTTTTAAATTTTATTTTGAAACAGGGTCTCACCAAAATGACAGATGTTGCTTGAATTTATAATCTTCTTGCTTTAACATCCTGAATAGCTGGGATTCAGGTGTGTACCACACTGGCTAATGTTCCAGTCTTGATCTGGGCAATTACGTGTGTTTGAGAAATTCATTGAAGAGTATTAACTTAATAGTTTGTGCACTTTTCTGTTTAGAAGTTATGTCCCTATTAAAATTTTACATTAACTAATAAAGTTTACATTAACTAATAAAGGAATATTACCAGTTTAAAACTGGTTATCAAATGAAGAGCTTCTTTAAAAATAGCAGCTTCCAAGAAACAACCACTTTATCTACAAATTTATGTGGACAGGATAACTAAAAATCTTTAATGATACCATATGAACTTTGTCATTTGCTTTTTCAGTATCAATTAACTTAAAACATTAATTTTTCTTTTTTTTTTTTTTTTTTTTTGTACCATAGATTGAACCCCAGGGCACTTAACCACTGAGTCACATCCCCTAGCCTTTTTTTTTTTTTTTTTTTTTTTTTTTTGGTACCGGGGATTGAACTCAGGGGCACTCGACCACTGGGCCACATCCCCAGCCCTTTTTTTTTGTATTTTAGTAGAGACAGGGTCTCACTGAGTTGCTAAGTGCCTCGCCACGGCTGAGGCTGGCTTTGAACTCGTGATCCTCCTGCCTCAGCCTCCCAAGTGCTGGGATTACAGGCGTGCGCCACCGCGCCCGGCTCCCCAGCCTTTTTTTTATTTTGAGACAGGCTCTTGTTAAGTTGCTGAGGCTGGCTTTGAATTTGTGATCCTCCTGCCTCTATCCAGGCACTGGGATTACAGGCATACTCCACTGTGCCCAGCAACATTAATATAATATACTTCTAAAATCAATATTCCAATAGAATTTTAATTTAGACTAATACAAGAGATTCTAAAGTTAATTTGGAGGGGAGATGGGAATAGGAAAGACAGTAGAATGAATCAGACATAACTTTCCTATGCTCCTATATGAATAGACAACCAGTGTAACTAACTCCACATCATGTTCAACTACAAGAATGGGATCAAAATTTTAATGGGTTGGGCTCAGTGGTAGAGCACTTGCCTAGCATGTGTGAGGCACTGGGTTCGATTCTCAGCACCACATAAAATTAATTAATTAATTAAATAATTAAAGGTCAATCAACAACTAAAAAAAAAAAAAAATTGTAACGGGTTGTGCCCTATGTATGTATAATATGTCAAACCACACCCTACTGTCATGTGTATCTAAAAGCAACAACAACAAAGTTAATTTGGAAGTAGAAAAGGCAATATTTGAAAAAAATAAGAATAGTCAAAATGGATTAAAAAGCTATAATGATTCAATCAAAAAGCAGTCTTTGGACTGCCAAAGTATTTTGTCAACCAATCAATATAATGACATAAAATACTCTATACATCATAGTATATATCTGTGTATAAATTTTTTTTTTTTTTTTGGTACCAGGGATTGAACTCAGGGGCATTCGACCACTGGGCCACATCCCCAGCCCTTTTTTGTATTTTATTAGAGATAGGGTCTCACTGAGTTGCTAAGTGCCTCGCCATTGCTGAGGCTGGCTTTGAACTCGGGATCCTCCTGCCTCAGCCTCCCAAGTGCTGGGATTACAGGCGTGTGCCACCGCGCCCGGCTATTGTGTATAAATTTAATATGCTTTCAAATTTCTTTCTTTCTTTCTTTTAGAAACAGTTGTTTATTTCCGTAACCTTATTTCCATTTTACTTATTAATAATAAGTGTCTGCAGAACAGTTCAGACCACTCGGTGGTTGTTCCTACCCACTTGGTGGCCTGAGCAGTGGGAGCTGCAGACCAGTCTTCAGTGGCTGGCCGGGCACTCCAGTCTTTAGTAGGGAACTGCTGGATAGGCACAGAGGGCACCTGCACACCTTCAGACCAGTCTGCAAACTCAGGTTGAGTAGCAGTGAACTCAGGAGCTGGAGCAGTCCATTCACCCTGAAATTCCTCCTTGGTCACAGCTTTTTCAGCAGCAGCCTGCTCTTCCTTTTCAATCTCTTCAGGATCTCTGTAGAAGTACAGATCAGGCATAACCTCCCATAGGTGCTCACGGGAAATGGTGCCACGCATGCGCAGAACTTCTCGGGCCAGCATCCACCACATCAGACCCACAGAATGAGTGCCCTTCTTGTTGCACGGAATGGCAATGTCCACATAGTGCAGAGGAGAGTCTGTGTTACACAAAGCAATGGTAGGCAGATTGACATAAGCTTCTGCTGGCTCTGGGGGCTGGGGTTGTGGCTCTGGGGGCAGCGGGAGAGCGCTCACCTGGCACGTACGCGGCCCGGGTTCGAACCTCAGCACTACGTAAAAAAAACACATTGTGTACAACTAAAAGCAAATAAATAAATATTTAAAAAAAAAAAAAGATGCTTCTGTAAGAGGCTGGCGGTCAACCCTGGGATCAGTAACCACCTGCAGACGTGGCTCCCGGAAAGCTGCCTGGATCTGGTTAGTGAAGGTTCCAGGAGTGAAGCGGCCAGCAATAGGAGTGGCTCCAGTGGCAGCAGCAAACTTCAGCACAGCCTGCTGGCCAGCATTCCTAAAGGAGATGACACTGACATCAGCAGGGTTTTCAATGGCAACAATGGCACAAACTGCCAGCAGAAGCTTCTCCCAGGTCCTCTTCAGATTTATGATGTAGATACCATCGCTTTTCCTTTTGTAGATATATTGTTCCAACTGGAAATCAAGGTTGTTGCCACCTAAGTGGGTTTCTGCTGCAAGGAATTTGAGGACATCCTCCTCCTTCATTTGCAGGACATCAAGGGCTCCAGACATTGTGACAGTTTCCCTTTAAAGTTATGACGGGAATCAAGAATAACGCCGTATGGACCCCTCCCTGGGTAGCACAGAAAGGCCAATTTTCTTGATCTTATGATCAACCCTTTGGACTTAGCTGGGTTTCATAATTCAGAATATATTTCTAAATAGTAACTAAATGTATGTAATCATATGCTCCATTTAAGCCTAGAATAGCATTCTATTTAAACACACTACTACTTTTATAGTAAAATATGAAAAAAATCATACGAAAAGAAATAAAGTATGCAAGTAGCTTCTTGTCATTTCAGGTTAGGTTTTGCTGTGTGATGAGTTCTAATGTTAAGGAAAAAAAATATCGGTTGTCAGAAACCTTTTGGATTTAGAATTGTAAATAAAGAGATTGTGAATCACTATGGGATGAAGGCATTATAAATAAATAATTCCAGGAAGGGAAAGGTTATTTTAACACATTACACTAAATGGTTAAATTATTTAGGGGAAAATATACTTTTGATTCTTTCTTCATACCAGGTACCCAAACAATATATGTGGATTAGGAGCTGCCTCCTAATTTTAACAAATTAAAGAAATAAAAGCCTAGAATATACCTCTGATAAGAGACAAATATATGCAATGGAAGAAATAACAATTTTTTTGGCAGGAATACCAACTGATATGAGTTTAGGGACAGAATTTGGCAAAATGTGTTAATATTCCTCAAAAAACACACTTTTTGATTGGGTAATTATACTCTCTAAAATGTTTCTTAAGGAAATAATTGGTAATATAAACATATGTTTATTTACAAAAATGTTCACTGGGGATGGGATATAACTTAGTTGGTAGAGTGCTTACCTTACATACATGAGGGCCTGAGTTCAATCCCCAGCACCACCACCAAAACAAAACAAAACAAAACAAAAAACCCTCACTGTTGTTTTTAATTATAATAACTAAAAACTGGAAAATCCTTTAAAATGTTAGGAAGTTATGCTTACAATATATGTTCAACATAGTGAAAATTTTATACAAAAGACTAAAGTATACTGCAATGATAATGAATATCAATAAAAAGTCCATTAAAAAACAAAGCATAGGGCTGGGGTTGTGGCTCAGCGGTAGAGTGCTCGCCTAGCATGTGCTCACCTCAGCTTCGATCCTCAGCACAACATACAAATAAACGCATTGTGTACAACTAAAGCAAATAAATAAAATATTAAAAAAAAAAAACACAAAGCATAATAATAATAAAGTCAAACTTGATACATAACTTCAAGAAGCTAGGCCTGCACCTGCAAGACACTTGGTAAAGAATAAATGAAGCATATATAGTAATATGCTTTTGAAATCATTCCTTATCAAAACACCAATCTTCATTTCCCTAATAGTCATGATATCGATATCTAACTTTTGCCTGAATGCTAATGGATACTTTTATAATGTGCAGTTTCGTAATACTATAAGGCTCTAACAATGTTCAGGGCCAAAATAATAAAATATTTAAATTACAAGAGTTCTTAGACTTTGCACACACTGATTATATTAACAACTAAGAATTGTCCAATTTTCCAACTGGATCCTAATAGGTAGTTATAAAAATAGCCACACATTGCCATTTATGTTATACTTAAATTTTGAAAACCAGTCTCTGGGTATCTGACTGTTAAAACAGGTTACCAGGTACAAGAGTCAAAGTCAAGAACATTTAGACTTTTAAAGGTAAAATGAGCATCACGCTTTAGATCTTAAACATAAAATGTTCAAGTTATCTTTGGACTATATCTAGTGGCTCCTGGGTAGTTAACTAAAAAAAGACTGAAGAAAGTTATTTGTATGTGAATTCTCAGTACCAGCACATATAAATATTAGTTAAATGAGAAGAAAATTTGTAATTTTCAGCATTATATAAATTCTTCAAAAAGAATAAGTGAGAATTAACTGCTTTGCAAAAAACTTAAAATTTCTAGCTAGGACTGCCAATATAATCCTATAAAGGACTGTTGAAGTAATTCAATTTGTTAAGTTAATGAAATTATTTATTTAAACCTAACTGTAGTACAGTATCAAGTTGAGTTAAACATTAACTGTATGATATTTTTTCTTTAGGAATAGACCATTGTTATATCATAAAAAATTGTTACGAAACAAATTTCTGCAGTAAAGTCCGGCAAAATTAAGAAGACATGATTTCTACATTGAAAACTATTATGTTAGAGTAGGTTGGATTTATTTTTTAAAAGGTCCAGTACAAAAAATGGTTGAGTAAAGTGACTTTTTAACAAAATATACACCTATAGGAAAAAAAATCCTAACATATTGATAATTAAAACAGAAAGCATTTAAGAGAACATACTTTAATATCTAGGCACAGTTGGTTAGGTATAATTATAAGTTCTGTTATCACTTAAAAGTTTAAACCAATTCTTCAACTTGACTGTTGTGTAAGTCCAATACAGAGAAGGCACCTCTCTCACTCTCCTTAAGGACCTTTTGAGAGTAACTCTTTATAACATTTTATAAGGGACACACAAACAACGCACTATATCTAAGTATAGATATAGTTATTTAACATACTCCATTTTGGGAGAAACTAAATTAAAATATAAAACTATGATTTCTCTTTTTACATCTTATGATGAACATGACTTTCTAAAAGGACACCAGAAGATAAACCTCCACACAAACTTTAACATAGAATACAAGATTTAAATTAAAATGTGCATTGGTCACTATTATGTGGAGAGTTACATGAATTAGTGCAATTCTTCATATCCCCAGTGCTTAGGGGAAAAGTTTATATATGCCAAGAAATCTCAACTACTACAAAACTCAACTTTTTATGGCTCAATAGTCTAACCACTTATAATGTTCTGAAAAAGATCTTAGAATTTATAAATGAAAGATCAGAACACTCAATAAATGGTATACAAAATTCTCTCTTTAAAACAAAGAGAACAGAGTGACTAGAAGAAAAAAAGTATAAAATTTCAGAAATGTAGTTTTAACTGCAATAATGATAAGGGGTGGTAAAGTACTGACTGTAGAAAAAAAATCCATCAAACTATCAATTTTTGATTAGATACTTTACTACCAGTTGAGGTGGTTATCATTTTATGTACTGACTGGCTATGTCCTGCTGAACAATTAATGAAGGCAATTTATAAGAATAAGCATCATTTCCTCCAAAAGAAATGAGAAACTATTCCAGATGAATAAGCCTCAGTGAGGGATCATAAGAAGTCAAAAAACACAGTGTAAGAACGTTAGGCTATTTTAACAAGATTTACACAATATTTACAATATGCAACAGTCAAAGCTATACAGTTTTGCAGATTGGCTTTACTTACATTTCTGCAAATGCTTTTTCTAAAATAAAAATATGCCAGTAAGTCTATTTACAAACCAGGAAGCTGCTTCAAAAACAGCATAATTTAGATATAAAGTGAAATCTCAGTACAATGAAAGTGCAGGTCATGCTTTCAGATTCTGTCAATATCCCATTCCCTACACTCAGAGTTTAAGGGATACAAGTTTTAAACAGCTAGTTTAGTTCTTACAGTTTTGGGATGTTTACTCATCATAATGCAATGATAATAAAAATTTGTCCACATCCATTCCTGCTGGAAAGGAACAAGGTAGCTTCTTTTTCTGTCAAAAAAAAAAAAAAAAAAAAAAAAAAAAAAAAGAAATAAATAATAAACTCAAATGAAGTCAGTAGTCAATTTTCTATCTAAAACATTATATTGGGTTCTTCTGTATACTACAAAAATTGCCAAAATTATTTAGTCTATTAGAATTTTAGTTCTATAGAGAAATAGAGGCAAGTTTTATAAACCCAAAGTTAATTAAATATGTTTTAATGGTACTTCAACATTACTTTGGGGCAAAAGGCATTACACAAATCCTGAGTGCCTAAATGCTGAATGAGACAAGATAGAACATGCATTCTATAAGGTGGTCATTACTGTCAAAGCAGAAATCTCAGAAAGCTCTACTAACAGATACTAAGAGTAATAGGTACTTGTCAAATTCCAAACATTGAATACACACCAGGTACTTTATATTCCTCAAATTTTATCTTCTGAGACCACAAGGTAAGATATATGGTAATATCATGTAAAAGGATAAGGCTGATAATCACAGAAGCTAGACTTAACCATGGTCAGTCACAAAGCCAATAAGCAGCAGATACAGGATTCAAATCTAGGTTTGTAAGACAGTAAACCAAGATTTTTTTTCCTGAAGCTATACTTCATTTTAATCACTTTCTTTCTATTCAACCCAGCTACTGGAAAAAAAAAAAAAAAGCTAAACAAACTTAGATTTTATTCATCAAGATTATTGATCTTGGGGTCTGGGGTTGTGGCTCAGCGGTAGAGCACTCGCCTACCAGGTGCGCGGCCCGGGTTCGATCCTCAGCACCACGTAAAAATAAACGCACTGTGTACAACTAAGCAAATAAATAAATATTAAAAAAAATATTGATCCTACAGTGTCTTCTTGTAGACAACCATGGATAAAGAGAAAATAAATAAATTTAATTTTTCCAGTGCTCCACCACATTAACATCTTTAAGGGTTATGAAGAGATGACATGAACACAGTGGTGTTTTACTTGGTAATTTCACGTAATAGTGATTTCCTAATCTTTCATGCCTGACATTATTCTCATGAAAAACGTGGGTCCTAACCATGACAGAAACACTTGCTTTTCCCAAGGAAAACAATTATAGTTTAAGGCATTAAACTATAATTGTTTCTGAAAAATGCTGTGTTTCATCTTAACAATTTCTGAGTTCCACAATGACTAAGAAATACTGCTACATAAATGTATTTTGTCCATCAATACTCCACATTGTCTTGACTCTAATATTCAGTCAGGCAGTAGTGGCAAAAAATGTTGAATTACCTAATCTCAGTACTGAAGAAAGGGAAAGGTATAGTTTTGAAATTAAAACTTTCAAACTTGCCTTAATTTTCTTCTTTTTCATTGGTATTGATGAATTTGTAAGATTTTTACTAGAAGAACGGGAGTTTCGCTCACGCTCATCTAATTCCTCAATTTTCCGCTTTTTTGTGGTGCTTCTTGAAGATGTTCTAAATTGTTGTGTGTTATCTTTCAAAGGAGTTGCAGAAGCAGTCCTAGAGATGGCTGCTCTGGAGAGAATCATCAGTGTGTGGGCAGCCATGTTTACGCTGTTCTCGCTGCCTGTTTCACTGGCAGGGCTGCAGGCAGGCAAGTCTGGAGTGACAGGAGGGATCATTACTTTGGGTATGCTACTGTCTTCACCAAAACGCCTGCTAGAGGGGGCTTTGATACCATCTGTAGGTTCTTCTTTATGTTTTTCCCCTGTTCCTGAGCCAGGTGTCCGGGGGTACAGGCAAATCACTACTCTCAGGTAGCCTATTTACTGGGCTATGCAACTGAACATCCTGTAATATTTCTGTGGTAATTAAGGAACAGGCAGATTTAGTTTGTTCTTGTTTCAGATCTTTTACAGCTGTACCCACTGAAATGACATTTTTACTATTTGTAGATGTAGCTTGTTTTTTGGTCAATTCTTGCAGAGAAGCTATAGTTTTCTCATTCCGTAAACTCCCATTTTGCTGTCCAACAGATAGTTTTGATGTTTCTGGATTTTTCTGCCTCTCTATATCACTGCATAATTCATTCTCCTTATTAGCTGTTGCTTTATGGAAAGATTCAAGTACCATCTCTGTTGGTGTAACTTTCTTTTCTGACTGAGTTTCTCTTACGGTGGTATGCCGGCTAACAGCAGTTTCTGATTTAGATAAAATCTTGGGCATAGGAGTTTTCTCTCTCTCTTTTTTAGTAGCATTATTAGAAGGGGGTTTTAAGGTAGAGGACACAATGGGTAAGTCAAGATGAGGAAAGGAAGTTTCATTCTTTGCTTTGTCTTGGGATACCAACTTATGATTAGGCCCCTGTGTATTTGTCATGGGAGAAGCAGTGCTATCAAAACAGAGCACACGTCTGTGGCTCTCAAAAGGTTTGCTACTTGGAACTATATTTTCAACTGAGAAGGGAACTGTGATTTCTTCCAATTTTTTTCCAAGTTCTGTGGCCATATTCTTGTCAGAAACTTCAATTCTACCAAAACAAAAACAAAAACAAATTATTTCTAGTAATATAAAGAAATTCTGTTTTTAGTTTGAGCATTCAAATAATCTATAATAGAAACTACTCACCTTTGTGCATGACATCCAACTGAATGAGTTGATGAATCTGCCAAATTATTTCCTGTTTTTCCTGAAATTATAAATAAATTAATTAGAAAAGAGAATGCTTATTCTTGAGAGAAAGAAAATAATCCTCTGAAAGAAGATGGAAGAGGTAATATTACATATCATGAGAAAAAGTTTCAAATGATAGCTATTGTACAAATAAAATACTTTCTCTCATACTGGCTTTTAAAAAGCAGCTGTGTAATATATACAAAATGGCCACTCACCCATTCTACTAAAGAGGAAATCTAGATATGGAGCAAATGACTTGCTTCAACTCCAGGCAAATATTATGAGCCCAGTCTTTGGATCTATGTTTGCTCCATATAGTACTTAATGTGCTATACTTGTTTACCAGAACCTGTGGGGAAATGGTATTGAACCCACTGATAAGAAAGGCCAAATGTTCAAAGCCAGTCTCAGCAATGGTGAGGCACTTAGCAACTCAGTGAGACCCTGTCTCTAATAAAATACTAAAAAAAAAAAAAAAAAAAAAAAAAAAAAAAAAAAAAAAAAAAAGGCTGAGGATGTGGCAGAGTTCAATCCCCACTACCACAAAAAAAAAAAAAAAAAAAAAAAAAAAAAAAGAAAGAAAAGCCAAATGAACTTAGATCAAGACAGTTATTTAAAGAAAGCAATATGTTATACCTATTTAAAAATTTTGCCCATATAACTGTCATGTTTGCAAGCTTGTGTCACTCAAATCACACACTCATAATAGCTATATTTTAATTTCTAGGTTTCAGAATTTATGTGGGAAAGAAGCAAGATATAAAAGCTTGAAAGGGTCACAAAGATGAGATCATGACGGACCTTGTGCATTATGCAGAAGTTATTTCAAAGACAAACTTCAAGAGATGTAAATAGGGAAGATGCACCAATAGATTTATGTATAGAAGATTAATCTGGTAGTGATGTAAAAGATGGAAACAGGGTTGGGGTTGTGGCTCAGTGGTAGAGCTTGCACACGTGAGGCTCTGGGTTCAATCCTCAGATAAAATAAGGTATTGTGTCCATCTAACACTTAAAAAAAAAAAAAAAAAAAAAAGATGAAAAAGAGAGAATTCTAGTAAGTTGTCTCTATTCCAGATAAGAGATGTTGAACATCTTTGAGAGAAAAGTGGGCATTCACATGAATAAGAAGGGTAAAGGAAGAATCAATGGTGATATTAACGAAAGGGAAAAAGTAGGAAATGGAGGTATTTGCAGAAGAGAGACTTATCTAGAGTTTGAAAAGTCTGAGTTTTATTAAATTAGCAAGGCAAAAGCATTATATTGAGAGATGGCTCCAGAAGCCACCACTAGTATCTACAAGTATAGCAAAGTAAAGTAGGGTACGAATAGAAAAAGACCAAAGTACATGGCAATCTTAGGCACTGGTAACTCCAGTGTTAGACAGTTTTAGCAGAAAAAAGATAATAAAACTAAGCTACTCAGGAGGCTCAGGCAAGAGGATCCCAAGTTCCACGCCATCCTGAACAAGTTAGTAAAACCCTCTCTCAAAGTAAAAAACAAAGAAAGGGTGGAAGATGCAACCCAACCCACCAGTGGTACAGTGCATCTAGGTTCAATCTGTTATAAAGCTGAAAGATATTTAAGAGAAGATAGAATCTAGAGTACAAGTAGACTGTATTAACCTTAGAGAGAACAGAAGGTCATTATTCCTTTAAGAAAGATGGGAGCCGGGCGCGGTGGCGCACGCCTGTAATCCCAGCACTTTGGGAGGCTGAGGCAGGAGGATAGCGAGTTCAAAGCCAGCCTCAGCAATGGCGAGGCACTTAGCAACTCAGTGAGACCCTGTCTCTAATAAAATACAAAAAAGGGCTGGGGATGTGGCCCAGTGGTCGAGTGCCCCTGAGTTCAATCCCTGGTACCAAAAAAAAAAAAGAAAGATGGGAAAAGGAATGGAGGATTCTGAAAGAAGGGGAGTTATGATCAGAAATGAAATTTACTGATAACTGGAAGATAAAATTATTGCCTGAGTGTGAAAAGCCAGAGATTAGATAGATTTGAGAACTATATAAGACTGGAATTTAGTATCAAAGGGGAAATGGGGCTGGGGATGTGGCTCAGTGGTAGAGTGCTTGCCTAGCATGTGCACGGCCCTGGGTTAATCCCCAGCACCACCACCACCACAAAAAAAAAAAAAAAAAAAAAAAAAAAGGAATGGGAGAGAAAGCAGATAGGTAGATATTTAAAATAATTGCAAAATGGCAGGTAAGTCAGAAAATTTTAAGTAGTATGGAATGGAAATGCTTCTTTGAGAAGCCCAGGTATAAAGGCAGAGATGTCTAGACAGATCAAGGACTACAGAGTAGCCAGTGAGTATGGAGAAGAACGTGGATAGGCGGGTTTTAAGAGTACTGGCAAAAGTGGCTATTGTGGAAGACTGTGGGGTCTAGTTATATAGGAAAGGAGGTAAATTTGGAAAGATGATGAAAATTCAGGTGAAAGGTGAGAACAAGTAACACAAACTATGACTGGTTGAAGATAAATTTGATGGTTATGTGGAAACGAGAGTAGTTTTAAAAAAATATTTATTTATTTGTTTTAGTTGTACAATGCCTTTATTTTTACATGGTGCTGAGGATCGAACCTGGGCTGTGCATGTGCTAGGCGAGCGCTCTACTGCTGAGCTACAACCCGAGCCCAAATGAGAGTTTTTTTTTTTTTTTTTGTGGTACCGGGATTGAACTCAGGGGCACTTGACCACTGGGCCACATCCCCAGCCCTTTTTTGTGTTTTTTATTAGAGACAGGGTCTCACTGAGTTGCTAAGTGCCTCGCCATTGCTGAGGCTGGCTTTGAACTCGCGATCCTCCTGCCTCAGCCTCCCAAAGTGCTGGGATTACAGGCGTGCGTCACCGCGCCCGGCTAAATGAGAGTATTTTGAAAGAGGTTATTGGTCTTTAAGGCTAGTAAGAAGGTAAAACACCCAGGGTGTTTGGCTGAAGTGAAGAAAGTCTCAGGAGTGGAAAGGATCAAAAAAACCCAGAGGCTAGGATATTTTGGGAATGTTAACTACGTGGGCATTTGTCATTATTATTTACAAAAACACACACACACACACACACACACACACACACAATTTTGATACTGGAGATCGAACCCATAGTCTTGCTAAATTTCCAAGGCTGGCCTTGAACTTGCAATCCTCCTGACTCAACCTCCAGAGTCTTGTGATCACAACTGCAACCACCTTTGTCATTCATTATGATGGAAAATTTAAGATAAATAAGCCTGAGAATTATGTGACATAGTCATCAAGAAACTGAATAAAAATATGGTGTTACTTTGTGTATGATGACTTTTGCTGAATACAAATCTTTATTTTGTGTAGTAGTAATTTTTCTACTTTTTTTTTTTTTTTTTTTGTGGTACCGGGGATTGAACTCAGGGGCACTCGACCACTGGGCCACATCCTCAGCCCTTTTTTGTATTTTATTTAGAGACAGGGTTTCACTGAGTTGCTAAGTGCCTCGCCATTGCTGAGGCTGGCTTTGAACTCGTGATCCTCCTGCCTCAGCCTCCCAAAGTGCTGGGATTACAGGCGTGCGCCACCGCGCCCGGCCACTTCTTAATTATGCTTTTCTCATTAAAAAAACAAAACAAAAAAAACTTTATACCAATGTCATAAATATATTCTTATGCACTCTTCTATCACTTAACTATTCTATGTTTGACTTTTAGATCTGTAATCATCTTGGAGTTTACCTCTATATTTAATTTTTTAATGTATTTATATATATGGCTGATAACGCTCTTTTTTTTATTTTTTGGTACTGGGGATTGAACTCAGGGGCACTCGACCACTGGGCCACATCCCCAGCCCTTTTTTGTATTTTATTAGAGAGAGGGTCTCACTGAGTTGCTAAGTGCCTCACCATTGCTGAGGCTGGCCTTGAACTCACAATCCTCCTGCCTCAGCCTCCCAAGTGCTGGGATTACAGGCTTGCGCCACCGCGCCCGGCTAAATAATCCATCTTGTTCTCCCTGACTTTTCATGTTACCTTTAACATATACTGTGCAAGTTCTCTTCCTAAACTCTATTTTGTTCCATTTGTCTTTTGTTTTAATTACCATAGCTCTTGCTATATTTTATTATCTAGCAGTGAGGTTTGTCCTCTGCTCTTCTGTCTTAGCTTTCCATGAACTTAATTCTTCCTTACAGATTTTATAAACGATTTTCCCATTTCCCAAAATATACTAACGGCATTTTTAACTGGATTAATAGAATTTTTAATTCAATTGGGAGCTCAGATCTTTAACATGGTTAAATTTTCCAATCTCTGAGCATGGTTCTCTTCTACTTATGTAGGACTTTCTATAATACTTTGAGAGATTTCAAATTGCATTTGGAATATTTTTGGTTAGGTTACTTTTGTATTTTATTATTTCTAAGGTCATTACAAATGGTACCTTATTTTCTACATTTAATAATTTCTTGTTGCAGTACAAAAAAACAAAATTTTGGTAAACTAATTATACCTGGAAATCCTGTTGAATTCTTACTAGTTTTAGTAATTTATGGATTCCCTTGGCTTTCTGTGTAAAAATCATGCCATTTGTCACTACAGCTTTATTCTCTTTCTTTAAATCTTCATACCCATTTGCTTATGTATTGTCTGGGACTACATATAGGACTTCATATGGGAACTTGCATATGGTAAAGGTAGAATCAGATGTCAGTGGGAAAAAAATGGATTAAATAATTTACTAGTGTTGGAAATGTTGGCTATTTAGAAAGATGAGAATGAGCATTTTTTGTTCCCAATTTTAAAGGAAGCTCATGATGTTTACTATAGAAGGCCTTTAAGAACTTTTGTCAAATGGATGCTGGGTTTTACTAATTTTTTTCTGGTATTAACTATGTAATGGGATAAAAAGTAAGTGTCAGAAGCCAGGTGCGGTGGCGCACTCCCAGTAGCTCAGGAGGCTGAGACAGGACCACCGAAGGTTCAAAGCCAGGCTCAGCAATTTAGCGAGACTGTAAGCAAACTAGTGAGACCCTGTCTCAAAATAAAAACATAAAAGGGCTGGGGATGTGGCTCAGTGGTTAAGTGCCCCTGCATCCAATACCTGGTACAAAACAAACAAACAAACAAGACAAAAGAGTAAGTGTCAGACCAAGAAGATATTTGTGATATTTTACCAATAAAGGATTAACAACATAATAGACAGGAAATCTAATAGAGAAGCAAGAAAAGGAATACGACAAACAATCCACAGGAGAAGTATTATTTGCATAAGAGATGATTCTGAGCTGGGGCTGGGGCTCAGTGGTAGAGTGCTTGCCTAGCACATGTGAGGCCCTGGGTTCGATCCCCAGCACCACATAAAACTAAATAAACAAAATAATAGTACTGCATCCATCTATAACTAAAATATATATTTATTTGTTGTAGTTGTACACAATGCCTTTATTCTTACGTGGTGGCTGAGGATCGAACCTGGGGCTGTGCACATGCTAGGCAAGCACTCTACCGCTGAGCCACAACCCCAGCCCTACAACTAAAAATATTAAAAAAAAAAAAAAAAAAAAAAAGATGATTCTGAACCTTATACCAAGAATGATTTGAGACACTACAATACTACTTTACATTATAGTGGCAAAAGTTAAAATATTACATGGTATCAAGCACTGGCAATGTTGAGGAAAACAGAGAAAATAATGGATCTGTAAACTCTCTTCTCTATGACTCAGAAATGCTACTTCTGGGTATATTCCCCAACAAAACCCTTATATTGGTCCATGCAAAGGTTTCTACAGAGATGTTTATCACATCACTGTTTGTCAAATAATAATATCTTGGAAACATCTTAAACATCCATTGATCTGGACATGGTGGTACAGGCCTGTAATCCCAGTGACTCAGATGGGAGGCTGAGGCAGGAGGATTGTCTCAAGTTAAAGGCCAGCCTCAGCAACTTTGGGAGACCCTGTCTCAAAAAAACAAAAAGGATTGGGAATGTTGCTCAGTGGTAATGTTCCCTGGGTTCAATACCCAATACTGCCCCTCCACCCCAAAAAAAGTCCCTTGATAGGGGTTAAGTAAATAAAGTAAGTTTATGTAAATAATGGATTCCCCATGGTCATTAAACAGAATAAAATAGATGACAGAAGGAACTAAAAATAATACCCAGCAGCAACAATGTGAAAAAGTTTTAACAGGGTGCCAATAAAACAAAGCACAACTTAAACCTACATTGCTAGACATATTCCTGTTAGCTTAAAGAAAGGCTGAACTGATCACAGTAATTAGTGAGTTCTCTGGATGATCACTGCCCTCAAGACTGTAATGTGTTAAATGCTGTAGCACAGGCGTGAGAGAAAAAAAAAAAAAAAAAAAAAAAAAAATCAGAATACCCACCTTAGCCACTGCTTATTAAAAATAGTTTCTTGGATAAAGTTACATTTGAGTTAAGTGTGAAGTATTAGAAACAGATTGGGGCTGGGGTTGTGGCTCAGCGGCAGAGCACTCACCTCGCACGTGCGAGGCCCGGGTTCGATCCTCAGCACCACATAAACATAAATGCACTGCATTGTGTACAACTAAAGTAAATAAATATTAGGAAAAAAAAAAAAAAGAAACAGATTGACAGTGATGGGTAAGAAGAGAGAATTTTAAGTAGGGGAAATAACATGGGTAAAGGGACAAGAAAGGCCACCAAGTATAAGGTGAGCAACAAATATGGTTGATATGCATGAAGATCAAGTTGGACTGTAGTAAGAGATGAGAGTGGAAGGGTTGACCAGTGTGTATGAATTCCACCCTGAGGAATTTCAGTTTTATCCTATGGGCAATAGGGAGCTGCTGAAAGATTTGATGTGGGGAAGCAATACATTCACATTTGTATACAAGGTGAACAAGTCACTTAAGACAATGGATATAGGATGAATTGGAAAAACAAAAGAAGGGAGGGCTGGGGTTGTGGCTCAGTGGTGGAGTGCTTCCTTAACTCGTGTGAGGCACTGGGTTTACCACATATAAACAAACAAACAAATAAATAGATAAAGGTTGAAAAAAACAAGAAGGCATTGGCTGGGGTTATGGCTCAATGGCAGAGTGCTCGCCTCGCACATGTGCGGCCCGGGTTCGATCCTCAGCACCATGTAAACATAAATGCATTGCATTGTGTACAACTAAAGTAAATTAAAAACAAACAAACAACAACAACAACAAGGCAGATCAGGATAATACATTATTGATATAACTTAGATGAAAAATGATTGGGCTGGGGTTGTGGCTCAGTGGTAGTGCTCGCCTAGCACAGCCTGGATTTGATCCTCAGCATCATGTAAAAATAAAGGCATTGTGTACAACTAAAACAAATAAATAAATATTTTTTTTTAATATTTTTATTTATGTGCTTTAGTTGTACACAATGCGTTTTATTCAATACATTTTATTTGTACATGGTGCTGAGGATCGAACCCGGGTCGCCCACGCGCTAGGCGAGCGCTCCACCGCTAAGCCACAATCCCAGCCCCCAAATAAATAAATATTTTTTAAAAAATGATTAATATTTTAATTAAGAGAAATGTGTTTTAAGAATGACTCCAAGGTTTTTGACATGGGTAGACAGATAGGTGGTTGGGTTATTGATTAACAGGAAATAAAGCAAGATGATTTGCAAACTTAAGACTTGCTGCTACTTAAAGTATGCTCCAATACCAGTAGCACTGGCATTCTTTAGCTTGTTAGAAATAAGGAAACTTATTTTAATAAGGATTGGCTCTGAACCAGTCCTATTAATTCAGCATCTGCATTTAACAAGATCCCCAGGAAGTTCATACACACAAACTTGAGAGGCATTGCTCTGAAGTCTCATACAAATATACCAGGCATTTACTAATCACTTTAAAAGTTGTCAGGAAAAATAGAGATTGTGCTTTTCTTAGGTAGCAACAAAGAATAAACCAAGAACCAGCAAGCAAAGGCTAAAAGACTCAACATAGCAAACAATTTTATCAGAACCAAAGCTGTACATTAACTGAGTAAGCTGCCTTGTGATATCTGTTACTACCAAACATTATGCAAATGTAGGATGATCACATGTTAGGAATGGTATAGGTATTAAAAAAACAAACAAACAAACCAAACAACCCTCAGGTATTTCTGCAAACAAATGAATATAAAATCACAAAGTAACTTAAAAAAATGGTACCTATACAAGGCTTGTTTCTTAGTCCCTGAGTCTTCTGAGATTTTGGAGGAACAGGGAATTGAGGAATACTTCTATTGCATACAGGTGCTGCTAAAGGCATATGAAGGACCTAGAAGAGAAGAAGCCATTAATTATATTATGTTTGAAAGGCTTCACTACACCATTTTTAGTTTGGAAAAAAAAAAAAAAAACAAAAAAAAACAAACTTACCTGTTGAGGAGAAGCAGAAAAGGTATTTCCATTCTGTCCAACCACAGACACAGGGATCATTCCCACCATTCCTTGGAGTACAGGCTGGACTGGAGAAGCAATTATGATGGCAGAACCTAAAAAAATTTCTCATATAATTTCTCAAAAATTTTGACATAAACTATCAAAGTATTCAGTATTTTGAAATAAATTCTTTAAAAAAATTTTTTTTAAATATTATTTTTTAGTTATAGGTGACACAATATTTTATTTTATATGGTGCTGAGGATTGAACCCAGTGCCTCATGCATGCTAGGTGAGTGCTCTGAGCCACAACCCCAGCCCCTGAAATAAATTCTATGAACAACTTTTCTTATTATCTATTCTCCTTAAAAAAACAAAACAAAACAAAAACAACAACAACAACAACAAAAAAAAAACCCTGATTTAAGAACAGCAAGTCTAACAAGAAAAATAATCAATTTGAATAGTAAGTTGTTAAGGCATTAAGCTAAATCAACAAGATCAAGCATAAGGCTCCATAACTAGGAGATCATATTACATCCTGACTCCTCTAGAAACAACAGTGAAACTAATTAGAAAATGAGTGGTTAATGTTCCAAGTTTGAACCATGTACCAGAAAATTATGATTACAACAATGTTTTTAGCCCAAGACTATGCTCATAACCTCAACGAATTATCTTACCGGTATTGGTCAGAAAAGTTTCAGGATAAGTCTATAACCAGACAAAACCATTGTAGGGAAGTCAGCCAGAGTCTATAGCTATCATAATTTATCTCTGCCCTGTAAATAAGCTTTTTCCTAAAACACTCACTACTCCTGTCAGGGTGATTGCACTTCTATGCATACCCACTATAGTCTCTCAAATACCTATGTATGTTTATGCTGCTTCCCTCGGATATAAAATATTTTCTTCCTTTAGTTCCAAATTCTACACATCATTTCTCTAAGCTTTAGCTCAAGCTCCGTATTCTTTTTTTTTTATATATGATTTTTTTCCCTAATATTTATTTATTTGTTTTAGTTATACACAATGCCTTCATTCTTACGTGGTGCTGAGGATTGAACTCAGGTCGCACATGTTCTAGGCGAGTGTTCTACTGCTGAGCCAAAACCCCAGCCCAAGCTTGATATTCTTTACCAATTCTGATCTCTCCTTTATCTCCTCTAGAATAGCACTGAACAGACCCATCAAATTTACTTAATTGCCAATATTTAAATTTATCCATAGAATGCTTATAATATAAAAAGGGGGACCTGTATATAAATATAATGCTCTAATTAAAAAGAAAATAAAATAAGGGCTGGGGTTGTGGCTCAGTGGTAGAGCCCTTGCCCAGCATGTGTGAGGCACCGGGTTCGATTCTCAGCATCACATATAAACAAATGAATAAATAAAGGTCCATCAATGTCTAAATAAAATATTAAAAAAAAAATAAAATGAAATAAAATAAAATAGGGGGAGGTAAGTTGGAGAACTGGAACATATGGAAAAGTAGACCAACATGCCAAGCTCTCTATCTTCGAGGAATGTAAATCAAGAACAACCAATGACAGGCACGTGAATCATATATAAAACAGCACGTAACAAATGCCAAGAAATCCCTCTGAACAAAGGAGTCTAAAGATGAGAATCAGTTCTACATGGTGGAAGACAGTGAGGAATTCAAGTTTTATCTAGGGAGAAATTCAACTTGTTTTTTGAAAAATTCTCCAAATAATGATAAATTCCTTGAAAACGACTACAATAGCTATTAAAAAAATCCTATAAAATTAAGTTTTAGGAGGTATATTGGTATTGTAGTTACATCTGTCTTTCTTTTCTCATTCTCATAGTTTATTAGAACATGGACTGAACAATAATTGTAGAAAGAAAAAAAACATTAAACCAATTAAGTTCATGGCTTACCAGTAGATTTAAAAAAGGCTTAATTGAATTAATTTGCTAGCACAAAAAGGAGGCATAATCACAATTTACAGAGCATTTCTCAAATAATCCATTCATAATTTATTATCTCCTCATCATTGACTTCACACAAAGAGAAATTAGATTCCAAGATAGAGAAATGAACTGTTTTTAAAATTACCTTGTGAAAAGTTTGGTGACACAGCTTGGTTGACAGCAAATACATTGTTTGACCTTGGTGGTGTCTGTAACTGAGGTGGTGGAGGTTGGGCAGTCATAGGTGTAGAATTTCCAGGCAATACCATTACATTAGACTGACTAACAGTTGTTCCCAAGGCTGTTGTTGGATCAGTCACACATGTAGCTATCAGAATGTTATTTGAGTTGCCAAAAGTTGTGCTTGTGGCTGGCATCAACTGTATATATCCTCCATCCTTGGAAACACACTGTGTAACATTGGCTGAAAAGGCAATACCATCTTCATTCTGAGTGTTGTTTACTGTAGAGTCCTCAGGTTTGACTGCTGAAAGGTTTTGTTCTGTTGAGGCTGAATCCCCGGCTTCAGCAGATACCACAGCACCTGTAGTTTCTTCTGAAGATAGACATTTAACTAATTCTGCATTTTTGGCAGGGGATTTAGCAGGAGAAGACAAAATTATAGTTGGCAAGTTTTCGCCACTGATACTAGATACAGCACTGTTAAGTTCAGTATCCGAGGAAACAAATGGATCATCACTTATGATAATTTTGAGAGAGACAATATTTGATGCATCCATCTCTGTTGAATTGTCACTAGAAGGTTTATCATTAGTATCTTTGGATTCAGGGTGAGACTCTCCCACTGAAGAACATCCAGATTCTAAAGGAAGAGACTGACTATTTTTTATAGAATTACCTTCTGGGGGCATCAGTGCAACTTCCCCACAGTTATCATTTCCACCCAAAGAGAGAAAAATAGCATCTCCATTTTCTTTCTCAGAAGATGAAGGCTGTTGTGAATCCAAAATAACTTTCTCAGACTTGTGTGGCTTAGTTTCACCTTCTAGATGATTTAATTCAATAGTTGCTGAATCATTAGATGGTTGTTTAACTGAAGAGATCGAATCTTCAAGACAAATTTCTACTTGTTGTCCAGATACATTTAAACCTGAACTTTCAACAGACACAGGTAATATTTTACTTTGAAGTGAAGTATTATCTTGGCAATCTGATAGTTGTGAAACCACTGTTAAATTACTAATTTCAATTTTACTTTTGTGAATTTCACTAGAATCTGGTGACTTGGAACCATGGAAATTAGTTTTAACTTTTACTGTATTGTTAGAACCTTCACAAAATTGACTTTTTTTAGATTGCTTTCCAGTTAATGGAGTATTTTGGGACAAAAGTTGAGAACTTTTCCCAGAGAGAATTAAGTTTTCACTATTAGTTTCACTACTAAGTGAAACAAATGAAGTTATGGGTATATTGGGTTGTTCAGACTGTAATTGAGATTCATTTGTAACATTTGGAGACAAAGAATTCTTTTCAACCTCTATAACCATTTCAGTTTCATTGGACATCTGACTTGTATATAATTCAGCACAATGTTGATTACATTCAGCATCGGAATTTCCTCTTTGGTTAAAGTCATTCAAATTAGGCACAGACTCAAAGGTAATGTCAAGGTTACATTTCTGTTCAGTAGGTACAGCAGTTTTAAAGGTTTTTTTCTGGATGGTAGAACCTATTTGGGAAAAATTTTCCTGGGATTCCTGTCTAAGCACATCATGGTTGCTGCCATTCTTCAAAGCATTTAATGCATCTTCATTTTGATAGGATGTACAAAATGGGGGCTGACCAGGTTGACCATCTGTAAAACACCAGGATGTTGGACAGATATGCTGAGTACATTTAGCTTCTGTAGTAGTCAACTGTACTGTACAACCTATTTTGCCAAGGAAATACTAATTTGTGGCATACTAGTATGTGGAAGTCTCATACTTTATATTTACATATTCTTCCATTTTCTGAGTATCAAAAAATGTACAACTACTTTTCTAATTACTAACAAGTGTCAAACCATTTTCTGTGCTTGGAAAACAGGTAACAATGAAGGAAAAAGTATAGAGGTTTAAGAACATCTAATATTTACTAGTAGCTAAAACAAAAACAACTGCCTCCAAACATCATTAGTGGTGGTGGTGGTGGTGTTTCATCACATGATTTTTTTGACTTTCACCATTTCTACTGACCTTATTTATCTGATATACTTTTAAAGGATAAAGGGAGTCAAGAACACCCTGCATGACCAATATTTTATTTAACATTCACATACTGACTGAAGACCACCCAAATGCATGGTATTAGAATACAATACAGAACATAAAGTCATAATAAAGCATGGAAAAAACTGTAACAGTGTAGGAAGAAAAGATAATCTTTCTGCCAGTGGAACAAGAAGTAATGTTATAAAGGAGGTACTGTATGAAATGATCTTGAAAAATACAGGAAGTATGATAAGATGGAGGAAGAGCAAATGGGTGTTTCAGAAAACAACACAGCATTGATATACTGAGACTTATAGAGTTCACAGTTTAGGACAGAAAATATTAACTTCAACAAATATGAACATACAGGGAAAACTCAGAAAAACCTATGCCAACTATCACAATTGGTGACACAATTAAAATAACTTTGTTACTGCCATAAATTCAGAGGAAGTAGTTTCTTAATGAAATGGAGGACTTTCTGAGAAAATAAGATTTCAAGTTTTGTTCTGTAAAGAATGGAGTTTATGTAATGTACAATCTTCTAGTCATAATATACAGTGAGACACACCCCATTAGAGCTCAGCCTAAGAAGAAATGGGGAGGGTGGCACTTTGGTGTTGGCAGAGGATTCAAAGGAGGAATGTAGTCTGAAATATTGCAGAACTAGTTTTTGGAAGACAAGATGTGAAAACTGAAAGCCATTAGGATTTTAGGAAATAGGAAGGGGCAACAACATTTAAAAAGCAGGTGAGCAGAAAAGATTTTTTTTTTTTTTTTTAGAAAAGATTATTTAGCATAGTTTGCTGAAAAACAGAACAGAGGCAGCATTGAAAAGGCGTAAAGTAACAGTCATTTCAGGAATAGTGATGTGGAGAGCAATGATTGAGACGGTGTACAAAAAGGGCTTTTTTGTGATGCTGGCAGTGTTCTACATTTTTTACTTAGGAGATGGTTACATGAAGATTCGATTGATTGCATTTGATAATTGAATAAGTCATTCCTTTTTGTTGGGTAGTTCTGAACATGCATTACATTTTATAATAAGACTAAAGTTAAAAAAAATTTTGGTATATATTTTGAAAAAAATCTAAGATGGACTTATTTTCAGTCTTTCTTCATTCAGTAAGTGGGTACTGTGGGTTGTGTTGTGTGACATTCATAATCCATGAGAATATAGTAGGGCTATAATCTAAAACATCATAGATTTTCAAATTCAAAACTATCACCATACTATATAACTTCCCCTACACAAACGAGATAGATGCTGAGCCATCAGCTAACTCACTTATTAGGCTGAAGAACTTCTATCATATGTAAACTTTGCAGATTAGGGATTAGAATTTGTGGCTGACTGAAATTATTTGTTGTAGACTTTTGTTCAACTAGTCAACACTACTAATACTAAATTATGTATGCCAAAAATCTACCACATTATACAGGAATGAGTACTAAAAATTCACCTTTTAATCAAAGTACTAAGGATTTGGGAGTAATTTTTCTTAATGGAGAGAAAACTAATAATACAAAAATGACTTATGTGGTCATTTGAACAACTTCCAACATAAACAATATTTTGTGCCTTTGAATTTTGAGACTAATATTAACATTCTGATTTTAATCAATTAGTTCTTACCAGATTCTGTTTCAAATGAACTTTTAACTGCTAGAGTAGTTTCTTCTGTTAAGACTATATTGGAATTGGTTTCTATATGCTGACTTGTAATACTTTGTGATATACTTTTATTAGCCTTTATTTTACCTGTTAAAAAAGGACAAGGAAATAATTAATGACAAAAATAAAAGAAACATGAATTAGTACCATTTGAATGTAGTCATGTTTAACTCTGGCTTTAATTATAGTTGTTTGGGATGTTTTTAACATTTTGCTTTGTAATACATAAAACGTAATATGTAAAAATATAAAGATTTTCCCATTAGAGTTTTTCTTTTTTTTTTTTTTTTTTTTTTGACAAAGGATTTTACTATTTTGCTTAGGCTGGTCTCAAGGAATCCTCTTGCTTCAGCCTGACATTTGCCAGAAGTAGAGGCAAACACCTATAGGAGTATAGGCAGGGCACCTGGCTAGGACTGATAAGTTCTTAAACTTTAGATCAAGATCATCTGGGAGGCCCCCAAATTTGCATATTTAACACGTTCTCAGATAATGTTGTTACTACTAGTTTGGGGGACTTCACTTTGAGAATTACTGCTCTAAATCATAGAATTCAGAGTAATGGCTGGCATTTTGTATTCCTTTTGTATTTTTCAATTGTATTTATCTGTATTGTAAGTAGCCCTCAACACTTTCCCTCTTGACTAGCAAAAATGCCCACAAAACCAAAAAATAAATAAATAATGTTGTCCAGGTTTCTAGCCGAAGTTTTTTTAAGTATAAACAAAAGACAATAGAAACCCCTTTACATATCCATACAATGCTTTCTTTAATGAAATAGTAACTTTTTCAAATACTCTGTATAATGTTTCTTTACTAGAGTTACCAAAGAAACCAGAGAAATTTTTTATCCTTCTGTCTTGAAAACAATTTTCTACTTACCATAGTCAAAGAGATCAAAGAGTGCCTGAAATGCTGGGTCTGATTCTGTCTGTTCCAATATATCCTGTATAGCTTCTTCAGACATATGGATTTCACTCTGCAAAAAAGAATGAAGGCATGATCTTAATAAATATGATTTAATACCAGAAAGATACGTAGCAGACATCTGATATTCTTGCTGTTTTATGCAGAAGCGTTTCCTTTCAAGAAAATCTGATTGTAATAATATGCTCATTTAAAACAAAACAAGACTAAAAAATAGATGGTCAGTGTTCTTTAATTCTGTTTCCTAGTTAATCACTTTGGAGAATACATTCCTGAACATCAACATAAAATGAATATAATTATGTGTATAGAAAAATAAAAGCATTATAGTAATGTTTTGTAATTTGTTTCCTGCACATCAATTTACTACAAACTTTATAGTTTCTTCATAACAAATCTATCTCACTCCTTTTATTTGTCTACTTTGGTCTCTTCATATTAAATGTTTCCTTCAAATGTTGAACAATCTTTGCCTATCTACTCACATTTAAAAGTAGCATACCAAAAGTGACCTGTAATCTCTGTGCCAAAGGGGTGAGGCTGTGGTATGAGCTTCTCAACTATAATCTAAGCTGTTAATTAATTTTACAGAAACACCTGTATTTTTAGTTGAGTAAGTTTATTTTTTGTACTGGGGATTGAATCCAGTGGTGCCTAACCACTGAGCAACATCCCTAACCCTTTTTATTTTGAGACAGGGTCTCACTAAGTTGCTGAGAGCCTTGCAAAATTGCTGAGGCTGGCTTTGAACTTGAAATCCTCCTGCTTCAGCCTCCCTAGTCACTGGGATTACAGACATGCACCACCATGCCCAGCTAGTAAGTCAAATTATTTTGATGGAGAATTTATGACTGGCAGTAGTATTTCTGGAAGAGAGGAAGGAATGGAGATAAGGTAAGGAGTTTACTTCCTAAATTTTGCACCTTGTCCTCCTGTTTGTAGTTTCACATTTATATTTACTTTCAGAGGTGCTGCTGCTACTTCTTGAGTCTCCTGGGATTTCTAGGCTATAAATATGCTTTTTTTTCTGAGTTTTGTCTTTATTGAGAACCCTGGGTCTATTAAGTCAGTTACTACTTGTCCATTTTAGCTTTTAACAACTGTTTTTCTGTTTTGTCTTTTGTCCTTGTGCTAAAAAACAAAAAACAAAACAAAACAAACAAACAAAAAACCAAAAAACCCTCTACTAGTTTAAACATACATAATTTAAATCTAAATTTTAAACTTTCCACAAATATGCAATATTATGAATGACTCCAAACAGAGGATTGTGTTTTTTTTTTCTTTGTGTTTTTGGTACTGGGCTTCGAACCCAAGTGCACTTTACTGTTTTTTTTTTTTTTTTTAATTTTGAGACAGAGTCTTAAGTGGTCCAGGCTGGATTTGAACTTGTAATCCTCCTGCCTCAGCTCTCCCAGCAGCAGTAATTATAGGTATGCACCAATGAGGCTGGATGTGTCTTCACTTTATTATCCCTCATAGTATGTAACAGCCATGATTTTATGGTTAAGTACCTGATGTACTGGTAGAGAAAACATTAAAGAGTTGGAGACTATAAAAATTTAAAACAAGAGCTGGGGTTGTAGCTCAGTGGCAGAGGGCACTGGGTTTGATCCTCAGCACCACATAATATAATAAATGAAATAAAGGTATGTGTCCATTTACAACTAAAGATATTATATATATAAATTTAAAGTGCGCACTCTGGTAGCACATATACTAAAATTGGAATGATACAGAGAAAATTAGCATGGCCCCTGAGCAAGGATGAAATGCAAATTCATGAAGTGTTCCACATTAAAAAAATAAATATAATAAAAATTTAAAAAGAGGATGTATGTTAATAGAAGAGGATTTTAAAGAAGTAGTGGTAGAACCAACATGGAGTGGTGGTGGTGGTGGCAGATCAATGATTTTACCCAGAATTCACTGACAGGAAAAGACCTGTTATAATGAACTCACATAGGAATGTCAATAAAAATATTTACATTGTCCAAGATTACAAGTAAAAGCATGTGTCTCAATTGCCTCCTCAAAGAGCATATTTCCACATGAACAAGTCTTACAATGTTTACTATAAAATTCTTCCTTTACCAACTCTCTTTTTAATTCACCATCACTGAATAGCAATAGTGACTGCAGACCCTCTATTTTTTCTATTAGCAGTAAGCTTTACACAGACAACTATTCATCTTTTTTAAGTGTTATAATTACTTGTATCCATTATTTATCTTTAACATACTACCCTCACTGTTTTAAATTACAGTAGACATCAGTATAGAAGAAATATAACATAGTTTAGTAAATGTAATAAACATGTATTAAACACAAAGATAACTAGTAAATTTTTAAGTATTAGATTAAGTATGTGTTCAAAACAGTGTTTTACTGGTATCTAGTAAAGTTGGTTAGCTACTAGATGAGTTAGAAATATCTTATTACTTTTACTACTTAAGTAATAAAATAAAAACTGACTCTGAAAAGTCACTATCCAAATGTGTTCAGAAACATTTTATTTGGGTCATAAAGCTGCTTTATCTTAATTTTTTTTTTAATTTTTTTTAAAATTTATTTATTTTACTTTTAGTTGTACACAATGCAATGCATTTATGTTTACGTGGTGCTGAGGATCGAACCCGGGCCGCACACGTGCGAGGCGAGCGCTCTGCCGCTGAGCCACAATCCCAGCCCCTGCTTTATCTTAATTTTAAAAGAGATTTTTTATATGTAATCTTTTGGCAATGATTTTGAACTGAAACTAAACACTATAAATTTTAAGTATGAATGTATGTACTACACAAACACACAAAGAGCACACATGCTCTATGTATCTACTCATACCGGAAGTCCCAGGAGTTCATCAATTGAAGTCTCTGGCTCAGTAGGATTGCTATCTGTTTGTTTAGGTACTTGAGCAATATTATCACTGTAAAACAGAAAATATTGAGCATATGTTATGGAATGCCCCAAAAAGGCTCATGTGTAGAAGGCTTGGTCCCTAATGTAGTTCAGAGGTGGGGAAACTGTGGAAGTGATTGGATCATGAAGGCTCTGACCTCATCAATGGATTACTTCATTCAGGGAGTCACAGCTGAATGGACTAGTGGGACGGGTTGGAAACCTCAGGAGGTAGAACCTAATTGGAGAGAAAAGTCCTTGGGGGATGTGTTCTTGGAGACTATTCTGATCCAGTCCCTTTCTCTCTGCTTAATGGCCATGAAGAGGTGAGCAACTCTGCTATGCCACACCCTTCCACCAGAAAGTACTGTTCCACTATGGGACCAGAAACAATGGAGCCAGCTGAACATGGACTTAAACCTCTAATAAAACAGAGCCAAATAAATCTTTATTTGTTTTTCTCAGGTATTCTGCCACAGTTATAAAAATCCGACTAGCATAGCAGTTATGCAATTAGGCAAAAACAATTAGAAATTTTAACTGGTAAAACTTACTTGGTCAAAAACTTATTAATGTTTTCTGCTAGCTTTTCTTGAAGAGATTTGTTGCTTAATATTTTTTCTCGTGCATTTTCAATAACCATTTGCTGGGGGGAAAAAGTCTGCATTAATACAGGATAGTAAAGAGTACTATCTTACTTATTTTAAAAAACTAATCATTGGATGTAGGCATGCTGGTGTATGCTTATAGTTCTAGCTACTAAGGGGGCTGAGGCAGGAAGAGCAATTGAGCTCGGGAGTTTGAAATAGCCTGGGCAACATAGCAAGACTCTCTCAAACAAAACAAAGAACAAAATACTAATCAATGGAAGCTCGGTGGTTTTAATACACCCAAATGGAAACTCAGGATTTGTGGTGGATCCCTTAATATTAACATGCTACAATTTGTAAGTGTAAGTATTTTTACAGATCTCTCACCATCTTTCTTCATTGCTTACGGAATAAATAGTTTCACAGTCTTTATCATATGAGGAATAACTTAATCGCAGGAAATGCAGTATTATATTGCATGAACCAATAATAAAGAATTTACATTTTCTTAAATATACCAACATTTCTTATTTGGAGCATTTGCCCATGCTATCTATTCTGAACTTACTGCCTCCTATCCTAAGGCAATTACACTGCAGTCTTACAGTGCACTCTTACAGAAATATTGGATTTTATACACATGGATACTATATGTATGTTCATACACAGGCATATATACTCATATACATATTTGCATATATGTCTATACACATTTGTATACACATCAGAATTTTTAAACTCAGGAATAATTCAAAATGTGAAGTCTGGGAAGATCACTTACTTTTTCGACTGCAAATGCATTTGGATCCTGGAAATTCCGTATCGTTGAATGAGGCCCTGACAAAGTGACACTTTTCCTCTGAGATTCACTGCAACACATTTTAAAAGCTTGCCTTTTAACTACTATGTCTAACAGATTCAATGATAACTATATGTATGGACATAAATCTTAAGATCATCATGGTAGAACATATTTTCTCTCTTTATATAGGAACAAAAATCAGCAGACTATTAAGGGCATTATCACACTTGAACTCAGAAGAACAGAAGTTTGAGGCCTTGCTTCACCACTTGCTATCTATGTAATCTTAATCATGTAAGCTCTTATCCTCTCATCCACTTTATACTGGAGTTAAGACCAACTACATTATTGGATTTACAGAAAAATGGAATAAAGTAAATTATGTGTGTAGACTTCATTAAAAAAAAAAAAGCCAAGTTTATCCAAATTGTAATGGGTCACACACCATGTATGTATAATATGTCAAAATACACTGTATTGTTTTATATATATATACATATATATATGTACATATATATATAAAAAGAATAAAAAAATAAACAACAACAAAAAAGTGGACACTGTTTCTCACAAGATGCTGAGCACAGATCCATTCCCATTTCAGATCTCACACTGCAAACGAAAAGAATTTGTGTCCCAGGAGGTGCAGGGTGCCAGATCTTCAGATATGTCAGTATCCCAAACTCTAGAGTATAAATGCATTAAAGGAAATCTTATTTGCACTTTTGCCTTGAGCCTAACAGCAGGGTTGTGCTGTCTTGTTACATTATTTGGTATGGGATACCATGCCACATATTATTATTTAGTACCATACCAAATAAAAGGCATAGGTGTCTACATATATTTCTAAATAATTCAATGCCATATTTTGAGAAATATAACTTTGAATGTAAACTAGAGAAATTAAATCGCTACCTATAAGAGGGGAAAAAAAAGCCAAGTTTTCTGTATGTTAGAAATAGTTATTATTTTATGTGGTTAAGTAAGAAAGCTTGTAGTAAAAGAGCCTAGCAATAAAGGAAGCTTGTGATAAAGTCAACCTTGAATTAGAGATAATGAACAGTAAAAATACCCATTGACGGGCAGGTGAGAATCAGAGGGAAAAAAAAAGTCTTATCTCTCTTTTCTAAAATATTCTTCAAAGAGACACAGGCTAGGCAATGAAGAATTTTTCTCAAAACCTGTACCTGAAAAAATTCCATTAGCTGATTCAAAGTTCTGTGCTTGTAGAAAACATACTGGAATTGTTTATATTCATCTAAAAAGCACTTGTTTCAAGAAAATCTGAGATAACATCAATTATAAGATATACCATTATTTAACATACTACTACCAAAAAAATCTCCAATGAAACAATAATATGCCATTGATTAAAGGATGCAACTTAAGTTCAATAAATTTAGAATGTGAGTAAAGGTAACATGTTTTAGAATGAATACAGTAGTATCTAGTCCCAAGAACTTAACAGTCTTGATACTTTATGCACAATGGAAATATCATGCTGTAATTCTTTGTTTCAACATACCCTTCATAAAAGGCATTTACCTTTTACGCCTACCAGGAGACATTAAACTGGCATGAGTTTTCCTTTCCTGAGGACCAGGAATGATATTTAAAGCCTCTCCAGCTGTATTTAAAAAACAAAACAAAACAAACAACAAACCCAATAAGTTAAGGAGACTAAACTTTTCTAAGACTGTAATGGGATAAGAAACATTAAATACTGATTTTTATTTTACATTAAATTCTGTAAACCTAGTCCTTATGCCTTAAGGTTCTACAGTAAAACCAAAATACAATATAGTCTCAACAACAACAAATAATACTGCAGAATGAAAAAATGTTAAGAAGTATAAAACAAAGTGTTCTGAGTATAGAAAAGGATTTGGAGAAAAGATAGAAATGAGGAAGATCTTAACTGATGGTAAAATAAATACTTTACTTGCACAGAGGACTACTGGACTGGGAACTGAGAACTGACCTTAAAATTCTAATTCCAACTACATTATAAACTTACTTCTTCCTTCCTGCTATCATGTGCTTTCACTATATAACAAGCAAGATGTACCACATGATTTCTAAGTTTATTTCTAGCTCTTAAGATTCAGCCAAGAGGGGTTAGGGTTGTGGCTCAGTGGTGGAATGCTCATCTGGCACGTGTGAGGCACTGGGTTAGATCCTCAGCACCACATAAAAGTAAATAAATAAAATAAAGGTATTGTGTCCAGCAATAACTTAAAAAAAAAAAAGATTCAGCCAAGAACACAAAGGGTTTTTGACACAGATAAAGAGGGGAGCTAGAAAGACATTTTTTTATTCTAGGAGGGCAGATTGCCATACATAAAGGTTAGGGGTTGGTTAAAATACAATATTTATTCTGTTTAAAATAAAATACAACAGAGTCTTTTCTACTAATGCCTAAAGTTAGCATTAGAAGAGAAGTGAAGGTTGGCTTCAGTTAAATTAAAATTAGGAAGAACCCGGGACTAAAATGATTCCTACATTAAAAAAATTTTTTTCTTAGTTGTTATGGACATTTATTTATTTATATGTGGTGTTGAGAATCGAACCCAGTACCTCACACATGCTAAGCAAGCACTCTATCACTGAGCCACAACACCAACCCCTAGATTTTATATGCTTATTTTGTAGCAAAGTGATGTAAAGTCTATTCCACTTCTAGTCTCTCATCTTTTTATTTGGCCATAATTCTGTACTATGAGTGTAGAGACATTAGTAGACCATCTCATTGATTAAAAACATTTAATTAACAAAATTAAGAGAACAAAATTTAAACTTACTAGTTACAGTATCTTGTGACTGTGAATGGTTGACTACTACAAAATTTGACCTCATTGGAGTTGAAATTTGGCTAGCTGGTCTAATAGCTTGTGTAGCTGTCAAGGGAGAAGTGGTAAATTGTCCTGAAACATAAGGTAAAGTCAGTAACTCTGAACTGACAGGAGCTGTTTGAGAGGCAAGCCTTCTCTGTCGTTTGATTTCTGCAATTCCATTTCTTGTTCGGGCTGAAACACATGAGCATTAAAAAAATTAATGTAATTCTAGAATTACAAGTCAAAATGATGCATGACTTATATATACTACATAACATGTATACGTACAGATTCAAAGATGGCGCTTAAACATATCAAGTACATTTATGTGATAATGTCTTAAGAAACAAATGAAAATAAACACATTAAAACTTTATAAATCCAAGAGTACATTTGTTCTGCAAAAACTCATAACATCCCCACATATTAATCAATTCAAAATTATAGAATGAGAATCAAAAGATGCTACTACATGAGAGCCAATGGAAAAATGTAGGAAGAATTGTGTGTACACACACACACATTGATAAAGTACCTCCTAATATGATAATCCTTCTTAGAAAAAAGGTAGTTTAAACAAAACATATACTTAGCACATATATACTATTAATTAAAAACATTCATTAGATAGATGGTGTTTGAAGTAATGCTGAACATTGTTTAAAGTTTTATACTAACCTCTCTGATTGGCAGCAAACCCTGGGGAACTTTGCATGCTCCTAACAAATAAAACAAAGTAGTTATTCATTAAAAATTTTTGTTGGTCAGATATACTCTGGTTTAATTATGGTCGAACCTGAAGTTAATTATAATTTCAAAAGTGATAGATCTCGCTCAAGACAAAAAAGACAAGTTTTTAAAAAATATTTTTAGTTATAGATGAACACAATATCTTTATTTTATTTGTTTATTTTTTAATGTAGTACATGTGCCTCACATGTACTGAGCAATCATTCTAACACTGGGCCATAACCCCAGCCTAGACTAACAAGTTTTTTGAGTAAGCAACTCTGATTTGCTTTGGGAGAAAGACAGTGACATAAACATACTCACACAACATATTATTCAATTCAACATGCATCAGAATGCTTTGATATTAAGAGTACAGTTTGATATAATTTTAGGAAATCTATATACAAAGTAAGCTATATACAAAGTATATTACTTTTTAAATTATAGTTCACAATTACAGGGATGCTTTCCCAAGAAGAAATTCTGATTTCACACACATTAATACTTCAAAATCCCAAAATTCATGTCAAAGGATATCTTGCTTTTAACAAAATTATGACTAAGAAATTATTTTATCCAATCCTTTTACTATGAATTGTAGTTACACACCCATTATTTGGTAAGTAGTCACAATTACTATAGAATTGTGTCAAAAAAACTCCATCAACAAGAGCCATAAAACTTTAGATACTCAATTGTAGATGTCTTTGAAGATTATTTGTAGAAAGATGAGTCAGGAAAAGGAAATAGATAAGATTACCAAATAAAATATGGTCCAGAGTTAGGATGAAAGCATTTGGAGGTATATTTAAAGTTCAAGCTAATAAAGAAAATGAGGCCTCTGCTGAAATAGATGGAGTATTTACTTTTTTTTTTTTTAAATATTTATTTATTTACTTTAGTTGTACACAATGCAATACATTTATGTTTACGTGGTGCTGAGGATCGAAACCGGCCACGCACGTGCGAGGCGAGCGCTCTGCCGCTGAGCCACAACCCCAGCCCTGGAGTATTTACTTTTAACTCTACAAAAGAGGGTAACAGTCTATAACTTTTCACAACCAACTGTCAAAATAAGAGATATTACAAAATTGATACTCATAGAGCTGGTATCTTTCCAAGGACATTGAAACTAGCATTTCGAGGCTGTGTACACTATACAAAATATACTACATATAAGAACCACGAGAAAATTCTAAAGGCAAAAGATTCCAGAAGTAGCATTATTCATCAGGCTTGTTTCTTTATAAGGGAAGAACCAAACTGAACATTTAATATATTAATTCTCTGAATATGTTGTGAAGAGGGAGTTTTCTTAGGGAATTGACAATGGACTGGAATTAGGAGACTCATATTCTAGCCCAAGATCTATCTCTAAATTGCTACAGAAACGTGAGATTGTCCTCAAACTTCTAAGTAGCTCAATTTCCTCATTTGTAAACATTTTATTAAAAGTCTGGCAGGGCGCAGTGGCGCACGCCTGTAATCCCAGCACTTGGGAGGCCGAGACAGGAGGATCACGAGTTCAAAGCCAGCCTCAGCAATGGCGAGGCACTTAGCAATTCAGTGAGACCCTGTCTCTAAATAAAATACAAAAAAGTGCTGGGGATGTGGCCCAGTGGTCGAGTGCCCCTGAAATCCCCGGTACCAAAAAAGAAAAAAAAAAAAGTCTGCAATTTAGTTCAAATTATTCCAACTAAAGACTAAGAAATATCAATAATCTCTAAATAATATCAAAATTAGGTAAATGTTACGTAAGTGTATTATATAGGTCTTAAAGAATTTTAAAACTCAAAATACGTTTGTATTACAAACATATCATTATGCACACTTTAATAAGCTTAGTACCTGATCTGGGAAAGTGTGTGGTCTAATTTCTTCCACAGAGATGACATTATTGCTGGGACATCATTCGATGTTTCTAAAACACAAGGGAAATAAACCAAGTTGGATAAAATTCATCATTCAATTTAAACAAAGAAAAACAACAACAACAACAAAAAAAAACCCTTTCTCTCAATGACATGATGTTGGGTACTGAGAAAATAAGCCTGTTTGTAAAATGGCCTGAAAAAAGGTATGAGGCTGCTTTGTTTTTTTAAAGGTTTTGAATATCAGCGGGGCGCGGTGGCGCACGCCTGTAATCCCAGCACTTTGGGAGGCTGAGGCAGGAGGATCGCGAGTTCAAAGCCAGCCTCAGCAATGGCGAGGCACTTAGTAACTCAGTGAGACCCTGTCTCTAATAAAATACAAAAAAAGGGCTGGGGATGTGGCCCAGTGGTCGAGTGCCCCTGAGTTCAATCCCCAGTACCAAAAAAAAAAAAAAAAAAAAAAAAAGTTTTTGAATATCAAACACAATATGAGTGGAAGTAGAAATTTGCATAAACTCAGACACATCCTTTGGCTAATTATTTTGTATCATTTTGAATTAAAAGATGACAAACTATTTTTGATCTTCCCTCTGATTTCATCTGACATTTAAAGGTGAATTAAAATAATTTGATTCATAACAAATAATTATTATAAAGGTTATGCTCATTCTTTGTAAACGTGGAAATATAATTCTCTATTTCCTTATGCTTAAAAACAGGCCTCAAAAATACATTTTAGGGGGCTGGGGTTGTGGCTCAGAGGTACAGCATTCGCCTAGCATGTGTGCTGCCCGGGTTCAATCCTTAGCACCACGTAAACATAAATGCATTGCATTGTGTACAACTAAAGCAAATAAAAAAATATTTAAACAAATACATTTTAGGGTTAAAGACTAAATGAGATAAACCATGAAAGCATCTAGTGTAATATTTACAGATAGTATTTAATAAATTTCTTTCATGTTATCACTTTATGCTAATTAATTCCTTAAAAATTATTTGTTAATGTTGTAAGTTACAATCAGAACTTTCCTCTAACTCATCATTAATTTAGGCAAGTATTAGTTTTATGACTTTTCGTAAGTGTGAGTTACATTTGTTAATATTCAAAATTTTGAAATTTATGAAGTACTCCATATAAACAAATGAATTAGATGCTCACCAGTAAATTTTTCTCATCACAACTGAGATAAGTTTTCTAGGTGTTTATGGAAATTAATTATATTAATAAATTCTGTATACATCAACATAAAAATCCCTGAAGCTGAATTCTTACCTTTTGCTTTCATAGCTACATATTCATTCAAAATTGTTGTCAAGTTCTTTCCAAATAAGGACTGAAAAAAAAGAATCAAACATTACCAAAATCATTACTACCAATTAATTTCTCATTCTGAAACATTTCATCATTCAAAAGTTAATAAAAGATCCATATTGCAAAAGAGCTGAAGATGAAAGGCTAAAGAAGAACATCAATCAAAAAATGAAAAAAGCTACTCAAGTAATGGGTTGGGTAAATCTTCTGAAAGTAAAGAATCTTTCTTATTTCAATAGGACATGTGACTACGTGTTTCCTTAGCCAAGACAGTCCTATGGCAAAAAGCAGGTTTTAGGTGGGAGGAGAGATTTCAGTCAAACTGCTTAAAAATGGTCAGGTGTGGTGATGCATGCCTGTAATACCAGAAGATTAGGGAGTCTGAGGCAGGACGATGCCAAGTTCAAGAGCAGCCCCCAAAACTTAGCAAAACCCTGTCTCAACATTAAAAACAAGATGGTGGGGGGGGGGGGATTCGGAATATAGCTCAGTGAATCCAGAGTGGCCTGGGTTCATTTCCCATTGCCACAAAACAAAACAAAAAGGATCTAATCCTAATCTGCTCTGGCTATACTATCCTAAAAGCCATGTGAACCTACTATAGAACAAAATAAAAAAATTGATTGTGTAAGAGATAACTTTCCCTAAGGATCAGTACATTCTTGTCCTCATTTTTATCATCAGCCCACTTATTTATCCCTGACCCCCAACCCCCACTGGTTCCCACTATGACCACAGCAGGCTTCTATAACTTTGAGATTACAGGGAAAGAACAAGGATTTTTGAGCTCACAGTTTTAGTTTCAAATTCAACACTTATATATGTGGGACAAATCACTTAAATTTCTAAGGCTTACTTTCACTTGTATAAAGTGGATACATTCTTAATTCATAGAATATTTGTTGTGAAGATTAAGGATAATTTCTTTCACACAGTAGGCAATTAGTTCCCTTTCTTCTCCTGAACTTTCAGCAAGAGATTTCTAATCTGTTGTTCTGCCGTGACTAAACCCTGTGTCAATAGGGGATTTGCTATTGTGGGTATGTATGAATATGTAACAAAAAATTCCATCATTATGTATAACTGTAATGCAATAATAAAATATGTGGGGGAAAATAGGGAGCATGTCTAATACTATCTTGGTAATTATACCTTGTTTCTAATAATTAATTGGTAATAATTATTATATAATAATTAATTGCCAAATGATTGACCAAAGAATTGCTTCCTTTCTGCATACAAATCCTTAATCTCCACTGCTGTATAATTTTAGGCCTGGGCATGAAATTCCCATCACCTAACAGATGATAGCAATGCCTTCCCTTGGGCCTCACCAGGTAGAAGGATGGATGAATAGTCATATTCTTAGAATATTCCTCTCCTTTACCCCCCCCCACTTCGCTTTTTTCCTTTCTTTTCACTATTTTGACTCTGCCAAATAAGTAGTTAATAACAAAAAGTAAAACAGAAACCACAGCAAAGGATCTAGTACTGCTTGTGAGAAACTTTGTGCATGTAATTTAATCTTTCTGAACTTCAGCTTCCCTATCTTAAAAACAATGGACATGAAGTAGCCGTGCCAGCCTGTAATCCCAGCACTTGGGAGGCTGAGGCAGGAGGATCGCGAGTTCAAAGCCAGCCTCAGCCGTGGTGAGGCACTTAGCAACTCAGTGAGACCCTGTCTCTAATAAAATACAAAAAAAGGGCTGGGGATGTGGCCCAGTGGTCGAGTGCCCCTGAGTTCAATCCCTGGTACCAAAAAAAAAAAAAAAAAAAAAAAAAAAAAAAAGGACATGAAGTAGCTTTACCTTCTTTGTAATTTTTTTTTTTTTTTAAGACTTTTTGTTTTTAAACAACTTTTTAAGATTTAATTAAAATCAGGCACAGTGGTACAAGCCTAAAATCCCAGCTGTTTGGGAGCCTAAAGCAGGTAAAACTCAAGTTTTGAGGCCAGCCTCTGCAACTTAGTGAGACCCTGCCTCAAAATAAAAAAGGGCTGAGGATGTAGCTCAGTGGTAGTGTGCCCCTGGGTTCCATCCCTAGTACCTTATGACAAAAAAAGAGAAAAAAATAAATTCTTAAGATATTTCAGAGTTCCCATAATAGCCTTCAATCAGCATATTATTTTTTTAAGAACTTACATAAGCACTGTACTTTAATCAATACTAAGAAATAACAAGTGTGAAATACTAGTAACTACACTACAAACTTTTTCCCTAGTTTTTCCACCGATGTCCTTTTTGTTTCAAGATCCAATCTAGGATGCCAAGTTCCATTTAGATATCACGTCTCCTTAGACTCCTCTTATCTGTGAGGTTCTGTCTTTCTTCATTTTTCTTGATCTTGCTTTTGAAATGGTAGTCCTCCAAGATGCCATTTTTCAGAATTGTGCTTTTCTCATTCCTTTCCATGTAAAATTTAATGTTTCAATATACAAATTGCATGTGGAAATTCTGACTATGATAAATCTATAAATCAAATTGGAATTCTTTTTTTTTTTTTTTTTTTTGTACCAGGGATTGAACCCAGGGGCACTTGACCACTGGGCCACATCCCCACCCCTTTTTTGTATTTTATTAGAAACAGGGTATCACTGAGTTGCTAAGTGCCTCGCCATTGCTGAGGGAATTATATTCTTTTTTTTTTTTTTTTCTTTTTTGTGGTACCGGGGATTGAACTCACGGGCACTTGACCACTGCGCCACATCCCCAGTCCTTTTTTGTGTTTTTTTTTATTAGAGACAGGGTCTCACTGAGTTGCTAAGTGCCTCGCCATTGCTGAGGCTGGCTTTGAACTCGTGATCCTCCTGCCTCAGCCTCCCAAAGTGCTGGGATTACAGGCGTATGCCACCACACCCGGCTGGAATTAAATTCTTAATGATACTCTCTCAATCCATGAACACAGTATCATTTTTCTTTTATTTATATCTTAGATTTCTTTCATGCAGTTCTTTTTTGTATTTGGAACACACTTACAATAAATTATTTATTGTTTATCCAAAATTCAATTTATTTTTTGTTTGTCTTAATTTTTTCCACTTTTTAATTGGTGCATTATAGCCATACATATTGATTGGATTTATTGTTACATAGTCATACATGCACACAATATAACAACTTAATTTGACCAATATCACTCTATAGCACTCCCTCCGGCCCCCCTGCCTTCTATCCCTTGGTCCCTTTCCTTTACTGATTGAACTCCCCTAGTTTTTTTAGGAGATCCACCCCCACCTTTCTTTTCCTTTTTCCGCTCTGGCTTCCACATATGAAAGAAAATACAACCTTTGACCTTCTGAGTTTGACTTATTTCACTTAACATGATGGTTTCTACTTTCATCCATTTTCCTAACACGATTTCACTTTTCTTTATGGTCCAATAAAATTCCATTGTGTATATATACCACATTTTCTTTATCCATTCATTGGTTGATGGATACCTATGCTGGTTCCCTTGTCTGGCTATTGTGAATTGTGCTGCTCTAAACATGGGTATGCACGTATCACTGTAGGAAGATGACTTTATTTCTTCAGGACTAACACCGAGGAGTGGTATAGCTAGCTAGTCATGGTGCTTCCATGCCTATCTTTTGAGGAACCTCAATATTGGTTTCCACAGTGGTTATACTAACTAACAATCCCAGGCTGGGGCTGTTGCTCAGTGGTAAAGTGCTTGCCTAGTACACACGAGGCACTGGGTTCAATCCTCAGCACCATAAATAAAATAAAGGTATTGTGTCTATCTACAACTGAAAAAAAAAAAGATCTCATAAAAAAAATCCCACCAATAATGTAAGTGTTCCTTTTTCTCTACATCCTCTCCAGTATTTATAATTGTTTGTGTTCTTGATGAATGCCATTCTGACTGGAGTGAGATGAAATCTCAGTGTAGTTTTGATTTGCATTCCTTAATTGCTAATGATGTTAAACATTTTTTATATATTTGTTGGCCCTTAGTATTTCTTTTTTTTTTTTTAATTTTTATTTATTTGCTTTTAGTTGTACACAATGCGTTTTATTCAATGCATTTTATTTGTATGTGGTGCTGAGGATCGAACCCGGGTCGCCCACGTGCTAGGCGAGCGCTCTACCGCTGAGCCACAATCCCAGCCCCAGTATTTCTTATTTTGAGAAGTGTCTGTTTAATTCATTTGCCCATTTCTTAACTGGATTATTCAATTTTTTGGTATAAAGTTTTTTGAGCTCTTTATATATTCTAGATATTAATCCTCTGTCAGAAGAATGGCTAGCAAATATTTTCTCCCATTCTGTAGGGTCTCTCTTCACATTCATAATTACTTTGTTGTGCAGTAGCGTTTTAATATGATGCCATCCCACTTATTAACTCTTGGCATTATTTTCTGTGCTTTCCAGTCCTACTGAGAAAGTTGTTCATGCAGGTTTTGTTTTTTATTTTGTTTTGTTTTAGTTGTAGATGGACACAATATCTTTTATTTTTATGTGGTGCTGAGGATTGAACCCAGTGCCTCACATGTGCGAGGCAGGGGCTCTACCACTAAGCTACAGCCCCAGCCCCCATTAATGCAGTTTTATCATACAGATTTGTTAAGATTATCAAAGCATTTTGCTTATTTATTGCTAGTATAAATGGGTATTTAGAAAAGATTTCAAATCCCTATTTTTTACTGCAGATATGTAGAAATACCATGGGCTTTTATATATTTTGTATCCAATGTCCTTGATAGACTGTAATTTTGTGGATTCTTTTAGGTTTCCTACACAGAAATTATGTCTCTAAGGAGCTATGTATATATAAGACAGAAGGACAAATGCCATGTGAAATAACATAGTTCTAGAATTTATCTATTTTATGATAAATGGTGCTCTGTTGGTTTTTAGTGATATTTACAAAAGAGGTGACAACAAGAGTCTCAAATACCTGTTTTATAGCTGTTCTGAAGTAAGCTAACAGATAAAATAAGCCATGCACCAACAAAAATAAGCTGAGACAAGCAGGAGTGAAACAAATCAGAAATAAGAGTGTCATTCTGAAACTGTGTTAGAGGTGGAGCTGTAATTCCCTTAACAGGTAAGCATAAATGTGTAAAAAGAATAGCTGGCCTTTTCTCATTCTTATAAGTTGCAGATGAATATAAACTATTGAATTTCTGCCAATTCTGACTGTGCTGATTTTTAAATCTTTAAAAAAAATTGAGACAGAGTTCTCACTATGTTGCCCAGGCTGGCCATAAACTCCTTAGCTCCAGTGATCTTCCTGCAGCGATCTTCCCAGTAGCTGGTACTATATTTGTGTACCATGGCACCTGACTTTGAAGAGCTGAAAGACTGGGTTTATTGTCTCTCATGTTGGTCAAGGAGAAAATATTTCCATTAAGGAACAAGTAACTCACCAGTAAGCAGGCTGGAATAAAACCTTCATCTGTACAGTGTTCTGCGTACTCTTTTAAATTTGAACTTTCCAAAATAAAGGTCTGGCAGGTAGAAGTGAGGTTTTCTTGTTGTAGGTAACCTAAATAAAAAAACCCAAAACTTTAGGTACTTTCAATATATTCTGTACTTTTGGTAAAACTGCTATTGAAAATGCCAGAGTAAGTACCAATATATAAATGGAGTGAGGTGGAATGTTCTGGTATTCTGAAGACTTGCCTGGAAACACTAGGTTGTGCTATAATACAAAGTGTAGCTGACAGTCCATACTGGTAGTTTTTTTTTAATAGGAAACAATTCTAGCTAAGCTTGTAAAATGAGGTGCCTGACAAATTGTAATTACTTCACAGTTAAGAGCACAGGAAATCCAATGCAGAAATAATAAATAAGTTTTTATACTCCATAACACCTAGGCCAGGAGATGATATAAGTTCACTTGCTAGATTATAAAAAAAAACCTACATTCTGTCAAAATTGCTTAACTGTATGTTTCACTCTCTGCCTAATGATTTACCCAGAAAAAAAAAAAAAAAAGTGAACAGAAGACCTACCTACTCTTCATGAAAGATCAAGAAGGAACTCCTTTGACTTAATTTATACCCCTTGGGACTGAAAACCTTACAAATTCCAAGAATAGTAATACATAAAGGCTAAGAGAGTTGTCAAGTGCTGGACTGTATATTAAAACATGGCCCCAAAGCACACATAGACCCCCACCTTGGGAACAATGGAAAAGTTATTTGCTCCCACCATATAAGAAAATCAATGTCTAATAAGAAGTTAATAATGGCTAAACTATGGAACCAAACTAGTGGCCCTTCAACAGATCAATGGATAAAGAAATATCATTTTCTACATTCTGTCAAAACTGCTTAACTGTATGCTTCACTCTCTGCCTAATGATTTACCCAATGGAATATTTCTCAGCCTTAAGGAAGAATGAAATTATGGCGTTTGCCAGTAAATGGATGGAGTGAGAGAATATCACACTAAGCAAAATAAGCCAATCCCAAAATACCAAAGGCCGAATGGTTTTCTCTGATGTGATTTAGCAGATGCTAATTCACAAAAAGGTGGGGGAGGGGCTAAGAAAGAATAGACGTACTTTGGAGTAGAGAGAGGGGAATGAGGGGAGGGGAGTGGGTATGAAGGTAGGAAGGATAGTAGAAGGAACTGGACATTATACCCTAAATGCGTATATCATTACACAACTGGTGTGATTCTATATCACGTACAACCAGAAAAATAAGAAATTATACTCCATTTATGTATGATATGTCAAAATGCATTCTATTATCATGTATAGCTAATAAGAACTTAAATAAGTAAGCAAATTTTAAAAAAGAAAGAAAAAAGCAGTTAATAAAAAAAGGTGGGGCTGGGATTGTGGCTCAGCGGTACAGCGCTCGCCTAGCACGTGGGCGGCCCGGGTTCGATCCTCAGCACCACATAAAAACAAACGCATTGTGTACAACTAAAGCAAATAAATAAATATTTTTAAAAAAATGGTAGCTAAGGAAGCCCAGATATGACTTAAGACACTGAGTCATTTTCAAATAGTTTCAGAGAACTGAAAACCATGCTTAGGAAATTTGATAATACTGTAAGACAGTAAATACCAATGAAGAAAATATATATTATAAAAGAGAACCAAATAGGGGCTGGGGATATAGCTCAGTTGGTAGAGTGTTTGCCTTGCATACAAAAGGGTTTGATCCTCAGAACCTCACACACACCCACACACACACACAAAAAAAACCTTAGATATTCTGGAGTTGAAAAATACAACAAGTGAAAAACACATGAGAAGGGCTCAACAGCATATTTTAGAATATGTAAGAATCAACATGCTTATGCATAAGTTAATTGCAATTGTCTGGTCTGTGGAATGGAAACAAAAAAGAATGATGAAAACTGTATAGAGTTTCAGAGATGTGTGGGACACCATAAAGTGTACCAATATAAGCATATTAATAATTCCAGAATGAGAGAAGTGACAGAAAGTGGCAAAAAAATATTTGAAGAGATAATTTTCCAAACTTCCCAAATATGAGGAAAAACAATCTCTACATCAAGGATGCTCAACACATTCCAAATAAGATAATCTCGAAGAAATCTGTACCTAGAAAAATAAAATGTGAACATAAAAAGAAAGAAAATCTCGAAAGAAGAGAGAATGACTTAACATATTCAAGTTATCCTAATATGATTAACAGTTGATAGTTTTAAATAATTTTTAGTTTTAGGTGGACACAGTATCTTTATTTTTATTTATATGAGAGGCCAAGGATCAAACCTAGTGCCTCACGCATGCCAGGTGAGGGCTCTACCACTGAGCCACAACCCCAGCCCCAACAGCTGATTTTTAACAGTTGATTTTTCATCAGAAACCACATAGGCCACAGGCAGTGAGATGATATTTAAAAGCATGACAGAAAAAAACTTAAGAATTCTCTGTCCAGGCTGGGTGTGGTGGCACACGCCTGCAATCCCCGGAGGATCTTGAGTTCAAAGCCAGTCTCATCAATTTAGGAGGCTCTAGGAACTCAGTGAGACCCTGTCTCTAAACAAAACACACACACACACACACACACACACACACACACACACACACACGAAAAGGGTTGGGGATGTGGCTCAGTGGTTAAGGGTCCCTGGGTTCAATCCTCTGTATAAACAACAACAACAACAAAACAACAACAACAAAACCCTCAATCCAGCACTACTTTCCACAAAAATGAAGAAATTAATATAGTTTCAGATAAACACAAATAAAATTTGTTGCTAGCAGACTTGCTTATAAGAAATACTAATTGGGAAGTTCTTCAGGCTAAAATGAAAGGACAATGGAGAAATTTGAATCCATTTTACAAATAAACAACAACAACAAAAACTAGTAGAGGTAACTAAGTTGGTTTTACACCTCAAGTATCCCCCTGCTCCCTCACTTTATAGAGTGTTACTCTTTCATTGTATCTGCCTTGTTTCTGTGCATCTTGCTCAATTCTTTCTTTGAAACGCCAAGAACCTGTACCCCAACTGGACACCCAACAGATAGCATTTTTTGGCAAGCCAGTCAGGATTTAAGTTCTGCCCTTTGTGGGGAGGGTTCCCCAATACAATCACCTAAGCCTACTTTTCTTTCTTTCTTTTTTTTTTTTGGTGCCCTGGACTGAGCCCAGGGGCACTTAGCCACATCCCCAGCCTTTTAAAATTTGAGACAGGGTCTCACTAGGTGGCCGAGGCTGGCTTTGAACTTATGATCCTCCTGCCTTAGCTCCCTAAGTCACTGGGATTACAGGCATGTGACACTGTACCTGGCCCTGCTTTTTTTTTAATCAGGCTCTCTGACAGTGCCACTTTCAGACTGAGGAGCAACTGATGGTCTGTGGGGGCATCACTGGGATATGAAGGCACCTCTGTTCAGAGCACTGGGAATTCAACAGCTTGAAAAGGTGGACTTTGCTGGACTCTCTGGAACTTCTCAGTCCTCCAGCCATGTGCTTGACCTGGCTTGTTGGGACTTTTGGTTTCATTGTTGTTGTTGTTGTTTTTTTAACTTCCTGATGAGCCTGTGTATTCTTCATTTCTCAATCACTTTATTTGCTCATAATGTCATGTCAGAGCCCTTATTTCTTTGCCACACTCTTAGTAGGAACATGTTGGGTTGTTAAAAGTCACTAGGGCTTCTGCTGCTTGAAGACTCCCATGACAGGATAATCTGGCAGTGAACTGCAATTAGACTTAGTTTGTGCCAGACAGACAAAGCTCACCAATGAAGGCACATTGTATAATCAATCATCCAATTACCCCAACTCTTGGGCTTTTACAAAAGGAAATAAACTGGACCAGAGTTCATTATGTCATTGAATGTTACTGTGCTTGTAGGCATTCTAACAGTTTTCATTCTCACTTTTCTCCTCCCACCACCTGTGGGCTTCACCTCCTCTAAAATATCTACTATCCTTTTTGCAATGTTCATCCAAAACTCCCTCCCTATGAGACTACAAAAATAAGATCTAGGTAATTGGAATGCTATTGAACAGACAGTCCCTCACAGATAGGGCTGTATGGGTTCTTTTTGGTCTTATGAGTAGGGAGACTAAATATCACAGGGAAAGACAGAATTTCCAAAAATGCTAGAAGCAGAGGAAAACATTCAGCAGTTCCTTTGGATTCAGAGGATACAGCCCCTGGAAGGAGATCAAGATAAAAGTGCAGAGAGGTGTATTCCAAATTGTATCCCCAAATTGGTTAACAGGTCCTGCTCATAGCAATTCAAAAGAAGTGGAGTATACTCAACAAAGGGGTCAGAGATAATCTGGCCACAAAGGTCAACTGGGGGTTTCAATAGGAATGACTGGGAAATACCAAAACACAAGGTCCCTAATTCCTAAGAGGGATGCCTGGGACAGATTTTAGGGTTCTGGTTCCAGGACCTAAAATTCTTCTCTTTCAAAAGAGCCTACATGGTATCGACCACCTCTATTCCACAAGACTCTGCTCAGCAATATCCTCCAGCACTCAACTCTGAGGGAAAGAAAGTCATTTTCTATTGTAATACCCCTAGGCCCCAACATAAGCTAGGGGATTTAAAACAATAGCCCCTGGGGCTGGGGCTGTAGTTCAGTGGTAGAGCGCCTGCCTCGTGTGTGTGAAGCACTGGGTTCGATCCTTAGCACCACATAAAAATAAAGATATTGTGTCCATCTGCAACTACAAAAACAAAAACAAAACAACAACAACAAAAAAAAAAACCACACACACACACACACACACACACAAAAGCAGGCCCCTGAACAGAACCCCAAAACTGTAATACCATCTTGCATCTACACCTCTTCTGTAGGAAACAAACAAGTGGTCAGCAGCACCCCATGTCCAGCCTTCATAGCCTTATACCAAAACCTAATCCTATGCAAAAATAAGACCTCATAAGGAGCCCCTAAGGCAATCATTCCAAACCCAGGTATCTTAGATGACATACTGTTAAACCATTCGCATGTCTCTAAAGGGGAACTTCAACAACCCCTCCATATTGCCCACCAGAGGAAATAGCTCACCAACCCTTCATACATCCTGAGCCCACAACATACTGGCAGTGGTGTCTTCACATTGCCTCACTTCATGATGGCTTCTGCCCTGTAACATCTGTGTTTACCACCTAGTTCTCTTGGGTTACCCCAATTCTTTTCTGGTTACTTTTTCTGTTCAGCTTTTTCTGACCTTCTATTCACCTCACATTCTTCCTGACTAGAGAAAAAATATCTTGAAGTAATTGATTAGCTTTTGGCTAGAGCACACTCTAGTAAAAACCAAAGATTTCTTGATTGGAATTAGATTCCGTAGCCCTTAGGGCTAAGATTGAGGCTTTCATACTCGGTCTTTTGGGGGATAAAGCTCATCAACTCAAAATTAGAAGATTATTAAGATTATTCAGTTTCTACACATTTGTAGAAACTGAAGGCCAGTGATTATGAGAGCACCCATTAGAGTAAAGACCTCTCTCTTCCTCTTACCATCTCATCTTTATCTCTGGACTATCGAAACTTCATGCAACCTCATACAAGGCTCAATTTGGTGGAAATTTTAAAACACATCTAAGGTACCCTCCATCTCTGGGTCAAAATGCTCTATTTAACACCCTTTGCCTCTCATGCTCAAAATGGCAGTTTCCCTCATTTCTTATCTGCCTGCCTGATAATCTAGCCCTCCAAGGCTAGTATCTGGAATGTAAGCTGGGTAAGAAACTGCCCCAAACTGATTTGACACCAGGGAAAAAAGTTTTAACTCTAAATCCAAGCTACTGTGGAACATAAAAGGCTGTTCTACAAGTTTTTTTTCTTGAGAACCTTTTCCTTAGGTCCACCCTCTCCCTGGATCTCATGGGCTCCCACATTCTTTAAATATCTGGACTGACTATAATCTGATCCAAAGTGCACTCCTCTGATAGATGTTTCATGTGTTCCTTTACCAGAATAATTATTGCCATGTTATTTTACATACACCATCCCCCTTTCAAACTTATGGTTTTTCTGGCAAATCTACCTCTGGTCCCCTACGCACCTAAATTAATTTTTTTGTTTTGATTTTGTTTTTTCCAACCAGAGCCACCCCCCCTTTTGTTCGTACTATTTTTACTCAAAGCCCAACTTATCAAGGATTAACTCTCAAATACACTGGGAAAGGAAAGGGATTAACAGTGGTAATGGTTGACATAGATCTACCTCATGGGTGACGAAGTGGCCACCTAAACCACTGATTCAGTGTCCAGGCATGATTTGTGGACACCGCCCCAAACATCCCCAACTGTACAGGCTTCCTCTGGGTCTATGTTCTCAATCTACTGCTCACTGTCACACAAAGACATTTGTGACAAATTTTGGTTTCTGAAATTCTAAATATGGTGTTCACTCGGTTTAATGAATGGCTTTAACATTTTATCCCCTATGGATAGGTGCTGAATACCTGGTCTATGCAAACTCTAACAAAAGGCCTTGTTTTTATTGCTCTCCATATGAGAGATACTTTCTTTTCTGCTTCTTGGTTAACAAGGGCCCACTGGTGATTTTTTTTTCCTAATTCTTTATAAAAGAAATTTCCATTTGTAAGAGCCTCTACCTCTATTGATGAGCTCTTAAAACAGGAAAACATATTTAACTGTGAATAACAAGCCCTACCATTAATACTCTGGCTTTCACTTGCCTATTATTTCCTCAGTAATGTTTAAACTAATTTCTCTTTGAGATGTAATTTTCTTCCTTCATACTTTGGAAGTACAGATTTAAGATTGAAGACTGTTTTAATCATATCAACAGATAAGTTTTTAAAAGTAACTTGGCAAATGGTATATCTAGATGAAATCTATAAACTCTGTTTTCTGTCCATATTTTTATGTTTGTTTGTGTCTATTATGTGGTATTATTATGTGGTACCATATTGGCTTAAAAATAAATGAGTGCAACACACACACACGACAAATGCTTACAACTTTAAAAGAAAAATAAAGTTGGTTTTAACATAAGTAACACCATCAACATAAAACATTAAAAATTATAACCCCCAAAGCAACAACTAAAAAAAAAAAAAAGGAAACAAGGAATTAAAATAGTAAATTGAAAATACTTATTTGATATCAAATAGGGCTTAATAAAGGAATAAAATAACAAAGACACAGGTCACAGACAACAAATAGCTAATCATCCCTTACCAGTAATTACAATAAATTTTAAATTTAAACACTTCAACCAAGAGATTGCTGGGCACGATAGCACATGCCTATATCTCAGGACTTGGGAGACAGGCAGGAGAATTTCAAGTTTGACACCAGCTTCAGCAACATAGCAAGGGCCTAAGCAACTTAGCAACTGTGGCTCAAAAAATAAAAAGTGTTGGGGATTTAGTTCAGTGGTCCAGTGCCCCTGGGTTCAATCCCAAGAGAAAAGAACGAAAAGGTAGAAATTGACAAAATTGATGAAAAACATTATCTAACTTTATGCTGTGGATAAGAGACAGTTTAGATGCAAAGACACATAGGTTGAAAGTAAAAAGATGGAGGTCTAGAGATATAGCTCAGTGGTAGAGCATGTGCTTAGCATGCATGAGGCTCTGTGTTCACTCCCAAGCACTGGAGTGGGGGGGTATATACCATCCAGACATTAACCAAATAAGAACCGGAAAAATTATGTTAATATCAGAGAGTAGATATCCAAACAAATACCAAATACTATTACTAAAGACAATGATAAATGGTTATTAATCCATCAAAAAATTATTATTGCAAACACACATGTACTGAACAGACCACCTCCCACACATTAAAAAAAAAAAAAAAAAAAAGCAGGGCTGGTGTTATGGCTCAGCGATAGAGCGCTGGCCTAGCACGTGCGCAGCCTGGGTTCCATTCTCAGCACCACATAAAAATAAAGGCATTGTGTACAACTAAAGCAAATAAATAAATATTTTTTAAAAAAAGCATAAAGCAAGAATTGACAGAAATGGTAGGAGAAAGAGACAATTCAACAATACAAGTTAAAGATTTCACTATACCACACTTTTAGGAGTAACTAGAAATAGGCAGAAGATCAGCAAGGAAAGAGAACAACACTGTAAATTAACTAGACCTCACAAATATCTACAGAACACTCAACAATAGCAGAAAATATAATTTTTCTCAAGTGCACATGCACCATCCAGGATAGACCACATATAAGGACTGTTTCTTTGTCCTAATTTAAAAAGTCATACAGAGTATGCTCTCTGACCACAATGGAATAAAATTAGGAATCAATTATCAGGAAATTCAGAAATTTCACAAACATGTAGAAAGTAAACATTATCCTTCTAATAAAAGGGTCAGAGAAGAAATGAAAAGGGAAATTGGAAAATGTTTTGAGATAAATGAAAAGAAAAACACAATGTACCAAAACAGAGATGCAGCTAATGCAGTGTATGTGGAAAATTTATAAATGTATACATCTGTATAAAAAAAATGAAAAATCTTAAAACAATAAGCTAATCTTAGACCTTAGTAAATCAGAAAAAAAGCAAACTAAACCCACAGCAAGCAGAAGGAAGGAAATAGGAAATACTAGAATAGAAATAAATGGATATAGCCAGGCGGCGGTGGCGCACGCCTGTAATCCCAGCACTTTGGGAGGCTGAGGCAGGAGGATCGCGAGTTCAAAGCCAGCCTAAGCAATGGCGAGGCACTTAGTAACTCAGTGAGACCCTGTCTCTAATAAAATACAAAAAAGGGCTGGGGATGTGGCCCAGTGGTCGAGTGCCCCTGAGTTCAATCCCTGGTACAAAAAAAAAAAAAAAAGAAAAAAAGAAATAAATGGATATAAGAAAAACAGAAGGGTTGGGGTTGTGGCTCAGTGGTAGAGTGCTCGCCTAGCACGTGCGCGGCCCGGGTTCGATCCTCAGCACCACGTAAACATAAATGCATTGCATTGTGTACAACTAAAGCAAATAAATAAATATTACAAAAAAAAAAAAAAAAAAAAAAAAAAAAGAAAAACAGAAGAAAAAGTCAATGAACTCAAAAGCTGGTTATGTGAAACTAAAAAAAATTTAAAAATCTTTAGCTAGACTTATGAAAAAAGAGACAAATTACTAAGATCAGGAATGTAAAAGGGGGACATAGATATCTATCTACATTTTAGAAATAAATAAGATTGCAAAAGAATACTATAAAATTGTATGCCAACAATTTAGAGAATCTAGGTGAAATGGATAATTCCTAGAAATATATAACCTACTAACACTGAATCAAAAAGCAGAAAATCTAAACAGACCCATAATAAGAATTTGTAATAAAGAAAAAGCTCAGAAAGCCCAGAAACAAATGACCTTGTTGGTGAATTCTATGAAACACTGAAAGAGGAATTAACATCAACTCTTCACAAATTAAATCAAATTACTCCTTCAATATATGCAGAAAAACAATTTGACAAAATTTGACATCCTTTCATGATAAAACACTAGGACTAGAAGGAAATTTCCTCAACTTGATAGAGGAATCTATGAAAAACTCATAGCTAACATACTCAATGGTAAAGAACTAAAACTTGGGCTAGGGTTGTGGTTCAGTGGTAGAGCACTTGTCTAGCATGTGCAAGGCACTGGATTTGATTCTCAGCACTGCATATAACTAAGTAAATAAAATAAAGGTCTATGAACAACTAATAAAAATATTAAAAAAAAAAAAAAAAAAAAGGAATCAAAACTTTCCCTGTAAGATCAGGGACAAGACAATGAAGTCTAATCTAGCAATTTATATACAAAATTATATTGGAAGTTCTAGCTATCTAGGACAATTAGTAAAGAAATTGAAATTTAAAAAAAAATTCTGATTTGAAAAGACAAAGTCAAGCTATCCCTATCTGTAGATAACATGATTTTTTGGGGGGTGGGGGGTGGGGGTGCATACCGGGGATTGAACCCAGGAGTACTCAACCACTGAGCCACATCTTCAGCTCTATTTTGTATTTTATTTAGAGACAGGGTCTCACTGAGTTGCTTAGCACCTTACTTTTGCTGAGGCTGGCTTTCAACTCACAATCCTCCTATCTCAGCCTCTCAAGCCACTGGGATTACAGGCGTTCACCACCTGATGTTTAATGTGGAAAAATCCTAAAGAACCAGCACAATTAGAGATTACAACTTCAATGAAATTGTGGGATACAAAATGAATATATAAAAAATAACTATATTTCTGTATGCTTGCAATGAACAATAAATTTAAGAATTTAATTTACCATAGCATCAAAAGGCATATGATCCTTAGCAATAAACTGAACAAAAGGAATACAAGACTTGTATACTAAAAATTAGAAGACATTGAAAGCCATTAAAGAAGACCAAAATCAAAGGACATATTATGTTAATAAATTGGAAAACTTAATAGTGTTAAAAAGTCAATATTTGCAAAATTAATCTACACATCCAACGTAACTCCTATTAAAACCTCAAATCTCTTTTGGTACAGAAATTGACAAGCTGATCCTAAAATTCACTAGGAAATACAGGGGACCCAATATTGTAAATTAGGAAAAGTTGAATAACTCAGTTATCCCTGTCAAAACTTACTACAAAACCACAGTGATCAAGATAATGTAGTAATAGCACAAGAACAGATACACAATAGAACAGAATTGAGAATCCAGACGTTAATTGAGGTTTTTTTTTTTTTTTTTTTTTTTTTTGGTACCAGGGATTGAACTGAGGGGCACTCGACCAATGGGCCACATCCCCAGCCCTTTTTAGTATTTTATTTAGAGACAGGGTCTCACTGAGTTGCTAAGTGCCTGGCCATTGCTGAGGCTGGCTTTGAACTCGTGATCCTCCTGTCTCAGTCTCCCAAGTGCTGGGATTCAGGCATGCGCCACTGCGCCCGGCTCTCAGACGTTAATTGATTTTTAAAAAGGGTGCCAAGATATTCATTAGTGGAAAAAATAGAAGTTAACAAACTGGTGCCAGAACAACTAAACATGCAAAAGAATGAAGTTGGACCCTTCCTTACCTTATACCATAATCAAAATTTAACTCAAAATGGATCAAAGATCTAAACATAAAAACTAAAATACTTAAGAAAAAAACAGGTAAAATTTTGCAACTCGCATTGCGCAATTTCCCAATCATTTAGTTGTTGTATAGTTACAACAACTAAAACACAGCAACCAAAGGAAAAAAAAATCTTATAATTTAAAACTTCAGCTTCCAAGAATTTTATCAAGACAGTGAAAAGACAACTGATAAAATGGATAAAAAGATAATTTAATTAAGAAGTGGACAAAAAGCCAGGCATGGTGGCGCATGCCTATAATAATCCCAGTGGCAGCAACTCAGGAGGCTGTGGCAGGAGGATCACAAGTGCAAAGCCAGCCTCAGCAACAGTGAGGTGCTAAGCAACTCAGTGGGACCCCGTCTCTAAATAAAATACAAAATAGGCCTGGGGATGTGGCTCAGTAGTCCAATGCCCCTGAGTTCAATCCCTGGTACCAAAAAAAAAAAAAAAAAAAAAAAAAAAAAAAAAAAAAAAAAAAAAAGACAAAAAATTTGAATAGAGATCTTTCTCCAAAGATGTGAATTGCGAATAAGTACACGAAAAGATGCTCAAGTGTTAGTAGGAAAACAAAATCAAAACTACAATGAGATATCAATTTATACATACTAGGGCAGAGTTCTAGCACCTGTAACAACAGATCAATCTTGAAAACATGCCAAGAGATAGATGTCAGACACAAATAGCCACATATTATATTTCACTTACACGCACTGTCCAGAAACAACAAATCCATATATACAGAAAGTAGGTTAGTGTTTGCTAGAGGATAACAAAAGGCAACAGGGGAAAATCAGGAGTAACTATTAGCAGTGTGGGGTTTCTTTTTGGAGTTATGGAAATGTTTTGAAACTAGTGGTGGTTATTGTTTTCCATTTTGCTTAAAGTGAATTATATATCCAAATAAAAAATATAATTCTAAATTTTTAACATGTCGTATTGTTGTCGCCTGAGGTGACAACATCGTATGAAGCTTTACTTCCTAATTTCCTTTTTGGCCTTATATAAGTCTTGCTGTTCCATTTATTTCATACACTTTTTTTTTTTTTATTTTATTATTATGTTTTTGGTACCAGAGATTGAACCAGGGGTGTTTAACCAAACAGTGAGCACATCCCCAGCCCTTTTTAAAATATTTTATTTAAAGACAGGGCCTAAGTTGCTTTAGGGCCTTGTTAAGTCGCTGAGGCTGGCTTTGAACTTGTGAGCCTCCTGCCTCAGCCTCCTGAGCCACTGGGATCACAAGCTTGAGAAACCATGCCCAGCCAAATTCATCTTTTTTATACATGATCTTTCCTTACCTGAAGAAATACGTATTTCAGATACCACTACTTTATCATTCCCATCATTGAAGATCACAATGCAGATGTAAAATTACATGAATTAAAGATAAAACTGAAATTTTTCCTTCATTTTATTTGTGAAACTATGACTAGCTATGGTTGGCAAATATTGTACTTGATCTTTGTAGGAACTTTTTTTCAGTGTTGTTATAAAAGTCAACATATTTTTATTAGCTACTAAAAAAATATTTCTATGGTTTCTTTCAACTTTAAAATTATCAGGTTCTGGGTTGAGGTTGTGGCTCAGTGATAGAGCAGGTGCCTAATGTGTGTGAGGCACTGGGTTTGATCCTCACCCAGCACTACATTAAAAAAAAGTTATTGTATAAAAAATTATCAGGTTCTACTCCCTTCACCTGAAACTATCTTTTTAACCCTGTCCCAGTAGTAAAAAAAAAAAACTTAACGAGATGACCTACAAAGTCATTACACATGAGGGTTTTAAAAAGGAAAGGGCAAAGAAAAGGCCATCCCATTTTAGGTATTGCTCTAACTATGACTTGAGACCCAACTCACCACTTTCTACTTGTAGTTGATGAATCAGGTTTTCCTCTTACTAACTAATGCTATAAGGAGAAACAAACAAATATACAAATTAAAAAAACCTGAAGACAATGTGCTTTGGAGCATGAAAAAGCAGAAACCTGAAGAAACATTTATTTCAGGTACTATTACTTTAATACACCCATGGTTGAAGATCACACAGCAGATATGAAATTACATAAATCAAACACAATTTGGGGAGCTGAGGCCGAGGCTCAGCAATAGCACACTTGCCTGGCACGTGTGAGGCACTGGGTTTGGTTCTCAGCACCACATACAAATAGATAAAATAAAGGTATAAACAACTTAAAAACAAAACACAAATTGGTATTTTATTCCTTTTTGTGAAACTATATCAGCTGTAGTTGGTACTTTCTCTTTTATTTTTGAAATATAGTCAGTTGTGACTGGCATTCTGCCAGGTATATTATTTGGACTAAATGAGTCAGCTGCTACTAGAATTTCACGAACATAGAAGTTTAAAATATCTACAAACCAATGGAATCACTCTGGAATTAGGGCAGTTGGAACATTCCCTTCATATTTCAAGATTTAGATTGAAAATACCAAATAAACAGGTTTTGTTTTTTTTCATGGTTGAGTGTTCCAAAAGCACTAATCACCATAGATGTATTTGGTTACTTACTACATCTGACAGGTGGTAGTATAAAATCTAATTAGATTTTCTTTCCCCAAGATCAGGCATTCTTAAAGAGTGATATCACCCTAATGGGGTGAAAACTGGTTCTAGGGGAGGAAGGAATAAGAAAAATTTCATTTTTATGCATAAATCATATTTATAAATGTATGAACAGATATACAATATAATTGTGACATTAAAACTTCATGTGGGGAGGGAGAATTGGTGAAAAAAGTCTAATATTAGTCCTTATGGGCTGTTACAGTGAAACAGTTTGAGAAACAAAATCCTATACAGAACGCAGTGATATATTTAACCATTTACAGAAAAACATGATCATCTGGCCAGCATACATTGGGAAAATAATCACAGATCAGATAATTCATGGTATATCATAAGACAGTACAAGCTTGTATTGAGAAAAGGCTGCTAAAGGGCAGATTACTTATATAATAAGTGTTCAAGTTATAAAACATCTTGAAATAATATTGAAATGAATTGTCTTCTCTTAAGAACATGCTCAACTATCAGCAACCTCAAGCTCCCATTTTAGATTAGATGTGATATATTTTATTTTTGTTATAGAAGTTCCAAAATAATGCAGGAAATAGTTGAAATTCATATTGTCATTATGTTTAATTAACCAGTTTATGTGCCTAAAATATGCTTATTTATCAATTCTCAAACAGGTGATGGAAAGATAAAAATTCTAACTGTATTAACGTTATTTAAATCAAAGGAATCGGAATGCCAAGAGTTCAACTTCTTCCCATTCGTAAAGAGGGAAAGATAAAGAGAGGAGTCTGAAGGAAGAAATAGTAAAGCAACCTATATGAAAAATATCCTTCACATACTCTAATAATTCCCCAGGAAAACTGGTGGTTTTATGTTCTTGAAAATGTAAATAATTCTTAAGACTTAATAGTGCCTGGTACTGCCAGATCTACAAAAAAGAGAGGTCTTAATTTATAAATAAGTTATGATCCACAAGGAGCCAGAAGATGCATACACAAAGAAGTATAATGCAAAGCAAAAGTGATAAGAAAATAGGACTTAATTACTTTATGAGAAGATAAGGACTAGGGATATTACTACCAGGCTTGGGGGAAAACTATGCAATGCTTCAAGGAGGAGGCGAATCTTGAAGGGTGGCAGGGTCCTGAACACTCTGATGTAAAGCGTATATGCAGAGCTTATTTTGGGAAAAGGCCCAGTTTGAATGCACCACAAAGTAGATGAAAAGGAACAGTTAGTTTGAGATATAACCAAAAAGAATAGGTAAAGACCATGAAAAACAGTAAATGTCAGTAATGAGCAGATATTATTCCGTACACAAAGGGGAATATCGTGCTCACAGTTGCACTCCTGTAAATGCTTATTAAATATCTATGTTTTTGTGATATAAAGGTGAATAGAACCAGTGGGTCTTGATCTGTTGGGGGGTGTGCCAGTCCTTGTCCTACATGACCTCAAATCCATTCTTCATTCTTCCCCTGTTCTATATGACAGGAAGCTACTCCATACTGGCAAGGTTTCCCAGGCTAACATCAGCTAGCTTTGGCTGGCTTTGCTAAATGGGAAGCGCTAATGTAAGACTGGAGGACAGGAGGAAGAGGCTGTATATTTTGCTTCCATTTTATCACTGCCCCAGTAGAATCTCCTCTATAACTATTGCCCTCTTACAAATGTAAGTCTACCTTCCATCTTCTACAGTTGCCTCTGGTTTGCTTTCTCTCCCCTTGTCCTCTTGATTAGTGTAGTGGCTTCCTGCTATGGTAAACTCTGAGTAGCCTTAAGTAAGCTGTTTGGCTTAGTTCTTCTATCACCAGTGTAGCCAATTCCCTCATTATATACTTCTATGTTAAATACTCACGTTGAATTCTGTTACTTCTGATTATATGCTGACTCATATAGAAAGTAAGAAACACATTTGGGAAACTGAAGAAAATTCTGTACCCTTCATCTTTAAAAATGCCACATGCACATAAATTTAATTACAGATAGTTTTGGAGGCTCCCAGAAATTTTGAAGCTTGTTCATTAATCCAAGATTAAGAATACTGAAATGGACAAAAAATAAGTTTCATACAGAGAAGAATGATGGTGACAGTTGCAGAGTATAGTAAATGTACTTAATACCACAGAACTGCATACTTTAAATAGCAAAAATGGTAAATTTACCAAACAACAACAACAACAACAACAACAAAACACAGCTAGAGTAAGACATTTAGGGAGAAAGCACTAACTGTAACTGCTGGGAGAGGTTTCAGAGATCGTGTTTGAACTGAATCTTTTTTGTTTTTGGTATTAGGGTTTGAACCCAAGAGCGCTTAACCACCAAGCCACATACCCAGCTCTTTTTATGTTTTATTTTGAGGCAGGGTCTTGCTTAGTTGCTGAGGCTGGTTTTGAATTTGGGATCCTCTTCCCTCAACCTCCTGAACCATTGGGATTACAGGTGTATACCACCACGCCCAGCTGACCTGAATCTTGAATACAAGCATATTAGACAAGGAAAAGCAGAATACATAAGAATATGGGGAGATACTTCAAGTAGTTTGCTCTGTAACATTTGTCCTGCAGCGTAGAGCAAATAAGATGGGATCAATCAAGAGAGGTAAACAGGATCAATTCAACAGAGCACCTTGCCTGATATACTGATAAAAACCAAAGTGGTGGTCCAAAGACAATAAATAACACTGGTGACCAGAGCTGTTCAAGTGAATAATGAGGTGCAGAAGTTAGTATAATTTGCTGAAGAAGGCAAAGGAGGTGAAGTAAAGCAACTAAGTTAAATTGTTATATGAATAAATTGGACAAAGTTTATAAAAACAGCAGTTTATAAAAACAGCAAGATGAAATTAAGAAAAGTGGTTTTATTATATGTGTTTAAGGGTAAAAACCCTAATTATATAAATGCCAAGGGGGGAAACTTGATTTTTAATTTTTAGAAATTGGCATACAAAGATTTGCTGAAGAAACATGGGGGAAAAAAGGGGAGAGTATATGACAGAAGAATCAAGAGCAAATAAAATGGTAGTTCTGATGTATATGTATATAATTTTAAGATATATAATGTTGTTAAATGACAAAATCAAGAGCAGAGAGTGGGGGAGGCTTGCTCTTTTTTATATATTCAGTAAGTGCACAACTATTTCAACTTTTAGAATAGTTGGCCTAGTGTGAATGCTTTAGGAAGATTTATAACAACTGTAAATCAGATGAATTACAAGACGACTATATGGGAAGCTGGGCACAATAGCACATGCCTATAATCCCAGGGAATGGGAAGGTAAGGCTGGAGGACCACATATGCTAGGCCATCCTCAGTAACTTAGTCAGACAGTGTCTCAAAAAATAAAAAGGGCTGGGGATGTAGCTGAATGGTAAAGCATCCTGGCTTCAACCCCAATACTGAAAAAAGACTTATTTGGGAAGCCATGACAAAAGTCCAAAATAGAAGTAGGAGGAGGTATATTGCTGGGATTGGTGGCAGTGAAAATGTAATGTGAAGACAGTAAGGACCAAAAAAACCAAATGACTCTGAAGTTTTTATCCATTAAAAGAAGTGGAGGAGGCTCGCCTGGCGCCATGGTGCAGGCCTGTAATCCCAGCACTTGGGAAGCTGAGGCACAAGGATCAAGAGCTCAAAGCCAGCCTCAGCAATGGCAAGGCACTTAGCAACTCAGTGAGACCCTGCCTCTAAATAAAATACAAAAAAGGGCTGGGGATGTGGCCCAGTGGTGGAGGGCCCCTGAGTTCAATCCCTGGTACCAAAAAAAAAAAAAAAAAAAAAAAAAACAATGGGGATAATAATAAGTTCAGTGCCCCTGAGTTTAATCCCCAGTACCGAAAACAAACAAACAAACAAACAAAAAAATGGAGGAAGTCAAACAGAACAGCTTATTTGTGGGGAAAACACAATTTGTTACAAATTATTCCAATTAAAAAATCATATTGCTTTAAGATTTTCTTCACCAGAAGTGACATGCCCACCAGGAGTCATATGGAAATACCTAGGGACTTCTTTTTCTCCCCACAACTGGGCATGGGTGGAGGTAGGGGTAAGGATGTCTTACTGGCTTCTGGTGGACAGAGAGGTCAGGGATGCTGTTAAAACATCCCACAAAGTCTGGGCATTGAACAACTCTCCATTATAAAATACTATCCACTCTAATATGTCAATAATGCTGAGGTTGAAACACCATTTTTAAGACTATGAGTGCTAAAGTTCAACTGGATCATCTAACTACTAAAAAAGACAAAATTCTTAAGCAAATATGCACAGAGGAAAAACATAAGGTTTATCAATGCATATTATGAAAGTCCACTTTTCACTGACTTACCTACTTACCTATAAGTATAGGTAAGCCTAATAAATATGATTTCAAGGCATCCAGCTTTTTATCGAAGGTATGGGGTAGACACTATAATCAGTTTTGATAAAATGGGGTGAAAGATTAAACATTAACAAAATTTTAGTGTTCAGTCATTAGTTTTTCCAAAAATGAATGGTGGAACCATCCTCCCCGCCCCAGGTTTCTCACAAAATGTGCGGATCAAGAGCCTTGCGCAAATACAATATTATTTGGATAGGGCCGAGTATTTTTAAAAGGCACAAAACAATTGGGATTTTCGAACAATAAAATAATGGTAGTACAATAATGGCTGCAGAAACTACGGGAGGTTTCATCACAGATGTTTACCATTTACTTTTAGGGACGTCTCATATGATATTTGTAAATCACTGGCTTAGGTTTTGAGTTTTATGTGGCTCTCGTTCCAAGTAGTACAATCCTTTTTATTCTTTCAGGGGGCAAACAAGAACAACAAAAAAAGACTCCTACACAGACAATACATTCAGACAAACAAGCAGCCCACCAACCACTGGGGGAAAAACTAGGGCTAGAAAATGTGTAACTAGAAGGCATTTCCTCTCTGAATTTTTTAGATCAAAGGAATTGAAATTACTACTGTTTTAAAATATGCAACTGGCATTTCAAACCTCTACGCTGGGCGACGTACTGCAGGGAGTATGGAGAAAGACTACCCCCATCCGTCCCCAAATGCTAAATTCTAAGGCCGGGTTATGAGAAAGGCGTCCGGAAGGTCTTCTTCTAAAGCAGGGTGGCCGGGAAGTCCTATTTTGGTCCCAGCTCTGATAAGGGAAAGGTTAACGAAGACAGCCTGTCCGTCACGTAGACAACTCTCTATCAGGGGTCGCAGTTAAGCGCGCAGGCCCGACTTTCTTCGGAATCCAGGCTCCAGGTGTTCCACCCGAGCCCTGCCCTCGCCACGCAGACCCCCGAGGAGAGGAGCCGTCGCATACAAAGAGGCTTAAACTTCCTGGAGCCTCCGAGGGACGAAGAATTATCACCAGTATGAACTTGTAAGCGAGGCGGCAAACCCCCAAAGCTTCCCCACCCAAGGAAAGACTCTGGCCACTACGGCCCTTCCGTTTTGCTTCGCCTGGTCCAGTAACCCTTCCTCCGGTGCCCGCCCTTACCTAATACCAGCCGGGCCACGTCTGAGGGCAACAACATGATCCGAGTCGCAGAAGGAGCCAGAATGAGAGACGAGACTCAGGTGAAGGCAAACACAGCGACAGCTCCTGCGCCGCATCTCCCGGTTCCACTGGCGGCACTGAACCCGCGACAATTTGTCCCGCCTCTCTCGCCCCACGACAACCAATCGCTTCCGCAGGGGAAAGAAAGGCGCCGAAAAGCAACCCGCCTCTGAGCTCCTTGGCGCTATCGTCATTTCCGTCCGCAGAGTCTGAGGGTGGGGCCGAAAAGGGCGAGGAGGTGGGGTGTCGGAGCCTCTGGGCGAGCTACAGGCTCAAGGTAGTTTGCTATTGGTGGGCAGGGCGCAGGCGCGACTCCTCAGGCCAGGCGAATGTTTTGGGAGAGCTTCTGTTTTGAGCTGAGAGCGTGATGGTCCTGCGCATGAGCACACTGTGCGCCGCTGCTCTGCCAGCCTCTTCTCCCGCGACCGAAGCTGCGCCGCCACGCCGCATTTGAGCCGGAAGCGGGAAGAGGCCGTGGATAACGGGGTGCGAAGCTGTGATTGGGAGGAGGCCAGAGGAGCGTGGATTAGGGCTGAAGCCCCTGCCGCCTTCAGAGATACAACTTTCGCGGTCAGAGCGCGGCGGTTGGGATGGGGAGGCTATGCAGTGGCTTGTGCGTGGGAGAATTAGCGTGGACCGAGTCGGTCTTCTTGCTCTGATGCGCAGTCCCACGCACCGTTCCCGAGCGGCCCTAGCCTCCTCCTGTCTTCAGCCTTGTTTCTTGCCGCCGGTCCTCATTATGCTTTCTCCTGTCCTTGCTCTCGGCCCCTTAGCGGAGTTTAAATTTGCTGGTGCATGCCTGTAATCCCAGCTGCTCCGGGCGCCCAGGCAGAAGTATATTAAATTCAAGGCCAGTTTAGTTAGACCTTGTCTCAAAAAATAAAAAGGGGTAGAGGTGTGGTTCAGTGGTGAAATCCCTCTGGACTCAGTAGTCAGGAAGGGGAGCAGTGGGAGTGTGTGTGTCTATGTGAACGCGCGCGCGCGCGCGCCTGATATACGTGCGTACTCTAAGTTGAACCCTCCCTCTTGTTCACCCCATTTTCCTGTTATGTTAGGGTTCAAATTTAGGTGACTTGATAAAGTCATTTTTTTTCACTTGTAGTTAATATTTTCAGACAGCGACCGTTTATTGAGATTTAAGCTACAGCCTCCTGGTTAAGATCCTGGGCTCTAGAACCAAGATACCAAGAGTTCGAATAATGATTTTAAGCTGTGTGACTTTCTGCTTAAGAAGTGAAGATAAGTGACAGTCCTTAAATGTGGTGAGCCTTAGCTGTTAATTTATTTTTTCTCTAGAGACAGATAAGTACACAACTACAATTCAAGGTGGTAATGTTATAAAGGAGTGCGGTGCCCGCGCGGTGGCACATGCCTGTAATCCCAGCAGCTTGGGAGACGGGAGAATTGCAAGTTCAAAGCCAGCCTCAGCAACTGCGAGGCGCTAAGCAACTCAGTGAAACCCTGTCTCTTAATAAAAAATACAAAATAGGGCTGGGGATGTGGCTCAAATCCCTGGTACCAAAAAAAAAAAAAACAAAAAACAAAACAACAACTCTGCTGGTAGAGCAGCAGGTCCTGTGGAAATGCAACCTGGGAGTATCAATTTGACCTGGACCTGATAGCATGTAAATTGTTCTGGAGGGTGGTAGGAGCCTTCCAGACAGTGGGAAATGCGCCTAAAGGCACAAAGTGTATGTAGCAAGTTCCTGAAGCCCAAGAGCCAGGTCTGGCAATTGAATAAGATAGATTTGGGGTTTTCAACACGTTGAAGACTGGAATGAATGACTGCAAGGAGAAAAGACTTTGAGGTGTGAGTGGAAGAACCATCAAAGAAAGTATTAAACTGTCATAAAAAGGGGAATATGATAATTACTAACATGAACATAGGCTGTGTTCATGGCACTGTGTTAAACGTGAATCTTTATGATACCCCTTTGAGGTATATATGAGTATTGCTTTTTATTTTGTTATTGAGAAGACAGGCTTGGAGAGATTAATGAACAAACTTGGTCTCTGTTCTCGAGTTTTTATGTGACTGGACCAGGATTTAAACCAACGCAAACTTACTATAGAGTTCACATGCTCTTAACCATTAGACAAGAATGACATGTCAAGGGTAGAGTTATTTCTCAGAAGACAGGATGTAGTCTTTGTGAAAGTCTTTAAAGAGATTAACTTGATTGAAATCTCAAAAGGAACATTGGATTTATCAATTCGGAGGCTGTTACTTAGGAATCTGTATTATTTCAGTTTAATATTGGAAATGGAACCTTTAGTTTCTCTAACATACCACACTCTTCTAGGGACTCTTTGGTTATGCTAGTCTTTTTCCCTGAAATGTTGGTCTTCTAGCTCTTTATATAATTGGCACCAGTTCATTCAGATCTTGACTTTATAATAACTTCCTTTGAGATATGTTCCCTGACAGTTTATCTAACAGGATCCTCTGTACTGTTATTTTCTTTTGTGTTTTTGTTGCCTTGAAGGCATGTATCACAATTTGGAATTACTCATAGTTTTATCATTTGTTTATTTTCTTCGTCCCCAGGTATATCTCCATAAGGGTAGGATTTGTGTTAGTTTAGTTCTTTTATATTTTTTGGGGGGGACCAGGGGGCTATCTATCCCTAACATAGTACTTTAACACAGTAGGCGTGAACGAAATATTGTTTCCATGTATCAATGAATGAAAATCTTCTGTTTATGTAGATAATACTTAACTGTTTTTTTTTCTTCAAGAAAATTATGCTTTATCCTGCCACTGTAAACAAAGAATACATTTGAATATTGGAACATTGTTTTGATATGTTCTAAGAAATATTTTAAATATTGGAATATGCAGATATTAAGAAAAACCACTGTGCCTTTGATCACAATATGCCTGTTAACAACACCGTCTATGTGAAGGCTGGGAGTGTAGTTCAGTGGTAGAGCATGTGCTTAGCATTTGTAAGGCCCTGGGTTCAGTCCCTAACATCAGAAAAATATACAAATGAAATAAAACAATTACATAATTATTATTAATTATTATTACTATTATCAATTCTTTTTTTTTTTCTTTTTCTTTTTTACAGATAAGAATGTGTGTTCAGAAATCCTGAACCATGAGTTTAGCACTTAATGATCTGCTTATTTGCTGCCGGCAACTAGAACATGATAGAGCTACAGAACGAAGGGTAGTAAATGTATTAAATTTAATTTTTCATTGAAATTGAATGTGATCAGTATCACATTATCATGTTCATTTTTGTTTTCAGAAAGAAGTTGAGAAATTTAAACGCCTGATTCGAGATCCTGAAACAGTTCAACATTTAGATAGGCATTCAGATTCCAAACAAGGAAAATATTTGAATTGGGATGCTGTTTTTAGGTATTCTGTTGTACATTTAAAATTGTCTTTGCTTTTGTCTTTCAGTTTTATTTCTATTGTGATATTATTTTTGTAAGGCTTTTTAGCTACCTGTGTATCATTGTGCCTTGCACATGAAATTAGCACTTAATCATTATCCAAAGCATTATTTTTAAAGGATGCTTATTATATAGAATGCTTAAAGTGTTAAATCAGTGTTCCACAAAATGTCTTATACATGTCCCACTGAAGATTGAGAAAGAATTCTGTTCATATGGATTAGTTTATATGAATTCATTGCAAATTAGAGGAAAAAAATTTAAGTTATAACAAATATTTAATTATTACTTTGACATCTTTATTACTGGAATTATAAGCAGCTGCCATGGGTTAAGTTATAGTAAAACAAGTAAAAGAACTATTAGGATACTTTGAGATGAATACAGTTGAAAAACAAAACCTTAGGCAATGAAAAGATGATCGTTGAATAGGAAGAAGTGGCAGACAGGGTTGATGGGTTTTTACATTGAGACATGATTTTCAGCCATATAGTCTATTTTTAACAGTTTGTAAGGCTTAGAAAAGATGGTGTAATTAAAATTAATGTAGAGTACCGAGGGCATTAATTAACTTGAAACAATATTTACAGTCAAGAGGAAGTAGGAGTATTTAGTTGTCTTTAGTATTTAGAACAGATAAGCATTTTTTTTTTTAGCTCTTATTTGGTACTACACTGTTACAGATTTGAATAAATATGGCATGAAAAATTCATGTTCCTTGTTCTCTGGTTATTTGGTTTGTTTTAGATGTCACAAAGGTTATTACATAAAGGTGAATACTATTTTGTATTATCTGATTAGGTAGACCAAATTGGCACCTGATAATATTGGCTAGTCATGAAGCTAGGGCTTCATTTAAAGGCTATCGGTTTGACCAGGTAGTTAGGAAGGAGGTAGAGAGGGTTGAGTGCCCTCAATCACATTGTAAACTTTTTTTTTTTTTTTTAAAGATATTTATTTTTCAGTTGTAGTTGGACATAATACCTTTATTTTATTTATTTTTAGGTGATGGTGAGGATAGAATCCAGGGCCTCGCATGTGCTAGGCAAGCGCTCTACTGCTGAGTCACAACCCCAGCCCCATTGTAAAATTTTAATGACAAAATGAAAAAGCAAGTAGTAAAATAAAAAATCAGGAAGGCTATAGATTGAGAGCTTTGCAGGCCAGATTCTATATTGGTGTTGTAGAGGTTAGGCCTTAAAAAAGGGATTTGTTTCAGTTAGCTGGTACGTTGAACAAAGCAATGCAGTTTTAAAAGATGTTCTTTGTGATGATATTAAGAACATTTTGAAATTATAAAAATTTAAGCATAATTTTTTTTCTGGAATGCTATTTCATTTTCTTGAAGATTTTTACAGAAATACGTTCAGAAAGAAACAGAATGTTTGAGAACAGCAAAACCAAATGTATCATCCTCAACACAAACTTCCAGACAGAAAAAGATGCAAGAAATCAGTAGTTTGGTCAGATACTTCATCAAATGTGCAAATAAAAGTAAGCAACATTATTTATTTTAAATAAATGGTTTAATAGGCTACCATAGCAAAAGTTTGATCTGAATATGGTAACATAAGTATGTTAATTATAGCTTCTAGTATACATAATGAATTTTAATACTGTAGGTTCAAATATTTTGAGGAATTTTTTTTTTTTTTTTTTTTTTTTGGTGGTACCGGGGATTGAACTCAGGGGCACTCGACCACTGGGTCACATCCCCAGACCTTTTTTTTTGTATTTTATTTAGAGACAGGGTCTCACTGAGTTGCTAAGTGCCTCACCATTGCTGAGGCTGGCTTTGAACTCGCGATCCTCCTGCCTCAGCCTCCCAAAGTGCTGGGATTACAGGCGTGCGCCACACCGCGCCCGGCTTTTGAGGAATTTATACAAGCTTAAAATGATAAAAATCTCAGAATTGAAAGGATTAAAAATTATTTCAATTCCTTATTCTTGGATTCCGTCTCTACATCCCAAGCAAAGTACTGTGTAAATGACTGAATATTCCTTTTCAGCTTTCCATCTTTGAACAGCATTCTGAGTATTTAAACCCTGTCCCTTTTTTGTTAGTGCTTCTATGTATACACAGAAATACCTACTTAATCATGTTTTCATCATGAGATCCTTTTGAGGTATTTGAAGATAGTCATAGTATTTCCCTTGAGTTCTCTTTTCTAAGGTAAATCTACCTACTTTATTTAGCTCATATGACCTAGTTTTTATTTCACTCTCTTCCGAGTGTTCTTTTTTTTTTTTTTTTTGTGGTACCAGGGATTGAACTCAGGGGCACTCGACCACTGGGTCACATCCCCAGCCCTTTTTTGTATTTTATTTAGAGACAGGGTCCCACTGAGTTGCTAAGTGCCTCGCCATTGCTGAGGCTGGCTTTGAACTCGCGATCCTCCTGCCTCAGCCTCCCAAAGTGCTGGGATTACAGGCGTGCGCCACCACGCCCGGCTCCGAGTGTTCTTTTTTTTAAAAAAAAAATTTACTTTTTAGTTGTAGTTGGACACAATACGTTTATTATTTATTTTTATGTGGTACTGAGGTTTGAACCCAGGGCCTCGCACGTGCTAGGCAAGCACTCTACCACTGAGCCACACAACCCCAGCCCCCGGAATATTCTTTAGTTTAAATATATCTCCCGAAGTGTGGTGATCAATCTTTTGGTTATATTCTGATGGGTAGAGAGTAGAACGGGACTTGCATATTTTTTATTGTATAATTTTACTGATTCTTTCCAAAATCACATTAATTTCTTTGGCAGTCAGAACCTATACTCAGCTAATGTTGTGTTTACTATCATTTAAGAAAAATGACAGCAACAAAACCCAGGTCTTTTTGGCTAACTGATAAGCAGTATATCTCCCATATTGTAGAGTTGAACTTGTACAGTTGGTATTTTTTAAGCGAAATACAGGTAAGCTTTTGTAAGGAAATGGGCATTTATACAATGCCGAAGAAGAAACATTTATTTAGGGACTTCTGGGCTCAGACTCTGTGTAGTCCTTGCAGTTAAGGATGTGACTTTGGTACCAACTTTAAAAATCAGGAAAACCAAGCTGTTGGTAAATATTTAGTAGAAGTACATATATTGTTTATGATATTTCAGAATGATAGTGGTAGACCTGAAAGAACAGGGTTTAAAGTTTTCTCAACTTTTTCTGAAATGCCCTTTCCAGAGACTTCAAGCAGAGAAAAAGTAGATCTACACTGTAGTCTTCTGCTCTTTTGTCCAGTGTGGTAGCCTTGGGTCCAGTTAAATATTACCTTCTTTGTTAGTGATATTGGCATCTTAATATGTGCTAACTGAAAGGTATCGTGCTTAAAAAAGTTTGTGAGTTCTGATTTTTGCCTTGCAGTGAAATTCTTCAGTTGCAAAACTAACCATGGAAATCACATTTGAAAATGTACTAATATGTTGGTTTGTGAGAAAGAGTGAACTTAGCAATGTAAGATCATTTATATAGTTAAAAAAATGCTGATTTTATTTAGGGCTTATTTTTCTTTTAGATGAACTTTATAACTTAAACCACTTGGGGCAAAACCAGGGAGCTATTATTGCCTAACCTCACTTCTTCAGTTTGTCCCCCCACCAAAAACAAATGTTGAAGTGTTGATGGGAATTTTTTTTTTTTTGGTTGAACATACTAAGTTTATTTATTATTTTTTTTGTTTGTATACCTTTATTACTTTATTCTATTGATGGAGATAGCATTTGTGCATATTTATGGGATAAAGTGTGAAGTTTTCAGTGTTGATGGGAATTTAAACACATATCCAGATTTTGACAAACTTGATATCAATAATGGTATGAAATAAACAAGACATTAGGGAAAAAAACAGGGGAAAGGCAGCTGGGAAAGAATAAGTAAGGAAATATTTTTCATTCCTTTATGTTAGCATTTGTCTGCATCTGCACAAAGCAGAGAACATAGAAAACAAGAAACCAACCTGTGAAAAATATTCAGTTCCATGTGCTTACTTGAAGTTTTCTGCAAGCATCTTAGGTGTCTTTTTAAGACAGATTTTTTTTCTGTATTATAAAAACTGCTCTAAATAAGCAATTGCTCTACCACTAAGCTACTCCCCTAAGACAATTTTTATTTTTAGGGAAAAAAAGTCAGCATAATTTTTTTAGCATAATTCTTGAAACATTTCTCTAGTTTGGCAGAGAACAATATATTGGAATAAACAAAATTGAAAAATACAATTTATCCTAATATTAATTTACATAGCTATTTGTGGGGACATAAAGATTAATTCCTTTCCTTAAGGATTTGGTAATACAACAGACATCATAGATGATAAAACTTTTTTTTTAATTAAAAAAATATTTATTTATTTGCTTTAGTTATATACAATGTGTTTTTAGTTTTACATGCTGCCGAGAATCAAACCCAGGCCACGCACGTGCTAGGCGAGCGCTCTACTGCTGAGCCACAGTCCCAGCCCCTGATAAAACATTTTTGTGGGGAGAGAGATGCACATGGTGTTAAGAAGAATATCATATGGGGCCAGGCACAGTGGCACGTGCCTGTAATCCCAGTGACTTGGAGATTGAAGCAGAAAGATCGCAAGTTGAGGGCCACCTTCAGCTTAACAAGACGCCAAGCAACTTAGCAAGACCCTGTCTAAAACTAAAAAGGACTGGGGATATAGTTCAGGATAAAGCACACTTGAGTTCAGCAGCCCAGTATTAAAAAAAAAAAAAAATGTTCATGTGGTAGTACTGTTCATCATTGGTCAGGTGCTTAAAATTATGAAGGCATAAGGTATATCAGTGTATAAGTCATTATTGAAGTATGATAACATTTGAGCTATGACTTCAATATGAATTACTGAATATAGTTATTTTAAAATATAGTTTAAAATACATTCAAGAATACATATTAATACTGAATTTTCAGAATCTCAAATAATATGCTATTAAAATTACAGCCTTACATATTTGTATAACATTTGCATGCCATTGTAGAACTTGGAAGAAAGTTTATTTTTCAGTGTAAAGAGCTTCCTTGTAATATCGTTATTATAATGAATTCTTTCTTTATAGGACTGGGGGTATAGCTCAGTCGGTAAAAGTGCTTACCTCACATGCACAAGGCCCTGGGTTCTAATCCCTAGCACCACACACACACACACAAAAAAAAAAAACAAACACCCAACTTCAACACATGAGCCTTACTTAAATATTGATTCAAATTGATGATATATATGTATGTATGTATACACATATATACACACATACACACACATGTATATACACATTCTCTATAAAAGTGCCAAGGAATTTTGTATCATTTTAAGTCTAATGCTAGAACTGAATGTGAATTAGTAAGGATAGAATAATGATTGCTTTTGCTGTATATTCCTGCAGGGCTTGACAAACTTCATCTGTAGGTGGACCAGATAGTAAATATTTTTGACTTTATAGACCATGTGTTCTTTTCCTTAATTATTCTGTCCTTTTGGCCTAAAAGCAGCCATAGACAATAGGCATGCATGTGACTCTATTCCAATAAAACTTCATGTACAAAACAGCTGGTCAGTTTTGCTCTTGGGCTGTAGTTTTTAATCCCTGTTCTGAGAAAATGAGAGATTAATGTCCCAATTTTTGTTATTTAAGTAGTTGTCATTCCAAGTCTTTTTTTTTTTTTTTTTGTATCAGGGTTTGAATCCAGGAGTGTTTAACCGTGGAGCTGTATCCCTAGCCCTTTTTATTTTTTTATTTAAAGACAGGTCTCCCTAAGTGCTTAGGGACTTGCTAAGTAACTGAGGCTGGTTTTGAACTTGTAATTGCTTCTACCTCAGCCTCTCAAGTCACTGGGATTACCAGTGTGTACCTCTGCGTCTGACACAAGTGTTCTTAATGTAAGATTTTAAGTCTAGTGATTTACTATACAGATAGAGTGTATGCTAGGGAAGAATCTAATGTTGTTGCCATTTTATTGATGAGAGGTATATTTTTATATGTTTGTTTTATTTTTAAATAGGGGCACCCAGACTAAAATGTCATGAACTCTTGAATTATATCATGGATACAGTCAAAGAGTCATCTAATGGCGTTATTTATGGAGCTGATTGTAGCAACATACTACTCAAAGACATTCTTTCAGTGAGAAAATACTGGTGTGAAATATCACAGCAACAGTGGCTAGGTATGTTTTGAAGGTTGCTATTTGTGAGTTTTTTTTTTTTCCTCATGAAATGAACTTTCACCAATAAAAGCATTCATATTGTATCTGTATTGCCCAAATGACTTCATACTTTCATAGTACTTTAGTGAAGGAAATTGAGTATCATCAGTCTTTTTTTTTTTTTTTTTTTTTTTTTTTTTTTGTGGTACCGGGGATTGAACTCAGGGGCACTCGACCATTGGGCCACATCCCCAGACCTTTTTTGTATTTTTTATTAGAGACAGGGTCTCACTGAGTTGCTAAGTGCCTCGCCATTGCTGAGGCTGGCTTTGAACTCACGATCCTCCTGCCTCAGCCTCCCAAGTGCTGGGATTACAGGCGTGCGCCACCGCGCCCGGCTATCATCAGTCTTTTGATGTGATTCTACCATCTCCTATATTCTCTGATATCTGCTCTTTTTTTTTTTTTTTTTGTGGTACCGGGGATTGAACTCAGGGGCACTCGACCACTGGGCCACATCCCCAGACCTTTTTTGTATTTTTTATTAGAGACAGGGTCTCACTGAGTTGCTGAGTGCCTCGCCATTGCTGAGGCTGGCTTTGAACTCGCGATCCTCCTGCCTCAGCCTCCCAAGTGCTGGGATTACAGGCGTGCGCCACCGCGCCCGGCTTCTGCTCTTTAATTTTAAACAAAATACCCTTAATTTTCATTTATTACATACTTTCTAAAGTATGTTATGGAAAGGACAAGACATAGAAGTATCAGTTGGATTAGGTTATTAACAGGTTCCTGGTAAGATAATGGAAATCAATGTATTAGAATGAAATATACAAGATCCAGTGATTTACTAGATAGGTAGATAGAAAGAATCTAGTGTTTCCAGTTTATTGATCAGAGGTACTCAAAGATCATGGAAAAAGGAAATTATGGTCATAAATTGAAATATTTCAGTTTATTGATTTTAAAGGTGGAACAATTCTGAGAGGATTTAATGGATCAAGGTTGGATTTGCCATTATCAAGGTGATTTTAAGTCAGATGTTAAAGTTTATTAATCCACTAGCTCTGAAAATTTAGAAATTCAAGATTTTTTAGTAAAAAATATTAAGGCTAATTTTTGTTAACTAAATTAAGACATTTACTTATTTATTACCTATTTATTATTAATTTTATGATTTCAAAATGAGATGTATATGAACTACAAAGCCATGATTTAGTCAGTGCCCTCACTTCTGCATTATGTTCTACTTTTCCAAATGATTTAAGGCCTTCATAGTTGCAGTAATTTCTTGTGAGTTATTTGGGGCTGTTGTTATAAACACAAAACAAGGTATATTCCAAACAAGGGCCTCAAGTAAGCCAATCATATCTACCATTCTTAGCCAGCTATCTCACGAGAGTGGTCTAATCATATTTTGTATATTTGGGTACTTTAGATTGTTGCTTGTAATTGGTTATACTATAACAGAGGGCAGTCCTTCCCTCTGTCTCTTTGGTATGATTCTTCCATATCATTTGTTGTCTGAAATCGGCTTTTCTTTAAAAAACTAGTGTTACTTCTTATTATTAGTCTTCTTTTCAAATAATTTTTCTAGTTCCCTTTTCCCAGACTTGCTTCTTGATTGAGGACTGTTCAAAAAGTGAAGTCTATGCTCTTAAAATGTGTTTCTTAGAAGTAGTAATTTAAGCCATGGTTAGGTTGATATTTTTTGGAGGGAGAATTTAGAATGAGATGAGAACATGCCCTAATACTGAGCCATCATTTCCATATAAAGTTTGGAATTAGCTTATTGATTCTAGAGATTTTGTTTATTGAACAATTTAGAATGGGTAGCAATCCTAACAATGTGGAGTCACTCAGTCCATTTATATATCTCCATTTATGTAGGTCTTTTGATATTTTTCATTAATGTCTTAGTACTGTCACCATACAGATTTTATACATGTTTTTTTAGACTTGTATACTATGGTAGTTTGTAAATTGCACTGTTTTTTAAATTAATTAATTTTTTAAAAAATTATTTTTAAAATTCTAATTAAATATAATACATTTAGACACATTGTACACTAATGGAGCACAACTTTTTCTCTGGCTGAACATAGTGCAAAGTCATACTGGTAGTGTAATTATACATGTATAAGGTAATAATGTCCATCGTCTAATTCCATCGTCCTTCCCATCCCCACAACCCTCCCCTCCTTTCACTCACCTCTGCACAATCCAAAGTCCCTTCATTCTCCGCGTTCCCCTACCCCATTATGGATCTGCATCCCCTTATCAGATAAAACATTCAGCCTTTGCGTTTGGGGGTTTGGCTTATTTCAGTTAGCATGATATTTTCCAGCTCCAATTACCTGAAAATGCCATAATTTCATTCTTTAAGGCTGAGTTATATTCCATTGTGTTTATGTACCACATTTTCTTTATCCATTCATCTGTTGAAGGGCATCTAGGTTGGTTCCATAGTTTAGCTATTGTGAATTGAGCTGCTATAAATATTGATGTGGCTGTGTCACTGTAGTATGCTGATTTTAAGTCCTTTGGGTATGAACTGAGGACTGGGATAATTGGGTCAAATGGTGGTTCCATTCCAGATTTTCTGAGGAATCTCCATACTGCTTTCCAGAGTGGTTGTACCAATTTGCGGTCCCATCAGCAATGTCTGAGTGTACCTTTTCCCTACATCCTCACCAAAACTTATGGTGGTTTATATTCTTAATAGTTAAATTGTACTGTTTTTAAAGTTTCATTTTCCAAACGTTCAGTACTATTAAACTGAAGTACAATTGATTTTTGTATCTTTTAAAAATTTTTTTAGAATTTTAAAAAATTTTTTTGGGTACTGGGGATTGAACTCAGGAGTATTTGGCCACTGAGTTTTTTTTTATATTTTATTTAGAGAAAGGGTCTCACCTAGTTACTTGGTGCCTCACTGTTGCTGAGGCTGGCTTTGAATTTGACATTCTCCTGCCTCAGCCTCCTAAGCCTCTGGGATTATAGATATGGGCCACTGTACCAGCCTGAATTTCATATCTTGACCTATATTCTAGGACTTTGTTAAAATCATCTGTTATTTATAGGGCCTTTTTTTTTTTGTAGATTTTTTTTGCATAGATAATCATGACACCTGTAAGTAGTAATTTTTTTCTTCTTTTCTGAACCATGTGGTTTTTATTTTTTTCTAATTATTCTGGCTAGAATTGTACCCCCCCCCCCCCCGTAGTAAAGTAAGCTTAAGAAAATTTATGATTTTAACCATTTTTAAACATGGTTCAGTAGCATTAAGCACATTCACATTGTTGTGTAACCATGGCTGGAGATGTAGCTCAGTGGTGGAGCACTTACCTAGCATATGTGAAGCGTGTGTTTGAGCCCCAGTACCACCAAAAAAAAAAAAAAAAAAAATCCTTAACATTGTTGTGTAACTATCCCTTCTATCTCCAGAACTTTTTTTCTCTGTTCATTTGCTATGGTTTGAGTTCATCCCCAAGGTTTCAGGTGTTGGAGAACACATGGTTCTTAATGTGGCTGTGTAAAACTGAAGTCTAGTGTTAGATCATGGGAGTCGTGCCCTAAGGAGGGATTTAAGATAGTTCCTGGGATCTTCATTTAGCTCCTGAAAACACAAGGAGTTATTAAAGTCTGAGCTTGACCCCTGAATCTCTGTCTTCCAGTTTGACCATATGTTAGCTCTCCTCCCACCCAACCCCCTCTCCCCTTACCCACAATGGTGCCATCTGCCTTGACACCATCATCAGAGCCCAACCTCCAGAACTGTGAGTTCAATAAACCTCTTTTTATAAAGTTATTTGGCTTCAGGTGTTTCATTATAGTAATGGGAAATGAACTCATAACACCATCGAATAGTAATTCTCTATTTGCTATTCCCACTGGCTCCTGATACCTACTATTCAACTTTGTCTTTGAATTTGAAGTTCTAGATTCTTCATTGTTATGGACTAGATGTTTGTGTCCCCACAAAATTTGTGTTAAAGTCGAATTCCCCATTGTGAAAATATTTGGAATTATGGCATTTACGAAGTTATTAGGTCATGATAGTCCAGCTTTCATGAATGGGATTAGTGCCATTATAAGAGTCCAGACAGCTAGCTTTCTCTCTTTCTGCCATATGAGAATACAGGTAGAAGTCAGCAGTTTACAACGCAGAAGAGGAATACCAGAAATGCACCATACCTCCACCTTGATTTCACACTTCCATTCCCCAGAAATGTGAGAAATAAATTTCTGTTGTTTATAAGCCAGTATATAATAGATAGTTAATAGCAACCTGAACAAAGGCAGGCAAAAGCAATATTTGTCCTATGCAGTTGGCTTATGACACTTACCAAATGTCATTGAGGCTTATCCATATTGTAGCATGTCAGAATTTCCTTCACTTTTAAGACTGAGCCATATTCTGAACAAAATGTCACATTTTGTTTATTCATTTATTCATTGATGGACACTTGGGTTTTCTACTTTTTGGTTATTGTGAAGAATGCTGCTGTGTACAAAGATCTCTTGGGTTTCCTGCTTTCATTTCTTTCAGATATATATTCAGAAGTGAAATTGCTGATATGGTAATTCTATATTTAATTTTTGAGTAACCAACATGTTTTCCCCAGAGGCTGCACCATTTTACATAGATAAGGGTTCAAATTTCTTCACATTTTCACCACTTATTTTCTCTGTCTTTTGAATGGTAAATGTAAAGTGGTGTTTCATTTGCATTTCCTTAATGGCTAGTGATGTTGAGCTTTTCATGTTTATTGTCAGTTTATCTTCTAGAGAAATATTTAAGTTCTTTGTCCATTTTTTAAGATTTTTTTTATTAGTAATTTTAGGTTCACAGCAAAGTTGAGAATTTACAGAGCTCTCATATATTCCCCCCAACCTGAGTTCTTAGTCTCTTTCATTATCAACATTTCCCATCCTTTGCCTATTTTTAGTCAGGCTTATTTTTGTTATAGGAGTTTAAAAATGTATTATAGATATTAATTTCTTACTAGACATATGGTTTGCAAATATTTTCTCTTGTTCCAGGGGTTGCTTTGTCACTATGTTGATAGTGTTTTTTGATGCAAAAAAGCTTTTTAATTAGATGAAGCCCAATTTACTTTTTCTTTTGTTGTATCAGAGAAATCATTACAAATCTAAAGTCTAGTGTTATTAAACTCTTCCCTTTTGTTTTTTTTCCCAAAGTGTTTTGTTTAATAGTTTTACCACCAGTATGATTTTGAATAACAGCAATAAGAACAGACAACTTTGCCTTCTTGCTGATCTTAGGGGAACCATTCAGTATTAGACCAGTAAGCAGGCTATTAGCTATCAATACAAGTTGAGGACAGTTCTTTCTATTCTTTGTTACTGCTAGTATGTTTTTAAATCATGAATGGATGTTCAATTTTTTAAAAAGCTTTTCCTGTATTTGTTGATATGATTATCTTAAGTTTTTTTTTAATTAGTCTGGATATACATCATTGGGATATGGATTTCAGCATGATTCCCTGCTTTTCCCTTTGCCTTTCCCACCTGTCTTCCCTCCCATCTCCCATACTCCTTCATCTACTCTACTAGACTTCCTTTTACTTGTCTATTAATTTGTATTTGATTGGTTTGTTGTCTTATCCTATCGTTCCCTCCTCCTTTCCTTTATTTCACTCTAGCTTCCACATATGAGAGAAAATATTTGACCTTTGAGTTTCTGAGTTTGGCTTATTTCATTTAGCATGATATTCTTAATGATATTCCATCCATTTACTGGCAGATGCCATAGTTTCATTCTTTATTATGGCTGAGTAGAACTCCATTGAACAGATATACCCCAGTTTCTTAATCTGTTCATCAATTGATGGGCATCTGGGTTAATTCCATAATTTAGCTATTGTGAATTGTGCTGCTGTAAACATATAGGTGGCTGTATTGCTGTAGTATGCTGATTTTAGATCTTTTGGGAAAATACCAAGTAGTGGGTTAGCTGGGTCATATGGTAGTTCCACCCCTAGTTTTTTGAACCTCCATACTTCTTTCCAGAGTGGTTGTACTAGGGTGCAGTTCTACCCATAATGTACAAGTGTACCTTTTTCCCCACAACCTCACCAGCATTTATTATTTATATTCTTGATCATTGGAGTGAGATAAAATATTAGTGTATGTGGAGTTTTGGTTTGCATTTCCCTGATTGCTAGAGGTGTTGAGTATTTTAAAATATATTTGTTGGCCATTTGTTTCTTCTTTTGAGAAGTTTCTGTTTAGTTCTTTTGCCCATTTATTGATTGGGTTACTTGGAGTTTTTTGGTGTTAGGCTTTGAGTGCTTTATATATCCTGAATATTAATCCTCTAGTGGAAGGGTAGCTGGCCAAGATTTTCTCCCATTCTCTAAGCTCTCTCTTCACACTCTGGATCATTTCCTCTGTTGTGCAGAAGCTTTGTAGTTTGTTGGCTTCCCACCTAATGATTGTTGGTTTTATTTCTTGTACTTTAGGGGTCTTGTTAAGTAAGTTGGTGCCAGCACTTATATGATGGAGTGTTGACCCTGTATTTTCTTAACTTTTTGTTTTCTTCTAGCAGTTGTGAGGTTTCTGGTCTAATTCCTAAATCTTTGATCCATTTCAATTTGAGTTTTTGTACAGGGTGAGATACAGGGGTCTAGTTTAATTTTTATACATATAGCCCATCCAGTTTTCCCAGCACCATTTTTGTCAAACATCAGACAGCTATAAGTATGTGGATTTGTCTCTGTGTCTTTATTCTGTTCCATTGGTCTTCATGTCTATTTTGTGCCAATATCATGCTGTTTTAGTTTTTACAGCACCGTGGTATAATATCAGATCAAGTGTTTTGATGCCTCCTGCTTCACTTTTCTTGCTTAGTATTGTTTTGGCTATCCTGGGTATCTTATTCTTCCAAATGAATTTAATAATTGTTTTTCTTAATTCTGTGATAAATGTCATTAATATATATACATGTGTGCATACACACATACACACACACACATATGTTGATATTTTGATGGAGATTGTATTGAATCTGTATGTTGCTTTGGTAGTATGGCCATTTTGACAATATTGATGCTGCCTGTCTGAAAACATGGGATGTCTTTCCATCTTCTAAGGTCTTCTTCATTATCTTTTCCTTCTTCAGTGTTTTATAATTTTCACTATGGAGGTCATATACCTCCTTGGTTACATTAATTCCTAAGTTTTTGTTTGTTTATTGAGGTTATTGTGAAGAAGATGGTTTTCCTGATTTCTTCCTCAGCTGAATCACTGTTGGAGTATAGGTAGGCTATTGATTTATGGGTGTTGATCTTGTATCCTGGCTACTTTGCTAAATTCATTTAAAAGCTCCAAAAGTCTTCTGGCCGAGTGTTTTTGGGTTTTCTAGATATAGAATCATAGCATTGGCTAACAGAGAAAGTTTAACTTCTTCTTTTCTATTTGTATGCCTTTGATTTCCTTTTCTTGCCTGATTGCTCTGGCTAATGTTTCAAGGACTGTATTGAATAGGAGTGGTAAGAGTGGACAGTCTTGTTTTGTTCCTGATTTTAGAGGAAATGCTTTTAGTTTTTCTCCATAAGTATGATGTTGGATTTGGGTTTGTCATAGATGACCTTTACAATGTTGAGGTAAAGTTCCTTTGATCCCTCCCTAGCTTCTCCAATGTTTTTTATATGAATGGTTGCTGGATTTTATCAAAAGACTTTTCTGCATCTATTGAGATGATCATGTGATTTTTGTCTTAATTCGTTAAGTGGTGAATTACATTATTGTTTTGAACCAACCTTGTATCCCTGGAATGAAACCACTTGATGGTGATGTATTATATTTTTGTTGTGTTTTTTAGTGCATTTGCTAATATTTTATTAAGGATTTTTGCATTTATGTTCATCAGGGGTATTGGTCCATAGTTTTCTTTCCTTGATATATCTTTGTCAGGTTTTGGAATCATGGTTATACCTGTTTCATAAAATTTATTTGGGAGTATTCCCTCCCTTTCAATTTCATGGAATAATTTGAGAAAGACTGTTGTTGGTAGTTCTTCTGTAATAGTCTGGTAGAACTCAGCTGAGAATCCATCAGGTCTTGGCCTTTTCATTTTTGGAAGGCTTTTAATTGCTGTTTCAATCTCATTACTTGATATTGGTTTGTTCAGGTTTTCTGTATCTTCCTGATAGAATTTGTGCAGGTTGTATGCATCTAGAAATTTGTCAGTGTCTTTCAGATTTTCAAGTTAATAAAATAGGAGTATAAATTTTCCAAAAAAGTTCTGATAATCCTCTGTATTTCAGAAGGGTCTGTGGTGATATTGTCTTTTCATCTCTGATCATGTTGATTTGCATCTTCTCAATGTTCCTTTTGTTTAGTTTGGCTAATGGTGTGTCGATTTTTTTTTTTTTTTTTTTAATCTTCTCAAAGAACCAACTTTTATTGCATCGATCCTGTGGACATTATGATATAAATGTTCTTTATATTTTTAGTTTGTATCCATGTCTCTTCTATCCCAATAATTCTCAGGTTTGGTCTTTAAATGTAGTTGCAGAATTATTGTATATTCTTGTCATTTTCTATAATTTTTTCCCCTTTACTGCCTTCTCTGTACTCAATATCATATAGCCTTGTCTTGTAGGCCTGAAGTTCTGTCTTCAAGGACTGAGGTTCTATTTTCAGTGCATTCTTATCTGTTAATGATGTCTTCAAGTGATTTTTAAATTTGATTGATTGTGACTTTCTTTTCTAGGTGTTCTTAGTTTCTTCTCACTCTTTTCTAGGAGTTCTTGGTTTTTTTTCAATATTTCTTTTCTTTGTTTGTTTGTTTCTTTTTCTTTTTTTTGATACCAGGAATTGAACCTAGGAGTGTTCAACCACTGAGCCACATCCTCAGCCTTTTTTATATTTTATGTTGAGACAGGGTCTTGCTGAATTGCTTAGGGCCTCTCTAAGTTGTTGATGCTGGCTTTGAACTTGTGATCCTCTTGCCTCAGCCTCCTGAGCCGCTGGTTTCCTCCTCACTATTTCTATTTCCTTATTAAAATGGTTTTTCATCTATAATTGCTCTCTTAATTCCTTCTTTAGATCTTCTTATAGTTCATTGAACATTTTTTTTTACGAGCATATAAAATTAAATATAAATTCTTTTTTTTTTTTTTTTTTTTTTAATTTGTTGGGATGGGGAGCATAGGAGGATTAGAGGAACACTAGAATGGCCAATGGGGAGGGAGGGGAAGGGAGGGGGCAAAAGCGTGAAAAAAAAAAAAAGATGGTAGAATGAGATGGATATCATTGAACATTTTAATAATCAGTGTTATATACTCTTTCTCTGGTCTTTTGTCTCCCTCACTATCCTTGGGATCCTTTATTGGCTAATTGTGATTTTGGGGGTTGGGGTGTTGTTTGCTTTTTTTCTCATGTGTTCAGAGATCTTGAACTTGCACATCAAGTGAGATGGATTCCCCTACTCCCTTCTTTTGTGTGTGTCCTTTGTGTGTAATTATTTTATTTGTTCTGGGACTTCTCTGTTTTTGATGTATGAGTACATGCCAAGGGGTGGGACCTGAGCTCCCTCCTTGTGCCCTTGTTGTTGGTTTGGGCTTTTGTCTCCCCGCTTCTTTGAGTTGGAGTAACGTCAGAGAATGTTTTGCTCAGTTGCAGTCTCTAACCTGTGAACATTTATTGTCCCTGTAGGTTCAAAGCACCTCATAGAAATCAACGAAAGAGTAACAACTGTTGAAAACAATACACAGCATTAAAACAAATACCCAGTTCCTAATATCTTCAACATTAATTCAGACCAATATACAGGAATGGTCAGTTTAGCAGTTGTCAATTGTAAAAATAATAACCATGAACTAGATCTGGCTTTAAATCGAAGAGTAGGTCCCAGCAATGACTGTATTAGCATTAATGGTGGGGGCAGGATTTATATAAGCCAATTCTCAAAAATATAGTTTATTAGGGGAAAGAAAATGTGTTAGAAAGTTAGGAGACAGTTTAAAAGTTCAAAAAGTGAACAGGGAGAATGTAGAAGAGATGTAGCAGATGATGTTTATACAGAAGGAAGGAAAAAAATAGAAGAAGCAAAGTATTGAGAGAGGGCAAGACAATAATAGAATTTGACCATTAGCAGGAGAAAATAAGAGGAGAAATGAAAAAAATAAGTAAATGAAAATAAAACAAAACCAAACTAAAATATGCAATCTAAAAAACTTGAACCCTCGAAAGACAATGCTAGAAAAAAAATTATACTAAAAATGTTAAAATGAGAGATAAATAAGTGTATGTGTACATGTCCTCAAACCAGTTTTCATAGCCAGAATTCATTCACACATGGTCTCCTACACACTGAAAGAAAAAAAGTTTTAAAAACCCCAAATCTTATGAATGAAGGAACCATCTCCCCTGAAGTAATCAAAATAATTGACCAGATTAGGTGGTATCTATGTCCAACAGTCTTTTTATGTACTGAGTTATGTACTGATAAAGCAACGGGTGAGGGTGTTAACTCTTTCCTGTTTTTGTATTGCTCTCTGAGCTGCCAGTTGGATCATCTTAAGATGGAGGTCATTTGATATAAGATTCCAGCTTCCTTTCTCACTTGTATGAAGTGGGATGGGTTAGCACAAACTGTCAGTTGGCATTTTGTCCTTTTGGACCAGTTTGGTGCACTCCCAGGGTATAGCTTCTGCAGAATTCTGTGAAGGGAGTTGCAGAAGTTAGGGCTATTATCCACTCAGGCCTCAGGGGCTTTCTTGGATGGTTCCTGCTTGGGAGAGATTAGATTGACCTGCTGGTAGGGCTAGACAGTAGCGGACTTCTGTTAGTCTGGTTCTCAGGACCCTTCTAAGAAATCCAATCTGGAGCAGGGGGAGCCAATCCTCCACTCACAAGCATGGTCATCCCAGGCTTAGTCCCTGAGTGTATTCACACTCACTTGCTTAGACTCCTGGCCAGCTTCAACTGGTCAGGTGAACGCTGCCAGACACAAAGGAGAAGTGAGTCTCCCCTTTTCTTAAGGTTGAATACCTCCTGGGTATGGCCCATTCCATACCTGTTTTACTCACGTTCCTTCAGGCCCAGCCTAAGTAGACTATATATGCCTGTTGAGATATTGTGGCCATGTTTGTTTTTTTCTGTGTGTCTGTGTCTGTCATTCTTAACGCCTACATGCTCTCACCAAAGATTGCTCCCATCTCAGCTCTCCTAGGCCAGCAGAGATATAGAGCTGCTTTTCAAGTACCAGTGTGCTCAGTGCAGCCTCTGGATCAGTGAAGATTAGGCAACTCTTTTAGGGGGGAGGGACACCTGGAATTGAACCCAACGGTCCTTAACCACTGAGCCACATTGTTATGAGCCAGGCATGGGCTGTGTATGTGAGCTATGTGAGGGAACTGGACTGACATTGCTGCTCTGACTGGGCTATGTGACGTCTGTGTTCTTTTCACTCACTCTGCCTATGATCCCCACACAGTACCTGAGATGATTGTGGCTTTCCAAGATGTCAATCAATCTGCTGACCACAAGACATCATCAAGCAACCTTCTGAAACCCAATCCCTTGCCTTATTTGGGTGGAACTTTCTCAAATGTCTCTCCCCCACCCCCAATAAATAGGATGGTTTCAGGCACGCTCTTTATCTTTCACCTGCCTCTATTTCCTCCTCTGTGGGAGCTGAGGTTGAGGAGCTGTTATTGAACCCCCAAAAAGTATTTTCTGTCTCTGTGTGGTTATTTAGTAGCCAGCTTGATTCACCTGAAGTGACCCTGACTGGTTCAGTCATTATTGCTGCACCATATCCCCAGCCCTCTTTTTTTTTAAATATCTTTATTTTTTTTATGTGGTGGTAAGGAATGAACCCAGTGCCTCACATGTGCAAGGCAAGCACTCTACAACTGAGCCACAACCCCAGCACCCCCAGCCCTATTTTTTTTTTTTTTTTTTTTTTTTGTGGTTACCAGGGATTGAACTCAGGGGCATTCGACCACTGGGCCACATCCCCAGCCCTTTTTTGTATTTTATTTAGAGACAGGGTCCCACTGAGTTGCTAAGTGCCTCGCCATTGCTGAGGCTGGCTTTGAACTCGCGATCCTCCTGCCTCAGCCTCCCAAAGTGCTGGGATTACAGGCGTGCGCCACCGCGCCCGGCTAGCCCTATTTTTATTATTATTATTTTTTTGCATTTTATTTAGAGACAGTATCTCACTGAGTTGCTTAGCACCTTGCTTTTGCTGACACTGGCTTTGATCTTGAGATCCTCCTGCCTTTGCCTCCCAAGTTGCTGGGATTACAGGCTTGTGCCACCGCTCCTGGTTTAGCCAATGTTTTTGAATAAGGTTTTTTGTACCAAAACTGTTCCCCCACACTCTCTGTGGTCAGTCTGTACCAGGAGCTCCTATGGGGCAGCCTGATGAGGTCCAATGTATTCTTTCTTTCTTTTTTTTTTTTTTTTTTTGTGTGATATCAGGAATTGAACTCAGGGGCACTCGACCATGGGCCACATCCCCAGCCCTTTTTTGTATTTTATTAGAGACAGGGTTTCACTGAGTTGCCAAGTGCCTCGCCATTGCTGAGGCTGACTTTGAACTTATGATCCTCCTGCCTCAGCCTCCCAAAGTGCTGGGATTACAGGCGTGCGCCACCACGCCCAGCTTCAATGTATTCTTTCTTAATTTGCTTATCGTACTCAAATTTCTGAGTCCCTAAATTGCTTTTAGTTCCAATATTGAATTTTAGTGAAATTGCTCTTTCACCCACCTCTCTGAGAAGCCATACACCTGCTGCTTAAGTCTTGAGCCACTGCACAGCTTAGAATGCAGCTTTCCTCTGATTGGCCATCTTCCATTTCCCCCTTTTGAGTTGTTGCTCATGTTACATTTTTAACAAACTATTGGATTGAATTTGGAGTTGTTAGAAGGTTTTTAACTATGAATTCAGTTTCCTTAATAGGTAAAGGATTATTTAGGCAACATATTTCTTTTTCAGTGACTTTGGTAATTTGTTTCTTTCATGGAATTTGTACATTTCATCTTAAGTTGTTGAATGCTGACATTATTCCCTTGTTACCCTTTCCATGTGAGTAAGCTCTGTAGTTTTTGCCTCTTTATTGATTTCTGATCTTATTATAGTTTCTTCCGTTTGTCTTGAGTTTATTCTTTTCATAGTTTTTTAAAATAGAAGCTTAGATTGTTGACATGGGATCTTCCTAATATGTGCATTTATGTAATTTTTCTCAAAATGTTGCAGTAATTACATTTCACATACTTTGACATTAATTTTTTATGTTTATCCAACACAAGATCTAGTTTTTCTTGAGAGTTCTTATTTAACTCAGATATTTGGAAGTGCGTTTAATTTCTAATCATTTGTGGGTGATTTTCTTCTTTTGTTTTCTTTTCTCTTCTAATTGCATATGATCAGAGAACTATATTTTATGATCTAAATTATTTAAAATTGTAAAGGTTTTTTTGTGACCTGCAATAAGGTCTGTGTTGATAAATGTTTCATGTATATTTGAAAACAATGTGTATCTATGTTGATTGATTGTATATCATCTTCTGAGAAGTGTCTGTTCAGTTCCTTGGCCCATTTATTGATTGGGTTGTTTGGTTTTTTTTTTTTTTGGTGTTAAGATGTTTGAGTTCTTTATATATCCTGGAGATTAATCCTCTATCTGATGTGCTTGTGGTAAAAATTTGTTCCCAAAATGTAGGCTCTCTAATTTACCTCACTGATTGTTTCTTTTGCTAAGAAGAAGCTTTTTAGTTTGAATCCATCCCATTTATTGATTCTTGATTTTAATTCTTGTGCTCTAGGAGTCTTATTGAAGAAGTTGGGAGAATGATGGAAATCACTTAAATAATTTCTTTCCTTACTGTGTAATGTTTGAGGTGTTTATATTGCTGTTACCTTTGTGTTTAATATCTTATTTTAAATCATTTATTCATTTCTGTAGAATCATGACATACATAGTTGAAATGGAAGATTCACTTAGGTATTATTCTAGCTTCCTTTACTGAGGACTCTTGACTCTTACTGGGAAGAAAGGCCTGCACTAGTAACTTCACTCTTGTGTTGGGAGGTAACTCTTAATGCATTTTGCCTTTCTGCATGTCTTACAAGCAGAGACAGTGATTGCTGTTTTTTCCCCAGACTGTTTTTTCAAGGGTGCTTATATAGTGAACAGCCTTAGAAGATAGAGATTGGCTTTCTCCAGAAAAGGACAGATTTTCTTGCAGCCCATTCATTTGTAAAAAGGCGAGGATTTCTCTCAGCCTGCTGTTTTTCACCTACATCAAATGTTCCTCTTCATGTTGCTTTTGGGACTGGGGATCTGAAGCAGAAAGGAAGAGACTACTGTCATTTCTATGAGGCATAAACTCTTTTTTCTTTGATCAAGAATTCCTTGTGCCCAGTTAACTGTCCTCCTCCCAAAAAGAATCTCATGTCATTTGTCAGCATCCATGAAAATGCCATGTTGTTTATTAGGTTATAAGCAGATTAAAATCTGAAACCTTCATAGTTCATGATTTTTTTTTTTTTTTTTTTTTTTTTTTTTTTGGTACCAGGGATTGAACTCAGGGGCACTCGACCACTGGGCCACATCCCCAGCCCTTTTTTGTGTTTTTATTAGAGACAGGGTCTCACTGAGTTGCTAAGTGCCTCGCCATTGCTGAGGCTGGCTTTGAACTCGTGATCCTCCTGCCTCAGCCTCCCAAAGTGCTGGGATTACAGGCGTGCGCCACCGCGCCCGGCATGAATTATTAACATATGTTATCAAGCAAACAGCATTTATGTAAAACCAAAACTGTGGATTGTGCACTCTGTCAAGTGTGCTTTAGGCCTAGATCAAGGAACATGGGCTTAGAGAAGTTAGGTAACTTATCTGAAGTCTGTCTCTTAAACTAGTGCTTTCACACTAAATATTGATTGAATCTTTTTAGACTGTTGAATATAAATTAGAATGATTTTTAATTGTCTTACTTAAGTTAGATCATGGGATATTTCAATTGAATTGTGACACTTAGCATATTTGCTTTGACTTTTTTGGAAATAAGAGGTTCTGGGTGTGGTGGTGGTGTACTACTTGTAATCCCAGTGACTCAGGAAGCTGAGGCAAGAGGATCTCCAGTTTCAGTCTAACCTCAACAACTCAGACCCTGTCAATAAAAAATAGAAAGGAGGGGCTGGGGTTGTGGCTCAGTGGTGGAGTGTTCGCCTGGCACATGGGCGGCTCGGGTTCGATCCTCAGCACCACATAAACATAAATGCATTGCATTGTGTACAACTAAAGCAAATAAATAAATATTAAAAAAAAATAGAAAGGACTAGAGATGTGTAGCACAGTGATAAAACACCCCTGGTTTTGATCCTCAATATTGAAAAATAAAAATAAATAATGATAATGATAATAATGTGTTTTTGTTTTTGTTTTAGAATTATTCTCTGTGTACTTCAGGCTGTACCTCAAACCTTCCCAAGAAATTAATAGAGTTTTGGTGGCTAGAATAATTCATGCTGTTACCAAAGGTTGCTGTTCACAAACTGATGGATTAAATTCTAAATTTTTGGATTCTTTTTCCAAGGCTGTTCAGTATGCAAGGTAATTTAATTTCTTTTTGTTTTGGCTTTTTAAATTTGTGTGTGTGTATGTGTGTGTGTGTGTGTGTGTTGAAAATTCATTTGGTCTTATTTTAAATTAAGTAAAACTACTACCTTTTAAAAAATGATTATTATATAAATTTGTGGAGTATAATGTGATAATTTAATACATATATGCAGTGCATAATGATCAAATCTGGGTAGTTAACATTTCCATTTCCTTATATATTAAAATTTTTTTATGCATAATTGTATGTATTCTTGAGATACAGTGTGATATTTCAGTACATGTAAGAAACTTGACCCATTTTTTAAAAAAAATATTTATTTATTTGCTTTAGTTGTACACAATGAGTTTATTTGTATGTGGTGCTGAGGATCGAACCTGGGCCATGCACGTGCTAGGCGAGCGCTCTGCCACTGAGCCACAATCCCAGCCCTTGACCCATTTTTTACCTGTACAAAAGTAAACTTAGAGTGGATCAAAGGCCTAAATATAAGACCTAAAACTATGAAACTAAGACAAGAAATCATAAGGGAAACATTGGTAAAGCAAACAGTTTTTACGGTTTTTTGAGTAAGACCGCAAAAGCAGAAATAGACAAACGAGGGCTATGTGAACTAAGAAGACTCTGCACAACCAATAAAATGAAGAGACAACGTATAGAAAGGGGGAAGCTTTTTAAAATTTATTTATTTATTTTTAAATTTGTTCTACTTAGTTGTACATGACAGAAAAATGCATTTCAATTCATCGTACACAAATGGGAGTGCAGCATTTCAATTCTCTGGTTATATAAGGTGTGGGATGCACCATTAATAACAATCGTACATGTACCTATGGTAATGATGTCCATATTATTCCACCATCTTTCCTACCCTCATAATAGAAAGGGAAAACTTTTTTGCAAACTTTTTATTTGATAAAGGATTTATATTTAGAATATAAAAAGAACTTAAAAACTCAACAAAAATACAAAAAAATAGGGCAAAATATTTGAATTGAATACTTCTCAACGAAGAAATTCAGGGGCCAAAAAATTAATGAGATGATGCTCAACCTCATCAGCTATTGGGAAAATGCAAGTCAAAACCATTGCAAGATATTATCTTACCTCCATTAGAAAAGCAATTTTTATTTATTTATTTTATTGTTATTTATTTTTTGAATACTGCAGATTGAACTCTGGGGCACTCAACCATTGAGCCACATCCCTATCCCAGTTTTGTATTTTATTAGAGACAGGGTCTCACTGAATTGCTTAGTGCCTTAGCATTGCTGAGGCTGACTTTGAACTCAAATCCTCCTGCCTTAGCCTTCTGAACTACTGGGATTACAGGTGTGCTTCACCACATGCAGCAGAAGACCTGTTCTTAAACATGCGAAAGTATTAAAAAATGATGGCAGGGGTTTGGAGAAAAGAAAACTCTCATACTTTGTTGGTGGAAGGTAAAATACTACCTTTTAAATAATGCATTGACCCATTATAACAGAACCAGTAGATTCTCAAAGACTCAGAGCCAACACTCACTGAATTTAACTCAATATGCAGAACACTAAATGATATTAAGTGGGATAACTGTCCTGTTACAATAATGAATCCAGGAAAGTTAAATATCCTCAATGTAATTTTATCTTTTCCATTTTGAGGACAGCTGTAGTATATTGAGAATAAAGTAAACATATATTTTGGGAGTTTTAATATACATTTGTGTGATATTATCCAGTTTATAATGGGAAATGTTTTATTAATGGTAGCTATTACAAATCACTTTGTATATTTTAGACAGTTTCACCAGCAGAGAGAGCTAACACAAGTGATCACTTAGCACTGAATAAGAACCAGTTTTTGTTATTGTATAGTGTAATGCTGCTGTGATTTTTTTTTTTTTCTTTTAATGGAGTCTTTCCATGTTGGTCTTAAACTTGTGGGCTCAACTAATATTTCCACCTCAACCTCTCAAGTGGCTGGAACTATAGGTACATGCCACTGTGCCTGGCTTTCTCTTTGGTTTTGAATCTAAAACTATTGTTTGAAAATAAGATTTTTTTTTTTTTTTTTTTTTTTTTTTAGCTTTCAGCTTCATAACTATTCTTAGTATATGTAGTTTGTACTCCCATTTTACAAAGTTGAATTTGTTTGTTTTCTGTCACAGACAGGAAAAGAGTTCTGTGGGTCTCAATCATGTCTTAGCAGCCCTTATTATCTTCCTCAAATCTTTGGCTGTCAACTTTCGAATTAAAGTGTGTGAATTAGGAGATGAAATTCTGCCTACCTTACTTTATATTTGGACTCAACATAGACTTAATGATTCCCTAAAAGAAGTAATTATTGAATTATTTCAACTACAAATTTATATTCATCATCCAAAAGGAGCCAAAATCCAGGAAAAAGGTATAAAGGCACATTTTACTGTCTTGAACTTGTTTCTTCATTAAAACATAGATGCTTAAGTATGGCATCAGTATTCTGTAGGAGGATTTGATCTTCCTCTGGATTTCTCTGCTTTACAATGTGATTAACCTTTAGAATGTTTTTAATACATTTTTAGAATTTGAATCAGTAGTAACAACTTACATCATGCCTTTCCATTTGTTCAATACAATGTTGGGTATTATGAGGAATACAAACAAATATAAGACTTTGCCTATTCTTAGGAGCTGATTATGCAATAGTACTTAGGTACTAAGAAGTAGCACAGAATTTAGAGAAAGCAGGATCTTCTTATTCATATATTGCTTTTTTTTGTGTGTGTGTTACTGGAGATTGAACAAGGGGTGCTTTACCACTGAGCTACATCCCCAGCCCATCTTTCTTTTTTATTTTGAGAAAGGGTCTGAGTTTCCTAGTGTGGCCTTGATCTTAAGATCTTCCTGTCTCAGCCTCCTGAATTGCTGGAATTGTAGGTGTGCACTACCACACCTGGCTCACATATTGCTTTTATTAGAATATAAACAGTGAAAGCAGCCAGTCAGATTATTCATTTTCCAAGGAAGTTATATACATATTGCTTTCACAGGAATGAGTTAGAAATGAATCACTTGTCCTCCCTGGTTTCTTTTGCATTTATCTTCTACCAAGAGAGTATTGCTCAGATGGTGTGATTCTCTCCAGTAGATCAGAATTTCATCTGGTAGAACTGGAGCTGAGTGAGCTCACTTAATGTTCCATTTATGATTGCCTTTGGGCTTATACTAGCCTTTGGATCAATTCATCATGGCCAGTATACGACTTTATTAAGATGGCATGTCACATTGGGTATTAACAGCCTAAAAGGAGGGAAACTATTATAGCCATTTTTTTTTTATTAAACTAGCTATGTGCATTTCATGGGCTTAAACCACCAGAAGTTAAAGGAATTGTAGTTTTTCATAGTTTTGCCTCTTTTACCTAGCTGTTAACAGTATGATGATCAGGCTTATTAGGAAATGGTAGTATATGTTTAGAGTTTTAGTTAACTGCATTTTTAGGGTGATTTGAAAATTGTAGGGTAATGAGGCTGCTAACAAAGCTAATGTAGTTTCAGACTATATTTTGGTTCCTTGTTTGTGGAAATTAGTAGCCGTTTTATTCCCCATATTGGTCAGAACACAGTTGGAATATCACATTTACTAGACTCCGTGGACTCCCTTGTCAGCATTGCAAGAGAGACATAAGTTGACTGGAGTGTTTCTTGGAGAACATGACTGGGATGTTGAGAATAACCACTACAAATGGATAACATGTCATGTATATATTCACTGAAGGAACTGGTAATGTTTTAGGAAAAGAGAAACACATAGGATCCTCATGTAAAACAGGAAACATATTAATTGTATTTGGTTTGGGGGGAGAATAAATTTTAAAATGTGGATCAGAATATGGAAGAAACTTAAAACAAATACAGTTAACTGACTATAGAGTAGATGCTGTTAGAAAGTAGAACATGTCAAGGATATTGTCAGAGGAGGTGTTAGTACTGAATAGAAGATTGGACCAGTTGTTTTCTAATGTTTGATGAAACTTAACAGCGGAATAATTTTGTAGGGGGTGGCAGGGCAAATAGAGTACATAAATTACGTTTTAAATTTTTTTATTATAGGTGCTTATGAATCAACAAAATGGCGAAGTATTTTGTACAACTTATATGAACTTTTAGTGAATGAGATAAATCACATAGGAAGTAGAGGAAAATATTCTTCAGGATCTCGTAATATTGCTGTCAAGGAAAATCTGATTGAATTAATGGCAGATATTTGTCATCAGGTACAGTGAATTGTGTCACATTTTGAAATTTCCTGTTTATTTTCCTTTTGATGGTTTTTCTAAACCCTGTGCCATCATAAAAAGCCTATAAAATTACTCTGTACATGTAGTTATTTCTTTCAAAATGTACATATATGTATACTAATGTATATGTAATATATAAGCGTATATACTGTATATGTATATAAGTGTATATATATAATATATAAATATACATAAATGTATATGTATTGTATATATACATTTTTGGAATTACCCTTCTAACTTAAAAGATAACTCTTGCACATATGGGCTTAATAAAACTAATAACAGAATTTTCCTTTTTTTTTGGGTGTTGGGGATTGAACTCAGGGGCACTTGACCACTGAGCCATATGCCCAACTCTATTTTGTATTTTATTTAGAGACAGGGTCTCTCTGAGTTGCTTAGTGCTTTGCTTTTGCTGAGGCTGAATTTGAACTCGCCATCTACCTGCCTCAGCCTCCTGAGCCACTGGGATTACAGGCAAACGCCACCACACCTGGCTTTCATTCTTAATATCTATAGGAAATAACATGGCCCTATTCCCAATGTTTCTTTTGTTGCTAAATTAGAATTCGCTTAGCATAAATGTCACAGTTTTAATGTGTCTTATTTCAGTGGTCATTAGTAATTTTATTGTTACAAAATCATGACTGCCATTTTCTTCTAGAATATTTCCATCACCCCAAAAAGAAACCTCATACCTGTTAGCAGTCAGTTCCAATCCTTGTTTTATCTTTGCCTCTGGCAACCAACCATAATCTACTTCCAGTATCTCTGGATTTGCCTATTTTGGACATTCCATAGAAATGGAATCATACAGTATGTGGTCTTTTGTGTTTGGCTTCCCTCCCTTAGCATGTCATACCATGAATCAGTACTTCATTCTTTTTTATGCCGGAGTAACATTTAATTGTAGTGGTAATACTATGTTTTGACTATGCATTTATCAGTTGGTGATCTAACATTTCATTAGTAAAACTTTTTTCCTAATGATTTGGTTAACATCCTAGGTTTTTATTTCACTCTGTCAAGTATTTTATTAATAATAAGTTTTAAATTTAATTCCTTTGAAAATAAAAGTTTTTGTTTTAGTTTTAGATTTCTTGGTGCTTGTAGTAAATGTATCCAGAAATACCTAATAACTAATACATTACACTTTCTAAAAATGTTATTACTGTTATGTAAAATGTTTGTTTCTTACTGTTATCATTTTAATATATTCCCATAACTTAATTATTTTTGCTTTTAGTTCCCTGTATTTTTGTTTGAGAAGAATTTTTTTTCCAAATGAAATATTAAAAACAATAGCAGTGGAAAATGTAGGTTTATTTTTATTTTACAGGTTTTTAATGAAGATACCAGATCTTTGGAAATTTCTCAGTGTTACACTACTACACAGAGAGAATCTAGCGATTACAATACACCTTGCAAAAGAAGGAAAATAGAACTAGGCTGGGAAGTAATAAAAGATAATCTTCAGAAGTCACAAAATGATTTTGATCTTGTGCCTTGGTAAATGTCATCTTTTTCTCACTCAGTACCATTTCAGTCTCATTTTATTTTTTCTCAGAAAACCTCCAACAAAATTATTTCATCTCATTGGCCAGAACTAAGTCATCTGTCTACTCCCAAACAAATTATTAGCAAAGGGAAATGTGGTGCCATGACAGATTGAGATTAATCATTAATGGCTTGTCTTCTGGGGCAAGGGACAGGGCCACCTTTCTTAAATGTATAGACATAGCAAGTAAGAAGTAGGGTACTGGAATGATAGGCAGTCAGTCGTTTCTGCCTTAAGGAATTCACTGAGTTGTACACCTTAACAGGGATAATCTGTTATGCATATCATCTTCCTATAGAATTAGATTAGGAAGGCTTTAAAAATACTCTTCAGAAATCAGAATAATTTTGACCTTAGTCATAATTATCGGTTATTTTTCTTTCTTCATCTTCTTTATTCTCATATAACATACACTGCACAATTATTTAAATAATTAAATTTTGGAATTCTGTGGAATCACAAAATACCCAGAAGTGTTAAATAATATGCCCAAGGACATTTAGAAATTTAAAGATTATAGTCAGACTTGTGATCAGTGCACCTTTGATTTTAACTATGTTGATCGAACGTTTAAATACAATTGAGTTGTGAGAAAAAGGTATATTATTTTGATTTGTGTTGCTTAAGCTTGTGCTATTTTATACTTGAGGGTACCTATTTCAGTTCTTTAATCTGTCCTTTCAGTCAATAGTTATTTATTGAGTACGTGCTATATGCCAAGCATTAGCTCTACAGTGATGAATAACGTAACGTTTTTGTTCTTGAGAAGCACATTCTAGAAATTTCACAGCAGGTATTTATTAAGTTAACTGAATTAATGTAAAAGTAAAACAATTTTTTAGGTTTATTTTCTTGTTGTAGAGGAATGCCTTTGGTGACTTACGAGCAGGATTGGGCAAGATAACTCAGAAGTAGAATATTTTTGATTTAATTATTGTTCAAACTTTCATCTAAGATAAACAGAATGGCTTACTGAGGTAGCCAGAAGGTTGTCAATCTTCCTTTTTAGGAAGTAGGACCTAATAAATATTAACAGCCATTTTATTTTATTTTTTTATATATCTTTTTTCTCTTATTGTAAGTTTTATATGACAGCAGAATGCATTATAATTCATATTACACGTATAGAGCAAATTTTTACATATCTCTGTTTGTATACAAAGTATATTCACACTTTTGTGTCTTCATACATGCACGTGGTATAATGATATTCATCTCATTTTACCATCTTTTTTTTTATCCTCTTGTCCTCTCCTTTCCCCTCCATCCCCATTGGCCTTTCTAGTGTTCCTCTAATCCTCTAATGCTCCCTGTCCCAACCCCACTGTGAATCAGCCTCCTTATATCAGAGAAAACAGACACTTTATTTATTTATTTATTTTTAGTGGGTGCTGAGGGTTGAACTCAGTGCCTCACATGTGCTAGGCAAGTGCTCTACCACTGAGCCACAACCCCAGCCCTAACAGTGATTTTATTTTGGGAACAGTATAGAAATATTGATGGTGATGCTTTAATTAAGATTCTAGAAGGAGAACATATTAATATACTTATGTATTTTCTTATAGCTTGTTAATGGGATTGAAATTTTTTCAGATTACTTCTCCCCCGACCCCCCCATTTCTTACTCTTTTAACATTTTTCTTTTAGGCTACAGATCACAACTCGGTTAATATCAAAGTACCCTGCAAGTTTACCTAACTGTGAGATATCTCCATTACTGATGATACTATACCAGCTTCTGCCTCAACAGCGACATGGGGAACGCACACCATATGTTTTACGATGCCTTATTGAAGTTGCATTGTGTCAAGGCAAGAAATCAAACCTAGAAAGCTCTCAAAAATCAGATTTAGTGAAGCTCTGGATTAAAATTTGGTCCATTACATTTCGGGGTATAAGTTCTGAACAAATGCAGACTGAAAACTTTGGCCTACTTGGAGCCATTATTCAAGGTAATTTAGTTGAGGTTGACAGAGAATTCTGGAAGTTATTTTCTGGATCAGCCTGCAAACCTTCTGGGTAAGTTGAATATGCACTATATCAGTTTTATACACACACACACACATACACACACACACATCCTTGTTCATATTCATAGTTTATTATTTCACTTAAACATTTTTTTTTTTTTTTTTTTTTTGGTACCGGGGGTTGAACTCAGGGGCACTCGACCACTGGGCCACATCCACAGCCCTTTTTGTATTTTAGTAGAGACAGGGTCTCACTGAATAGCTTAGTACCTCGCCATTGCTGAGGCTGGCTTTGAACTCATGATCCTCCTGCCTCAGCCTCCCAAGTGCTGGGATTACAGGCTTGCACCACCACACCCGGCTACATTTGTATTCTTTTTTAAGATGCTTTTGTTGTTTGGCCAGGAAGACTTAGTTTATAATTGTGAATATAGTTTCTGATGTGAAGAGTTACTAAGGCTAATTTTAAAGAGATTCTTTAAGAATTATAGAGATTACATTTCTTTTATTATAATTTACAGTTATTCAGTATTCATGAACCATATATTTTGTACTACATACTGTTACTATGGAGAGTTATTTTTATTAGAGTGTTACAATTATACATAGTATTTGGGTTCTTTTTGACAAAATCATACATGCAAGTGATTTTGATCTTTTTTTTTTTTTTTTTTGTGGTACTGGGGATTGAACTCAGGGGCACTCGTCCATTGAGTCACATCCCCAGCCCTTTTTTGTATTTTATTTAGAGACAGGGTCTCACTGAGTTGCTAAGTGCCTCACCATTGCTGAGGCTGGCTTTGAACTTGCGATCCTCCTGCCTCAGCCTCCCAAAGTGCTGGGATTACAGGCGTGTGCCACTGCGCCTGGCGATTTTGATCTTTTTTTTTTTTTTTAAACATTTATTTATTTGCTTTAGTTGTACACAATGTGTTTATTTTTACATGGTGCTGAGGATCGAACCCGGGCCGCGCACATGCTAGGCAAGTGCTCTACCGCTGAGCCACAATCCCAGCCCTGATTTTGATCTTAATCCCCATCTCTCCCCCCTTTCTCTCCCCTTTTCCTTCCCCTTTTCTCCTTCCTCCTACTCTATTGCTATTCTTTTCACTTATTTGTTTTGTTTTTGATTGATACTTTCTACATATACAAAAAGGTGACATTCCCTTTGGTACATTTATATATGTATATAACGGGATTTTGTTAAATTCATTCCGTATTTCTTACTCTCTCCCTTCTTCCCTCCCTTCTTCTCATTCTCCTTCTCCCACTTCACTGATCTTTTCTGTATCTTTATTATATTGTATCCCCTTTCCCACTGCCTTCTTTCCCTTACTTTGCTTTAGATTCCACATGAGAGAAAACGTCCAGCTCTTGATTTTCTGAGTCTGGCTGATTTCACTTAGTATGATTTTCTCCATTTCCTCAGAGAGTATTTTTGTCAAGAATGTCCTTAAATGTTACTAGACTTTTTATACAGCTTTTTATTTAACTGAATGTACATGACTGCCATGTGCCTGGCACTGTCCTGAGTATTGCAGGCACAGTTGTAAATGAGGTAGACAAGCTGTCTGCCCCTCGCAGAGGTTACTTTTAACAGTGTCTTCACTTCTTTGTAGTCCTTCAGTATGCTGTTTGACTTTGGCACTGACCAACAGCATAGTTCCAGAAACAGTAAAAAAGGGAACAGAGCAAACTATATGTGATGTAAATGGAAGATTTACTTTAAAGGAATCAATAATGAGATGGCTATTATTTTATCAGTTAGAAGATGACTTAGAAAACAATACAGAATTACCCCCAATTCTTCAGAGGTAATTTCAGCTTATCGAATACTGTTTGTTTTTTTATTTTGTTTCATAAAACTCACTCCACGTACTTGATCCCAGCTGGTTTTATTTTATGATAAAGCAGGATTTCCCAGTGTTTGGCCTAAATAATATACATTCTCTTTGTTTTTACTGTGTTCTGTGACTTTGTGCCTGGATTATTTCTATAAAGGTTATCTCACAGTGAGAATATGGGGAATATATATATAATTCTTTGCATCAATTTTTTTTAACATTTATTTATTTGCTTTAGTTGTACACAATGCCTTTATTTTTACATGGTGCTGGGAATTGAACCCCGGGCGGTGCACGTGCTAGGCGAGCACTCTACCGCTGAGCCACAATCCCAGCCCTCTTTGCATCAATTTTAACTCATCTTTAAATTGTACATATTCTATATATATTTGTGGGGTTTTGATACCTGTGTACGTTGTGTATTGTTGAGATCAGGGAAAGCATATCTACTCCAAATAGTTATCAGTTCTTTATAGTGAACACATTCAAAATGAAAAAAAAAATTATGCAGCACATTATTATTATCTGTATTCACCCTACTGTGCACATCACCAGAAATTCTTTCTCCTTTATATTAGTACCTATTAACCACCCTTTACCACCACATATATTTCTTAGTGCATTTATGTTTCTTTGTGATTTTCTGTAATTAGGTCCACTTTCTGACTCATGTGGATCCTTAATCCATAGTCATAACGAGAGTATATTCTGGGTGAAGTTTGTTAAATTAATGGAATGAAGAAACAAGAGAAAGACAAAATAGGACTTAAGCCCTAGGATGGGGAAGCAGAGCAGCTTGTTCACTTAACCTTTCCACAGATGTTGATTTGAACTTAATGACTGGAGGGCAGACCTCTGGATCCTAATGCTTTGCTCATTTCATAACCTTTTGTTTATTTTAGAAGTGATCTTTAAAAATTAGATATGATTCTGCTTTCCAGCAATTTTGGAAGCAGTAGTAACATAATGTATATCCTCTTTAAATTTTCCTTTCAGATATTAAAAGATTCACTACAGAGGAAAACAATTTTAATTTAGGATCCAAATGTTAGAAATGAAAATTTATACCTAAACATGGATGTTAAAGAATTTTTTAAATGGTTTATGGTCTTTTAATATAAAGCTTTTCATTTTTCTTGTTAGTAATTTTCCTCATCTCATTCTGGAGAAAATTCTTGTGAGTCTCACAATGAAAAACTGTAAAGCTGCAATGAATTTGTTTCAAAGTGCACCAGAATGGTATGTTATCTGATAAAATTATCTTTAATTACAAAAATAATAATTATAGCAGGGTAATGGCTTCATCTTATTAATTATGACCTAAATTGGTCAAGTAAAACAAAAAAGGTTTTTGTAATTTAGTGAATATAATCTATCTTCTATAACTTTAAGTTAATTATTTTCTAATGTTGTATAGTGTAACATGACGAGTGTCAGTGGAAAAAATTGAATGGTTGTGATGGGAAATTAGGAACATAAATTTTATCTGAACTGAGTTCTTAGGTGTGACCCATTTTTATACGTCACATAAAATGTTAGCTTTAAAAACTAATAGCAGCTGGGCGCGTTGGAGCACGCCTATAATCCCAGCAGCTCAGGAGGCTGAGGCAGGAAGATTGCGAGTTCAAAGCCAGCCTCAGCAAAAGCATGGCACTAAGCAACTCTGTGAGACCCTGTCTCTAAATAAAACACAAAAAAGGGCTGGGGATGTGGCTCAGTGGTTGAGTGCCCCTGAGTTCAATCTCCGGTACCAAAAGAACAGAAAAAAAGAACAACCCAGAAGCAATTGAAAATAAAAATAAACAAAAACTTTGTTTTAGTTGATTGATTATTGTCATTGCAATTGAAAATGACTCACTGACATGAAGACTCCTAATTTTTCAAAAGGATATAAGATTAAAAAAATCCTATAGTTTGGAGATATCAAAAATGAAAATGTCTATGTCCTTGCCACTGCCCCCTCCTGTCCCCTTCCACAGACACAGTACTGAGGGATTTAACTCAAGGTCTCAATGAACGTTAGGCAAATGCTTTGTCACTGACATATATCCTTTGCTCCTTTAAATTTTTTTTAAAATTTTTTTGCTTTGAGACAGTCTCCCTCAGTTGGTTAAGCTCGCCTCAAACTTGCCATCCTGGTCAACTGAGGCATGTCCCACCACACCAGCCTTATGTTCATGTTTTAATATATAAAACATTGCTAATATATGGAGAGAAAGTATTAGGTAGTTTGGTTATAAAGTAAAGATCTCATTCTCTTGAAGTAAGCAACACCAGAAATGTAAAGAAGAGCCTTCATTCTCAGAAGTGGAACAACTGTTCCTTCAGACAACTTTTGACAAAATGGATTTTTTAACCTTTGTGGAGGAATGTGCTGTAGAAAAGTATCAGTCCAGTACTGGCTTTTCTGTTCATCAAAATCTCAAGGAATCATTGGATCGCTATCTTCTGGGATTATCAGAACAGCTTCTTAATAATTACTCATCTGAGGTGAGATTTTTAGAAAAAGAACTAAGCCTGGGGCTGGGGTTATGGCTCACTGATAGAGCGCTGGTCTGGCATGTGTAAGGCCTTGAGTTCAGGCTTTGGGTTCGATCTGCAGCACTACATAAAAATAAATAAATAAGATAAAGGTATTGTGCCCAACTACAAAAAAAGAAAATAATAAAACAAACAAACAAAAATGGCTCTTTAAAAACAAAAAATCCAAAGCCTGTATTTTATTCAACTTTCGTAAACTATTAGTGAGGAAAAATATGAGTAGAAGAAGGCACTAAAGATGGTGATAAGCAAAATGTCAAGGCATGGCAACATTTAGGGAAAACAGTGTGAGAAAAGGGAAACTGAAGAATAATTTTTTTTAAAAAATATTTATTTATTTTAGTTGTGCACAATGCGTTTATTTGTACGTGGTGCTGAGGATCGAACCTGGGCCGCGCACATGCTAGGCGAGCGCTGTACCGCTGAGCCACAACCCCAGCCCCGAAGAATAATTTTGAGTATGTCTCTTGTACCAGGAATTCTGGTAGACATAAAACAATTCTTTGGCTAGGTTACTGGGGAATACAAAAGGCTGGAGCAGAAGAATTACATGATGAAACAAACCTCTCAGTGCAAAGGATGACCTAATTTATTGTTTGTTTGTTCTTTGTTTTGTTTTTTTGTGGTGCTGGGGATAAACACAGGGCCTTGTATATATTAGGCAAGCACTGTATCACTGAATTACATCCCCAGCCCCCCAAAAGACAAAATTTAAACAAATCTGTTAGAATTTTGGTGCCATTGGAAGTGGAAAGAATGATTAAGAATGGTAATACGTGGATTGGCAATTGACCAATTTTTAAAGGTCATTTAGGAATTTTTTTTCCAATTTTTTTTTTTTTTTTTTTTTTTGTGGTACCGGGGATTGAACTCAGGGGCACTCAACTACTGGGTCACATCCCCAGACCTTTTTTGTATTTTATTTAGAGACAGGGTCTCACTGAGTTGCTAAGTGCCTCGCCATTGCTGAGGCTGGCTTTGAACTTGCAATCCTCCTGCCTCAGCCTCCCAAAGTGCTGGGATTACAGGCGTGGGCCACCGCGCCCAGCTTCCAATTTCCTTTTTACTTAAAAAAAATCTTTGGGTGCAGAAATAGCTCAGTTGGTAGAGTGCTTGCCTTGCATGCCAAGGTCCTGGGTTCAATCCCCAGCACCACAAAAAACAAAACTAAACAACAAAAAAAACCACCCTCAACTTCATGTGTACTGTTCTCTTGTCAAAATTCCCTTTTCTTTCAACTTGAAATGCATTTCTAAATAATCCACATGTTCAAATCCTTTCTAAAGCCCTTTTTTTTTTTTTTTTTTTTATAAAAAGCTCAGGCATAAACATTTTTCATCTTTTAATTTTCATATTACTTGATATTTCGGTCTTTAAATGGCATTTACTATCTTCTTTGTACCAGGGATGTTTATGTATGTTTTATACACATATTTCTCTTAAACTGTGCCATAATTTCCTAAAGGGTTTTTTTTTTTATTAATTTCTATATCTTCTACAATGCCTTGTTAAGTGAAAACAATAAAAAATACTTGTTGAGTAAAGTAAAGCCTGTAATCTACTCAAAGGAGTGAATTCAATAGTCAGGTTTATTTCACGATTATGACCTGAAGAACCAAAAAGGGCAGTGTGCCTGTTTCTTCTGTCTTATTTAGCTTTAATTACTGACTTTCTTCTATATCATTGTATTCACTTTCATTACAAAATAATTTTAGTTTTCTATATTTTCCCCTAGGATGCCATTTCCTACCATCTTGGAACAAAAAAGTCTGAAAATTGTATTTTTCTGTGCAGTGTTTGCACTCCTAAATAATTTTACAAAATTGTCTAAAAGTATCTACTGGCAAAAATATATTCCACTAGTTTGTAGAATCTAAAAGGCTGAATAAGTCAGGTTGTGGTCCTACAAAAGCTCAAATTGTCTTTTTCTGCCTCTTTATCAAAAAATTTCTGCCACTTTAATGGGAAAATATCTTCCTTAGCACTACGAGATACTTAAGTCATTTTTGTTGATAATCCTGGTTATCATAACTCTATAGTGACCTTGTAGGTATTTCTAAAGATGTTCAGAACATTTCACCTTTAACTCAGCTGAACTTTTGTTCCATTATATATACACAAAACTTGGCTCTCACAAAGTAATCCCAGAATATTCAGAACTACTTATGAAATCCATTTGTTTACATATTTCTGGTTTATTTTAAGATTACGAATTCAGAAACACTTGTCCGGTGTTTAAGTCTTTTGGTGGGTGTTCTCGGCTGCTATTGTTATACTGGGATAGTATCTGAAGAAGAAGCATATAAATCAGAATTATTCCAGAAAGCTAAGGTAGGACAATTTATGTTAAAAGTTTTAGATAAATTTGAATTTTATGCAGGTTGGCATCCCTAATCTGAAATGCTTCAAAACCTGAAGCTTTTTGAGTGCTAATATGACAAATAGAGAATTCCACACCTGACAATAGGCACTTGTACAAGCTTACCCTCAGGCCATGTGTAAGGTATATGAAACAAATGAATTTTATGTTTAGACTTAGATCTCATATTCAGATATTTCATTACATATATGTAAATATTAGAAAACCTGAAAAAATGTGAACTCTGAAACCTTTCTCAACCTTAGCATTTTTAATAAAAGATACTTAACCTGTATCTTTTTTATCTGTGCAGTCTGAAAAGCAATGATACTGTCCTTCCTTAAGATTTAAAATTTTTATAAGCCAACTATAAATATAGTAAATTAAATAATGTCATATTACAATTTATTTTTATCCATGCTTTAAAAAGTTTTCACTGTAATGATTTGTCTTAAAGAATCCTTGATTAAAGGTATTAATCAACAAGGCTCTAAGCTTTTGTTTTGTCTCTGTACCACTTGCTGTGGTACATTTTGCAGTGAGAAAAGGGTATGAGACTTGTCATCATTTTCATTGTTTATGATTTATAATTTTGTTGTATGACCATGTGGAACTTCTAGAAACATTTAATTTTTGGCTCTTAAGTGAAACTTTGAAATGCAATACTAAAGTATAATTTTAACTGGAATTTGTATTTTTTTTCTTTTACTGTTCTGAATAGTGTCTAATGCAGTGTGCAGGAGAAAGTATCTCTCTGTTTAAAAATAAGACAAATGAAGATTCTAGAATTGGTTCATTGAGAAATATGATACATCTATGTATAAGTTGCTTGTGTAACTGTACCAAGGTAAGGTATTCTTACTTGGTAGTATAGCCTATTCATGGGGTAGGTTACTTGGTGGTGCTGGTGTGGTTTTTTGGTCCATTCATAAGTTTATAAACTGATCTAAAGTTAAATGGAATACTAAAGAATATCCAGAGGAATAAATATGTAACCCGAGTTTCTGATGAAACTAATTTCATTATTTCAGGAAAGTTGCTGAAATTTTCTTACCACTTGTATATATTACTGCATAGATGAATTTTTTGTTAGTAGCATATTTTCATTGTTTTAAAAAAATCTGTCCACTAGTATGTAATGTGAATAACAGTATACTTGGGTTATTGAGATAATTAACTCCAGTACAAACATTACTTTCTTTTACCCAGATAATCTTACATAAAATTTGATAGAGAATGATACTCTGTATAATCAATTGTTGGTTTTTTTTTTTTTTTTTTGGTACCAGGGATTGAACTCAGGGGCACTCTACCACTGGGCCACATTCCCAGCCCTTTTTTGTATTTTATTTAGAGACAGGGTCTCACTGAGTTTCTAAGTGCCTCACCACTGCTGAGGCTGGCTTTGAACTCGTGATCCTCCTGCCTCAGCCTCCCAAGTGCTGGGATTACAGGGGTGCGCCCGGCTTGGCTCAATCATTGTTTTGGTTTGGAGCAGGCTTGTGGGGTAGCTGAGCCAGGCCAGAGTGTTGATAATAATTGGAAACTTCTTTGACAGTTAATAGATGAGCATAAATCAATATTATTAACTTATATTATTGGTTTTGTGATGTGTTTTTCAGCATTTTGATATAAATGGGGAAGGAGCAAAGTGAAAAAATAAATTCTGGCCTATAATTGTCACTTACTTAGGTTTTGAATCAGTAGGTGAAACTTTAATGTTGTTTAAACTAATGAAAGAAATTTGCTAGTTATTATTACTCTAAAAAAAGAGGTTAATATTTTTGAAACAACTTCTATCTTGAGCTGATAATGAGCTCTTTAATCTTCATTTTACTTAAGCTAGAGAAAATATTATTGACAAGAATAAATGTTTTTTATTCTTTGTGTTTTGTCTCAATTATAGCAGAGTCCAAGTAAGATCGTATCTGGTTTTTTCCTACGATTGTTGACGTCAAAGCTGATGAATGACATTGTAGAAATTTGTAAAAGTTTAGTAAGTATGCTTTTTTGCAACCATATTTCTTTGGTTCTAAGATGACGTTTGTGGTTGAAATATCAAATAGGGATACATATCACAATGTTTAACAACTTACATTTTTATAAATGTGAAAATTAAAATTATTTGGTTTGGGGGAAATATACTTGATTGCTTCTTAATATCAATACCTAGAATAGTTCATGGGTTTTAGTTTCCCAATAAAAAATAGACTGAAAAATTGGGAACTAATCATCCAGGCTCATAACTATTTCTGTGTGACAGTACAGCAAAATTCAAAATAATTCTGTCATCTTTAAAAAACTGACAAACACAAAACATTGCCAAACAGGCAGCATGTTTTTATTGTGGTATTTTTCTTCTTCTGTACAAATGCACTTATACTTACACTATATTTTCTCTGTTGTCTGAAACAATGCCTTGTGCACGTGATAGATACTTGAATATCTATTAAGTGGAAAAATATTCATTTAAAGGATATAGGAGAAATTCTAGTAAGGGACTTGCTTGTTCAAAAGGAATATGAATTTTACTTTTTTTTTTTTTTTTGAGATAGGATGTCTGTATGTTGCCCAGGCTTACTTCAAAGTCCTGAGCTCAAGCTATCTTCCTTCCTCAGCCTCTTGAGTAGGTAGGACTATAGATGCTTCAGGTGCACCCCACTATACCTGTGTTGGATTTTACCTTTCTTTTTTCTTTTTTGGTATGGGACTTAACTCAGGGGCAATCAACCACTGAGCCACATCCCCAGCCGTATTCTGTATTTTATTTCGAGACAGAGTCTCACTGAGTTGCTTAGTGCCTCACGGTTCCAGAGGCTGGCTTTGAACTCTTGATCCTCCTGTCTTAGTCTCCCAAGTCGCTGGGATTACAGGCATGTGCCACTGCGCCCAGCTAGATTTTACTTTTTGAAGGATGTTGTCATTGTCCTCCAAAAGTCATAACAGTTTATACTTTTTCCCCACATCCCCATTAATTTGGGAATTACATAAAACTTTTAAAAAATTTCATTTTTATGTACGCAAATTATAGTTATAGGTATTTATGGGGTACACAGTGGTGATATGGTATTCAAGTACAATGAAATAATTGTTGGACTTCTTACTACAAGAAATTATTTTAAAAGTTTTTGTATTATTCTGTTATCTAGACATGATTTATATACCCATTTTCCTGTGAATTTTCGATCAGGTGAATTTAACTACACCATGATTCTGAAAGAGGCCAAATTGAATATCTTTCTCTTGTTTGAAGGCATCCTTTATCAGAACACCATTTGACCATGGAGAAATAGACTCAATGAAAGATGATACTGATGAAAATCTAATGGAAGTGAAGGATTTGTCTTCCATGGATCTTCTTAAAGATTACCCTGTTGGTAGTGTGAGTGATGCAAGTGATTCTTGGGAGAACCAAAGTACTGTTGGTAAATACATCTTTACTGCTTTGGATTTCTTTTGCCTTTTTATAATAACTTGGTGTTACAAAAGTTCTCACTGGTATCAACTTTATGCTTTCATTTTTCTTTTGAGTCTGTTAGGATTGTTCCTTTACTGTATACTTTCAGTTTTTCTGATTTTAGTTGTATTTATTAGTTTCCTATTTTGTTCTTCATGGGAAGAATTTAAAATAAAGAAGTAAAGTCACATGATAGATTATTTGCACAGTGGGAAATTGGAGAGATGTTTGAATTAATATATATTTTTTAATATTTATTTATTTGCTTTAGTTGTACACAATGTGTTTTTATTTTTATGTGGTGCTGAGGATCGAACCCGGACCCACACACATGCCAGGCGAGTGCTCCACTGCTGAGCCACAATCCCAGCCCCTGAATTAATATTTAATGTATGTGACTACTGTGCCCCACTGTTAGAGTTAATGAGTTTTTTTTTTTTTTTTTTTTAATTTTTTTTTTAGGTGCCATGAATCCGTTAGCTGAAGAATGTCTGTCAAAGCAAGATCTACTTCTTTTAGACATGCTCAAGTTCTTGTGTATGTGTGTAACCTCATCTCAGACCAATACCGTATCATTTAGAGCAGCTGATATACGGAGAAAATTGTTAATGCTAATTGATTCTAGCATACTAGATCCTACTAAATCTCTTCACGTCCACATGGTGAGTCAAGTAGTACAAGGAAGCTCTTCAGTTCTATCTGGTGTTGCTGACCAATACAATAACCTGATATGTAAGAATCACTAGCCTTTGAAAACTTGAAATGAATCTGAAGCTGATTGTAAAATATGCTCCCCCCCCCCTTTTTTTTTTTTTTTGAGATGGAGTTTTGTTATGTTGTCTAGGCTGGCCTTGAGCTCCTGTACTCAAGCAACCCTTCTGCCTCAAGTTCCCCAATCACTGGAATTATAGACTAATGCATCCCCACCCATCTTTTACTTTTTCTTTTTCTTTTAATGTGCTGTGAAGAAAATTTAAATAGATGTTGAAACATTAAAAATTGGGTGGATTTTCCAAGGTATCTCCATACTGCTTTCCATATTGGCTGCACCATTTTGCAGTCCCACCAACAATGTATGAGTGTGCCTTTTTCTCCACATACTCTCCAACATTTATTCTTGTTTGTGTTCTTAATAGCTGCCATTCTGACAGGTGTAAGATGAAATCTTAAGAGTGGTTTTGATTTGCATTTTTCTAATTGCAAGAGAGGTTGACCATTTTTTCATGTATTTGTTGATTGATTGTATATCTTCTGAGAAGTGTCTGTTCAGTTCCTTGGCCCATTTATTGATTGGGTTATTTGTTTTCTTGGTGTTAAGATTTTTGAGTTCTTTGTATATTTTAGAGATTAGTCCTCTATCTGACGTGCATGTGGTAAAAATTTGTTCCCAATTATTAGGCTCTCTGTTCACCTCACTGATTGTTTCTTTAAAATGGTGCAGCCAATATGGAAAGCAGTATGGAGATACCTTGGAAAACTTGGAATGGAACCACCTTATGACCCAGCTATCCCACTCCTTGGTCTTTACCCAAAAGACTTGAAAACAGCATACTATAGGGACACAGCCACATCAATGTTTATAGCAGCACAATTCACAATAGCTAAACTGTGGAACCAACCTAGATGCCCTTCAGTAGATGAATGGATAAAGAAAATATAGTATATACACACAATGGAGTATTACTCAGCAATAAGAGGGAATAAAATCATGGCATTTGCAGGTAAATGGATGGAGTTAGAGAATATAATGCTAAGTGAAGTTAGCCAATCCCAAAAATCCAAATGCCAAATGTTTTCTCTGATATAAGGAGGCCAATTCACAGTGGGGTTGGGATGGGGAGCATAGGAGGATTAGAGGAACACTAGAATGACCAATGGGGAGGCAGGGGAAGGGAGGGGGAAAAAGGGTGGAAAAAAAAAAAAAGATGGTAGAATGAGATGGATATCATTACCCTAAGTGCATGTATGAAGACACGAATGGTGTGAATATACTTTGCATACAACCAGAGATTTGTAAAAATGTGCTCTATATGTGTAATATGAAATGTAATGCATTCTGCTGTCATTTATAACAACTTAGAATAAAAAATAAATTAATTAAAAAAATTGGGTGGATTTTGGGTAGATTTTATCCTATAGAAATAATTATTGTAACTTATTGTGGACTAGATCAAGAAATATAGATCCTAACTGTAAAATAGTACATAACATAATATTTGAAGTTTGCATTTTACCTTTGACCTGATAATATTTATAGATCTCTTCGATTCTAGTTCATCACCACGGGGTTTTTATTTTTCTCTGTCCAAATTTGTAATACCCTTTTCTGGCAGTAAAAAATCCTGACTTACCATATACATTTAGTAACTTATTCAATAACCTTATATGGAACTAATTTCCTGACCATGTGGACAATTTCCTTAAACCAAGTTCTTGTGAACAATTGGGTAGAGCCCTTGATGCAGAGTAGCTGCTGGTTGGGTCCCCAGGTTATGTCTTCAGTTACTGTAAGTTTGACAAATATGCCTGATGAGTCCCTCATTACGTCAGACATGCAGATTGAGTCCCTGATAGAATCTTGACCATTTTCCCATCCTTGATAAACATGCTTATTGAACCTCTAGCCCCAGCAAACAGGTTTGGTTGTGTCTTGTTGGAGTCCCTGTTTTTGTCCCTGCAAGACTCCCTAGTCAAGTCTCCAACCTTGACCAAGGAAAGGGTTGCATGCTTTTCTTGAAGCTTTGATGTTTAAAGTCATTTCAAGATGGTCAGTACCATCCCATACAACTCTCATTTAAATATTGAAAAGGGCCAGGTATGGTACTGTGTACCTATAATCCCAGAAGCGTGGGAGGCTGAGGCATGAGGATCCAATTTCAAGGCTAACTTGGTCATCTTACCAAGGCCTTGTCTCAATTTTTTTAAAACATGGGCTGGGCAGCCAGGCGCGGTGGTGCACGCTTGTAATCCCTGTACTTGGGAGGCTGAGGCAGGAGGATCACGAGTTCAAAGCCATCCTCGTCAATGGCGAGGCACTTAGCAACTCAGTGAGACTCTGTCTCTAATAGAATACAAAAAAAGCGGGGAGGTACTGGGGATGTGGCCCAGTGGTCAAGTGCCTCTGAGTTCAATCCTCCATACCAAAAAAAAAAAATGTGCTGGGAATGTAGGTCAGTGGTAGAGCACCCCTGGGTTAAATCCCTAGTATCACCAGAAAATTGAAAAGAAAAGGATCATTTAGTTTTCTTTATTAATATCTGCCAATGGATAAGAAATATTTTTCTATATATGGATGATAAAAAGGAAAAAAATCTCAAGATTTTTCTAGTGTTTAAAAAAAAAGATTTTTCTAGTGTATATGGGAAATATTTGGCAGCTCTCAAAAACTGGTTGCCTAGTTATCACTATCAATCCTTTGGTACAGGTGATTGAACCCATATGTGCTTTGCAACTGAGCTATATCCCCAGCTTTTTATTTTTTATTTTGAGACAGAGTCTCCCTAAGTTGCTTAGGGCCTAAGTTGCTGAGACTGGCCTTGAACTTGAGATACTGCTCTCTCAGCATTCTGAGTGACTGTGATCACAGGTGTGTGCTACTGTGCTTGGTTTTGTCACTACCATTCTAACTAGTAGTTGTTACCCAGCCCTTTGTATCCATATTACAATGTAGACACTTACATGGTTGCCATATAGGAAGGTAGATCAGGGTAATTCTTTCCTGCACATAATTATCTCTGCTTTCCAAAATTTATTAATTGAATAGTTTTAACCATTTTCCTCTTACACCAACCATTATTTTGGGAGTATATGGACATAATATAGTTTCAGATTCTTGCTTTAGTCTCTTAATTGCAACAGTAATAATAATGATTAATTATTGAATTCACAGTCTAAAGTTTATGGTTATTTTCTCTAATCCTCACAGTTGTCTGGCTGGAGAGGTGATATGTTTCTATTTTATGAGTGAGGGTTCAAGGGCTCCAGGATATAAGGCCAGATTTTTATAATATACAAGTTAATGTTGTTGTCCAGCATTTATGTTTTTAGTTTTTTTATTTTCAGTTATACAGATTAATTTTATTTACTGTGTTAGTTACATACATGCATACCTCATGAATTTGAATCCAATTGTATTTGATATGAGAGACCTTTTTTCTTACATGCCCTATTAAAAATATTTACAGCTCTGTATGTGTACATGTGCATATGAATTTATATTTAAACTGTGTGTATATTTATGCTTTTTAAAATAAAAGATGATAAAAAAGCTGATTGTTCTCCCCTATACCATTTTAGTACCTAGTGCTTTTAAAGGAACTTCCTGGAAAAGAATATTCTTTGCCAATGGAAGATGTTGTTGAACTTCTAAAGCCACTATCGTAAGAAATTAAAGCCACATGTTATGTCTACCTTAAATTTATCAACTAACTGGTAGGTTCTGCTAAGCTTATAAAGTTAATTCTTTTTTTTCACCACAGCAATGTGTGTTCTTTGCATCGTCGTGACCAAGATGTTTGTAAAACAGTTTTAAACCATGTCCTTCCTATAGTGACAAACCTAAGTCAAGGCAATATGGATACTGAGCACACAAGGGATGCACAAGGACAGTTCCTTACTGTGATTGGAGCATTTTGGTAGGTATAATCTGTTTTGCAAATTTGTTAATTTTTATTTTGCTTCCTCTGGATTCAAATTCAAACTTAACATTTCTACATTAGTGATTTCTTCTGATTCTCTTTGTGATTATGTGCATCCTTTAATAAAAAAGAATATAATTTGTGCTTACCTCCTTAATTGCTTAAGGAACTTCATTTTTTCTTCATAAAACTTGACTTTCTAAACATTGAGTATATTTCTCTGCAAATTTAGAGTCATTTAATAGATTGACATGTTTGGTGAATAAAGAAAATGCAGCGAGCTTAAATGAATTGAATTGTTGATTTTCCCAAAGTGTACCAATTTGCCTTGTTGCTAGTTATTTCATGCATATTGTAATGGTCTGAGATATCACCATGATGTTTATAGAAGAGCACACATATATAACTTAGAGCCCTCAGACTATTTGATAAGGACTTCCTAATTATTGTAGAATGTAGTTTTGAAATCTCTGATATAAGAATGAAAAATGACATTTTAAAAATTGTCCTTTTATAAATAAGTTTATAATGTGGTTAACTCAAGTATGACAGCTCCAAATAGAGGCAAATTGTATAAGACAAATAATACATGTTAAAACAAATTCGTTTTCAAACTGATTTCTTTTAGCTGGAATTTTTGGGAAGGCAAGTCCTTTGGCATGTTCCGTGTAATGAGAATGAAGTAGTAAAGAAGGAAATTTTGGAAGTATCCTATAATAACTTTAATATGTAGTGATTTTTCTGACTGCTTTTATTGGAATGATTATTTGACATGGAAAATTTTACTTTATTTTAGGCATCTAACAAAGGAAAAGAAGTGTACATTCTCTGTAAGGTTGGCACTTGTGAAGTGCCTTAAAACTCTGCTTGAGGTGAGCTATTTCATATTATTAGTAAGATTGCCATTAAAATTTTAAATCAGATTTTGTTTCTTTTTCTAAAAATTATTTGTAGTTCTAGTTGGACAGAATGGCTTTGTTTTTATTTTTATGTGGTGCTGAGGATTGAACCCAGTGCCTCACATGTGCTAGGCAAGCGCTCTGCCACAAGCTACAGTTCCAACCCCAGATTTCATTTCTATTAGTGATTTTTCTTTTTATTGTTTCATATTTAACCTTAATTTCTCTTTTTCCATTTGAATAGGCTGATCCTTATTCAGAATGGGCTATTCTTAATGTAATGGGTAAAGACTTCCCTGTAAATGAAATATTTCCACAATTTCTTGCTGATGATCATCACCAAGTTCGCATGCTGGCTGCAGAGTCAATTAATAGGTAATGGTTCGGTTTTCATGAAGTATTTTGAATGCTGCAGATTAGCAATGCAATGTCTAGTACAGTCACAGTTCACTTACTGAGTGTAATATACTGTGTGCCTGGCATTCATATTTTTTCTTAAATGCTATAGAGAAAATAGTGACAGTTCTATCATGTAGATACTATTATTTTCTGTAATTTAAAAATGAAAACTCTGGCTTAGAGAGATAATGTAGCTTGCTAACATAAGCCATTGACTTGAGTGAAGTGTATACATTACCACTTACGAGAAGTATAGAATGTGTGTTACCAAGATTTTATGTAAGTTTATAAAATGATAGTATATTTCACATGGTTCTAATTACAATTATATATTTTAGGGGTGTACATCCAGTTTGGCACTGGAGTGATTCTATCACAGGGATCTATTATGTTTGAGTACCTGAATAAACAAATACTAATTTCCTAAGGACTGCATATTATTTTAAAACTCTAAATTGCAACCTACCGATAAATTCCCCCTACTGCACTCACTATAAAGAAAGACTTTCCTGCTTTATTTTTCCTTTTTTTTGGTACCGGAGATTGAACTCAGGGGCACTCGACCACTGGGCCACATCCCCAGCTCTTTTTTGTATTTTATTAGAAACAGGTTCTCACTGAGTGCCTCGCCATTGCTGAGGTTGGCTTTGAACTCGTGATCCTCCTGCTTTATTTTTCTCTGTAACATTTGTCACCACTTGTAATGTTTCAATACATTTCCCTGTTCCACTAGGATATAAACTCTTAGAAGGCTTTGGTTTTTGTTCTGGTCATTGTTGTACCTTTAGTGTCTAAAACAATATCTGGCTTGTTATAAGTTAGTAACAATTGGTAAAATAAATGAAAGTATTTGAAAAAGAAATGACATACTGCTTTAGGGAAATCAAGCTGAAAATCATTTGAGTTATTTAACTATTCAGAAGTAAGTGATCAATAATTGAAAATTACCTTAAAGACATTGCCCTAGCAGTCACATAATAAGAATTAGAAGTAAGGTATCCAGAATCTGAATATGCTGACAGTACTGTTTCCATAAACTAGATTCTGTGTCTAATTCCTCAGTTTTTGAACTCTTTTTCAGTAAGACTGTAGAGAGTTGTAAGGGTTACTAGTGAATGTGTATAGTAGTTAAAAATCTTTATTGCATTTTATGGGTAAAAGGTAGAAAATTTATGTATTGAAGTTAAAGGTCTGGAGTTACATAGAACCATATGTTAAATGTAATATAGCAGAGTAGTGGTGGCATGGAAAACAAAATCTCTTAAGATTAAAAAGTAGAAATTCAATAATGACATGAAAGAAGCATTTGTTGATTTTGAGTTTTTCCTTGTTATATATTTAATGTTGGGCTATTTTGAGAGAGGATAGAGAAACTAGAGGAATCAGAAATACCAAAAATTACTAAAAAGTGTAAAGGACAAAGTTGATTAAAAAGTTGTTTTAAACATGTGGATGTTTGTGTAAGGCACTAATAAACTTTTCTCAGTGACATGAAGTCAACTTTAAATGAAACTGGACATTAAATTACCCACTTTCAGGATGATTAAACATTAGAAAAGGTTTACATAGGAATTTATAGACTCTTCTTTTTGGTGTTTGGCAAGAGAACAGTTATCTCCTCTGGCAGTGTTGTTCAAATTTGGGCAGTATTTAAAAGATATTTTGGGACCCTCTTTACTCATTAGGAGACAGTGGATTATGTATTCAAGGTCTTAATACTGAGCAGATGATCAAACCTCTTAAAATGGACTCAGATTTAATCTTTTTTTTTTTTTTTTTTTGCACTGGATATTGAACCCAGAGGTGCTTAACCATTGAGCAACATCTCCAGTCCTTTTTATATTTTATTTAGAGATAGGGTCTCACTGAGTTGCTTAAGGCTTCACTAAGTAGCTGAGGCTGGCTTTGCACTCTCGATCCTACTTCATACTGTGCCTCCTAAACCACTGGGATTATAGGTGTGCGTCACTGTGCCTGGCTCCCCAGATTTAATATTGAAGAAAGTACTAGTATGTTTGTATCACAGAGTGATTTGTTTTTGTTTTATAATATGCTTTGTAAAGTAGTGTTTGAAATTTTTAGAATTGTTTCAGTTTTGCTTTTTTTTTTTAATAAGATTATTTCAGGATATGAAAGGAGGAGATTTTTCCAGGTTATTGAAAGCACTTCCATTCAAGCTCCAGCAAACAGCTTTTGAAAATGCATATCTGAAAGCTCAAGAAGGACTGAGAGAAGTGGTAATTTTAGCAATATATTTGCTTTTATTTCATGCTTTCTATGAATAGCCTACATATTACTTTAGCAAGTTTGACACAAGATAGTTTGTGTCCAGTAGTTTATAACATAAAGCTCATAAGACATCTGTGATTTCAGTCAATTATTCATAGGTCACAATGGGTCAAATAATTACAATTTCTTTCATTTCAACTTATCTGTAGTGTTTTTGTGGGGAAAAATAAAATTTAACCAAGTTTTAATGAGAGTTTACATGACTTCCTTTTTCCTTTTTTTTTCTGTTTAAGAAATTATTTTATATAAGATCTGGTTAAAAACTAATTAAGAGTATGTGACCACATATGTAGAAATAGACTAATACAAAATCAAAATTAGTTTGTTTTTTAGTGAAACCTTTGATTTTTGCATTTCTCTGTAGAACATTTTTTCTTAAAATGTAAAAATTATCTTAACAATCATACGTTTATTTTTACCCTGATTTGTTTTTTTTTTTTTTTTTTTTTTTTTTGTGGTACTGGGGATTGAACTCAGGGGCACTCGACCACTGGGCCACATCCCCAGCCCTTTTTTGTTTTTTATTTGGAGACAGGGTCTTACTGAGTTGCTAAGTGCCTCGCCATTGCTGAGGCTGGCTTTAAACTCGTGATCCTTCTGCCTCAGCCTCCCAAAGTGCTGGGATTACAGGCGTGCGCCACCGCTCCCGGCTCCCTGATTTGTTTCTGAAATGGGCTTGAGATGGTTAATTAAAAGACTGTCAAATTTGTGATAATATGAAACTGAAATGGACAGTTGAATGAAAGAATATGAATTCAGCAAAGGATTTCAATAGATTAGAAAGTTGATTGTAAATAGTGTAAAATTAAATAGAGATAACATATACTATACATTTAAAATTAGTCCATTATTAGGAAAATATTGATCTTATAGTTATTTATAAAAAGAACCAGACTAGAAGTCTAACTCCAGTAGTAGAATGCTTACCTAGCATGTGAGAGGCCCAAGGTTTGATCCCCAGCACTGTTTTAGGAAAAATACCTAGAATTTTTAAAAATTGGTGCATATTAATTATACAAAATATTGGTTTCATTTTGGCATGATTGTACATGTATATAACATAATTTGATTTATTTCACTCCCTAGTATCTCCCCTACCTGCTCTTTATTTTCTTCTTCTACATTAATAGACCTAAGAAGTTTCATATCTGAAGATCACAGTATGAATCAGGATTGTGATAGTTATTAAAAAAAAAACCCAAATTCTCTTATACTTCTTTAATAAAAGCATATTGTCTTGAACAGAGTTTATGAAAGAACTTCGATCTTCTGTACTTTTTAAAGGACTGCTAAAAGTTTGGGTTTGGTTCTAACAGTAGAATTTTTTTTTTTTCTCTCTCAAATCTAGGGTCTTTGTTCATGCTAGCTGGGCAAACACTCTACCACTGAGCTACTCCCACCCCTAAAAACAGATTTTTAACAAGGATGTACACTCCCTTTGTGTCTTGACTTAGTGGAAAGTTCATCACTATTTTTGAACATGTCAGTAATTGCTATTTTGTAGAGGAATTAGATTCTTACTTTTTCTTGTACCAAAAGTCAGAACTATGATCAGCAGGTTTTTCTAAATATGAAGAGAAACTTGTACCAGATATAACTAGTAAAAGAAAATATAGACACCTGTTGAGATTTTATAGTAACTGATAATAAAATTAAAAGCATATGTAGTTTTATCTAGTTGCATGATTTTATTGTTCTTTTTGATAATGTAGATGGAAGTATTTTAATTTTTTTTTTTATTTTTAAAGATGGATACAATCTCTTTCCTTATTTATTTTTATGTGGTGCTTAGGATCAAACCCAGTGCCTCACGCATGCGAGGCAAGTGCTCTACCGCTGAGCTACAACCCCAGCCCTAGATGGCAGTATTTTTAAAAGTATAAAATGCTATATATTAAGGTATTGTAAAGATAAAAATCAACCTAGGAGTTAAACTTGGTGGTTAAAAAGGAGCCTCTAATGTCTTTCACCTCCTTTTTGCCATTTTTCAATAATTATACCTCAGTGAAACATTTTATTCTTTGGTAATTCTCTCCATAAGATCTTAGGAAGAGCAATCTTCCTTACTGTAGAAAACACATTTTCTCAAATCTCTGCTCTTTACCCCATCACTATAGAATTTAAAATTCACATGCTACTTAGATGTTGTCATGGAGTACTTTGATTTTAGCCTGACTGATTCATTTGTAATGTTTAACTATTTATAATATTGTCTTTATGATTCTTTGGCAGTCTCACAATGCTGAGAACCCTGAACTTTTGGATGAGATTTATAATAGAAAATCTGTTTTATTGATGATGATAGCTGTGGTTTTATACTGTAGCCCTATCTGTGAAAAACAGGCTTTGTTTGCCCTTTGCAAATCTGTGAAAGAGAATGGATTAGAACCTCACCTTGTGAAAAAGGTATGTGTGTCTGGATATTTTTACTGTACTCTTCCTTGGATAATTTTGTTGTTGCTTTTTATGGTGCTAGGGATCAAACATAGGACTTCACATGTTAGGCAAGTGCTCAACCATTGGGCTGCATTCCCATCCCCCTGCATAACCTTAAATTAAAAAGGTTAAAACTACATTTGTAAAGTGGCACTTATTTAAGTATTGGAAACAATTTTATTTTTTCAGTTGGGTATGTTAGAAAGCAGTTTAATAATTTTTTAAATGGTATATTCATTTGTATGCAGTGTGATTTCTTACACTTAGTTTAAGAGCATTTCATGAGGCATTCACTGAACCCAAAAGGGTGAATGACTCGTCACTGCAAGACTAGGCACTCTGGAGTAGCATTTATTGAGGGAAATACATGGAGACAAGAACAGTATCATTTGGTTTTGCCTGGTAGATTCTGGGGCAACACATTGGGATCTAACAAGGCCAGAAGTCAAAAGCTAGGACTCTGGGGCTTTTAGGTTACAAGATTAGGAAAAGAGGATGGGGTCCAAACCTTGCATTCATATCAAATTCAGTCTTATAGAATGTGGCTCCTCTCCCTGTTCACTACCTCAGAATGGTTTGGCAGTTCTCATCCTTCCTCTTGCAGATTTTTATTTGATAAGTATGGGCTGATATACATTTTCTCATTCTACCAGCGTTGTTTCCATGAAGTTTTATAGTAGACTCTCCTATAGGTTATCAGTCTTAGATGAATCAACCTTTTACTTCTCAGTGTTAAGTTCTTTTTTTAAGTGTACCATTATACTTTACAATTATTATAAGTGGTATATAATGTTTTGATTTTTGAAAATTTGGATTTAAGGCAGAATAATTTTACCTTAGAACTTCCTTTGATTATATAGTCATTGTTGGAAATTATAACATTTTTGTATTTTATTCATTTAACGTTTATTGAGGGTTTGCTGTGTGCCAGATACTATGCCAGTTGTATTTTATTTTTTATTATCCTTCTCATTGAGAAGGAATTCATGAAACAGAGAAATTGAATGCATGAGTCAAAGTCCTACTGTAGATAATGTTAACAAAGATTTAAATGTTTATTTTTCATTTTATAAAAGGATCAAATTTTTTTTCTTTCTGGGTTTGTATAGGTTTTGGAGAAAGTTTCTGAAACTTTTGGATATAGAAATTTAGAAGACTTCATGGCTTCTCATTTAGATTACCTGGTTTTGGAATGGCTAAATCTTCAAGATACTGAATATAGCTTATCTTCTTTTCCTTTTATTTTATTAAACTACACAAATATTGAAGATTTCTATAGGTAGGTTTATGTATGGCATGTGAGAACTATGTTGAAAGTTAGATAACATGGTTTGGCAGTTTCCCTGTCCTCCACTTCCTATAATTCTACAGACATGGGTAGGAGGCTGCATAGTTTGAAAACTGAGACAGCTTATTTGAAAATGTAATGAAGGGTGTCACTGGATTTAGAATCTGGTTCTATCTGTGCCTGTAACCAACAATGTAACTTTGAGCAAACTGTGTAAATACCTTCTGTGCATTGGTTTTTTTAATCTCTAAAGAAGTTACACAAGGAAACCTTAAAAGTCCTTTTTTACTTTAATACTTAATAATATTGCCTTTGGAAAAAGATCAAAGATAAATATTTAGTGGCTAGTTATTTCAGCCTTGATTTTATTTTCTGTTGCTTGACAATAAACTGTTTAATCATTGTGTCTATTAGATTTAGAAGTTTAAAGTGAAAGAATTCATTTTGCTACTTCTGACTCTAAAACAGAAAAATTTGAAAATGAAGAAGTTTGAAACAACTAAAACGTAATATTTAAGTATCAGGATTATGGGACGGCATCTTATATTTGTTGAACATGCTTTGTGCTAAGGATTTTGTGTTGTCCTTAATGGAGCTTTTTTATATGTAGATAGTTGCCTTTAAGAAGGATATTCAGACAGTAGTAAATTTAGTGGTCCTTATCATTCATGTCTTTTGGTGATAACAGTATTTTACATTTGTTCTTTGAATTTATAAGTTGCTTCACATTTCACTTATATAATAACTTTGCATTAAGTTGATTATAAAAAAGAAATATATATAAAGTTCCACTTTTGATCAGATAACTATGGTGGTGTAGGCTAAGATCTATTTTTTTAATGTGGCTTTGTAATTTTCTTTCTTTATTTCCTTTAATAAAATTAAAATAGGAATGCTTAATGATATAAAGGGATGCCCTAATGCTGAGTGTATTAAAGGATGCTATTATTTTAAGGATTATATTATAAAATTGTACTTTGAAAAGATATATATAACCTATATTTTAAATTTTATGTTTTTAGATCTTGTTATAAGGTTTTGATTCCACATCTGGTGATTAGAAGTCGTTTTGATGAGGTTAAGTCCATTGCTAATCAGATTCAAGAGGATTGGAAAATTCTTCTAATAGACTGCTTCCCAAAGATTCTTGTAAATATTCTTCCTTATTTTGCCTATGAAGGTGTAGCAGACACTAGGATGGCACAACAAAGAGAGAATGCCACCAAGGTCTATAATATGCTTAAAGGTGAAAACCTATTGGGAAAACAGGTATGGCTTCAACTTTTACCTGCCTTTTTTCCTTAATTGATGTCAGATGTAAACTTTACAATTTAAGACTATTTATTCATAATTTTTACATTTAATTTAGCTTATAACCACTATTTAGCTGACCCATGAATTTGTTTTGTTGTATGGTATTCTCTCCATTTGATTAGACTTTAAATATGTGAAAATGTTTTTAATCAGAAATAAAAGGAAAAAGAAACCAGACTTTTAATAAGAAAAATAATTTGTTTCTGCCTTTTAAAAATTTAATTAGTGATAATGCATGAATGCAAGCTAGTTGATAAATTCAAGTAATCCTGAACAGTGTATAGAAAATTTTCAGTCCCTCTTCATCTCAAGTTTTTTTTTTTTTTTTTTTACTTTTTAAAGGAAAAGTACCATCCCAAGTTCCATACCCTGCTTTTAATTTTTTCCTGACACTTTTTATCTTCCAACATATTATATATTTATGTTCATTACTTATTTTCAGTATTTTCCAATGTAATATAAACACTATGAAGGTAGAATTTTTGTCTTTGGTTTTTGTTTGTTTGTTTGTTTTTGTTTTTGTTTTTGTTTTTGTTTTTTGCTGATGATAAGCAAAAGAGGGTTGGAACAGAATGTTGGCATTCCAGAGGTTATATAATTTGGGATAGATACTTTATAGATACTTTGCCTCTACCCTCTTCTGCTCAGTCTTCCAGCTTATACTTCTGAGTACCCCTAGTTGTACTTTTTTTTTTTTTTTTTTAATGTATTCAAACCAAAAGAGCTATTTTCAGAATCAGAATAGGTTTAGGAGGGAAAAGTATTTGTATTAAACCCTGATTGAAAACATGAATGAAAAAAAATAATTTATTAGTTTTCTTGTTTAAAGACATAAATTAAAGTCTTGCTAATCTCAGTTTTATTTAATATTAAATTAATAATTTGTACACTTGTTTGGTCAGCTCTTATCTGTTCATTCATTGACTAAGGTATAATGTAACATACATACTTTTTTTTTTTTTTTTTTTTTTTTTTTTTTTTTTTTTTTTTTTAATGGTTCTGGGGATCGAACCCAGAGGTGCTCTAACACTTAGCTGTATCCTCAGTTCTTTGTTTTGTTGAGTTGCCCAGGCTGACCTTGAATTTGGCAATCCTCTTACTTCAGTCTTACAAGTAGTTGGGATTACAGGTGTGTGCCACCGTGCCCAATTGTAGTCTTACTATTGATGAAAAGGAATATAGGTAGCAGCTATCCTCAGAATTTGGAATATCACCCATGTAGAATTCTGGGGAGAAGTCATTTGGGGCACAAAGTTGGTATTATTTCTAGTTCCTGGAAATTCTTCCCAGTTAAGTTCTATGAGTTCCCATATAAATCAAGAGTAAAATGCAGATTGAGGTGTAGTGTAGATCAGTAGGGAATTTGGTAGGAGAATTACCAGTTTGAGGAATTTAATGCTATATTCAAAGTCTTAGTTGAAATAATTCTTTAAAATTGTAGAATTTCATTAAGGAGGCTTTGTTTGGTATAATTTCCCTACTTTCTTGGTTTTCAGGTTGGCTGAATAGAAGAAAAGGATAGTTAGCTTTATGTCTTAATAATGTAAGCCCTTTGTGTTGCCTTAAAGGTCACAGATACAAAAATATTAAATATATTTTAATTTTGTGTCTTTGCAGATTGATCATTTATTCGTTAGTAATTTACCGGAGATTGTGGTGGAGTTATTGATGTCATTACATGAAACAGCAGATTCTGGTGCCACCCAGAGCACTGACACCTGTAACTTTTCAGGGTATGTACATTTTAAATTTAGAGAACTAGGCACAACTTGCAAATTCCTTATGATTTTTTTTTTTATTGATTGACCAATTCAGATGTCTATTTCAGTTTTTAGACATGTTCTCTTTTTAAAAAATTGGTTTCTTTAAAAATGGTCCTCTGATTTGAAGTTGTTACCTGTGAGCTTTTATACTGTAGCCTTTCCACAGTTATTACTCTTTCTAGTTGAACTCTTTGATGGCAAATCCAATAAACTTCTTCTCAATCTTTCTGTAATATTTGAGCATTATGCCATCTGTTGTGTTTTGAAAGTTTTTCTCCATGGGCTTGCTGATTCTCTTCTTATAATTAATAACTTGACTTTTTAGAGCACCTCTTCTTTATCATGCTCCTTAACTGTCAGAATTATACTCCTTAGCTGCACTGTTTAATTTGGATATAACTCCATTTTCTTGCATATGAATGTTGAAGTTATTTTCCTGGCTTGACTGGAAGCTACTTGAAAATACCCTTTATTGTGTGGTGGCACACACCTTACCCAGCATCTCTGGAGGCTGAGGCAAGAGGATTACAAGTTCAAAGCCAGCCTTAGCAACTTAGTGAGATTCTAAGCAACTTATCAAGACCGTTTCTCAAATTTAAATTAAAAAAGGAATGGGATGTTGTTCAGTGGTTAACCCTGGGTTCTATCCTTAGTACGAACAAAAGAAAATATCCTTTAGTTTTTTTAATATGCTCTACCATGTTAAACTTATAAAATAGCAATTATGTTAGTTAATGTGAAAAATCAAACACCTGATAAAATCAACTTAGGGAAGAGAAGGCTCATGGTTTTTGAGGTTTCAGTCTGTTTCAGGCTAGCTTCATTGCTTTTGGCCTGAAATGAAGCAGAACATTGTGGCAGAAAGGCATAGCAGAGGAAATATGCTCAGCTCATGATAGCCACGAAGCTGAGAAAGAGCGGGGGAGGGGAGGGGAAACAATGCCAGACAGGGGAGAGGAAGGGGTCAGGAACAAGAATAGAGTCCCCAAGGGCACATACTCAAGGATCCACTTCTTCAACTCAGTATTCCTCCTTTAGTTTTCACCACTTCCCAATAATGCCATCAAATTATTAATACACTGATAGGGTGAGAGCCCTCGTGATACAGTTACTTCCCAAAAGCCCCATCTCTGAACATTGTTGAGTTGGGAACTAATTCTTCAACACGTGAGCCTTTGGGGAACATTCCAGAGCTAAACCATAATAGTAATAATATCTAGCAAATTACTTTAACACATATAATTTCATTCTAATTAATGTTGCTTATCTAGTAGATTGCCATAGCTTAAAATACTATTGCTTTTATAATACTAGTAGAGCTTTAACTCAAACCTAAAGTGAGGTAAAAATAAGGCTCATTTGTGGAGCTGCCATTAACTATAAAAAAGATTAAGCAAATAACTTTAAGCAAATCATTTAAGATTAAGTTCCAGTGTGAAATGCATCTAGATATTCTGATATTTATGAACTATGTCATTTTTTATTTTATTAAAAGTATAGGGTTTCTTTTAATAGAAAGATAGTTTTAAAATTTGGGGGTTCTGCAGTTCACTGTGGCACATGTGACCCAAGAGGCTCTGGAGCCTGAGGCTGAGGCAGGAGGATCAAGAGTTTAAGCCAGCCTCAGCAACATAGTGAGGCTCTAAGCAACTCAGCGAGATCCTGTCTCTAAATACAAATAAGAACTGAGAATGTGTCTCAGTGGGAAGACCACTTCCCAATAATGCCATCAAATTATTAATACACTGATAGGGTGAGAGCCCTCGTGATACAGTTACTTCCCAAAAGCCCCATCTCTGAACATTGTTGAGTTGGGAACTAATTCTTCAACACGTGAGCCTTTGGGGAACATTCCAGAGCTAAACCATAATAGTAATAATATCTAGCAAATTACTTTAACACATATAATTTCATTCTAATTAATGTTGCTTATCTAGTAGATTGCCATAGCTTAAAATACTATTGCTTTTATAATACTAGTAGAGCTTTAACTCAAACCTAAAGTGAGGTAAAAATAAGGCTCATTTGTGGAGCTGCCATTAACTATAAAAAAGATTAAGCAAATAACTTTAAGCAAATCATTTAAGATTAAGTTCCAGTGTGAAATGCATCTAGATATTCTGATATTTATGAACTATGTCATTTTTTATTTTATTAAAAGTATAGGGTTTCTTTTAATAGAAAGATAGTTTTAAAATTTGGGGGTTCTGCAGTTCACTGTGGCACATGTGACCCAAGAGGCTCTGGAGCCTGAGGCTGAGGCAGGAGGATCAAGAGTTTAAGCCAGCCTCAGCAACATAGTGAGGCTCTAAGCAACTCAGCGAGATCCTGTCTCTAAATACAAATAAGAACTGAGAATGTGTCTCAGTGGTAAGCGCCACTGGGTTTAATCCATGGCACCCCCCTAAATTTTCATTTTGGAAGTTTACTGCTCTATCAACAATACCTCTTTATTTCTTGATAATTTGAAAATGATGACTGCATTTTTTTTCCTTTAATTCTTTTTTAGGGATTTGGATCCTGCTCCTAATCCACCTTATTTTCCATCACATGTTATTAAAGCAACATTTGCTTATATCAGCAATTGTCATAAAACCAAGTTTAAGAGCATTTTAGAAATTCTTTCCAAAAACCCTGTAAGTATACATTTCTCCTTTAATAATTGTTGAGAGAATTCCTTTATTTAGCTGCAACATCTGTGTAAGTGCCTCTTAAAGAAAGGAAAGTGGGGCTAGGGACATAGCTCAAGAGTGCTTGCCTTGAAAGTATAAGGTCCTGGATTCAATCCCCGGCACCACCAAAAAAAAAAAAAAAAAAAAAAAAAAAAAGACAAAAAGGAAAAGTAAGCAAATCAAAAATCTTCTGAATAATTTGAAAAGGAAAGCAATCATTTGCAAAATTTATAATTGATGTATTTGTCAGCATTAACTAAAATTTGTTACATGTAAGTCTGGAATTTTGTGACATTAAAGGGAACATTTATTTTTTTATAAGAATGCACTATAATTTGCTATCTGAAACTAAATAAATTGGCAATAGCTTTCTTCTAAAATAAGATAGTAATTGTCTTAATTCATTGTTTTATGTTTACTATCAAATTTAAATTTAAATTGTTATTTTAGGTATTATAAGATATATGTTATAACTGAGTATATGTGACTTTAAAAGTTTTTACTAAATGTATATTTGTTTTCTAGGATTCCTATCAGAAAATTCTTCTAGCCATATGTGAGCAAGCAGCTGAGACAAATAATGTGTATAAAAAGCATAGAGTTCTTAAAATATATCAACTGTTTGTTAGTTTATTACTAAAAGATATAAAAAGTGGCTTAGGAGGAGCTTGGGCCTTTGTTCTTCGAGATGTTATTTATACTTTGATTCACTATATCAACAAAAGGTAAATAATATGTTCATCAATATATAAGTTTATCAAGTTCTTTTTTTTTTTTTTTTTTTTTTTAATTTTTTTTTTTTTTATAATTTTTAATATGTACAACTCATAGTGCATATATTTAGTATCTTTTTACATACAACTGATTGTATACAAAGTATATTCGTACAATTTAGGTCTTCAATCACGCATTAAGGAAAATGATATCCGTCTCATTCAACCACCTCTTCCCCCCCCCCCTCTTGCTCCCTCCCTTACCCTCCCTTCCCTTGACCATTCTAGTGTTCCTCTAATCCTCCTATGTACCCCATCCAACAATACTTTGAAATAGCCTCCTTATATAAGAGAGAACATTTGGTACTTGGATTTTTGAGACTGACTAACTTCACTTAGCATTATGTCTTCCAACTTCATCCATTTACCTGCAAATGCCATTAATTTATTTTCTTTTATTGCTGAGTAAAATTCCATTGTGCGTATATACCACATTTTCTTAATCCACTCATTTACTGAGGGACATCTAGGTTGATTCCACAACCTAGCTATTGTGAATTGTGCAGCTACAAACATTGAGATAGCTGTGTCACTGTAATATGCTGTTTTTAAGTCCTTTGGGAATAGACCCAAGAGTGGGATGGCTGGGTCATAGGATGGTTCCATTCCCAGTTTTCCAAGAAATCTCCATACTGCTTTCCATAACGGTTGCACCAATTTGCAGTCCCACCAGCAATGTATGAGTGTGCCTTTTTCTCCACATCCTCTCCAACATTTATTGTTGCTTGTGTTCTTGATGGCTGCCATTCTGACTGGAGTGAAGTGAAATCTTAGAGTAGTTTTGATTTGCATTTCTCTAATTGCCAGCGATGTTGAACATTTTTTCATGTATTTGTTGATTAATCGTGTATCTTCTTCTGAGAGGTGTCTTCTCAATTCCTTAGCCCATTTATTGATTGGGTTATTTGTTTTTTTAGTGTAAAGTTTTTTGAGTTCTTTATATATTCTAGAGATTAGTGCTCTATCTGATGTGCATGTATTAAATATTTGTTCCCAATTAGTTGGCTCTCTATTCACCTCACTGATTGTTTCTTTTGCTGAAAAGAAGCTTTTTAGTTTAAATCTATCCCATTCATTAATTCTTGGTAGTAATTCTTGCGCTACAGGGTTCTTATTAAGGAACTTGGGGCCTAATCCAACATGTTGGAAATTGGAGCTTACTTTTTCTTCTATTAGGTGTATTGTCTCTGGTCTAATTCCTAGGTCTTTGATCCACTTTGAATTGAGTTTTGTGCATGGTGAGAGATAAAGGTTTTTTTTCATTTTGTTGCATATGGATTTCCAGTTTTCCCAGCACCATTTGTTGAAGAGGCTATCCTTTCTCCACTGTACATTTTTGGCACCTTTGTCTAATATAAGATAGCTGTAATTAAATGTATTAGTCTCTGTATCCTCAATTCTGTACCATTGGTCCACCAGTCTGTTTTGGTGCCAATACCATGCTGTTTTTGTTACTATTGCTCTATAGTATAATTTAAAGTCTGGTATGGTGATGCCCCCTGCTTCACTTTTCTTGCTCAGGATTGCTTTGGCTATTCTGGGTCTCTTATTTTTCCAGATGAATTTCATGACTGCTATTTCTATTTCTTTGAAGAATGACATGGGGATTTTGATAGGAATTGCATTAAATCTGTATAATGCTTTTGGTAGTATGGACATTTTGACAATATTAATTCTACCTATCCAAGAGCAAGGTAGGTCTTTCCATCTTCTGAGTTCATCTATAATTTCTTTCTTTAGTGTTCTATAATTTTCGTTATACAGGTCTTTCACCTCTTTCGTTAGGTTGATTCCCAGGTATTTTATTTTTTTTGATGCTATTGCAAATGGGGTATTTTTCATCATTTCCCTTTCAGAGTCTTTGTCGCTGATGTACACAAATGCCTTTGACTTATGTGTATTGATTTTGTATCCTGCAACTTTGCCAAATTCGTTTACTAGTTGTAAAAGTTTTCTGGTAGAGTTTTTTGGGTCTTCTAGGTAGATTATCATGTCATCAGCAAATAGTGCTAATTTGAGCTCTTCTTTTCCTATCTTGATCCCTTTAATTTCTTTCGTCTGTCTAATTGCTCTGGCCAGAGTTTCCAGTACTATGTTAAATAGCAGTGGTGAAAGGGGACATCCCTGTCTTGTTCCAGTTTTTAGAGGGAATGCTTTCAATTTTTCTCCATTTAAGATAATGTTAGCTCGGGGCCTTGCATAAATAGCTTTTATTATGTTAAGATATGTTCCTGATATTCCTAGTTTTTCTAGTGTTTTGAACATAAAGGGGTGTTGTATTTTGTCAAATGCTTTTTTCTGCGTCAATTGAGATGATCATATGATTTTTGTCTTTAAGTCTATTGATGTGATGTATTATGTTTATTGATTTCCGAATATTGAACCAGCCTTGCATCCCTGGGATAAACCCCACTTGATCATGGTGCACTATCTTTTTGATATGTTTTTGTATCCGATTTGCCAGGATTTTGTTGAGGATTTTTGCATCTATGTTCATTAAAGATATGGGCCTGAAGTTTTCTTTTTTGGATGTGTCTTTGCCTGGCTTTGGAATTAATGTAATATTGGCCTCATAGAAAGAGTCTGGAAGAGCTCCCTCTTTTTCTATTTCTTGAAATAGTTTGAAGAGCATTGGTATTAGTTCTTCTTTGAAAGTCTTATAGAACTCGGCTGTAAACCCATCAGGTCCTGGACTTTTCCTTGTTGGTAGCTTTTTGATGACATCTTCTATTTCTTCGCTTGTAATTGATCTATTTAAATTATGTATAGCCTCCACATCCAGTTTAGGCAAATCATATGACTCTAGAAATCTGTCAATGCATTCAGTATTTTCTATTTTATTAGAGTACAAGTTTTCAAAGTAATTTCTAATAATATTCTGTATATCTGAGGTGTTTGTTGTGATATTCCCTTTTTCATCACGAATGTTAGTAATTTGAGTTTTTTCTCTTCTTCTTTTCGTTAGCATTGCTAAGGGTCTGTCAATTTTGTTTATTTTTTCAAAGAACCAACTTTTAGTTTTGTCAATTCTTTGAATGGTTTCCTTAGTCTCAATTTCATTAATTTCTGCTCTGATTTTAATTATTTCCTGTCTTCTACTGCTCTTGGAGTTGGTCTGTTCTTCTTTTTCTAATGCTTTGAGGTGTGATGTTAAGTCATTTATTTGTTGGTTTTTTTTTCCTCTTAAGGAATGAACTCAGTGCAATGAATTTTCCTCTTACTACTGCCTTCATAGTGTCCCAGAGATTTCTATATGATGTATCTGTGTTCTCATTTACCTCTAGGAATTTTTTGATCTCCTCTTTGATGTCTTCTTCAACCCCTTGTTCATTCAGTAGCATGTTGTTTAGCTTCCAGTTGATGGAGTAGTTTTTCTTATTCCTTGTTTTGTCGTTGATTTCCAATTTCATCCCTTTATGGTCCGATAGCATGCAGGGTAGTATCTCTATTTTTTTATATTTGCTGAGAGTTGCCTTGTGACATAAAATATGGTCTATTTTGGAGAAGGAGCCATGTGCTGCTGAGAAAAATGTGTATTCGTTTACTGAGGGATGAAATATTCTATATATGTCCGTTAGGTCTAAATTGTTAATTGTTTTGAGGAGGCTTAAAGTTTCTTTGTTTAGCTTTTGTTTGGATGATCTATCCATTGGTGAGAGAGGTGTGTTGAAGTCCCCTAGAATAACTGTGTTGTGGTCTATTTTACTCTTGAACTTAAGAAGCGTTTGTTTGATGAATGTAGGTGCTCCATTATTTGGGGCATACAGATTTATGATTGTTATATCCTGTTGATGGATGGTTCCCTTAAGTAATAAGAAATATCCATCTTTGTCCCTCTTGATTAATTTTGGTTTGAAGTCTACCTTATTTGATATGAGAATGGAAACCCCTGCTTGCTTCCGCCGGCCATGTGAGTGATAAGACTTTTCCCAGCCTTTCACTTTCAGTCTGTTGATGTCTTTTTCTATGAGGTGTGTTTCTTGGAGACAGCAAATTGTTGGGTCATTTCTTTTAATCCATTCTGATAATCTGTGTCTTTTGATTGGCGAGTTTAGGCCATTAACATTCAGGGTTATTATTGAGATGTGATTTTTATTCCCATCCATTATTATTTGACTTATGGTCTTTAGCTTGATTTGGTTTCTCTTCTGGTTGGTATTTCCTTTAGTTTAATATCTCCCTTTGTTGATTTTCGTTATCATCTTTCTCTTCTTCTTCATGAAAAATGTTGCCCAGGATGCTCAGAAGTGCTGGCTTTCGAGTTGTGAAATCTTTTAACTTTTGCTTGTCGTGGAAGGTTTTTATTTCATCTTCGAATCTAAAGCTCAATTTTGCTGGATATAAGATTCTTGGTTGACATCCCTTTTCTTTCAGAGCTTGAAATATGCTATTCCAGGATCTTCTTGCTTTTAAGGTCTGGGTTGAAAAATCTGAACATAATCTGATTGGTTTCCCCCTATATGTAATTTGCTTCCTTTCTCTTGTGGCTTTTAGTATTCTCTCCTTGCTCAGTGTATTAGGCATTTTCATTATAATGTGTCTAGGTGTGGATCTGTTGAGATTTTGTTTGTTTGGTGTTCGGTATGCCTCTTGAACTTGGTTTTCCATTTCATTCCTCAAGCTTGGAAAATTTTCTGTAATTATTTCATTAAATAGATTACTCATTCCTTTGGCTTGAAACTCTGCCCCTTCCTCTACGCCAATCACTCTTAAGTTTGGTCTTTTTATGCTGTCCCATAATTCCTGGATGTTATGTTCATGATTACTAACAAGTTTTGCTGTATGGTTTAAATTCTTCTCTAAGACATATATTTTGTCTTCATTGTCTGAGGTTCTATCTTCCAGGTGGTCTATTCTGTTGGAGATGTTTTCAATTGAGCTTTTATTTTGGTTTATTGCTTCTTTCATTTCTGGAATTTCTGTTTGGATTCTCTTTAGAGCCTCTATTTCCCTATTGAAGTAATCTTTTACTTCCTGTATTTGTTTTTGGAGTTCTTTGTCAAAATGATCTTTTGCCTCCTGTACCTGCTCCCTCATCTCATTTTTGAGTTCATTCTTAAGTTCCATAAACATTTGGCATATGTAATTTCTAAATTCCATCTCTGGCATTTGACCAACTGTGCTTGCCATGACATCTGCCGATGAGGTATCTTGATTTGTTTGTGTCATTTTCTTTCCTTGTTTTTTCATGTTGCTTGTGTGTCTATTCTTCCTGCACTGTGGGACCTTGACTGTTTCGATTTTATCTTAAAGCCTTATGTTGTTCCTGTAGTACAATGCTATCAGATCACCTTATAATTCCTTTATACTTTTAAAACCTAACACTTTCTATTCAGAAAATCCAAGTTTGGTCACAATGTACAGATTTTGTTATCCCAGATATTATTTCCAATTTACTCTGTACGTTTCTGATAGGTTTTTATAGCTTCAAGTATTGGATACAGAGGTATTATGTTTAGGAAGAAGGAAGTGTCTTGAATTGTTCTTTCTTGGAAAGTATGAAAAGAGATATCTATTGAAATGGTTTAGTGGAAGTGGTTTAGTATCAGTAGACAATGGAAGAAAGAGAATGGGGTTGACAATTAGGTAAAAAGATCAATTTATATATATAGTAAGTTGGAAAAGAAAAAAAATGATAAAGAGTAGGAATTGGTGTAAGAGAGAGGAGAGAGAGAATCAAGGAAATAGAGAGTAAACTATATATAACACCACTGTGCTACCCAGTTCAATTGCGCCGGTTCTAGAAATCCCAAGTTTTGCGTATAACTTGTTTTTGGCTCTGTTTAGTATGCACTGGCAGGATGTAAACATGAAAGATGAAGGAGGAAGAAAAGATACAAGGGTGAGAAGGAGTAAAAGAATGAAAGAAAAAAGGGAGCGGAAGCAGATAAACACACTAACAATCAATGCGGAAGGAAAAAAAAAAAAGCAGAACAAAACAAAGCCAAAAAAAGAAAAAGAAAAATAAACAAACAAACATACAAACAAACAAACAAACAAACAAAAAAAACCCTCCCTGCAATCCAAAAAAATCAAGCAGACCAATAAAAAGAAAGGGAAAAAAAAAAAAAAAAAAAAAAAAAAAAAGTCAAACCCCAAGTCTCAGACAAAACGGGCCCTGGGAAGCCCCCCTCTTTTTTTCCTTTCCAGTTCAAACCAGTTGCTATTGGATCACAGTCTGTGATCCTGTCAGTGAAATCAAGGCTGCATCCTAGGCCAGCGGCTGCACGGTTCAGTGAAGGAGTGGCCCAGGGGGACTGTGTGTGTCAGCAGATGAATGGCGCTGGGAAGGGGACCTTACAGAAGGCACCCCCTCCCCAAGCCCACCCACAGTTGCAGCCCCCTGTGGCCGCTGTGCCAGCCTCAGAAACGCCTTCCCCTGCTGACCAACCAAGTCTCACCCAATTGTGCGTTGTCTTCAGAGAGCTGGAGAGTCCCTGGGTGGATGCAGCAGTCGCTCTCCGTCTCCTCCCCTTTGTCAGGACCAGCCCCTGCAGCTTTCAAAGATGGCGGTGCTCTCCTTCCAGTCAACAGCTGCTCCGCAGACTCCCAGACTCCCGTATCCTTGCCGATCGCACCGGGAAGCCACACCTGTGACTGTAGTGCAGACAGCGCTGCTTCAGACTGTAGCCCGCTCCACTCCGCCCCTGTTTGCTGATCGCAGATCTCTGCGCCGCTCTGTCCGGGGCCCCAGTACTGAGGGTCGCGTCAGGCAGAGTGTGGATTGGAACTGGTGTGTGGACCCGCGGTCTCCCGTGGCTCCCCAGCACCAATCCCGCCGGCTGTTATCGCTGGTTTTTATCGCCGGTTTCACGCTGGTGTGCTGTGAGTTTGGCTGGGGTTGCAGCAGTAGCGCGGTCTCCTCACACTGACCTTGTTTCGCACGGCCTGTACACCGCCCAGGCGGTTTTGCAGGAGCCTCACGGCTCCAGCCGCTGCAGACAGTTTGTCTCTTTCTCTCTCTGGTAGTGGTAATCAAACCATCCAGGATATCGGTATTTTCAGTCCATATATATATAATGAAAGGCAATTTATCTGCTTTGTTGGATTCTTTCCACGGAGCTGTCCTGAAGTGCGTCTTCCTCTAATCCGCCATCTTGGATCTTATCAAGTTCTTTTAATTGAAAGTTTATATGCTTCTAAGAGTTAGGTGCCAGAGCACGGTTTTCTAAATATTGCTTTTTAAATATGTATATTATAGCTACCTGTTAATTTTTAAATTAATCCATAAAAATTATACATATTTATGGGGTACCTATGTGATGTTTTGAGACATGCATACATTGTGTAATGTTGAAATCAGTAAGTATATCTGTTTCAGATATTTATCATTTTTTTTGTAATTAAAACAAAATTCTTCTAGCTTTTAAAAATATACAGTTATATAATTGTTGTCTCTGGTTAACTTATTGTGCAACAGCACAGCAGAACTTCTATACCTATCTAACTATAAGTTAGTATCCATTGATCAACCTTTCTCCATCCATCCCTGCCCCTGACTCTTCCCCCAGTCTCTGATATCCACCATTCTATTGTCAACTTCTGTGAGATCGACTTTTTTTTAATAGCCCACCTGTGAGTGAGATCATGTGGAACTTGTCTTTTCAGAGAACCCATTTTTAGCTTTGTTAATTCTTTTAAAATATTTTTTTTTTTCTTAATTTATCTTCACTCTCACTATTTCCTTTCTTCTGTTAGTTTTGGGTTTTGTATGTATGCTCCTTTTTTTTCCCCATTTCATTAAGAAGTAAAGTCAGGTAACAGAATTGAGATCTTTCTGCTTTTTCATATGGAGGTGTTTATGGTACAGATTTCCGTGTCAGTGCTACCTTTGCTGTATCTTATTATTTGTTTTTTATTTTGGTGGTGCTGCAGATCTAACCCAGGGCCTCACCAATGCTAGGCAAGTGCTCTACCAATAAACTAAATACCCCTAGGCCACATCTTATAATTTTTGATAATTGAATTTTGACTTTCATTCATCTCTAAACTTAGCATGTTTAAGTCAGTTGCTTTTTTTTTTTTTTTTCTTAAATATTTATTTATTTGCTTTAGTTGTACACAGTGCCTTTATTTGTATGTGGTGCTAAGGATCGAACCTGGGCCACACACGTGCTAGGCGAGCGGTCTACTGCTGAGCCACAACCCCAGCCCAAGACAGTTGCTTTGAACTTTCTCTAGTCCCATGTCTGAGCTTCTTTAGAAACCATTTCTGCAAATGTTTTGTTCCTTTAAATGGGCGATACCTGTTTCTTTGTATGCCTTGTAATTTTGTTGCTGAAAACTGGCCATTTCTAATTGTAGCATGATTAAGTATGGAAATCACATTTTCCCCTTTTTTATTTATTTATTTTTTAATATTTATTTATTTACTTCAGTTGTACACAATGCAATGCATATATGTTTACATAGTGCTGAGGATCGAACCCAGGCCGCGCACGTGCAAGGCGAGTGCTCTGCCACTGAGCCACAACTCCAGCCCTCCCCTTGTTTAGAGTTTGACTTCTTTTTCTTTTTTATTGCTGAATGCTGTAGCAGTTCATAACATTAACTGGTTATTTTTGCAGAATGTGCTCCTTTATGTGGTCACTGAAGTCTCTTTTTCTTGGCTTGTGTTTTGATAGTGCTCCACAGAGATTTCCTTGAAAACTGTGAGCATTGTGGGTGGTTGGTACATAAAGGAAACAGAATAAAACTTTTCCTAATGTATGCATTTTAGCTCTGTGGTGGTACTCCCCTTCAAAAGTAGCCAGCTTGTATTGAGCTGTGGGAGCATCTCTAAGTAAAAACTTAGGGTCTTCTGTAGTCTTTTCTGAGCAAAAGTTTGACTTGGGCATGTGTGTGGCCTTCTAAATTCTTCCTGAATTGTTAAGTACTTCTGAATTTCCCAGAGAAACTCTTCTTGTTTGGTATGTCTCAACAGTAGTTTTTTGTTCTATTTAATATAGGTTATTAACCTTACAAAGTTTCAAGCATTGCCCTCAACTTTTCTAGTCTAAGTCACTGCCCTTAAATGAAACAGCCAGGCCCCTTGCATCAGTCCCAGTCAGTTTAGAATAGACATACATAACAGTTTGCAAATAAGAACCTTGCTTCCTTAAGAACCACCATTAACCAATGTCACATACTGTGAGTGTAAATTGCCATTTTCATGACTGCTGCTGAGCAGGGAAGGGGACTGGCAAGGACAATTAAAAAGGTTTGTTGTTGTTGTTGTTGTTGTTGCCGTTGCCTTTTCTGATTTTGCATATTCTTTTTTAAAAATTTTTTATTTTAAAATTTTTGATTCGTGTATTATAGTTACATATAATCATATGTGCATGGGATATAATTTGGTTCACTTTGGTTCCCAGTACTTTCTCTTTCTCTCCCCTCCTCACTTTTCCTGTTCCCCTTTCTCTGATCTACTGATTTAGTATTTTCTTGATTGCTATAAAATTTGACTTCTTGGGCTTGGGCTGGGGCTAGGGCTTAGCGGTATAGCACTCGCCTAGCACATGGGCTGCCCTGAGTTCGATCCTCAGCACCATGTAAATATAAGGGCATTGTGTACAACTAAAAAATAAAGAAATAAATACTAAAAAAATTCCTTGTTTTTTAAAAAAAAAATTTGACTTCTTTTTACAGAGTTTAATGTGACTGATTGTGATAATTCTGCTTGTTTTTAAATGTTTTTGTCAGGTTTGGAGCCTAGTGTTGCACATTATTCTGTATGTTGCTAATGTCCTCTCTTTTTGGTTTATGAACCATTGAAGTGTTAGATATGAGAGTAACTTTTATGTCAAGCATTATCAAAATTAGAAATGTTGAATAAAAATGATTTTTGAATGATTCTATTTCAAAGTACTTTTCTGTTGTTTTTCTGTTGTTTTTTCCTCTTAGGCCTTCATGTTTCATGGATGTGTCATTACGCAGCTTCTCCCTTTGTTGTGACCTGTTAGGTCAGGTTTGCAAAGCAGCAGTGACATACTGTAAGGATGCTTTAGAAAAGCATCTTCATGTTATTGTTGGTACACTTATACCCCTTGTGAATGATCAGGTGGAGGTTCAGGAGCAGGTAATTTTCCAATTCATCTTCAAATGGTATTTGAGATATGTTGATAAAGCATTATTTTTACTTGATATAGTTAGTAATTTTAATGAAAATGTCTTTAAAAAATAGTTGGGAGGACATTCTTAATCTTTGTAACCAGTTACAAAGATTGATTACATATTTTTCTCTAATAAATAATTGTTTAGCTTGCTGTTACACTGAAGTGTAGAAGTAGTCAAAACTGGGATAGCAGTTTACACCATTGTGATTTTGTGTGATACATTACTTATATGAAATGTTTTACTAATTTGGGGATTTTTATACATCAGTGACCACCTTGTACAGTCCCTTACATGTTTGTAGAATTGTTTGAAAGCACAAAAACTAAAAAATGTTGGTATCTTAAAAGTAATTAAAATATTGTATCGGAACTAGGTTAGCAGAGTTTTTTTTATCATTTATTACAATAGTTTTTGGTTTGTTATACTTTGAAATGTAATTATAGATTTTCTCCTTTTAATTTTTTCTATTTAAATTATTTTTAGGTACTAAACTTGTTGAAGTATTTAGTGATAGATAACAAGGATAATGAAAACCTCTATCTCACGATTAAGCTTTTAGATCCTTTTCCTGACCATGTTGTTTTTAAGGATTTGCGTATTACTCAGCAGAATATTAAGTACGGTAGAGGACCCTTTTCACTTTTGGAGGTAATAAAAGTTTCGCATCTTCTTACTATTTGGTATTAGAAAGCATATAGAGTAGTACTTCTTAAAAACCTCTAATGTTCTAGCGGTAAAAATTGAATTTTTTTGTTGTGGTAAAAGCATTAGAAAAGCATCTTCATGTTATTGTTGGTACACTTATACCCCTTGTGAGATCTGCCCTCTTAACAAATAAAAAATGAATCTTAATGCATTGCTTTGCATTGCATTTAAAGTATACCAAAGTCTCCTGGTAAAGAATGAATTTGAATATTTAAGGAATGTGACATAAAATATTCTTGATTTTTTTTTTTTTTTTTTTTTTTTTTTTGGTACCAGGGATTGAACTCAGGGGCACTCGACCACTGGGCCACATCCCCAGCCCTTTTTTGTATTTTATTTAGAGACAGGGTCTCACTGAGTTGCTAAGTGCCTTGCCATTGCTGAGGCTGGCTTTGAACTCACGATCCTCCTGCCTCAGCCTCCCAAAGTGCTGGGATTACAGGCGTGCGCCACTGCGCCCGGCTTATTCTTGATTTTTAACACACACATAAACCTGTGGTCAGGACTAGGAATGTGACTCAATGGAAATGTGCTTAACTAGCAGGCTCAAGGCCATAGGATCAGTCCTCAACACTAGAAACTAAAAATAAAATAATTTTTAAGATAGTCTGGTCCATTAATAACTCAAAATCACCATCTGATCCTTTGAGGGTCAGTTTTGTGTTTGCATTAGAGATGATATTTAACTTTTTAAAGAGTATTTCAGTTTTTAATCTTGATAAACTTCAAAACTATGTTCAGGTATATTTTTTCTTACAAATCTTATTATAATTTTAAACTTAAAAACCTGTGTTTCACTATATATCAATATGAAAACATTGACATGCAAAATTACCAAACAGAAATTCAAGCTTTTTCCTCCGATCTGTGTTATAAGAGAATCTATTAGAATTTTTTTTTTAAATATTTATTTATTTGCTTTAGTTGTACACAATGTGTTTTTATTTGAACGTGGTGCTGAGGATTGAACCTGGGGCGCGCACGTGCTAGGCGAGCGCAATACCGCTGAGCCACAATCCCAGCCCGAATCTATTAGAATTTAAAGGATTAAAACATTATAGGATTTGAAGTGAAAGAACTTTACTTCTACTTTGGCTTATGAGTTATCACCTTTAAAAGGCACTTACTAATTTTTTTCTTTTAAAGTTTTCTTGTATAGACTTATCCAATAAAGGTTAGAAGCAAGTTACATTCTAACTAATTTTGTCTTTTAGGAAATTAACCATTTTCTTGCAGTAAGTGATTATGATGCACTTCCATTGACAAGGCTTGAAGGATTAAAGGATCTTCGAAGACAACTAGAACAACATAAAGATCAGATGATGGACCTTATGAGAGCATCTCAGGGTAATGATTTAAAAGTCATGGGTTATTTCTACCTATTTCTTTTTGAAATAATCTTTTGTAAGTCTTTGTTTGATTGTCACAGACATATTTCAAGCCTTCATCATTTCTCATCCATCTAACCATAAAACTGGTCCTAACTAGTCTCCTTGCTGTGAACTAGTCTCATTTAATCTATCCTCTGAAAGAATAATTTGATTTTTTTGTTGTTGTTGTTTGTTTTTGTATCAGGGATTGAACCCAGGGGCTTTTAGCCACTGAACCATATCTGCTGCCATTTTTTATTTTTTATTTTGAGACAGCATCTAAGTTGCTGAGGCTATCTTTGAACTTGGTGATCCTCCTGCCTTAGCCTCCCAAGCTGCTGGGATTATAAGAGTCCACCACCGTGCCTACCTCTGAGTGATTTCTTTAACCCAAATATAATCATGTTATTCTACTACTTTAGAAACTTTAACAACTTCCTGCTACCCAAAAGAAGGTTCCTGTTAGCTTTAGTGTTGAATGATTCTTATGCTTCTAATTATTTGTGATTTTGTTAAGTTGATATTGACGTTTCTACACAAGTTTTTGATGACAATTTCTGTCTGTCTGCCAGATATTAAGTCACTTTAACATAACAGTGTTTCATAAGGAAATTCAAATACATATACTATGTGTTTTTGAGCTGTTCATAATGTAAGACATTTTTAAAACTTTGTTAAAAATTTCTGGTCAGGTAATTTAATGTCTATCCATATTGTAAATAAGAATGTTGTGACCATGGTCATTTAAGCGAATGTTTTTGAAATTACTCCTAGATAACCCACAGGATGGCATTGTGGTAAAGCTAGTTGTCAGCTTGTTGCAGTTATCCAAGATGGCAGTAAACCACACTGGTGAAAGAGAAGTTTTAGGTAAACTATGTATCTGAATGAATGTGAGCTTTTTATGTTCAAGTGGTCATCTTTATAATATCCTCAAAATAAGTGAAAGTTTGTCATTTGGATTATTGGAGAAATATGAGATCCTAGCCAAGATATTTTTGCATTTAATTCAGGTATCTGTAAATAGCTGCCTGTTCATATTTTTCCTCCTTAAATATTCATATGAAATGAAAAGGTAGTGATTTACATTTGTGAATAACTATTAATTTGAAAATGCCTTATAAATATTTAGGAAAATTAGAAATACCTATTTGTAAAGTTAAGTTGCAAAAAAATTGACCTCTGAAATATTTTTCTAACTGTCTATAATTCAGTATCATTTTCTATAACAAATGAGAATGAAAATTTTGAGAGCTAGGTTAAACTCAAATATTTAAAAAGCATTTAAGGGGCTGGGGTTGTGGCTCAGTGGCAGAGCGCTCGCCTCGCACGTGCGCGGCCCGGGTTCGATCCTCAACACCACGTAAACATAAATGCATTGCATTGTGTACAACCAAAGTAAATAAATAAATTTATAAAAAAAAAAAAAAGCATTTAAGTCCTTTCCTACTGTCATTTTGGGAGAAACCTAACATATGATAGCCAACATTGTGTCTAATATGGGTGTTTAAACTTGGTTATCCTAGGATGGAAAAATCACATGTTGAAAGTTAGCTTGAAACTGTCATTCCTTCAGTAATGAAATGAGAAGAATAACATGAGAATAAGAATAATAAAAATGAGAAGAATAAGTGGTGCTTATGGATTTCTTATGTCTTTCAGTACTGTCTGTCTTAATTTCTCAGTGGGAGCCTACAATCTCTAGTATATGTCCTTTCTGGGTAGATTTATTTATTTATTTATTTATTTATTTATTTATTTATTTATTTATTTATTGGTGCCAGGGATTAAACCTAAGGGCACTTAACCACTGAGCCACATCCCCAGCCCCCCACCCTCAAAAAAATTTTTAGTTGTATATGGTCAAAATATCTTTATTTTATTTATTTATTTTTATGTGGTGCTGAGGATCAAACTCAGGGCCTAACACATGCCAGGCAAGTGCTCTACCACTGAGCTACAACCCCAGCCTATTGGTAGATTTTTTTTTTAATTGAAATATATCTATATGTGGAAAAGTATACAGATCCAACATATGTAGCTTAAAAAAGTTAACAAGAGTATACTTGTGCATCTATCACCCAGACCAAGAAGCAGAGCCTTAAAAGAACTCTAGAAGCTTTCTTTGCCCAGGGGATCTATCCCTGTCTATAGCACTCCTTCTAAGGATAAACCTAATTTGCTACAGGCATCCTAAGTGGACTTTCAGGAATAGGAAAATTATAGTAGTTTGTATGTATTACTAACATCATACACAGGGGTGAAAGACTGAAAGCTTTCCCCTAACATCAGGAGCAAAATAAGATTTTTCACTTTTACCACTGCTATTCGACATTATGTAGAAAGTTCTAACCAGAGCAATTAGAGAAGAAAAAGAAATGTAAAGCATCCAAATTGGAAAAGAAAACTTTATTTATAGGTATGTGATCCTATATATAAAAAATCTTAGAGAATCCGATAGAAAGCAACTATAGAGCTTATAAACAAATTTATAAAAGTTGCCAGGTATAAGATCAATATATAAAAATCATTTGTGTTTGTAGGTGGGCATTGTGGTACACACCTATAATCCCAGCTACTTTGTAGACTGAGGTTGGAGGATTGCTTGAGCCCAGGAATTTGAGAACAGCCTAGGCAATATATCAAGACTCAAGAAAAAAGAAAAAAAAATGAGTTGTGTTTGTATAACTAGCAGTGAACAATCTGAAAAGGAAATTAGGAAAGCAATCCCATTTAGAATAGCATTTAAAAGAAAGAATACCTAGGAATAAATTTAATCAAAGAGGTGAAAGACATATACACATTCTATTTGATAGAAATGAGTCACTAAGGGTAGCCTGTAATCAAAGGGAAGGGGAATTAAGCTTCACTTTTGAAAGAAAGACTATCAAAATATTTTTTGAACATATTTTAGTAAATACCACCATGACTTGAGAGTAGGATGAGTCATCTAGGATACTGAAAACATTCTGTCTTCATGTAGGTAGTGATAACACAAGTGGGAAAAAAATAAGTAAATTTTCACTGAATTGTGTGTTTACAGCACCACATAAAAATAAAAAGGCATTGTGTACAACTAAAACAAACAAATGTTAAAAAAAAGATTTATGGACTTTATGTATGGGATACCTCAAGAAATTTTTGAGTTTTAGGATTATTACACCCATACAATGGCCGTATTTAGATTTTTATTCTTTGTATCTGTATTCTCTTACTAATTAATATATCTCCTGGAAGTGATTCTGTAGGGGAAAACATCTCTTGCCTACATGGATGATAAGTAAAGGAAATTATATAGTATTTTGTACCCCTTGTAATCTCACAATCTTTGAAAACATACTTAAATCTTGAAACATGACAAGATAGCATTATGTTTTTGAAAGTAGAAATTTGCTGTTTTATACATGCTCTTGTGGCTGTAACTCTACTGAAATGGAATTTCTGTATTTAGAGGCTGTTGGAAGCTGTTTGGGAGAAGTTGGTCCTATAGATTTCTCTACCATAGCTATACAACATAGTAAAGATACGTCTTATACCAAGGCCCTTGAGTTATTTGAAGATAAACAACTTCAGTGGACATTAATAGTGTTGACCTACCTGAATAATACATTGGTAGAAGAGTGGTGAGTATTTCTGTATCTCTTACATCTGATCATACTGACTTAATCTGACATTCAAGAATATTTCATGTAAATTTTCATTTTCAATAACTAAGGCTTTTAAATTCTTATGCTTTTTAAAAGTCTAATGTATTTCTTGAAAAGCCTTGTATTTTTATTAATTCATATAGTCATTGATCCTGTTGTATACCAAGACCTTGATGCAGTGATTAATATTCCATACAAGTACTGTGTTAAATTCTAGTGAGAGTAGATCAGGCAAGCTGAAAAAGACCAGGTAGTTCTACAAAGACAAGTAAAATAGAAGAATTTAAAAGGTGACATTTTAGGCACTTGTCCAAATCAGAGGTACCACCATCTTTAGGCTGAGCTTTATTCTGGTCATAGAGCAAAAGTTTCATAACCCCAAATGTTTTAAGCTAGTCAGACAAAATTTTTTATTTTTCATTTATTCTCTGTGCAAAACAAATTGCAAAATATTATGAATATTTCAGTTTATTGGTTATGGGATTAAACTGGTACCCCATTACTTATTCTTTGACTGATTTACCCCATCACCACCAGTTTGGGAGTTAAGTTAAAAGGGTTTTTTCTTTATCCACGATTACCCTAAATACATGTATGAAAACACAATTGTTGTAAAAATACTTTATATAAAACTGCTCTTTATATATAATATGAAATGAAATGTACTCTGCAAACATGTATAACAAATTAGAATAATTAAAAAAATTTTTTAAATAAAGCAAATGCTTTCATTGTAGAAAACAAAACAAACAACAAAAACAACAACAAAAAAAGTGTTTTTCCTCCAAATAGGCATTTTTGTATGTTAAATGTGTGTTTTGATTTTGTTTCTCTACCTCTCTCCTCATCCTGCCTGCTGTGTTTCTACTATGGACTTAATGGAGTAATATTTTCATTTTGTTGTTTCTTTGCATTAAACAGACTGACATGGTTTCTTTCCCACATTTTATTATAAAAATGTTCAAACATACATTAAAGTTGAAAGAATTTTAAATACTCAACTTTATAAATTCTAACCAATCTTCTTGTTCATTTATTAATCCATGTCATTTTTAAACATTCCAAACATAACTTTTTTTTTTTTTTTTTTTGTGGTACCGGGGATTGAACTCAGGGGCACTCGTCCACTGGGTCACATCCCCAGCCCTTTTTTTGTGTTTTATTTATTTAGAGACAGGGTTTCACTGAGTTGCTAAGTGTCTCGCCACTGCTGAGGCTGGCTTTGAACTCGCGATCCTCCTGCCTCAGCCTCCCAAAGTGCTGGGGGCATGCGCCACAGCGCCCGGCTACCAAACATAACTTTGAAAGTATTTCCGGCACAGTTTTTGAAGGGAGATTTTCTGCAGGAAATTTGTAAACATTGATTTATTTCTTTTTCTGAAAAAGATACACAGAGATAGATATTAGTGTGACTTAATAGGGAACATGTGAAGTTTTTTCTGCCTTTTTATAGGAGGGGAACAAAAACATCATTAGGTGTTGAAGTAACTTTAGCATATACCTTGAATCCCCAAATAGCTGGTTCAGTAAGGTTTCTTTGTGGAAGTACCATTGGACCTGATCTGAGGATCAGGAATCAACAATAAGATAATTAGGGGTAAAGCATCCCAAACAGGTAATGCTAGAATACAGACAAGCTTGGTCTGTTGGAGGAATGGAAAGAAGCCTGGTATGGAGGAAGATGGTAGGAGATGAAATTAGAAAGGTAGGACTAATTCTAATTAAGAAATTTGAATTTTATTTGAAGTACATAAAGAAGCCACGGAGTTTTAAGTAGAGTTGGGTCATGATGCAGTTTACATTTTTTTCTCTGGTTTTTATATATCAAATGGATTTCAAAGGGACAAAATTGCAAACAGGAAAATCAAATAAAAAATTATTACAGTAGTCCAATGGGGAAATGATGGTGATTTGGATTAGGGTGTCAGTAATGGAGATGAAAGACATGGATGGAAACAGGATGTGTTTTGAACATAGAGCCATGAATATGGAGAAATGAAGACAGAATTTACATTTAGGGTGTTTGTTACAATATGTGTGTGTGTGTGTGTGTGTGGTGTTTTGTTTTTGTTGGTTTTATTCTCCTTCTTTTTGTTTTTGTGTGGTACTGGGAATTGAACCCAGAGTCTTGTATATGCTAGACAAATGTTCTCCCACTGAGCTTTACTAGTAGTTGGATTCATCCCAGCAAAATCACACATGCTGGAAAGCGATTTCAGTTAATGATATCCCCCCTTTTCCCTTCTTCCTTCCTTCCACTCTCTTTCTCCTTCCTCTTCTCTAGTAGACTTCCTTTCACTTGTCTATTAATTTGTATTTGATTGATTCTTTATGTTATCCTATCCTTTCCCTCCTTTCCTTTATTTTATTCCAACTTCTGCATATGAGAGAAAACGTTCAGCCTTTGAGTTTCTGAGTTTGGTTAATTTCATTTGGCATGATATTCTCCATTTCCATCTATTTACCGGCAAATACCATAATTTCATTCTTTGTTATGGCTGGGTGGGACTCCATTGTATAGATATACTAGAATTTCTCAATCCATTCATCTATTGATGGTTATCTGGGTTGATCCCATAATTTAGCTGTTGTGAATTGTGCTTCTATAAATGTTGAGGTGGCTGTAACATGCCAATTTTAGATCGTTTGGGAAAATACCAAGGAGCGGGATAGCTGGGTCATATGGTGGTTCCGTACCTAGTTTTTTGAGGACTCTCCCATACTTCTTTCCAGAGTCTACAGTCCTACTAATGATGTACAAGTATACCTTTTTCCCCGCAACCTCACAAGCATTTATTGTTGTTTATATTCTTGATCATTGCCATTCTGACAGGAAGGAGATGAAATATTAGTGTAATTTTTTCATTTGTTCAAATCATACATGACAGCAGAATGCATTTTGATTCATTGTATGCAAATGGAGTACAACTTTTCATTTCTCTGGTTGTTCACGATGTAGATCACACAATTTTGTAATCATACATGTACCTAGGGTAATGAAGTCTGTATCATTCCACCATCTTTCCCATGCTCGCTCCCCTCTCTTCTGCTTAATCCAAAGTTCCTTCATTCTTCCCATGCCCTCCCTTCCATTTTGGATCAACATCCACTTATCAAAGAAAACATTTATCCTTTGTTTTTTTTTGGATTGGTTTACTTTGCTTAGCATGATGTTCTCTGATTCTGTTCATTTACCTGCAAAAGCGATAATTTCATCCTTTTTAATTGCTGAGTAATATTCCATTGTGTACATATACTACAGTTTCTTTATCCATTCATCTGTTGAAGGGCATCTAGGTTGGTTCCACAGTTTTAGTTATTGTGAATGGAGATGCTATAAACATTGATGTGGCTGTGTCACTATAGTATGCTGATTTTAAGTCCTTTGGGCATAGACCAAGAAGTGAGATAGTTGGTTCCTTTCCAACTTTTTTGAGAAATCTCCATACTGCTTTCTGTAGTGGTTGTACCAATTTGCAGTCCCATCAGCAATGTATGAATGTATCTTTTCCCCACATTCTTGCCAGTACTTATTGTTGCTTGTATTTTTGATAACTGCCATTCTGACTAGAGTGAGATGAAATCTTAGAGTAGTTTTGATTTGCATTTCTATAATTGCTAGAGATGTTGAACATTTTTTCATGTAATTTGTTGATTGTATATCTTCTGAGAAGTGTCTGTTCAGTTCCTTAGCCCATATGTTGATAGGATTATTTTAAGTTTTTTTTTTTTTTTTTTTTTAATGTGGTGCTGAAGATCAAACCCAGTGCCTCACACATGCTAGGCAAGTGCTCTACCACTGAGCCACGACCCCAGCCCCTCGTGTTTTAAGTTTTTTGAGTTTTTAAATATATCCTGGAGATTAGTACTCTGATATGCATGTAGTAAAGATTTTCTCCCACTCTGTACACTCTCTCATACATTATTGATTGTTTCCTTTGCTGAGAAGATTTTTAGTTTGAATCCATATCATTTATTGATTTTTGGTTTTCTTTTGTTTTAAGAGTCTTTTTAAGGAAGTCAGGACTTAATCCAACATGATGAAGATTTGGGCCTACTTTTTCTCCTATTAGGTGCAGGGTCTCTGGTTAATTCCTAGGTCCTTGATCCACTTTGAGTTGAGTTTATGCATGGTGAGAGAGAGGGGTTTAATTTTGATTTTGCTGCAGATGGATTTCCAGTTCTCCTAGCAACATTTGTTGAAGAGGCTATCTTTTATCTAATGTATGTTTTTGGCTCCCTTGTCTAGTATGAGATAACTGTATTTTGTGGGTTTGTCTCTGTGTCTTCTATTGTGTACCATTGGTCTACATGTCTATTTTGGTACCAATACCTTGCCATTTTTGTTACTATATCTCTGTAGTATAGTCTAAGGTCTGGTATTGTGATGCTTCCTGCTTTACTCTTCTTGCTAAGGATTGCTTTGGATATTCTGGTTCTCTTATTTTTCCAAATGAATTTCATGATTGCTTTTTTCTCTTTCTGTTGAGGAATGTTGTTGGGATTTTAATTGGAATTGCATTAAATATGTATAATGCTTTTGGTAGTATGGCCATTTTGACATTATTCTTCCTATCCAAGAACATGGTAGATCTTTCCATCTTCTAAAGTCTTTTTCAATTTCTTTTTTTAGTGTTGTGTAGTTTTCATTGTAGAAGTCTTTCACATCTTTGATTAGATTGATTCCCAAGGTTTTTTTGTTTTGTTTTGTTTTGTTTTTTTGAGGCTATTCTGAATGAGGTAGTTTTCCTGATTTCTATTTCAGAGGATTCATCACTGCTGTTTAGAAATGCATTTGATTTATGTATATTTATAACCTGATACTTTGCATAATTCATTTATTAATTCTGTAAGTTTTCTGGTAGAATTTTTTGGATCTTCTGAATATAGAATCATGTTGCCAGCAAATAGTGATAGTTTGAGTTCTTTTTTTCCTGCTTGTATCCCTTTAATTTATTCTGTCTGATTGCTCTGGCTAGAGTTTTAAGGACTATGTTAAATAGAAGTGGTGAAAGAGGGCATCCCTGTTGTGTTCCGGTTTTTGAAGGGAATGCTTCCAGTTTTTCTCCACTTAAAATGATGTTTGTCTTGGGCTTAGCATAAGTACCTTTTACAATGTTGAGGTATGTTCCTACTATCCCTAGTTTTTCTAGCATTTTGAACATGAAAGGGTTCTGTATTTTGTCAAATGCTTTTTTTGCATCTATTGAGATGATCATATGATTCTTTAAGTCTGTTTATGTGATGAATTAATTTCATTGATTTCTGTATGTAGAACCAATCTTGAATCCCTGGGATGAACCCCATTTGATCATGGTGAACTGTCTTTTTAATATGTTTTTGTATGCGATTTGCCAGAATTTCATTGAGAATTTTTATATCTGTCTTCATCACGGATATTGGTCTGAAGTTTTCTTCCTTGATGTGTGCTTTGTTTGGTGTTGGCATCAGGGTGATACTAGCCTCATAGAATGAGTTTGGCAGGGTTCACTCCTTTTCTACTTCATGGAATAATTTGAGGAGTATTGGTATTAATTCTTCTCTATGGTAGAACTTGGCTGAGAATCCGTCAGGTCCTTGGCTTTTCTTGGTTGGTAGGTTTTTGATGGCTTCTTCAATTTCATTGCTTGAAATTGATCTGTTTAAATTGTGTCCTCATGATTCAGATTGGGCAGATCATATATCTATAGAAATTTGTCAATGTCTTTGAGATTTTCTATTTTACTGGTGTATAAATTTTAAAAATAGTTTCTAATTATCTTCTGTTTTTCTTTTTTTTTTTTTTTTTTTTTTTTTTTTTTTTTGGTACTGGGGATTGAACTCAGGGGCACTCGACCACTGGGCCACATCCCCAGCCCTTTTTTGTATTTTATTTAGAGACAGGGTCTCACTGAGTTGCTAAGTGCCTCGCCATTGCTGAGGCTGGCTTTGAACTCGCGATCCTCCTGTCTCAGCCTCCCAAAGTGCTGGGATTACAGGCGTGCGCCACTGCGCCCGGCTTCTCTTCTGTTTTTCAATAGTATCTATCATGATATTTCCTTTTTCATCACGAATTATAGTAATTTGAGTTTTCTCTATCCTTTTTATTAAGAGTGGCTAAAGGTTTATTAATTTCATTTAGTTTTTCAAAGAACCAACTTTTTGTTTTGTCAATTTTTTGTTTCTTTTGTTTCAATTTCTTTGCTTTCAGCTCTGATTTTAATTATTTCCTGTCTTTGAATGACTTTGGTCTTGATTTGTTCTTCTTTTACTAGGGCTTTGAGATTAATATCAGGTTATTTATTCATTTACTTTCAATTTTTTTAATGAATGAGCTTAATGCAGTGAACTTCCTCTTAGCAGCCTTCATAGTGTCCCAGAGATTTTGATATATTGCATTGGAATTCTCATTTACTGCTAAGAATTTTTAAATTTCTTCCCTGATGTCTACTTCTGCTATCCATTTGTTATTCAATAGTATATTATTTAGTCTCCCGCTGTTGGAGTAGCTTCTATTTTTTTATTTTATCATTGGTTTCTAATTTCATTCCATTATGGTCTGGTAGTATCTCTACTTTTTTTGTATTTGTCAAGACTTGCTTTGGGGCATAGCATATGGTCTGTTTTAGAGAAGGATCCATGTGCTGCTGATAAAAATGTGTTCACTTGTTGAAGGACGAAATATTCTTTATATGTCTGTTATGTCTAAATTATTGATTGTATTATTTAGTTCTATAGTTTCTTTCTTTGTAAAATCCAGTGGTTAGAGAGTCATCCAGTATTAGTGTGTTGTGTTCTATTTGATTCTTGAAATTGAGAAGTTTTTGTTTGATATATGTAGATGCTTCGTTGTTTGAGGCATAAATATTTACGATTATTGTGTCTTATTGATGTTTGATTTCCTTAAACAGTATAAAATGTCCTTCTTTATCCCTTCTGACTAACTTTGGTTTGAAGTCCACGTTATCTGATATGAGGTTGGAAATCCCTGCTTGTTTACACAGTCTATGTGAGATGTATAGTTTTTCCCGTCCTTTCACCTTCAGTCTGTGGATGTCTTTTCCTATGAGATGAGTCTTTTGAAGGCAACATATTGTTGGATCTTTGTTTTTATTCCAATATGCCAGTCGATGTGTTTAGGCCATTAACATTCAGGGTTATTTAAATATGGTTTGTATTCCTGGTCATTTTGGTTTATTTTTGGTTTTTAACTTGACTTGGTTTCTCCTTTGATTGGCTTTTCCTTTAGTGTGGTTCCTCCTTTTGCTGATTTTCGTTGTTGTTTTTCATTTCCTCCTCATGGAATATTTGCTGAGAATGTTCTGCAGTGCAGGCTTTCTCATTGTAAATTCTTTTAACTTTTGTTTACCATGGAAGGTTTTTATTTCATCATCAAATCTGAAGCTTAATTTTGCTGGATATAAAATTCTTGATTGGCATCCATTATCTTTCAGAGCTTGATATATGTTGTTCCAGGACCTCTTAGCATTGAGGGTCTGGGTTTGAGAAATCTGCTGAGATCCGAATCTGTTTCCCCCTATATATGTAATCTGAAACTTTTCTCTTGGATTTTAAAAAATTCTATCCTTATTCTGTATGCCAGGAATTTTCATTATAATGTGCCTTGGTGTGGATCTGTTGTAATTTTGTACATTCGGTGCCCTGTAAGTCTCTTGCATTTGATTTTCCATTTCATTCTTCAGGTTTGGGAAATTTTCTGATATTATTTTATTGGAAAGATTGTGCATTCCTGTTGGTTTGTATCCCAGTACATCTTATATTTGGTCTTTTCATGTTATCCCATAATTCTTGGAGCTTCTGTTCATGGTTTCTGACCATCTTTACTGTGTGGTCAATTTTATTTTCAAGATTATATATTTTGTCTTCATTGTCTGATGTTCTGTCTTCCAAGTGATCTAGTCTGTTGGTGATGCTTTCTATTGAATTTTTAATTTGGCTTATTGTTTCCTTCATTTCAAGGATTTGTTTGGTGTTTCTTTTAGAATCTCTATGTTTTTCTTGAAGTACTCATTTGCTACCTGTATTTGCTCTCTTATCTCTTTATTTGAGTAATCTTTTGTTGCCTCTAATTGCTCTCTTATACATTATTTTCTTTGCAGATCATTTTAATTATGTACATTCTGAACTGCTTCTTTGACTTTTCTTCTACTGTGCTATCAATCGATTCTATTATTGTATCATCTTTGTTTGTTGGAGGCATGGTCTTCCCTTGTCTTTTCATGTTGTTTGTCTGTCTCTCCCTCTAGCAGTGGGGTTCGAAGGTGTTAACAGATTCTACCCTATAATCTTATAGTATCCCTGCAGTTTTCCCATGTCTTGCCTTTAAAGGGGAGATCAATATTTACACCACTTAATGCAAACATATGCAACCTTAAATCAGATAGTTCCTATTTAGGTGATTACACATTTGTTGAAATAAACAGAAATGATGTGTTCAATTATCATCTGCAATATAAACAATATGCTTGCAAAAGGGTCTACTGTTTCTACTCATGGACAGAGAGAGAAGGGAGGGTGCGTGGTGTGATGTTTTTGGGGTAGGAGGTGAGAATATAGATGTATTAGATTGTAGAAGGAGTGAGAATGGAATCAAAAGAAGTTGGCTGTTACCAGAAAAGCGAAAGAGGCAACCCTGTGCAGGGCTGTCTCCTGCCTCTGCAACAAGATGGTGGCTATTAGCACACCTAGCAGGGATACATCTGGTGCAGGGACCTTGTTGATGGTCTTCCAGGTCCTGGCTATTGTCCCTAGATGGAAGTGGCCACATTCCTAGTTGGTGGCGGCAGTAGCGTCAAACCTGTAAGTACCTTGGTGTTAGGCTTTCAGGTTCCAGCCGTTGTTCAAAAATGTAAGCTTCCCCAACTAAAGATGGTGGTGGCAGCAGCAGAGGTAACTCAAGATGGCGGTACAGGTGTCCCAAGATGGAGGCGACCACTTTGAGAAATGAGGCTGAAAGGGCAGGCAGTGAGATGGCGTTGGGCAGCCTGTTCAGGGTTGTAGCACTTTGGCCTGAGGTGCTGGTGTTGGCAGTTGTCTCCAGGCCCTGTCCCATGTCCCAAGGTGGAGGCAAGGCATTCCCCTGCGCAGGTGCAGCTCTACAGGGCAGGCCTGGGCTCTTAGTGTAGTTTTAATTTGCATTTCTGTGATTGCTACAGATGTTGAAATTTTGTATATTTGGTTCCCACCAGTGTTTCTCCTCTTGAAGTTTCTGTTTACTTCTTCTGCCCATTTATTGATTGGGTTATCTGTTTTTCTGATGTTAAGGTTTTTTTAGTTCTTTATATATTCTGAAAATTAATACCCTATCAAAGTTGTAGCTGGCCAAGATTTTCTCCCATTTTATAAGCTCTCTCTTCATGCTCTTAATTGTTTCCTTTGCTGTGCAGAAGTTTTTAAGTCTGATGTCATCCCACTTATTGATTCTGGGTTTTATTTCTTGTGCTTTGGAGGAGCTGCAATTGTTTTAAACCAAGAAACCTAAAAGGAATTAAGTCTTTATTTGATGATTAATTATCATTGCATTTTCAGGCTTAATCATCAGATTTTGTGACCTTTATGTCAGTTGTTATGTTTATAGTACTCTTGCAGCTCTCATTTTCCTTTTTTTTTGTTTTGTTTTGTTCTTATTTTCCTCCTTTTCGTAAGAGAGAGTGACCTTCATTTTTCTATTAGAGGTTTTAGCTATCTTTACTTAATGATTCTCATCTAGAGTTTGGTCATAGTAAGTATGTACCTACGACTGCTTTTTTTGTTTACGCTTATTTTTTACTTGGGATAAAACACCATTCTGCTTCATCATAAATTATTCGCATCCCCAGGAAAAATTTAATCCGAACATTGTTTTCTTAGGTGAATTAGTATTTTGTTATTCTTATAACTCATGTTTATTGGGATATGTTATTTCCAAGTATTTCTTTTTATGAGTCCCTTGGATTTATGGTCATCATTTGAACATTATGTTGACTGAAGAGAATTTCTATTGCAGTGATTAGTAATTCAAGCTTACTGAGGAAATATTAAAAATCCTTTGCTATTTTTACTTGGATATAGAATTTTATAGGTGTAAAACTTTGTAATATAAATTTGTTTCAGTTTTTCATTTTTTTCAGTGGAGATTATTTAACATTCAAGATTAATAAGCGAAGTACATGTGTTTTTTGTGTTTTTCAGTGTCAGAGTTCGATCAGCTGCTGTGACCTGTCTGAAAAACATTTTAGCTACAAAGACTGGACATAGTTTTTGGGAGATTTATAAGACAAGAGCAGATCCCATGCTCACCTACCTACAGCCTTTTAGAACATCAAGAAAAAAGGTCTCTGAAGTAATAAATTTTTATTGAATATCCCTTATGTCTAGAATACTAGTATTTTATTTGAATTATGCATGTCACCTTGCTTAAAATAGTAATATAATACCACATGGGTTTTCCTAGAATTAATTTAACCTATACTTTTTGAATCTAGGGGATTTGTCATTCTTTTTTATGACAGTGTAAGAAAACTGATAGAGATAAACAAGGCACATAATGGTTGATTTGATTTTATTTTATTTTTGTACCAGGGGTTGAACTCAGAGGCACTTGACCACTGGACCACATCCCCAGCCCTTTTTTGTATTTTATTAGAGACCAGGTCTCATGAGTTGCTAAGTGCCTCGCCATTGCTGAGGCTGGCTTTGAACTCGCGATCCTCCTGCCTCAGCCTCCCAAGTGCTGGGATTACAGGCGTGTGCCACTGCGCTTGGCGTAATGGTTGATTTGGGGATAGGAGAAATTCTTAGTGACATGCCTTTTTGTCTTAGAAAACCTTTTTATTCCATAAACACTATTGATTCTTGCACGCAAGCATTTATTTCCATAGCAAGTTAGCATATCACAATTCCTTGGTGGAATATAAGATAACCTCATAATCTTATAATAATATAATAAATTAAAAATATTAATCTCCCCTTTTCCATGTTGATATCATTACAAGGTTCTACTAAAAACACTCTGAAGGATACTTAAGAACTCCTAAGCGTTTCTTGTTTCTTCTTTTAAAGTGATTTAGAAATATACAATTGAATTTCTGCCAATTAAATTTCAGGGCATATACCCATCATTAAAGTAGTACTTTTAATGTATTATAATTTCATCATAGTAAAATTGACTAATAATATAAGCTTAATTAATGAAACTAGTGAAACAATCTTAAAGCACTATAATTTTTTATTTTTGGTGAGTTTTTTTGTTTTGCTTTTTTGTGAGCCTTGACATTGAGCCCTGGGACGTCTACATCCCGAGCTACATCCCGAGCCCTTTTAATTTTTTGAGACAGTGACTCACTAAGTTGCTCAAGTTGTCCTCATCAATGTTTATAGCAACACAGTTTACAGTAGCCAAGCTATGGAAACAACCTACTTGTACTTTAGCCCATGAGTGGATAAAGAAAGTGTGTGTGTGTGTGTGTGTGTGTGTGTGTGTGTGTGTGTGTGTGTGTGATGGTAAATGGATGGATCTGGAGATTATCATGCTAAGTGAAACAAACCAAGCCCAAAAAAGTTAAAGGTTGAATGTTTGCTCTGAAATGCAGAAGCTAATCCAGACTGGGTGGGGGTGGGGAGAAGAGAGAGATGGGGGGAAAAGGGGGAGTGGTAATCTCATCAAAATAGATGAATGGAGCTGGAGTTTCAGCTAAGCAGTAGAGCCCTAGCCTAGCATGTGTGAAGCCCTGGGTTTGATTCTCAGCTCTGCATATAAATAAATAAATAAATAAATAAATAAAATAAAGGTCTATCAACAACTAAAAATATAATATATTTACAGAAAAATAGAGGAATGATCAGTAGAGTAAATGAAGGGAATTGAGGGGGAAGAAGGAAGGATGGGAAAAGGGAAGAATATTGGAATGAATCTGTCTGAACTATTGTATGTTCATCCATGAATATAGCACAGTGAATCCCAACATCAAATATATCCACAAGATACCAATTTTTAAAAACTGTAAAATTTGGGCTGGGGCCGTAGCTCAGTGGTAGAGCGATTGTCTAGCATGTGTGAGGCACTGGGTTTGATCCTCAGCACCACATAAAAATAAACAAATAAAATAAAGGCATGCTGTCCATCTACAACTACAAAAATAATTTTTTTAAAATATAAAATATCAGAAAGATCAGTAGTGTTGAAAGGGAGGGGAGAAGAGGGAGAGAAAGGAAGTGTGTGGGACTGAATTAGAGCAAATTACATTCCATGCTTTTGTGATTATGTCAAAATGTATCCTAATGTTATTATATAACTTAAAAGAATCAATTAAAAGTTTCTTTTAAAAGAGTAGCAGAAAAATTTCTGTTCCCCTAAAGTAAGTTGGCTTGTAGTAGAAAGCACACCTGCCCTGAACAGACTTTGCAACCAGAATAAGGACAACTCAGAGGACACTTTGTGAACTGATGGCAAAACTAAGTAGAAAAATGATTTTTAAAAATCTCATTTTATTTGAAATCAATTTTCAATGGTAGTGTTGGGCTGGTTTTGTACATGAGACAGATGAAGCAGATAATTGGTGATATGTATAAGATATGCTGCTAGTGATAGCTGACAGTAGAGCACATGTTTCCTGCTGCCTACCTAGACCAGTAATTTTTCACCATTTTACTCTGACTCTCATATAAATACATTTTAATTTAAAAAGATAACTATTGCCTCTATATTTAGTTTTAAGTATATTTAGTTTTATTTGGAAACAGATTTATGTCTAGATAGTCATTTTACACAGGAAAGGTAAAATAATTATTGATTCTCTTATTTATACTTTGTGATCTAGTTTTTAGAAGTACCCAGACTTGATAAAGAAAACCCTTTGGAAAGCCTGGATGATACAAGTCTTTGGATTCCTCAAAGTGAAAATCATGACATTTGGATAAAGACATTGACTTGTGCTTTTTTGGACAGTGGAGGCTCAAAAAGTGAAGTTCTTCAATTATTAAAGCCAATGTGTGAAGTAAGAAGATTAATTAATCTAACATAATTCCTTTCTTTTTTCTTTGCTTTTCTCATTCTCCTTGACTTCTGTGTACATGATCATGGCCTGTGCAGCTAAGAATATTCTGGTATTGCACATCATCTCCAATTGTCTTTGTACAGTGTCACTCACATTTAGCTGCTGTAAATTCATCAAATTAGGCGTCTTTGGTCCTAATGGCACAGTAGGTTTCAGACTTTGAGTGACAACACACTAGATGAGTTCTAAAAGGTTACCTGAACAATTTATTATGAAGGATAATTAAAATATTAATGATGGTAATTTATTTATATTAACCAAAAGTCAACTCTAACTTTGTTTATTTCTGTTGAAATCAATGTCATTTACTTTCGCTGATGTGCTTTCTTGAGTGAGTGAAGGGTTAGGGCAATAGTTAGAATTGCTTTTTTTTTTGTACAATTCATTACAGTAAAGAGTAAACTTATGTACCAAATTAAACAAAAGATTTGTAGTCTTTGTGGGGCTGAGGGTGTCTGGTAGAGTCTGTGTCTTTTCCTGGTTTCAGTCCCTAGCACCAAAATAATTTTTTGATAGAGGTTTAAAAAATTTGTTTGTTTGTTTGTTTTTGTTTTGGATGCTGGTCATTGAACCCAGGGGCTCTTTTCCACTGACCTACATTACCAGCCCTTTTTATTTTATATTTTGAGATGCAGTCTTTTTTTTTTTTTTTTTTTTTAAGAAATTTTTGCCTTTATTAGAATGGTATTAGGCTTTAAATATACCAATTTTGGTAACCAAATTATTGTTTTTTTTTTTTTTCCTTTAATAACAAATGACACTAGAGAACTGCAACATTGGCTCAACACCCTTGTCTTACTTTTCTTTTAAAGCAAGAAACAGAATGCGAGTAATCAGCAAAGACTAGCAGGCATCAGTTAATCCAAGATACTAGTTTCTTAGTTCCAAAAGCATTTGTAAAGAAAACCCCTGGTGGGAGAAAGGGGGGAAGGGGTCTGGAAGTAATTCATAATAACTGGAATCCCTACATACACCAAGTCTTACGAGGCTTTTTGAATTTATCTTTTACTTGGTCACTTTTTCTTCCTCAATACTACAGTTTTTCTTTTACTTTTTTCCTCAAAGTATAAAAAAGTATGAACTATAAACAAGCTCTTGTACACTTGGAAGTGTACAATTCAAGCATTATAGAGCTATCTACATACTGATAAATCCCATCAAATCTTGGATAATTTAATAATGTACAAAATATCAGGGCACAGAAAGAACTAAAACCCACTTCTTCTTGTGACGCATAAGATTCAAATATTCAATCTAAAGAAAAACAATCATTTTGGCTCTCTTCTACATCTGCATGTTGATACACTTATTAAAATACTTATTAAAATATTCCTGTATAATCATGTTTGGTCTTACTATTTCAAGTCAGGTTTAAAACCACAAAATCGGCCATCCAGACAAAACAGGTAATGAGAAAGATGATCTCTTCTCCACTTCCCCAACTCCAATAACTATAAAGCCGATTACGACATGATTCCAAACACTGGGTTGTAACGACAAATGCTAGATCCAATTTCTTTATTTTTTTGTAGTTTTTTTTTTAATATTTATTTTTTAGTTTTAGGTGGACACATCTTTATTTTATTTTTATGTGATGCTGAGGATCGAACCCAGTGCCTCATGCATGCTAGGCGAGCACTCTAACACTGAGCCACAACCTCAGCCCCTAGGTCCAATTTCTTCATAATCATTTTTGGTATGGCATACTTGGTAGAACTTAGGCATAGAAGCCAGCATTGATCCTCCAAACCAAACTGCATATCGCTGCATGTGGTGTGTAATAACTTGTACATCAATAGGTTTTGGCTTTAATCTACCACCACTCAACTCCTCACTTAATTTCAGCCTGGCATCTACAGTTCTTTTCAAATCTCTTTGCAAGCGACATCCAAAGTCCCTGAACATGGTTGAACCTCCAGAGAGAGGACAATATTCTTGTAGAGAGGATGTCTGATGTCAATAGGATGATTCTGAATTACTTCATCTACAACTTCTGAGATAGGTTGTGTAAAGTCTGGATTAGCAAACTGGATGAAAAAAGATTTCAGGTCCCAAGAATCTCTCAGAACCAACATCAATAGAAAATTCTTTCTTTGAGATAGCATTGATTCTAGTATACTGTTTAATCCACTTTGATCCATCTGTGTCATACTTGTTAAACTCTTTTACCAAATCTGGACAGGCATAACTGTAGCATTCCTTTACTGCCTTTGCAGTTTCCAGGGATTGCTCTGGAGGGATGCCTACTTCTCGGTTTCTCAGCAGCTGCTGAATAAAATATGTTATATCTCGTCCTGTGATTGGAATGTGTTTAATACAGCAGCCAATCACATACCCTTCAGCCACAGGAATAACATGAGTGACAACATCTCCACTGTCTATTACCTTACCAGTCAATGTCCGTTCTCCTACTTGTCTTGAGGTCCAGGATGCAGCTAAGGCAAGAACAGCCTGCACAGCAATGTACAAGCCTGGTACATTGAAGGACTCAAACATTATTTCAGCAGTATATTCCCTGTTTTCTGGAGTATTCAGTGGAGGTTCAGTCGAAAGAAAATAACGGTCTTCAGGTTCTGCCCTTAAATATTTAAAGATCACTTGCTGGATAAACCTTTCCATCATGTCCCAATCTTCAACTATACCATGGCAGATTGGTCACTTTGTTGCATATATAGGTTTTTCTATTGTTTCATCACCAATGAAGAAGTCTAGATCATCAACACCTTTCATGATCCTACTTTGAGCCTGATCAACTACTTTTGCTGACTACTTAATAGCAATACAGGAAAGGATGATCAACTGTGGTTCTGCATTTCCAGCATATCCTAGTTTTGTATATCCCGTGCCATAGTCCACCACACAGGCCAGCAGCCTTCCTGCCATCTTCCTCCTCACCTGCTGCTGCCACCGCCACTTGTCTGCTCTGTTCTGGTTGGGGCCAGGGACTGGTGGCAGGGGATGGAAGCTACCTGACTATCCACAGCCCGGCTGCCCTCTCTGACCAGGGGGGTGCTAGGAAGCTGAAGCTTTGAGATACAGCCTTGCTGAGTTAGCCTCAAACTTGTGATCCTCCTGCATCAGCCTCTTGAGTTGCTGGAATTAGAGGCATGCTCACCACACCCAGTTTTTATAGAGTTTTAAAATCAAATGTATAATTCAAAACACAATGACTAAGACATAGAGGTTAACTCAATTTATAGTACTATCAAACATGATTTAACATGCTAACAAATGATCTGACTAGGATATATACATACCAATTAAAATTTATAGTAGGGGAGTCCTTTGGTAAAACACCTACATTGAAAGAAATTTAGAAAGCAGTCCTTTGCCAGGTGTGGTGGCACACACCTGTAATCCCAGGGGCTCTCGAGGCTGAGACAGGAGAATTATGAGTTCAAAGCCTGCCTCAGCAACGGTGAGGTGCTAAGCAACTCAGAGACTCTGTCTCTAAATAAAGTACAAAATAGGGCTGGGGATGTGGCTTAGTAGTCAAGTGTCTCTGAGTTCAATCCCTGGTATCAAAAAAAAAGCAGGCCTTATTTTCTACTGAGAAAAAATAGTGTCTGTGAATAAATCATCACATTTGCTGTAATACTACAGTACATTCAAGAGCAGTTCATCATAGTGGTAACCATGGCATACATACAACTTTTTTCTCATTATTGAACAAAACTAAGATTTTTATAACATTTTGAGCCAAGAGATAAATGTTCCAAACATACACACTGATTCCTAGCACCTTAAATTTTATAGTTCCAAAATTGGCTGTTTGAATTGTCTTTACTTAAAAGGGTGAAAATATACCATTGGTAATCTACAATGTGTCTTGTGTGTGGGATGTGATTTATAATAATGGATATTGAGTGTGGTGATTTATTTATTTGATGAATGTGAAGTGTAATGAATGCCAAAAAAAAGGTTGGACACTGATTTAATGTGCCACACATATTAAAGCACTTTTCTGCATTCAGAAGTATACCACAAATACCTAAATTTTATACCTAGAAATTGGGGTTTATTAAAAGTAAAAAATTTATAGTATGACATGCTCTTCACTGAGTATGGAAAATGCACAAAAATCATATTTTCAGCTTTTCTCTTGAACTTTTCATGTTCTTTCCCTCTTACATCATACCAGAGAACTGTTTCTGTTATTAATAACACTTCCTAACTCTGAAATTATACTTAAAATGTCATAATTTTGTTTATAAGTTAATCCTCTTTCACTAATCCTCTTGATTATGCTAATATCCTAGGCTAGAAATGAATAGTTGCAGTGTAACAGATATATTTGATATAGATATACTAGCTTAGTTTTTTTTTTTTGCATCCTGGTACATGTTTTTTATTTTTATTTTTTATATTTTAACAGTATACTGAGTTCATGGTGGATTATCGTTTTTAAAATTTTAATAAGTCAGCAACAGGGAATGGAAATATTAAGTAGTGTGCTACTTTTACCCAAAGTGTTGAGTGGATGTTTTGTATGTTCTAGGCAAAAACTGATTTTTGTCAGATTGTGCTTCCTTACTTGATTCATGACGTTTTACTCCAAGACACAAATCAATCATGGAGAAATCTGCTTTCTACACATGTTCAAGGATTTTTCACCAACTGTTTTAGAAACTTCTCACAAACAAGTCGATCCACAACTCCTGCAAATTTGGATTCAGGTATTCTGCTAAATTATTAATGTTTTTACTATTGACTTCTCAGCTCTAAAGAAAGATAGATTTATGTTTAAATATTATCAGACACTTCCTGGGCTTCATTCCACAACTCTAAATTTGTTTTCTTAACTAGAGAATGGGGATAAAAGGTGTGCAAATTTTCAACAGAACAATGTTTGTAAAGCACCCAGAATAATTCTTAATATTTAGTAGTCCTTCCGTACATTTTAGATATTAATAATGGGGCAAATAGTTAAACAATTGAGTGTGTCAGTCAATGTGTTTAGCCCTGGCAATACAGATGTAAACAAGATGCTCCCTGTCCATTCTAGCAATGAAAAAGCACAAAAATGATCAAATGTTTAGATGTAATAGTAGTGATATGATGGAATTTTCATATTTATAGAGCTGTGGCCAATTGAATTTTAAAAAGCAGCCTTATTACAAAATCATACATATTTACTGTGGAAAATAAAAAAATAATAAATTACTTATTCTGTAATTTAAGATAATTACATTTGGGGCTGAGGTTTATAGAGTGCTTGCCTCCCATGTGGAAGGCACTGGGTTTACTTCTCAGCACCACACAAAAACTAAAATAATAATAATAATAATAATAATAATAATATAATAAATGTATTGTGTCCATCTACAACTAAAAAAAAATTTAAAACAAACAAAAACTACATTTAACATTTTGGAATGTATTCTTCCAATATCTTAAAGCAGAAATTTTATTTTATTTACTTTTTTTTTTTTGTTGTTTTGGTACTGGGAATTGAACTCAGGGGCACTCCACCACTGGGCCACATCCCCAGCCCTTTTTTGTATTTTATTAGAGGCAGGATCTCACTGATTTGCTAAGTGCCTTGCCATTGCTGAGGCTGGCTTTGAACTCGTGATCCTCCTGCCTCAGCCTCCCAAGTGCTGGAATTACAGGCGTGCGCCACTGTGCCCAGCTTATTTTATTTACTCTTACTATTTTATTACTCTTACTCCTTTCATGATATGAAATGAGTATGTCTGATGTTAAGAACTTAATAGCAGAAGAAATTCTGCTAGTGTTTCAGGTGCATATAACACAAATATGCATAATCGAAAGATCATTGTGGGTCAGTTTTTCAAACCTAATTTTTTTTTTAATATTTATTTGCTATAGTTGTACACAACGTGTTTATTTATGTGGTGCTGAGATCGAACCTAGGCCACACATGTGCTAGGCAAGCGCTCTACTGCTGAGTCACAACCCCAGCCCCAAACCTAAATTTTATGAATGATACAAAATTATAGATCTCCACAGTTAACTTCTATCTTTCATATCAATGTATTTTATGAGTAAACATAAAATTAGTAACATACTTACATTTTACACTAAAAGACCAATACATTTCTAATAAAAATTGATGTACTTTGCTATTTTATGGCAACTAAACGGCATTTCCCAACCTTACTGCTGTTCCTATACTTCAGTACAGGTTGTGATCACTCAGTTCTCTGTTTTTCTATTTCTGTTTCTGCAGTCTCATTTGACATGGCTCTGATATCATTTAGACTTCATTTTGCTATGCTTTATCTTTTGTATAAGTTCTTTTCAATTGACTAATAGCAATTACAAATCTAATTTGATGGAACTGGAAGTCATTATGTTAAATGAAATAAGTCAGGCACAGACAAGCACTGCATGATTTCACTTGTATGTGCAATCTAAACAAGTAGATCTTATGGAAGTTGAGAGTAGAATGGTGGTTACTAAAAGCTGGGCTGAGTTGGGGGAGGGAGAGATAGGGAAAGACATGGATGCTAAGATATAGGTAGGAATGAGAAGTTCTGGAGTTCTGCACCATTGGATGATTATGGATAATGTACTGTATATGATTTTAAAAATCTAGAGGAAAGGAATGTTTTCACCATAAAGAAATGATAAATTTTGTGTATGCTAAATGGTAAATGTTTACACTGATTGGACATTATACAATGTCTTCATTATTAAAACATCAAATGATATCTCATAAATAGGCATATTTTTTAAAAATATTTTTTGTTTTAGTTGTAGATGGACACAATACCTTTATGTTATTTATTTTTTATATGGTGCTGAGAATCGAACCCAGTACCTCACATGTGCTAGGGAAGCAGCTCTACCACTGAGCCACAACCTCAGTCCCAAATAGGTATAATTTTATATGTCAGTTATAAATAAAAAAAAAAATCCATTTTGAAAAATATAATGAACACAGACACAGTTGCCCATCATGTGGACTGTACTAGAATATAAATTGTTTTTCATAAGAAAATAGAATATTTTACATACTTGAATTTTCTTAAGGTTGTCAAAATGAAAATCCTAAAAAAAAAAAAAAAAAAAAAAAAAACTCTTAATCAAGTCTTTGTAAGCAATCTGTCTCCTGTATTTAATTGAGGAAATACAGGTAAAAGTGATCTATAGTCATGAGTAAGCCATTTGAAGTTTAAATATTAGGTAATTAAAAGTACTGTTAGAACAATTTTATTACATAGTTTGACTTACGCTACAACTATTCAAAAGTATAATCATCCAGTTTTATCTGTGTAGAGTGCTAGTATTTTTATTATCTTAGATAAAAATTTAAATACCACATATAAAATTCTGTTATTGAGGGCTGGGATTGTGGCTCAGCGGTAGAGAGATCGCCTAGCACGTGCGTGGCCCGGGTTCGATCCTCAGCACCATGTACAAATAAACGCATTGTGTACAACTAAAGCAAATAAATAAATATTTTAAAAAATACTTTTAAAAAATTTCTGTTATTGAGAAGGAACGTAAATGTAGATTACTATAAAATTGAAATTGTTAATCTTTTCTGAGGTCTGTAAGTCTCATCCCCTTTACTTCCTATGTACATCTCAAAGTCAGTTGTCCAAAGATAAAATTTGCATCTTTTATTCATCCCCTTTGCCTGTCTTTTTTGTGTGTACCACTTTAATGAATGACGCTCAATTTTCCAGGCCAGAAACCTCTTAACATATCTCATCTGATTACCAAATCCCGCCTATCCTTCATTGTAATAACTTTACTCTATTTGTATTTCTCTGTCACTATCAATCCTTATTGGTTTCTATCCTGTGGTTTAGCACAGTTGAAATTCTTTCATTAATTCTCCAGATTGTTTCCTGCTTTCAGTCATCTCAGATACTGTTAATATTCCTTGGTACACTGTCCTTTCCTTTTGTCCCATAGAACCATTAGTTTTGTTTCACATTTCACTTTCATATGATCTTTTTAAAAAGAATTTAACCTTCATTTTATTTATTTGTTTGTTGCTTATTCATTTTTATGTGTGCTAAGGATCGAACCCAGGGCCTCACCCATCCTAGGCAAGCACTCTCCCACTGAGCTACAACCCCAGCCTTCACATTTCACTTTTCTATGACACTTCCCTTGTTCAGGTGAGCTTCCCTCCTACAGGTCTCTGCAGCATTCTAAACTTTCCTTCAAACCATTTCTCATGCTGTGTTGAGAGTATCCAGCCTAGTCAGTGAGTGCTGTGAAGTAAAAAATAGTCCATCTTGTCAATCCACATACTTAACAGTCATCTGATATTTGACAAAGGTGCCAAAAAATATATTTTGGAGAAAAGATAGCCTTTTTAACAAATGATGCTGAGAAAACTGCATAGCTTTTTGTAGAAAAATGAAACTAGACCCTGTATCTCACCCTGTACAAAACTTACATTGAAATTTATCAAGATTTAGGAATTACATCAGAAACTACAACTGCTAGAAGAAAACATAGGGTGAACATTCCATCATAAAGGTCCTAACAAGACCCCTAGAGCACAAGAAATAAAACCAAGAATCAATAAGTGGGGTGACATCAGACTAAAAAGCTTCTGTACAGCAAAGGAAATAATTAAGAGCATGAAGTGATCACTTACAGAATGGGAAAAATTTTGACCAACTACCCCTCTGATAAGGGATTAATATTCAGAATATACAAAGAACTAAAAAAACCTTAACATCAAAAAAACAGATAACCCAGTCAATAAATGGCAAAAGAAGTGAGTAGAAACTTCTTAAGAGCAGAAACACTAATGGCCACCAGATATACAAAAAAATGTTCAACATCTGTAGCAATCGGAGAAATGCAAATTAAAACTACACTAATATTTCATCTCCTGTCAGAATGGCAACGATCAAGAATATAAACAACAATAAATGCTGGCGAGGTTGGGGAGGAGAAAGGTACACTTATACATCATTGGTAGGACTGTAGACTAGTACACCCGCTCTGGAAAGAAGTATGGGAGATTCCTTATAAAACTAAGAATGGAACCACCATATGCCCCAGCTATACCACTCCCTGGTATTTTCCCAAATGATCTAAAGTTGGCACACTACAGCAATGCAGCCACCTCAGTGTTTATAGCAAGCAGCACAATTCACAATAGCTAAATTATGGAATCAACCATATGCCCATCAATAGATGAATGGATTGAGAAATTGTGGTATATCTATAAAACAGAGTTCCACTAAGCAACAAAAAAGAATGAAATTATGGCATTTGCCGGTAAATAGATGGAAATGGAGAATATCATGCCAAATGAAATTAGCCTAACTCAGAAACTCAAAAGCTGAATGTTTTCTCTCATTTGCAGAAGCCAGAGTAAAATAAAGGATAGAATAATGTAAAGTTAAAGGGATGATCACTAATGGAGAAGGTGATGGAGAGACAAGGGATGAGTAAGGGGAAGCAATGCAGAATGAATTCCTAAAATCATTTGCGTATATAAATATACCACAGGGAACTTCACGTTTATACATAGGTAGAAAGAGCCAATCAAATACAAGTAAATAGAGAAGTGGAAAGAAGTCTAGTAGAGTAGAAGAGGGAACAGGGGAGAGGGGAGGGAAAAGGGGAATCATGAACTAAAATCAAATTCCATGCACAGATTGAGTTTGTCAGGATGAACCCAACTACTATGTATAGTTGTAAAGCTTCAGTAAGAAAAATGTAGTCTGTCATGCTCATGGTTGTGTACTGTGAGCACCTAGGTTACAAAAGCTCTTGATTTTATTGAAGCAGTGAATTAGTACTTCTTCAGAGATAAAGTGTAAATTGCAATGTAAAAATCTCAGTTATGTTAAGCATATTGGTTTCTTTTAAAAGAAAAATGCCCTTAAATCCATTTATTTATTCATATTTTTAAGAATGAATCCTGTATTAGGTATTGTCTAACAGAATCTTTTTGTGTAAGTGAGACAAACACACAGACAAGAACCAAGTGCCTTGGGAGAGCTGTCTGGGTCTAAGAGTTTTCTTTCTTTCTTTGTTAGAGTCAGAACCCTTTTTCAGATGCTCTTTGGATAAAAAATCACAAAGAACAATGCTTGCTGTTGTAGACTACATGAGAAGACAGAAGAGGTAATGTAATGAATGTTGCTTCTAGAGTTTGGGGCTTTAGAAATCTAATTTGTTCTTACTGTAGGCCAGATTTTAACCTGATGATTTCAGGTGAAGCTGTTGCAGAATTATATTTAATTGGTGTGATGCTTACATTTCCTTGTAATAATCCATATTGAGGATGGTACTTTGGTTAAATCAGTGTCAGAAACTCAGTTCTAGTCCCTGCAGTGCCAGTGACAGTGTTATCTTTGCTAAATCATGAAGCTTTTGGGGGCTTTAGTTTATTCATCTACAGAGCTATGAGAAAGGAGCAAGTGATTTTACCAGGTTACTTTTTAATTATGTTGCCTCACTTTATTTATTTATTTCACTGGTTCTGAGGATTGAATCTAGGGGAGCTGTACCTTGGAACTATATCCCCATCCCTTTTTATTTTTTATTTTGAGATAGGGTCTTACTAAGTTGCCCAGACTGACCTTGAACTTGTGATGTCCTGCCTCAGTGTCCTGAGTAGCTGGAATTACAGGTGTGCACCAACCATGCTGCGATCTTTTAACTTTTCCATTGCTTTCAGTTTGTAGAAGTAGGTAGAGTTGTATGAATATGTCTTATATATCTGTTATAAGATATGTTTCTTTTTTTAATATTTATTTATTTGCTTTTAGTTGTACACAATGCGTTTATTTGTACGTGGTGCTGAGGATCGAACCCGGGCCGCGCATGTGCTAGGCGAGCGCTCTACCGCTGAGCCACAATCCCAGCCCCATAAGTTTCTTTACTGTATGCCATAATCATCAATATCTGTAGTCACACTCTGGTAGGACAGTGTTTATTTTTCTGATAGGGGCAAATTATTTAATCTTATAAGTATCTTTATTCCTATTATTTCCCATGAGAGGTGTGTGTGTGTGTGTGTGTGTGTGTGTGTGTGTGTGTGTGTGTGTTCATTCGTGCATGGTGCGGTGGTTTGAACCCAGTGGTGCTCTTCCACTGAGGTACATCCTCAGCGCTTTTTATTTTTATTTTGAGCCAAGGTCTTGCTGAGTTGCCCAGATTGACCTTGAACTTTTGCCTCAGCCTCCCAGGTTGCTAGGATTACACTCATGTGCCACCACACTTGGCTTCATGAGATTTTAAATGGAATATAACAATAGCTAGGGTTGACTAAAACTCTGAAGAAATAATACAGTGAGTCTATACAAATGCCCCTAACTTTGAATGGTTCATTTTATGATTTTTCAATTTGACAATGGTGTGAAAGTAGTAGCATTCAGAAGAAATCATACTTTGAGTTTTGCTCTCACTCTAGACTAGTGATAATGTAGCATGATCCTCTTGTGATGCTATCATGAGGGTGACAGCCATTCAATCACAAAGGTGAACCACTGATACTCCACAGTGTGCTGTGTTGCTAAGCTATAATGTTCAGTAGGTTGGCTGAAATAAATGCATTCTTTACTTAACAATATTTTCAAATTATGATGGGTTTATCAGAGCGTAACTATTGTAAGTCAAGGAGAATCTATAATTTGAATATGTGGGAATTGATGTCTCATGAATATGCATGGTGATAGTGACAGAGGTTGGTAAGGAGTGGGATGTGTGTGTGAAAGAATATAACAATTTTTAAAACAAAATGCATTTACATCTTAAAAAAAGAATTCCTCAGCCGGGCGCAGTGGCACACGCCTGTAATCCCAGCACTTTGGGAGGCTGAGGCAGGAGGATCGCGAGTTCAAAACCAGCCTCAGCAATGGGGAAGCACTTAGCAACTCAGTGAGACCCTGTCTCTAAATAAAATACAAAAAAGGGCTGGGGATGTGACCCAGTGGTCAAGTGCCCCTGAGTTCAATCCCCAGTACCACAAAAAAAAAAAAAAAAAAAAGAATTCCTCTATATTTCCTTTATACCATTCCACTCTGTTCATAGAAAAAGAAGTTTTTTGGCTTTTGGTGGTTTTCAATTCTGATAAGAAAGTGACTGATTTACTTTATTGATTTGTACCAGATCCTTTTCTGAGAAAACTCATTCAAAGCTTTAACTGTAGGTAGGAGCATCTTGGTGTGGGGAGGCAGTTTTCACCTTCAATCATTTATTTCAGATTTATTGAAGTAAAATGGTGTTGATGTTGGCAGGACTTGAGAAGATAAAAATTCTTCCTTTTTAGTATATTTTATTTTACTTGACACATAGCAGTTCTACAAGATAAAAAATTCTTAATATTCAGTTCTAATTCTCAATAAGACCTTTAAAAAATTGTTGAGAAAATGTGAATGGGACATAGAAAAAAACAATAAGGACCTTAGCTCAAGTTGAAGTCTGATACTTACAAGCTTTGTGATCTGGACAAATTATTTTGTGTCTTTGAATCTGTTTTATCATCTTTAAAATCAGGCTAATGTCTGCCTTGAGGGAGGGGGTTGGTTTGTGGTAATTAAAATAGATAAGGTATGTAACATACCTGACATTAAAAAATGCTAGCAGCTTTCTCTCTGTGGGCAGATTATTTGACTTCTCAGAAATACCAGCTACAGTTAAGGATTTATTGTGTAGAAGGCACTTTATTCATCAGTTTTACAAGTATTATATAATCACTGCAGCTGCTCTCTGATGTATATGTTTTTCTGGGATTTATAAATGAGGAAAATAAGAAACTGAGGCTGAAGGATTTAAGTTGCTGAAGATCATACAGCTAGTACTGGGTACTGTAGCTTGCTTTGCACCTAACTCTGTGCTCCTCCAAAGCCAGTGCTCTTAACCACTACTTTGTCATTTCTGTGTTAGTTTTGAAAAAGATACTATTCTGTAGTCCCAGTTCTCATCTGCTATCACCTTATGCAGTAAACTAAAGAGAAAATGACTACATATAGAAAAGGCATGTAATTGTGTCTTAAAAGAGAATATTTTCATTAAATTTTCTATATTAAAGGATGTTATCTGTGTGCATGCATGCACACATGTGCGTCACCAGCTGTTCTATGTAGCCTATTCTTAGCTAATGGTGCATGAATTTTTTGGTGTAGGGAAGGCATGAAGCTCAGATTTGTATGGGATGATGGGTCATAGCTTTCAGCATATTCTCTGAGGGGTTTGTAATCCAAAATGATTAAGAAACTAGACTCTCCAACCATGCCATCTTAGAATGTTTATAGCTATAAGGGAAATATGGTTTTCAGTTATTTGAATGTAATTTTCTGTTTAACTTGCAGCTGTTCCCAATGTGTTACACTATATCATGGTGTTTTCTTTTAATGTTGAAGTTTAAAAAATTGAATGACATTGTGGTTAATTTTTCTTTAGACCTTCAGCAGGAACAGTTTTTGATGATGCTTTCTGGCTGGATTTGAATTATCTGGAGGTTGCCAAGGTAGCTCAGTCTTGTGCTGCTCACTTTACAGCATTGCTCTATGCAGAAATCTATGCAGATAAGAAGAGCATGGATGATCAAGAGAAAAGGTAATGGAATTTAGAAGTTTTGGGTTTTTTAAATTGATGTTGACATTATTTAAGTAAAGATATATGGTAAAAATTTATTTTGGTGCCTCTCATTTAAAAGACATTTTAGGTAGAAATTTCTGTTTTAAAGTGAAACAGTAATAAAATTTTGAAAAGAAGTAATTCCACTCTGAGATAAATAGAAATGTTTTATTATATATTACAAAAATTATACAGATAGCAAGCTTCTGGAAGACAGAGAACGTATTTACTTTTCTTTGTATTCCCCTAAATAGCTAGCATTGAGAACTTAATATAAATGATCAATAAATATTTTTTCAAATGATTGAATGAATCCCTAATTTCGGTTATATTTACCACTAATTCCTGAACTATTCAATATCTGTTTTACTTTTGACTATAGAGTAATGTGACTTTTTTCTGTGACTGAATAAATTTCATTTCTGTATTATCTGTCTGTATTTCTACTTACTTTGATTTATGAGAACTCTCATGAGAATCTCATAAATACAGTCCTAGATCATGGTGAAAAATAGCCAGTAAGGTAAAGAGTGAAAAATACATGCTTTATTATCTCAGCTGCTCTCCTCAAATCTTTGTTTATTTGGAATAGCCTAGAGTTTACTTTTATATTTAGCCTCACTCTATCACCACTCAATCATCCATATTAAGAAATGGAAATAGCAAAGATGTGTTGTGTTGACACAGTTATTGTTCTTGCTACCAATAATTTTTACTTTAGATTGTCAGTAAGCTAAAAGTAGTGTGTTTTTTACACTTTGGAAAACCAGGAACCAGAATTCAGATCCTAGTTCTAATGTAATTAACTTAGTAGATGTGGACCAATTTCTTAACTTGTGGTTGGATATTTAATTTATGCTTTTTGGTCGAAAACACACAATATATGGACGCTGTATACTAGTAATAGATATGTTCATGATGACTGTAACTTTTTATGAAGACAGGTATATTGTCCTTTAAATAGGTAATGAGTAAGAAAATGATTACTATCTAAGAGTATTACCAGTTTTAGTCAGAGCCTGCATACTTGGTAGTAGTAATTGCAATTTGGATGTGTTTTAATTTCTTCGTCCTATAGAATAGTATTTCCTACTAATCAGGACTGAACAAGTTATCTCTTCTAGGAGTATAAGTTTAAGCACCTTTACTTAAAGGTAAGTGATTGTATGGAATGTAGCAGAGTTTTGCAGAATTGCTCATTTTTGAGTTTTTGGCAGTGCTAGGGAATTGAATCTGGAGTTTTCACTTGTTGAGCTAGTACTCTTATGACAGGCATATATCCTCAGCCCCATATTGCATGTTTTAAAGCAAGTGTGCCTAGATTAATTTGGTATTCGTTAGGAATGAGTGTTTGACAAATAGGGCTTTGATACTTCCCTGAGTTCTGATGGGAAACAGATGAAGCATATAAAGGTTAAGAGATGGTAGTTTAATTTATGCTTTTTGGTTGAAAACACACAATATATGGACACTGTATACTCTGTATACATATGGCTCTGTTAGGTGAGCAGAAGCTTTGTAAATCTAAAGTGGCCAAGAGTATATTTGTACATAAAATACAGATTAACACTTTACCAGTGCTGTCAGGTCAAGAAAATGAATTGCTCTTTCAAATATCCTATTTGGACTGTTTTTTAAAATTTATTTTTAATATGTCTTTAGTTGTCGATGGACCTTTATTTTATTCATTTATTTATATGTGGTGCTGAGACTCGAACCCAGTGCCTCACACATGCTAGGCAAGTGCTCTACCACTGCCACAACCCCAGCTCCCTCCCTATTTGGACTATTTAATAACAAAGTTTCTCATACAAAGTACTCTGGATACAGGTGAAGTTTTTTTTAACTTGCTCCTGAGAAAGTATGAGATTTCTTTGTTAGTGTCCATACTTTTTTGAGGAAGAAACTCTGCCAAACAGCATTTTGACAATAGGTGTTACTTCACAATTTCAGTCATCTTAAGTTTAAGTAGAATTTTAGATTTCTTAATTTTTATCAGTTTATCAGTGTTAAGTGGTGGCTCATTGTGGTCTTAAATTGTATGTCTGTAATTAAGTTGAAACTTTAGGTAAAACCACTCGCAGAATGTTTAGGAACTGAATTGGGGACAACTCTAGTTTAAATAGGTTTGTTTCTTTATAAATAAGAGTGATTTGGCATATAACCTTCCCAAATATAGATTTTATTAAATATTTTTTTCAGTTCTAGGTATAAACAATGTTCTCTTTTAAAGTATAAATGGTTCATTGTTTTATTTGCCACCTTCATTAGTGTTTTTTTTTTGTCCATGTCTATAGTTTCTGTATTCATAAGCTTCCAAGTAGTATGTTCTCATTAAAAGCAGTGCTTCTTTTGATAAGCAGAAGTCTTACATTTGAAGAAGGAAGCCAAAGCACAACTATTTCTAGTTTGAGTGAAAAAAGCAAAGAAGAAACTGGAATAAGTTTACAGGTAAATATTATTATTTTTTATAGTGATGTCATTTGATTTTAAAACTGAAGTTAGTCTTTGAACAGAGCAACATCTATATACATTTATGGTTTGAAGTTCATGTCTTCAAGTAGACTGACTGTGCCACTTAGTTATATAATCTTGCCCCTGTCATAATCATCTGTCTTATTAAATTAGAGAAATAATTTCACCCTTTATTTAAGGCTAATCTTGCTTCCTGTGCTTTTTATTTTTCTGCTTTTTCTCAGAAACAATTTTTTATTATTTATTTATTTATTTTGGTACTGGGGATTGAACTCAGGGGAACTCGACCACTGGGCCACATCCGCAGCCCTTTTTTGTATTTTATTAGAGACAGGGTCTCACTGAGTTGCTAAGTGCCTCGCCATTGCTGAGGCTGGCTTTGAACTCGTGATCCTCCTGTCTCAGCCTCCCAAAGTGCTGGGATTACAGGCGTGCGCCACCACGCCCGGCTTTTCATTTTTATTTTACTTAGCGTATTTTAAGTAGAATCAATCTATCTTGTGTAAATTTTACAATAAAGATTTGAGTAATAAACTATTCTTTATCCACATCACATTTTACAAACTGTGATATGGTTTTGGGTTTTCTTTCTTTCTTTTTTTTAATTTAAAGTTGTTGTATTTATAACAGTAGCATGCATTACAATTCATAATACACATATAAAGCATCTTTTTACATAACACTGTATACAAAGTATATTCGTACTATTCAAGTTTTCAATCATGCATTTAGGATAATGATATCCATCTTATTCTACCACCTTTTTTTTCCCCTCTATACTCCCTTGCTCCCTCTCTTCCCCTCCCTCCCCTTTGACCTTTCTAGTGTTCCTCTAAGCCTCCTATGTACCCCAACCCAACACCACTGTGCATCATCCTCCTTATATCAGAGAAAACGTTCGGCATTTGGATTTTTGAAATTGACTAACTTCACTTAGCATTATATTCTCCAACTTCATCCATGTACCTGCAAATGCCATTATTTTATTCTCTTTTATTGCTGAGTAAAATTCCATTGTGATACCATATTTTCTTTATCCACTTATCTACTGAGGGGCATCTAGGTTGGTTCCACAACCTAGCTATTGTGAATTGTGTTGCGATAAACATTGAGATATTTAATTGTGCTGCGATAAACATTGAGCTGTGTCACTGTAATATGCTGTTTTTAAGTCCTTTGGGAATAGACCCAGGAGTGGGATGGCTGGGTCATAAGGTGGTTCCATTCCCAGTTTTCCAAGGAATCTCCATACTGCTTTCAATAACGGCTGCACCATTTTGCAGTCCCACTAGCAATGTATGAGTGTGCCTTTCCCCCCCACATCCTCTCCAACATTTATTGTTGTTTGTGTCCTTAATAGCTGCCATTCTGACTGGAGTGAAATGATTTGTGTTTCTCCAATTGCCAGTGATGTTGAACATTTTTTCATGTATTTTTTGATTGATTGTGTATCTTCTTCTGAGAAGTGTCTTTTAAATTCCTTAGCCCATTTATTGATTGGGTTTTTTGTGTGTGTGTGTGGTAAGATTTTTGAGTTCTTTATATATTCTAGAGATTAGTACTCTATCCAATGTGCATTTGTTAGAAATTTGTTCCCAATAAGTTGGTTCTCTATTTACCTCACTTACTGTTTCTTTTGCTGAGAAGAAGCTTTTTAGTTTGAATCTATCCCATTTATTAATTCTCGATGTTAATTCTTGTGCTATAGGAGTCTTATTAAGGAACTTGGGGTCTAATCTGACATGTTGGAAATTGGAGCTTACTTTTTCTTCTACTAGGCAGAGTGTCTCTGGTCTAATTCCTAGGTCCTTGATCCACTTTGAATTGAGTTTTGTGCATGGTGAGAGGTAAGGGTTTAATTTCATTTTGTTGCATATGGATTTCCATTTTTCCCAGCACCATTTGTTGAAGAGGCTGTCCTATCTCCACTATACATTTTTGGCGCCTTTATCTAATATACGATAGCTGAAATTATATGTATTAGTCTCTGTGTCCTCAATTCTGTACCATTAGTCTACCGGTCTATTTTGGTGCCAATACCATGCTGTTTTTGTTACTATTGCTCTATAGTATAATTTAAAGTCTAGTATGGTGATGCCTCCTGCTTCACTTTTCTTGCTAAGGATTGTCTTAGCTATTCTGGGTCTCTTATTTTTCCAGATGAATTTCATGACTCCTTTCTCTATTTCTTTGAAGAATGTCATTGGGATTTTGATTGGAATTGCATTAAATCTATCTGTATAATGCTTTTGGTAGTATGGCCATTTTGACAATTGTGCCTATCTAAGAACAAGGTAGGTCTTTCCATCTTCTAAGGTCTTTTATAATTTCTTTCTTTAGTTTTCTATGGTTTTTGTTATGGAGGTCTTTCACCTCTTTCGTTAAATTGATTCCCAGGTTTTTTTGTTTGTTTGTTTGTTTTTTTAATGCTATTGTAAATGGGGTATTTTTCATCATTTCCCTTTCAGAGGCTTTGTCACTGATGTACAAAAATGCCTTTGACTTATGGCTATTGATTTTGTATCCTGCTACTTTGCCGAATTCATTTACTAGTTGTAAAAGTTTTCTGGTAGAGTTTTTTGGGTCTTCTAGGTATATTATCATATCATCAGCAAATAGTGGTAATTTGAGTTCTTATTTTCCTATCTGGATCCCTTTAATTTCTTTTGTCTGTCTAATTGCTCTGGTCAGAGTGTCAAGTACTATGTTAAATAACAGTGGTGAAAGGGGGCATCCCTGTCTTGTTCCTGTTTTTAGAGGGAATGCTTTCAATTTTTCTCCATTTAAGATGATGTTAGCCTGGGGCTTCGCATAAATAGCTTTTAACACGTTGAGATATGTTTCTGTTATCCCTAGTTTTTCTAGTGTTTTGAACATAAAGGGGTGTTGTATTTTGTCAAATGCTTTTTCTGCATCTATTGAGATGATCATATGGTTTTTATCTTTAAGTCTGTTGTTGTAATGTATTAAGTTTATTGATTTCCGTAGTTGAACCAACCTTGCATCCCTGCTATAAACCATACTTGATTGTGGTGTACTATCTTTTTGATATGTTTTTGTATTCAATTTGCCAGAATTTTGTTGAGGATTTTTGCATCAATGTTCATTAAGGAAATTGGCCTGAAGTTTTCCTTTTGGATGTGTCTTTGCCTGGCTTTGGAATTAATGTAATATTGGCCTCATAGAAAGAAGTCTGGAAGAGCTCCTTCTTTTTCTATTTCTTGAAATAAGTTGAAGATTATTGGTATTAGTTCTTCTTTGAAGGTCTTGTAGAACTCTGCTGTAAACCCATCCTGGGCTTCTTTTAGTTGGTAGCTTTTTGATGGCGTCTTCTATTTCCTCACTTGAAATTGATCTGTTTAAGTTGTGTATAGCCTCCAGTTCCAGTTTGGGCAATTCATATGACTGTAGAAATCTGTCAATGCCTTCAATGTTTTCTATTTTATTAGAGTACAAGTTCTCAAATTAATTTCTAATTATCTTCTGTATTTCTGAGGTGTTTGTTGTGATATTTCCTTTTTCATCACGGATGCTTGTAATTTGTGTTTTTTCTCTCCTTTTTTTCTGTTAGCATCGCTAAGGGTCTGTCAATTTTATTTATTTTTTCAAAGAACCAACTTTTGGATTTGTCAATTCTTTTAATTGTTTCTTTAGTCTCAATTTCATTAATTTCAGTTCTGATTTTAATTATTTCCTGTCTTCTACTGCTCTTAGTGTTGATCTGTTCTTCTTTATCTAGTGCTTTGTGGTGTTTTGTTAATTCATTTATTTCTTGGGTTTTTTTTTTTTTTTTTCTTTTAAGGAATGAACTCAGTGCAATGAATTTTCCTCTTACTACTGCCTTCATAGTGTCCCAAAGATTTCTATACCATGTATCTGTGTTCTCATTCACCTCTAGGAATTTTTTAATCTCCTCCTTGATGTCTTCTTCAACTACTTGTTCATTCATTATCATGTTGTTTAGCTTCCAGTTGCTCGAGTAGCTTTTTTTATTTTTTGTTTTATCATTGATTTCCAATTTCATTCCATTGTGTTCTGATAGAATGCAGGGTAGTATCTCTATTTTTTTTTTATATTTGCTGAGAGTTGCCTTGTGACATAATATATGGTCTGTTTTAGAGAAGGAGCCATGAGCTGCTGAGAAGAAAGTGTATTCGATTACTGAGGGATGAAATATTCTATATGTGTCTGTTAAGTCTAAGTTATTAATTGTTTTAATGAGGTCTAAAATTTCTTTATTTAGCTTTTATTTGGATGACCTATCCAGTGGTGAAAGAGGAGTGTTGAAGTCCCCTAGAATAATTGTGTTGTGGTCTATTTTACTCTTGAACTTGAGAAAGATTTGTTTGATGAATGTAGGTGCTCCATTATTTGGGGCATCTAGATTTATAATTGTTATATCTTGATGATGAATGGTTCCCTTAATCAGTAAGAAATATCCATCTTTGTCTCTTTTGATTAACTTTGGCTTGAAGTCTACCTTATTTGATATGAGAATGGAAACCCCTGCTTACTTCCGCAGCCCATGTGAGTGATAAGATTTTTCCCAGCCTTTCACCTTCAGTCTGTTGATGTCTTTTTCTATGAGGTCGATTTCTTGGAGACAGCGTATTGTTGGGTCGTTTCTTTTAATCCAGTCTGACAATCTGTGTCTTTTGAATAGTGAGTTTAGGCCATTAACATTCAAAGTTATTATTGAGATGTAATTCTTATCCCCATCCATTTTTATTTGTTTATGGTATTTAACTTGATTTGGTTTCTCCTCTGGTTGGTGTTTTCTTTAGTTTAATATTTCCCTTTGCTGATTTTCATTGTTATTTTTATTTTCTTCTTCATGGAATATTTTGCCCAGGATGTTCAGAAGTACAGGCTTTCGAGTTGTGAAATCTTAACTTTTGTTTGTCGTGGAAAGTTTTTATTTCACCTTCAAATCTAAAGCTTAATTTTGCTGGTTATAAGATTCTTGGTTGACATTCCTTTTCTTTCAGAGCTTGAAATATGCTATTCCAGGATCTTCTAGCTTTTAAGATCTGGGTTGAAAAATCTGAACATAATCTAATTGGTTTCCCCCTACATGTAATCTGATTCCTTTCTCTCATGGCTTTTAATAGTCTCACCTTGTTCAGTATATTAGGTATTTTCATTAAAATGTGCCTTGGTGTGGATCTGTTGTCATTTTGTACATTTGGTGTTCAGTAAGCTTCTTGAACTTGGTTTTCCCATTCATTCCTCATGTTTGGAAAATTTTCTGCTATTATTTCGTTGAATTAAAATTACTCATTCCTTTGGTTTGGAACTGTGCACCTTCCTCTACCCCAATCACTTGTAAATTTGGTCTTTTTATGCTATCCCACATTTCTTGAATGTTATAATCATGATTCGTTACCATTTTCACTTGTGTAGTCCACATTTTTCTCCAGATTATATATTTTGTCTTCATTATCTGAGGTCCTTTCTTCCAAGTGTTCTAATCTGTTGGTGATCTTTTCAGTTGAATATTTTATTTGGTTTATTGCTTCTTTCATTTCCAGATTTTCTGTTTGGTTTCTATTGAAGTAATCTTTTGCTTCTTGTATTTGTTTATGGAGTTCTTTGTCAAAATGATCTTTTACTACCTGTATTTGCACCCTCATTTCATTCTTGAGTTCCACGAACATTTGGATTATTATCTCCTGAATTCTTTGTCTGACATTCCATCTACTGTGCTTTGCAGAGAGTCTGCTAAGGAGGTATGTTGATTTGTTTGGGACACTTTCTTCCCTTCTTTTTTTCATATTGCTTGTGTGACTTTCCTTCTAGCGCTGTGGAACCTTGTCTTTTTCTTTTTTACCTTAACACCTTATGATGCTCCTGTAGTACAATGCTATCAGCTCCCCTTATAAACACTTTATACTCTTAATCCAAACATATTCTATTCAGATAATCACAATTTGGTCACAATGTACAGAATTAGTGAATTCAGATATTGTCTCCAGTAAATCTGTGTGTTTGTGAAGGGGTTTATAATTTCTTATATTGGATTCAGAAGTGATATGCTTAGGAGGAAGGAAGTGAGTATATTGCGTTGTTTTTTCTTAGGAAGTGTAATAAAAGAAATCTATGAAAGTAGTTTAATATCAGTAGAAGAGAAAGGAAATGGAGTGAACAGTTTAATGGGAAGAGCAATATATATACATAAACCAAACTTATGTAAACGTTGAGATAAATAAAAGATGTCCAAGTAGTAGAAATTAGTGAAAAAGAGGAGATAGAGTGAGTGAATAAAATAGAGAAGAGACTGTATATAACGCCATTTGGATGTATTATTCAGTTGCCCCAGTTCTCAAAATCCTAATTCCCATATAAAACTTGTGTTCGCCTCTGTTGAGAGTGCAAGGGTGGTGTGTAAATAGGGAAGGGAAAGATGAGAGAAGAAGAAAAGAGAGAAAATAAAGAAAAAAAAAACAACAATAATAAAAGTAGTAATAATAGAAAAAACAGACGGGGGGATGGAGGAACGGGACTAAACAAAACAATTAGAGACTAAATGAAAGAGAGGGAAAAGTGTGCGCGTGCACACACTCACGCATTCACAGTTAAAAACACACACATACACACACACAAAAAAAAAACCCCACAAAGTCAAACCCATAAGTAAGTCTCAGTCAAGCAACTTTTAGGGAAGCCTTTATGTTTCACCTTCCAGCTGTTTAGTTGTCATGGTTAGGGCCCTGGCTGGTGAAGTGTAGTTGTGGGTGGAGTAAACTCTGCATACCTGGTTAGCTGATGAGTGGCTCTGGGGGTTGGGCCTTTGGGTGAATAACATGGAAAGAGGATCTGTCCATTAGGCCTCTACTCTCCTCCTGCACAGATGCAGAGTCATGGGGGGGGCCCTCAAGCAGGACTCAGATATGCGTTCCCGTGCTGGCTGATCATGGCCCACCCAGCTGTATGTAGGATCATACACTCTCAGATTTCTGCCCATATGCCCGCCGGTTTCCTTGCAGCTATCTCTCCACTCGTCCTTCTCTCTCTGTATGCTGCAGCCACCGTCAAAATGCCAGGGATCGTTCTCAGCTTCCAAATTCTCCGCCAATAACCCCCCCCCCCCCCCCCCCCCCCCCCCCCCCCACCCCCCGCTGCTCCAGGGACTTTGCCTTACCTCATTCTACCTGCTGACTCCACTGTTGCTGGCCCTGCCCCAGACAGGTGTGGATTCGGCTGTTTCCGCAGCCTCCCAGCTCAGGCTCCATCCCGCAGCACCCCTGCAATCCAGCTCCTCCACAGTGCTTCGCTTGGTGTGCCCCAGTCGCTTCCTGGTCACCTGTGTCCCTGCACAGACCCTTTCTTCAGAAAAGTTCTTCAGAGCATCAAGGAGTTGAATATTCTCATTTTATATAAACTTGCTGATAAGCTATCTTTCTGTTTTCTTGGTTTCATTCCACAGAGCAGCCCTGAAAGTAACCTCATCTATTCTGCCATCTTTTCAGCCCCTCTTGGGTTTTTTTCAAGGAAAAACTTATGAATTTTATTCTTACCAGTTTCAAGAGTTAGACTTTGCAGAGCTTCGTATTACTGCATATGATTTTATCTACTGACAGGATGGTTTTGTTTCTGTTTATTTTTGCATCAGATAAAGCCTCATAGGCTGGTATTTATTATCTAATTCATGAAATTGTGATCAGTTCTGCTAAGGTAGACCATAATAATTTTGTTGTCTGAGACCAGCATGCTGTAATATCAGTCTACATCTGTAGTATATATTATATAGTATATATTTGTTTTGGTGTCTTGTTTTTGTAGATGGACAGTATGCCTTTATTTTATTTGTTTTATTTTTATGTGGTACAGAGGATCAGAGCCAGTGCCTCACATGTGCTAGGCAGGTACTCTGCCACTGAGCTACAGCCCCAGCTTTATAGTATATATTTGAATATCACTTTATTTTACTTTTATAGTACAACATTTAGAGTTGAGAGTTATGTGTTGATAATGATGCAATTTAAAGCTTCCTAAATTTATGAAGTGATTTTTTTTCCCCTCCTGTTTTTGTTGTGTTTCTGTTTTAAGGATCTTCTATTAGAAATTTACAGAAGTATAGGAGAGCCAGACAGTCTGTATGGCTGTGGTGGAGGGAAAATGTTACAACCCCTTACTAGGTAAATCACATTTTTCTATATAATGGTATACTAATCCTATCTGTGAAGCAGTTCTATGTATGTAGAATCAAGAGATATTTTTACAAACTTTTCTTATAGACTTCGAACATATGAACATGAAGCAATGTGGGAGAAAGCCTTAGTAACGTATGACCTTGAGACAACAATCTCCTCAGCAACTCGCCAGGCAGGAATAATTCAGGTATATTTTTTCTTGGATTGGTAAAGATATCACTATTGCAGTACTGATAGAATTTCAGTATGTCAGTGGAATATTTACATAGCCAGATGAACTCCAGATAAGGTTAGAAGTTACCTGTTTTGTAGACTTTGGGCTAAAAACTGAGGAATGCACAGGAAAGCCAGGTCATTGTCCTAAACGATAGTTTAAGTTTGTTAATCGTAATGTTTGTTACCTAACAAAAGACATTTCTTGAGTGTGTCCATTGTGCCAGGAGGTGTGCTTAGTGCCCCACATAAAAAATTCCATGTATACTATTTCTGTTGGTTTGCATTGGTTTCGTTTCTATTCTTGGCTAATTAATACTCTTTAGTCATTCTTCCATTAAATATTAGAGCCCTCTGAGTTCAATTTTAGTGTTTTGGGGGAAACACACTAAATAACATTTTGGGGTGGTGATAGCGTTAACTAGTTTTTTGAAGTTAGTTTTATGTTTGTAATTTTTTGTTTCTCTAGTTTTCTGTTGAGATCTTTCATTAATTATCTATTAAAACAAAACTTTTGTTTAGGCCTTGCAGAATTTGGGACTCTGCCATATTCTTTCCACCTACTTAAAAGGGTTAGATCATGAAAATAAAGAGTGGTGTGCTGAACTACAGGAACTTCATTACCAAGCAGCATGGAGGAATATGCAGTGGGACCATTACAATTATTTTAAGTAAGAAGAAATCCAACTTAAAAAAAAAAAAACCTTTTTTCTGGCTCTAAATAACTTTTTATTTTATTATATCAATGTAACAGGAGTTGTATTTTCTATATTTTATAGATTCTCTGAGCTATGCATTCCTAAATAAGATAATAATAAACAGTAAGCAAAACTAAACCTGAATTTCCCTCTTTTTTTTCCATTAGCACAACTCCATCCCCCTCCCCAATATTTTTGAAAATATCAAAGATATTTTCTTATGAGAATTCATAGACCTACTTTTTCTTGGACTGAAGAATCCAAGGAAAGGTATAGGTATTCCTCTTTTCACTCCCTACTACAAACATTTTAGTCGTATATTACTTGTATTGGCTGGATGGTATACAAAGAACCAATTATCTTTATTTATGAAATTTTTTTTATTAAAAGGTGTGTAATCAGTTATTCAGGAACATAATATTTATCATTTATTTGTCAAGTCACCATAATTTTTATTTTATTTATTATTATTATTTTTGGTACCTGGGATTGTACTCATGGGCACCTTACCACTGAGCTACACCCCCAGCCCTTATTTTTATTTTTTTTTAATTTTGAGACAGAGTCTCACTAAGTTGCTTAAAGACTTGCTTAGTTGCTGAGGCTGACCTTGATCTTGCAGTCCTCTTGTCAGCCTCTCAAGTCACTGAGATTATGGGAATGCACCTCCACACCTAGCATCGTATTTTTTTTTAATTATAAACCAAACAGCTAATCTCATAATGTAAAGTCTTTTGATAACATAAACACTAAAAAATGAAATAATATGTAACTGCCTTCATAGAAAACATTTTCACTAATAAGAATGCCTTTCAGATTTCAAACTACAAGATTACTATAAAATTATAGAGATTTGCTCCCAAATTTTTTAGACATTTTGGTATATAAAAATTGGGTCCTGCTTGTGTCAGTATATGCCACTCTCTTGTTTGCTATTTTTAAGCCACAGAGGTCTTCTCTTTTTTTTTTTTTTTTTTTTTTTATCAGTCCATAATGTTCTCACAGGAAGGCCTTAGACATATATATTTTGCTTTTCTCCATGTGGGTGGCAGTTTCTTGTTGTTCAGTCTTTGATTTAGTAATGTCATATCTTCAGATAGATCTTTTTTTGACTACCCTTTTTAAAATATTTTATTTTATTTTATTTTAATTCTCTGCTTGTCCTTTGTCACTGTCTGATATTATTCTTATTTATTGTCCAAACCAAAACATAAGCTCCATGGGAGTGGGCTCTGATCCAACTTGTCTGCTAATGATTTCCCACACTAGAACCTTTTCTTAATGCCTGACACATAAAAGATATTCACTGAATAAATAAATGAAAATATAGCATATTTGGAACCAGGCAAAGGATTCGAGAAATTTTCTTTTTTTTCCTGCTTGAAGAATTTAAATGACCCATAAAATAATCAGTATTTCTTTTCTTTTTTTTTTTTAATTTTTATTTATTTGCTTTAGTTGTACACAATGCATTTTATTCAATACATTTTATTTGTACGTGGTGCTGAGGATCGAACCCGGGTCGCCCACGCACTAGGCGAGCGCTCTACCGCTGAGCCACAATCCCAGCCCAATAATAATCAGTATTTCTTAACAAAATTTCTAGAAATTTTTTTTGTAAAAAAAAAAAATGTTAATTTCAGTTTTAAAATTTAGTTCTTTGATTGAGTTATTATACATGTATGTCTGTAGGCTTTTGTTTTTAAATATGTGTTTTTCTTTTATTTTTGGAATTATCTCACAGCAAAGGAATAGAAGGAACCAGTTACCATGAATCATTGTACACTGCTCTGCAGTCTTTGAGAGACAGAGAATTCTCCACATTTTATGAAAGCCTCAAATATGCCAGGTATTACAACAAGACGAAGTTATTTTACTGTTTAATGTCATGGCTTCTTTTTTCCAAACTTAAGGAACAATTTCAATGTGAGGATTTGCACTGTTTTAGGAGTAAAGAGTTGGTGGCTAGGTGTTTCCTTGTCCTTTGATGTTCTTCCCTCAAAAATGAGTTTTCTTTGGGACCCCACCTCAGTTCTTTACCCTAACGTCTCAAGAAACACTCTAATTCCTGCTCCTTTGTTCTCTCCTATACAAGTATCCTGAGAATTTTAATCTTGTCTCCTCAAATATTATATGGCATTTACTCTCTTAGCATTGGAGTTCTAATTTATATGGTCATTGCTTACAGGCTTGCTTGAGGCACAAATGAGATGATGCTTGAATAAGCAATTAATAGGCAAAACAAATGTAACTTTTTTTAACAGTGATTAGCAACCTAATAAATCCTGCATTACAGCAATAATATCTGCTATCATTTAGGTGCTTATCATGTGCTAGACCAGACTCTTCCCTCAGGTGTTCTCTAATCTTCAAAATATGTATGGAAATGAAAAAAACTTAGGCTTAGTAAAATCCAGTGGTATGTCCAAAGTTAGACAGCCAAAAGTAGCACAACTGGGATTTAGATTAGGGCTGTCTGATCACAAGGCTAATTTTTTTCCACTGCTATTTCATATTCTCTAATGTTTGTGAATATTGGTATTACCAGATTAATAGCAAGATTGTGATAAGATCTCTATAACTATAGATTTGTACTTATATCTCCTTGAAAGCCTCCTTTTATTTTTTTTGAATTTTTTTGTTTTTGTTTTTGGTACTGGGGATTGAACCCAGAGGTACCTTACCACTAAGCTACATCCCCAATCCTGCTTATTTTTGTTTTAAGACAGGATCCTGCTTAGTTGCCCAGGCTGGCCTCAAACTTGCTATCCAGCCTTAGCCTCTCAGGTCACTAGGCTTATATGCATGTGCCACCATGTCCAGCCTCTTCTTTGTTTTCAAAGTTTTGTTTCTTTTCTCTTTTGCTATTAGGGTAAAAGAAGTGGAAGAGTTGTGTAAGGGCAGTCTTGAGTCTGTGTATTCACTGTACCCCTCACTTAGTAGATTGCAGGCCATTGGAGAGTTAGAAAACATTGGAGTGCTTTTCTCAAGGTATGTAATTAATATGATTTTGTAATTCCAGAATGCAGATTTTCTGTTACTGGTATTAACTTATATATGACTTATCATTTTAAAAAATAAATTAATACATTTTCCCTGTTTTACTTTCTAATGTGGTAAATATCAATAGATATGTCAAAATTGTAAGCTCTTTGGGGTCTTCAATAATTTGTAAGAATGTAAAGTGGTTCCTGAGACTGAAATGGTTGAGATTTGACACTCTGGGGGAAGATTTGCTTCCTGTGAATTTGTATTACTCTTTCCTTCTCTACCATGCCACTGAAAGAGCTTTTATTTCCTAGTCATTATCTCATTATCTTAGTCTACCTGTGTTGCTTCCTGACTTGGAGCAACAACGCCGCCACGGGAGAAAAACTCGGAGGCAGAATGAAGATGAAAGAAGGTTTTTTTATTCTTCGGCTTTAGCAATCTCTCAAAACTCTAACACTGGCTCCTTCAGCAACCCTTCTGACTCTTTACTTCTTCTCACTACTGACTCTTTACTTCTTTACTTCTTTAGTTTTACTTTCTTAGAGAGAGCTTAGAGAGAGCGAGAGCGCTTCTTCTTTCTTCTTTCTTCTTCACTTTCTTTTACTTTTGCTTTCTTAGAACTTAGAGAGAGAAAGAGAGAAAGATTCTTCTTTCTTCTTTCTTCTTCGGCAGCCTCAACCTGACACTTTTACTTTCTTAGCGAGAGCTTAGAGAGAGAGAGAAAGAGAGATTCTTTCTTCTTTCTTCTTCGGCAGCCTCGACCTGACTCCGACCAGCAACTGTTACTTACTTCTCTCTCCTAACCGCTCTGACTCTTATTTCTTCTTCTGACTACGTTCTGTCCGCTCTAACTCTTTTCTTCTTCTCTGACCCGAACTCTTCTTCCGACTGACTGAACAACTGACTAAATGAATGCCGCTTCTGACCGCTTTCACCCGGTTATATAGCTTTGCGGGTGCATACAGGTGCGTCACGTGCATATGATTATTATCAGGTGGAACTTATGGCTCCCAGCTAGCCGCAATAGCCATCTCCCTGATTGGGGCTGCTTCATACCTGCTTCATCTTTTTTCTCAGTATAGTAGTCAAGTTAGATCTATTTACTTTAAGTATGTGAGAAGCAAGCATACAGTTCACATAAATGTACAGTATGCATTTTTCTATTCCTTTAATAAATAATGTTAGCAGATGAAATCTTTGCCAGATGCCAACTTCTGCTTCACTGAATTGTGATTTCTTTAACAGCTACAATTATGCACAGTCACCCCCCAAGGTAATTAATGAATTTACTTTATTTCCTGGCAGGTATGTCCTCCTTTACCACAAACAGCATGGAAGCAGGACTAGAGATGTAGGAATTCTTTGATAAGTCTGATGAATATGTTCCCATTTTGGAAGAGTTTTTATTTAGAAGGACTATTTTTTATTATTTCAAAGAGTATCTTAAGAAAATATTTTAAAATGTTTATTACCTGTGGCCTCTCTGCCAACCTCTTAGGGGTCTGAACACATACCATTTTGTAGTTTCTTAAAACTTTGTCCTTATTTAGGATTATTTACAAGTTCTAAGCTCGTTACTACAAAAATTTATTTGTATTGTGTATTACATTTTAGACCTCATAATTTTTTTTTCATTTCTTTTGCTTACATAAATTCTTTGATTTGGCTTTCAGATCACTCACAGATAGACAAATCTCTGAATTATACATTAAATGGCGTAAACACTCCCAGATAATTAAGGACAGTGATTTTAGTTTTCAGGAGCCTATCATGGCTCTACGCACTGTTATTTTGGAGATCCTGATGGAAAAGCAAGTGGAGATCTCTCAAAGAGAGTGTTTTAAGGACATTCTCACAAAACACCTTATAGAATTCTCTATGCTGGCCCGAACTTTCAAGAACACTCAGGTAAATAGGATTTAAAGCTATATCATCTCACCTCTTGGCCTTTCCTTTTATTATATAAAAAAAGCATGAGTGAATAAGAAATGTCATTGAGAAATAGTAGTATAATTGTTAAGATTTCCTATATTAGGCAAACTTGATTTTAAGCCTTGAGCAAGGTACTTATCTTCCAACCACAAATTCTTGGTTAAGTAAAGAGAAGATACCTTACTATATTGATAACAATTCAGCGATTTGACACACGTGCACATGTGTAAATATGAAGAGAGACAGATGAATGGTGGAAGTTGGAAGGCAAGCAAACAGGTACTTAAGATAGTCCTTGACAAAAAGTCATGTTCTCATTGAATGGTAGTTACTACTTTCATTATTATTAATGGTAATAGTAGTAATATTAAAAGCATTTATTACTATTTGCCATTTTCATTTCAGCTACCTGAAAGGGCAATATTTCAAATTAAACAGTATAATCCAGCTATTTGTGGATTCTCTGAGTGGCAACTAGAAGAAGCACAAGTATTCTGGGCAAAAAAGGAGCAGAGTCTTGCCCTGAATATTCTCAAGCAAATGATTAAGAAGTTGGATGCCAACTGTACAGAGGTTTTTTTGTTTTGTTTTTATTTACCAAAATGATGTTATGTGGTTATGAAAAAAGCACTGCTATTCTTTAAAATATTTTGGTAGCAGTTTTGTTTAAAACTTTGAAATTACTCATCCATGAGTAAGATGTTATGAAAAGGAGTCTTGAAAATATTGAAAAGAAGTTTAGAAACCGTTTTTCCTAAATACAAGTCAGTGAGTCCCACTTGTGATAGATTCATTGAATTTATCTCAGTGTTAAGTCTGAATTTTTCAAGAATTCAAGAATGGTATATAGGCCAGGCGCCACTGCGCCTATAATCCCAGGCCTGTAATCCCAGCGGCTTGGGAGGCTGAGGCAGGAGGATGACAAGTTCAAAGCCAGCCTCAGCAATTTAGTGAGGCCCTAGACAACTCAGTGAGACCCTGTCTCTAAATAAAATACAAAAAGAGGTTGGGGATGTGGCTCAGTGGTTAAGTGCCCCTTGGTTCAATCCCTAGTACCTAAAAAAAAAAAGAATGGGGAAATAAACACGAAATACCTACTGTAAATTTGAAATGACAAGTGCAGAAATGGAAATTCTTTTTCTGGATGGTGCTGGGGATTGAACCCAGGGCCTTAAGCATTCGAGGCAAGCACTCTACCAGCTGAGCTATGTCCCCAGCCCCAGAAATGGAAATTCTTTTTTTTTTTTTTTAATATTTATTTATTTGCTTTAGTTGTACACAATGCGTTTACTTTTATGTGGTGCTGAGAATCGAACCCGGGCCGTGCGCATGCTAGTCGCGTGCTCTACCGCTGAGCCACAACCCTAGCCCAAAATAAATAAAGCAAGTAGGAACAATTAGTTTGTCAATCCAGATGCTTTGAAATGATCACATCTGATATTTTATTTAACATCACCTGTTGGTTATTGCAAATGTGTTTTGCTAGTTTTGCTGTATTTCCAGCATATGACAGGCAAAGGGGATGTGTTTATAGGAATCATGAATTGGTCAAAGACTTGACTTACTGTGGTTTTCCTCAGACAGACCTGTTTAGTGATTCACAACCTACTGGACTTTTGGATGTTGGATGTTTTTGTGACATATCCTCCATTTTTAGGGAATATATCATTATACCAAAGCACTGGATATCAGTATGATATATTGCATAACACTACAGGCCCTTAAGTACAGACTGTCTGGAGTTAGCTACTTTTCTTTGTACCTCAGTTATCTTACCTGTAAATTGGGGATAATAATAATATTTGGTTCATAGGATTCCTATGAGGATTAAGTAAGTTAATATACATAAACCTGTTACAAATTGCCTGGCATATATAAGTACTCAATAAATTTTAGTTTCTCTAATAATAGTAATAATAACTTAAAAAGTACAGGTTGATTATAAATTTTCATTTTTGGAATTATTAAAATAGCTGTATGGTAAAAGCAAATGAGGAAAAACATTTTTAATGTGCTTTTTCTCCCTACATGGAGAACATTTTTACAGTTATGATAATGAATTACATTTTACTATTATGTTTTTCTTACACAGAATGATCCCAACCTAAAACTTATACACACAGAATGTCTGAGGGTTTGTGGCAACTGGTTAGCAGAAACTTGCCTAGAAAATCCTGCGGTCATCATGCAGACCTACCTAGAAAAGGTAAGCTTTTGGAGCAACTCTTAAAACTGTTGTTTAGCATGAATACACTCTGTCTTTTCATCAAGAAAAATGTCTTTCAAAAGCAAAAGTATGGTTTTATTCTTCCATATATTATTACTATTGGAGCTCTCTATAATCTTTGTGGCCAAATGAAACTATAAAGAAGGAGCATATTTTCAAACTAGCCCCAACGTGTCTTCTTCCACATTCCCATCCCAGCTACTCTTTGAATAAGTTGTTTCTGATAATTTCTTCATTTATCATCAACAAGAATAACTGATTAAGGAATGTGCATATCATCCTTTGCTATTCATTTGTAGTCCAGGCAACCACAAGTAAGGACTAGAATTTCAGTACTCCAACCCTTTTGCCTTCTAGTTTAGTCTTATTTATTTAGTTTAACTAGTTACCTCACTAAAATAAAAAAGTGTTACATGAAAAGCATGATGTGATTATTTTTAAATTTTAAAGAACTTTTTGTTTTTGCACAGTTCTTTACAAATATCAGTTGTTGTAGTTATTTCTACACTATCAGAAGTTGTTTTAAAAAGTCCAGAAAATACATTTATGCATACATAAAAGCTAAATTAAATGTATTTAGCTAAATTAAATGTATTTATTGTGGGATTACCTTGGTCTGAGTGATTGTTTAAAGGCATATAGTGTTTGTAAATATAATTTAAATGGATTGTGTATTCTTGAAGGCAGTAGAAGTTGCTGGGAATTATGATGGAGAAAGTAATGAAGAGCTCAGAAATGGAAAAATGAAGGCATTTCTCTCATTAGCACGATTCTCTGATACTCAATACCAGAGGATTGAAAACTACATGAAATCATCAGAATATGAAAACAAGCAAGCTCTTTTGAAAAGGGCCAAAGAGGAAGTGGGCCTCCTAAGGGAACATAAAATTCAGACCAACAGGTAAATATGTACCTACAGGTGATGATTTCATGTTCACCAGCTGAGTAAACTGAACTTGTTTGTGTAAAAAAAAGTGTGATTTGAATTTCTTTTTTTAGCACTAAAGTTTGGTTTGAGTACTTATAGATTGTCATGGCCTTCAGTGGTTAATCACAAATTAGTATGCAGTACACTGATACATGTTCTTTTATGAAGACTTCATACCTTAGTTCTAAGGTCCTTGTAGAACATATAGATGTTAGCTTTTGGTATTTTTAATTATAGTTGGAAAAAGAGATTGGTGTTGAAATTAAATACAAAAAACTTACCTGTTTTAATGTAATTAAATATCTTTATTTAAACCTACCTTGGGTCTATGTATTTTAGTATAAATAGAGGATCAAGCTAACTAAATAGCTTGAGTAGAGTCCACTTTTTCCTTGTTGCCTAGAAAGCTTCTGAATTGTACTTTTATGACAAAAGTAATTTTTTTCCCTTTATAATCTTTAGAAATATGCTTTTTCTCCTGGAATGAATATCAATATATGTCATGTATGTTTTTTTAGTTCTGTGAAATTTTTATGGCTTTTGTGTTTTACTTTCATTATCCAATGCAAGATACACAGTAAAGGTTCAAAGAGAGCTGGAGCTGGATGAATGTGCGCTACGTGCACTGAAAGAAGATCGTAAACGCTTCTTATGTAAAGCAGTTGAAAATTACATAAACTGTTTATTAAGTGGAGAAGAACATGATATGTGGGTATTCCGACTTTGTTCACTCTGGCTTGAAAATTCTGGAGTTTCTGAAGTCAATGGCATGATGAAGGTAAATCTTATTCAATTCAACATTCAGGCTTGTGTTTTAAAAGGTACTTGATAAGCTCCAAATGACACAGGATTGTATGGAAGTCAGAGAATTTGTGACAATGTTATCCCACATCTGCAGTTACCATGGGAGAGTACCCAGAATGGAGAGCTAGATTGGGGAATTTGGAAAGCAGTTAAGAAATTTATATGATCACAAATAGATTTTTTTCCCTTAGTTTTAACTTTTTGGGATCATTTTCAACAAATTACTTTTCTAAATGGAAAAACACGGTTTTTAAAGAAAACACCAAGAAGTAATACTTCTTAAGTTTTTATTTAAAAACCTCCTGTTTTAGTGATGATACCTAATATTAAAGGTATGATGCCAAAATATGTATATCTGTTAGGTTAACGGTAAAAATGATTCTCCTAGACAAAAAAGTGATAAGACTCATAATAGATTCAACCAATCTCTGCTGTAGTGCACACTAAATTATGTTACTTTTGGCATGTAGAGAAAAATAATTATTCCATTTTATTTCATTCCAGTTTCTCAGGAGTCAAGATCACAATAGTACTTAGATCCACATTATCCTCCTTGGAGTCACTGGAATATAAATAGTGCCGACACTCCATTTCTGAGTACAAGTTAAGTTAGGACCAAATGGTTTTACTTATGAATTATTTATACCTATTAGAAAGACTTGCAGATAGCATAAGTGACAAATTAAAAATGTAGTTAGTAAAGTTTTATTAACAACCACTAGGTCATTCTAATAGAAGAACTTTATTTTAGAATAATTTCTTTGCTTAGATATGAGAATGTTTGAAATTTATTTTTCTTAATTTTTTAATGGTAGAGAGATGGAATGAAGATTTCATCATATAAATTTTTGCCTCTTATGTACCAATTGGCTGCTAGAATGGGGACCAAAATGATGGGAGGCCTAGGATTTCACGAAGTCCTTGATAATGTAAGTAGACCTGAACATCAAAACACAGTAATTGCTTTTCTTTTATATTACTATATACTATGTAAAGTATATATCACTCTTCCTCTCTAGGAAATGGAAATACAAATTTTAGTATTTCGATTTTTCTCACTTCACAGAGGTTATTACTCAGTCTCTCTCTTCATGTACCTCTCTGGTGCTCTCATACTCGGACATCCACCCATTGCCATATATAGACAGTAACATGCCTTTTGATCTTTTAAAAAAAAAATGTGGACTTTCTGTTTTTTTTTTTTCTCTAAATTCATGCAAAACTAATTGTTATTAATTTTCTGACAGCTCATCTCTAGGATTTCAATGGATCACCCTCATCATACCTTGTTTATTATATTGGCCTTAGCAAATGCAAACAAAGATGAATTTTTGACCAAACCAGAGACAACAAGAAGGAGTCGAGTAACTAAAAATGCACCTAAACAAAGCTCTCCGCTTGATGAGGTATTTCATTTGTGATATTCATTTTTTCCCAGATTATTCCTTTCTTAAGTGTTGGGGATATTAAGAATTTGTTGTTGATAGTATTTGGTTTTTAAATCCTTGGTTATTATGATAAAGTTGGTTTAGAATTTCTGAATATTTTTCAAAGTCTAATAGATAGCAGTCTTTTTTTCCTCACAGCAGTGAAAAATAGATTTCTGAAAGTACCAAAATCATTGACACTTGAGATAATAATACTTTCCTTGTATTTTATTCATAAGGTGATTATTTTGTTTGTCTCTGATGTGTGCATAAATTTTGTTTTTATCATTGTGTTTATAACTCACTGTTTTTCGTTAATAGGATCGAACAGAGGCTGCAAACAAAATAATATGTACTATCAGAAGTAAGAGACCTCAGATGGTCAAGAATATTGAGGCACTTTGTGATGCTTATATTATATTAGCAAACTTAGATGCCACTCAGTGGAAAACTCAGAGAAGTATGTTTGAAAGAATGAGTGTTGCTCCTCCTGCTTTACCTACACTGTTTGTTGTTCCTCAGTTTGCAGTTGTCACTAAAATCTCTTTATCTTTAAATGCAGAAGGCATCAATATTCCAGCAGACCAACCAATTACCAAACTTAAGAATTTAGAAGATGTTATTGTTCCTACTATGGAAATTAAGGTAATTTACCATTAACTCTTGATTTTTTAATTAAGCTAAATCTAGAGATCGCAGTAGATTGCATTAGATTTTCTTTGCCCAAGTCTTGAAATAAACAAATACTTCTATTTCCTTTTCCTTTGCCTTCCGTTTGTACCTCCTATCTTTTGAAGGTCCATAGGCTGTTACCTTCATTGGCTAGAAGAAGAACAATTTTGATGTGCTTAAACCAATACTAATTTTTGACTTAGCAAAACAATTCCCAATTGTTTTTCTTTTAAATTTTTTAAAGATTTGGTATTTGGTGGACTGTATTGGCTGTGATGTTATTAAATAATGCAATATGTATTGGACTATGTGATCTTACATGATACATCTAGGTATGTCATAATGATCTTTTATTGCTAGACCCACCACGTGGTCAGGGATATGTGTAATAATAAAGGTTATAATTAGAAAATGATCATATTAAGTCCATTGTAAATTTCTCCATTGAATTTGCACTTCAGTGCTTAGAACAGATTATCACTGAATTTGAACTATAGCTATGTCATGTGGATTAACTCATATATTTCCAGCTATATCAGCTGAATTACTTAGCTGAATATATCCTAAAAAATACCAGATTTAATCACCGTCATCTAGAAAAGTCCTTGCCACTATTGTCAAAACGTACATGTTGTAAAGAATTTTGTTATTTCTCAGATAACTAAATATATGTAAGTAACAACACTTCAGTTCTGGTTTTTCAGTAAATTTTCAGCAACTCTGTTCTAAGTTGGTGTGCCTTAGTTTTATTAAAAGTATTTAGGGATGCCGGGCACCTTAGCGCACACCTGTAATCCTAGCACTTGGGAGGCTGAGGCAGGAGGATCAGGAGTTCAAAGCCAGCCTCAGCAATGGTGAGGCACTTTGCAACTCAGTGACACCCTGTCTCTAAATAAAATACAAAAAAGGACTGGGGATGTGGCCCAGTGGTAGAGTGCCCCTGAGTTCAATCTCTGGCACCAAAAAATAAAAAAAGTGTTTAGGAAAGTAAATTTATTATCTGTATATAATTTTAAAAAACTTTACGATATAATATGTTCTGTCTTTCCTTAAACTGAAAGTAAAGTTATAGTTCTCAATTAACAGCACAGTGTCATTCATTCCTGTTTAATCTTAAAATTGCCATTTATAATTTATTTATGTTTAAATGCAAATAATGTATCTGACCTATTTTCATAATTATACTTTTCATTAGGTGGACCCCACTGGAGAATATGGAAATCTAGTGACTGTACAGTCATTTAAAACAGAATTTCGTTTAGCAGGAGGTTTAAATTTACCAAAAATAATAGATTGTGTAGGCTCTGATGGCAAGGAAAGGAGACAGCTTGTCAAGGTAAGAGTTCCCTTTTCTGTGGTAGCCCTTAGAGTATTAATGACATCAACAACAACAACAAACCCCTCAGACAGAAAAGTTTTATTTTGAATAATTAAAAGTGAGAAAAACTTGTGAAATAAAAATGCACTTTTTTTTTTTTTTTTTGGTACCAGGGATTGAACTCAGGGGCACTCGACCACTGGGCCACATCCCCAGCCCTTTTTTGTATTTTATTAGAGACAGGGTCTCACTGAGTTGCTAAGTGCCTCGCCATTGCCGAGGCTGGCTTTGAACTCGTGATCCTCCTGCCTCAGCCTCCCAAGTACTGGGATTACAGGTGTGCGCCACCGCACCAGCTAAAAATGCACTATTTTTTAGAACCATAATGTGTTTTCTATTTTTTTTTTTTTTTTAGTCTCTGAAAGACTATTATTATTATACAGTTGATTCAAGTAAAAGACTATATTTGTTAACATGCACAGACACACTGAGGTGAACAATTAACTTGTTTATTGTGAAAAAATTTTTTTTGGTGGGGCTGGGGTTGTGGCTCAGCGGTAGAGCGCTTGCCTGGCATGTGTGCGGCCTGGGTTCGAACCTCAGCACCACGTACAAATAAACTCATTGTGTACAGCTAAAGCAAATAAATAAATATTTTAAAAAATCTTTTGGTGGTTGTAGCTTATTTCCATGATTAGAACAAGTTAAAGACCTTTGCCTAGTATACTGGGCTTGGCACTGTGCCAGATGCTGTTGTACCAGAAAGGGACAAAATTCCTCCTTTTGTGTTTGTTCATGGGCTCTTTGGGCCCTCCTGGAGAACAGTGGGGAGATACAGTACTACTCGGCTTAAGTATTTTGCAGTGTGCCCACAGGTGGGGAAATTCAATTAGTTTGATGACAAAAGCAGTTAGGGGAAACTTCTATTTTCTGTCAGTCTGCTTCCTCAGTGTTAGCTTATTCTAAATGGAAGATTAACAGTAGGTCTTAATTACTTAAGAGACTATTCAAAGAGTGCTGGTGCTCAGATTGACTTCTGAGTACATTTTTGTATCCTCACATGACTCTTGTGTAGGTTTTTGTAATAAAATGAACTGTGCTTATTTATTTATGTTTGATTATTCTGAAGGGCCGTGATGACCTGAGACAAGATGCTGTCATGCAGCAGGTTTTCCAGATGTGTAATACCTTACTGCAGAGAAACACTGAAACTAGGAAGAGGAAATTAACTATCTGCACATATAAGGTAACTAGTTTATATTCTGTTGCTTCACCAAGAAAATATGATATTCTATGGATAAAGAATCATCAAAATTTTTTTGTGAAGTACCAAACAGTAAATATTTTAGAGTTTGTGATCCACATAGGTCTCTGTCACATACTCTTCTTTAATTTTCTTTATAACTCTTTGAATTTGGAAAGCCATTCTTACCTCACAGGCTATACTAAAACAGACTGATGATGGATTTGGTCCAGTGGCCTTAGATTGCCAACCTCTGATTTAGACAATATCATTTTTCTTCTTAAAATGTTTTCATTAATTTTGATTGCAGTTAGATGTTTCTTATAGTCAACTGAAGTATTTCCCCCAATCTTTTCTTGGTACTCAACAGTATTATTATAGAGACCTCTCACATTTTTTAACAGCTGAATTGTGTGTGCATAGTTTATTTTACAAGCCCTTATTGATGGGCATTTGGTTGTTTCCTATCTTGTGCTACTGCAAATAATCCTGCTTTAAAAAGAATAACCTTGAACATATAAATTTCATACAGGTTCAGGTGAGTCTGAAAAGATTTCCAGAAGTTGGCTTGATGGGCTAGAGGATATATGCGTCTATAATTTGGAAATTAGTTCCAATATACCATCATTGAGGGTAAATCCCATTAATATTTCCTCCAACAGTTTGCTGAGAAAAGAGTCCTCAAGTTACATTAGTTCTATTAGCTAATCATCTTTGGCTCTTATATTATTTTAAGAAATAATAAAGCCTCATTTTGAAGGGCCTGTTTTTCATAGATTTCTCCTTTGGGGTTTTTTTATAACTCATTTTTTTTTCCTTTTCTTCTTCTGTTTCCACTATACCAGAACTCATTTGCTTGCTTGTTTTTCGTTTAGGAGAATATAAACAAATTAAGAAAATGTTTGAATAATTCATAGTGTAGTAGAAGAAGCATTCTTTCAAAGAGTCTTAGAATAGTGCCAGCATCTATTTTCTTATACTCTCAAAATGGTGCATGCCAATAAGTGTTTTACTTTCTCTATAAAATTAACTGTTTAGCTGGGCCCGGTGTCACATGCCTGTAATCCTAGCACTTGAGAGGTTGAGGCAGGAGGATCAAGAGTTCAAAGCTAGCCTTGGCAATGGTGAGGCACTTAGCAACTCAGTGAGACCCTGTCTCTAATAAAAATACAAAAAATGGCTGGGGATGTGGCCTAGTAGTCGAGTGCCCTGAGTTCAATCCCTGGTATGAAAAAAAAAAAAAAATCAACTGTTTAATCTGGAGATTTCCAGACCATTAATATTAGCTTTAAAATATGCAGAAAAGTTCCTTTCACAGTAATAAAAAGTATATAATATAAATAAATTGCCTAGAGTAGTATTAGCAAGACAATTAGAAAGTATAAAGAAAACTAGGATAAGAGAAAGGTATAATATTATATGATAAATGGGAAGACATTGAAATATTAGCTTATTTCAAATTAAAATTAATGATAAATGGGAAGACATTGAAATATTAGCTTATTTCAAAATATGTATAGACTTAATATAAATCGAAGTCAAATTTTCTATAACTTGGAAAAGCAATTTAAAAGTTTATCTCGAAATACATATTTGTGGGGCTGGGGTTGTGGCTCAGTAGTAGAGCACTCACCTAGCATGTGCGTGGCCAGGGTTTGATTGTCAGCACAACGTAAAAATAAAGTCACTGTGTACAACTAAAACAAATAAATAGATTTTTTTTTAAAAAAAGGAATGCATATTTGTGAGAATGATAAAATTGTTTTGAAAAAAGTAATGAGTGAGAGTAGATTTAATCCAGTCATACTAAAACAAATGACAAAACTTCAGTAACAAAAATGGCCTGGTACATGGAATAAGAATAGATAAATTGGGCTAGGGATGTAGCTCAGTTTAGCACACACAGCACTGCAAAAACAAAGAGGGTAGATCAATAAAATAAAACTTAATAACTAACCTTAAGTCATACTTAAGTACACACTTATAAAATTCAATATACATACACTAAAACTCTTTAAATTCCTGAATAAACTGAAAATACTATTATCTCTTGCCATGAAATGATAGGTGTCACCTGCATTTTTATGTTTCTGGTTATCCACAATGAACATTGTTCTATTGGAATAAATGATTGCTTAATTAAAAGCCCCAAATAGGCATTTGAGGAAAAGAAATTAGATCTACTATCCGAAACTCTGATTGAGTCAGGCTATTGTAACTGAAATCAAAAGTTAGTTTTGAACTGTTTAACTACTTTCAAGAACAAATTGTTATAAAACTAATTTTGGGAGGGAGGGCTGCCAGGGTCCACTCCATCACTGAGTCACATCTCCAGCCCTATTTTTTTTTTTTTTTTAATATTTATATATTGGCTTTAGTTGTACACAATTTTTTTTTTTTTTTTTTTTTTTTTTTTTTGTACGTGGTGCTAAGGATTGAACCCGGGCCGCACACGTGCTTGGCGAGCACTCTACCTCTGAGCCACAACCCCAGCCCTCTCCAGCCCTATTTTGTATTTTATTTACAGACAGGGTCTCACTGAGTTGTTCAGCGCCTCGCTTTTGCTAAGGCTGCCCTTGAACTCACCATCCTCATGCCTCAGCCTCCCAAGCTGCTGGTATTATAGGTTTGGACTATCATGCCTGGCTGTAAAACTAATTTGTTAGTTACAGGGGAAGAGAATCAAACTGTTATCAGGAAAAGCACACTTTTGCTGGGCACTGTGGTGCACGCCTGTAAGAGTTAGGAGGATCACAAGTTAGAGGCCAGCCTCAGCAACTTAGTGAGACCCTGTCTCAAAATAAAAATAAATAAAAAAGGTTGGGGATGTAGCTCAGTGGTAATGTAGCCTCTTGGATTCAATCCCCAGTACGAAAGAAAGGAAGGAAGGGGAGGGAGGGAGGGAGAAAATTAGAGCGGGGTGGGGGAGAGAGGTTTCTAATAAATTTCATGGAACCAAGATATTACTTAATCGAATAGATTCTTTCCATTGGCAGTTTTGTTTTTTTTAAAGCTAGTTTTCATTGAAGGCCATTGTGTAGAGTGACTTTGATGTAGTTTAGGTTAGTAGTAGTCAAACTTTACCAAACACTGCATTCACTTGGAGTTTGTTAAAGCAGCTGAGCTTAAACCTCAATATTTCTAATTCAGCTGATCTGAAGTAGAACTTGAGGATGTGCATTTCTAGCAGAATATCAAGTATGTTGATGCTGCCCTGGTCCAGAGATTACATTTTAAATCCCCCAGTCTAATTATTATGAGTCTGACTTATAAAACAAAGTTAATAAACTTGTAGATGTCTAAAAATTGTTAAGTTCTTAGATATTCTATAATATGATTGAAAGGAGTTGTTATGCTATAAATGCTGGGCTTTAAATCACAAAGACAATGGCTGAAGAATTAGTATGGACTTCAGGAATGCCTACTGATTTTCTCAGAAAGCAACTGTTTTCAAGCAGATAAACAATGGAACCTCTGAAATTCATTTGTAAAAAATCATGAAAGAAAGAAAGCCTTGACCTAGAATATTTTGAAAGTAAACTTCCATCTCTATATCACAACTTTTTCAGTGTCTCATTTTTATTACAGAGACATGAGAGAAAGCCTTGACCTAGAATACTTTGAAAGTAAACCTCCATTTCTACCTCATAGCTTTTTCAATGCCTCATCTTTATACAGAACTTTTGATGAAATAATTTATTCCATTAAGATGTAGCTCAGTGGTAGAGCACTTGCCTAGCACACATGAGCCACTGGGTTTGATTCTCAGCACCACATAAAAATAAAATAAAAGTATTGTGTCCACCTAAAACTAAAAGTATGTATGTATTTTTAAAAAGATGTCTAGAAATGGGTAACCCACACAATTCATCAAGTTACTTAATTCTGTACATCTGAATATTAAAGTATAACTTCTAAACGTGAGAACTTAAGTTTGACTTGATTATTTAGAATTATAAAACTAGCCAATAGACCAGTTATAAAATTCCTCCAAGAATGTGAAAGTTGTGTTATCCATTTGTTAACCTAGCTATTTTTGCTTTTAGTTTGGGTTCTTGGAGTTGCTAAAGGGAAGCAATATATGTCGTCCAGGTCTTCTGTGTAGTCGTTACTACTCCTGGGATTCAGGCCTCTTGTGATAATTGTGTCAACAATTGAGTACATGGACGACTTGAAGTGAGGTCTTGGTATTCAAATCTCATCTGTCAATATGATTGTCAAAAGGAGACACTTTGTGTATTGAGGTACACCAGATATTGCTTGTAAGAGACTCAGGTGGACATGAAAACAAAGTTCTTACCATATATGCTGGTAATTTAGACATAGTCCTCTGACATTTACCAGAATTGGTATATCTGGCCTGAGTTTTCTTTAGCAAAACTATATTTTTTAAACAGTACACTGAACAAGCCTAAAGTCTTAGATGTTAGAGCATTCATTTTCTAAAATGCATGTCTAATAAATAGTATTTTTCCCTTTTTTTTTCTAATTAGTTCTACATGAAAGCAGAATGCACTTCGATTCATTGTTCACAAATGGAGCAGTTTTTCATTTCTGTTGTTGGGCACCATGTAGAGTCACACCACATGTGCATGTACCTAGGTTAATAATGTTTGTCTCATTCCACCATCTTTCCTACTCCCATCCTCCCTCCCCTTACCTCCCTCCCCTTTGCAGAATCAAATTTCCTCTATTCTCCCCATGGCCTGTTATGATCATCATTCACTTATCAGAACATTTGGCCTTTGGTTTTGTGGGATTGGCTTACTTTGTTTAGCATGATATTCTCTAATTCCATCCATTTACCAGCAAATGCTATAATTACATTCTTTATGGCTGAGTAATAGTCCATTGTGTGTATGTACCACGTTTTCTTTATCCATTCATCTGTTGAAGGACATCTAGTTTAGTTCCATATCTTAGCTATTATGAATTGAGCTGCTATAAACATTGATGTGGCTGTGTCACTATAGTATGCTGATTTTTTTCTTTTTTTTTTCAAATTTATTTTTTATTCTAAGTTGTTAGAAATGAGCAGAATGCATTACATTTCATATTATACTTATAGAGCACATTTTTACATATCTCTGGTTGTATACAAAGTAAAGTATATTCACACCATTCGTGACTTCATACATGCACTTAGGGTAATGATATCCATCTCATTCTACAATCTTTGTTTTTTTCTTTATCCTTTTGCCCCCTCTCTTCACCTCCCTCCCCATTGGCCATTCTAGTGTTCCTCTAATCCTCCTATGCTCCCCATCTCAACCCCACTGTGGATCGGCCTCCTTATATTAGAGAAAACATTCAGCATTTGACTTTTTGGGATTGGCTAACTTCACTTAGCATTATATTCTCTAACTTCATCCATTTACCTGCGAATGCCATGATTTTATTCCCTCTTATTGCCGAGTAATAGTTCATTGTGTATATATACCACAGTTTCTTTATTCATTCATCTACTGAAGGGCATCTAGGTTGGTTCCACAGTTTAGCTATTGTGAATTGTGCTGCTATAAACATTGATGTGGCTGTGTCCCTGTAGTATGCTGTTTTTAAGTCCTTTGGGTATAGACTGAGGAATGGGATAGCTGGGTCATAAGGTGGTTCCATTCCCAGTTTTCCAAGGAATCTCCATACTGCTTTCCATATTGGCTGCACCATTTTGCAGTCCCACCAACAATGTATGAGCGTGCCTTTTTCTCCACATCCTCGCCATCATTTATTGTTGTTTGTGTTCTTAATAGCTGCCATTCTGACTAGAGTGAAATGAAATCTTAGAGTAGTTTTGATTTGCATTTCTCTAATTGCCAGAGATATTGAACATTTTTTCAAGTATTTGTTGATTGATTGTATATCTTCTTCTGAGAAGTGTCTGTTCAGTTCCTTGGCCCATTTATTGATTGGGTTATTTGTTTTTTTGCTATTAATATTTTTGAGTTCTTTATATATTTTAGAGACTAGTGCTTTATCTGATGTGCGTGTGGTAAAAATTTGTTCCCAATTAGTAGGCTCTCTATTCACCCACTGATTGTTTCTTTTGCTGAGAAGAAGCTTTGTAATTTGAATCTACCCCATTTATTGATTCTTGATATTAATTCTTGTGCTACAGGAGTCTTATTAAGGAACTTGGGGCCTAATCCAACACATTGGCGATTAGTAGAACTTACTTTTTCTTCTATTAGGTGTAGTGTCTCTGGTCTAATTCCTAGATCCTTGATCCATTTTGAGTTGAATTTTGTGCATGGTGAGAGATAGAGGTTTAATTTCATTTTGTTGCATATGGATTTCCAGTTTTCCCAGTACCATTTGTTGAAGAGGCTATCTTTTTCTCTAATATATGTTTTTGGTGCCTTTGTCTAATATAAGATAAACTGAAATTATATGCATTAGACTCTGTGTCCTTTATTCTGTACCATTGGTCTACCAGTCTATTTTGGTGCCAATACCATGCTGTTTTTTGTTACTATTGCTTTGTAGTATAATTTAAGTTTTGGTATGGTAATGCCACCTGCTTCACTCCTCTTGCTAAGTATTGCTTTAGCTATTCTGGGTCTCTTATTTTTTCCAGATGAATTTCATGACTGCTTTTTCTATTTCTAAGAGGAATACCATTGGGATTTTGATTGGAATTGCATTAAATCTGTATAGTGCTTTTGGTAGTATGGTCATTTTGACAATATTAGTTCTGCCTATCCAAGAACAGGGTAGATCTTTCCACCTTCTAAGGTCTTCCATAATTTCTTTTTTTAGTGTCCTGTAGTTTTCATCATAGAGGTCTGATTTTAAGTCCTTTAGATATAGACCGAGAAGTGAGATAGTTGGTTCCATTCCAAGTTTTTTAAGGAATCTCCATACTACTTTCTGTTGTGGTTGCACCAGTTTTGCACTCCTACCAGCAATGTATAAGTGTACCTTTTCCCCCATATCCTCGCCAACACTTACTGTTGCTTGTATTCTTGAAAATTGCCATTCTGACTGGAATGAGATGAAATCTTAGAGTAATTTTGATTTGCATTTCTTTAATTATAGAGAAATTGAACATTTTTTTCATATATTCGTTGATTGATTCTATATCTTCTTCTGAGAAGTATTTGTTCAGCTCCTTAGTCCATTTATTGACTGGATTATTTATTTTTTTGGTGTAAATTTTTTGAGTTCTTTATATATCCTGGAGATTAGTGCTCTATTTGTGGTACATGTAGTAAAGATGTTCTCCCACTCTGTTGGCACTCTTTTCACATTATTATTTCCTTTGCTGTGAAGAAGCTTTTAAATTTCAATCCATCCCACTTATTCTTTTTTGTGTGTGTGGTGCTGGGGATTGAACCCAGGTCTCTGTGCATGCAAGGCAAGCACTCTACAAACTGAGCTATATCCCCAGTCCCTAATTCTTGATTTTATTTCTTGCACTTTAGTAGTCTGGTTAAGGAAGTCAGGACTAATCCAATAGGATGAAGATTTGGGCCTACTTTTTCTTCTGTTAGGTGCAGGGTCCATGGTCTAATTCCTAGGTGCTTGATCTACTTTTAGTTGAGTTTTGTGCATGGTGAGAGATAGTGGTTTAATTTCACTTTGCTGCATATGAATTTCCAGTTTCCCCAGCTAGATCTGTTGTAATTTTATACATCTGGTGTCCTGTAAGCCTCTTGTATTTGAGTTTTCAATTAATTCTTCACGTTTGAAAATTTTTCTGATATTATTTCATTGAAGAGATTATATATTCTTTTGGTTTGTATCTCTGTGCATTCATGTTATCCCATAATTATTGGAGGTTCTGTTCATGGTTTCTTATTATCTTCATTGTGTGTTCAACTTTATTTTCAAGATTGTATGTTTTGTCTTCAATGTTTGAGGCTCTGTCTTCCAAGTGATCTTTCTGTTGGTGATGCTTTCTATTGAATTTTTATTTTGATTTATTGTTTCCTTCACTTCAAGGATTTCCGTTTGTGTTTTTTTTCAAAATCTCAATCTCTTTCTTGAAGTAATATTTGCTACCTATATTTGCTCTCTTATCTCTTTGTTGGAGTGATCAGTTGTCACCTGTATTTGCTCTCTTATGTCATTGTTTTATTTGCAGATCATTTTAATAATATACATTTTGAACTCTCTTCTGACATTTCATCTACTGTGCTGTCAATGAATTCTATTATTGTATTATCTTGGTTTGTTTCAGGCACTTTCTTCCCTTATCTTTTCATGCTTTCTGTGTCTTCCCCTCTAGCAGTGCGAATCCAAGGTATTGCAATTTCTATCCTATAATCTTAAAGTGTCCAGCATTTTTCTGGTGTCTTGCCTTTAAGGGGGAGATTGATATTAATAGCACCCAATGCAAACAATAGACAGTTTTAAACCAGATAGTTCCTGTTTAGATGATTACAGTTTTGTCACAATAAACAGAAATAATGTTTTCAGTTAATACCTGAAATGTAAACAGTAGGTTTGCAAAAGTGTCTACAGTTCCTACTGGTGGACAAAGAGAGAACTATAGAACACTAAAGATAAAGACATTAAGGAAGACCTTAGAAGATGGAAAGATTTCCCATGTTCTTGGATAGGAAGAATTAATATAGTCAAAATGGCCGTACTACCAAAAGCATTATGCAGATTTAATGTGATTCCAGTTAAAATCCCAACAACATTCCTCATAGAAATAGAAAAAGCAATCATGAAATTCATTTGGGAAAATAAGAGACCCAGAATAGTCAAAGCAATTGAATGATGCATGTGATGAGATTAAAAAAAAAATTCTTAAAGGTAAATGAGAATTCTGATACAACATACCAAAATCTCTGGGACACTATGAAGGCAGTGCTGAGAGGAAAGTTGATTGCATTGAGCTCATTCATTAAAAGAAGATAAAGTCAACAAATAAATGACCTGATGTTACATCTCAAAGACCTAGAAAAAGAAGAACAAATCAACACCAAAAGTAGTAGAGGACAGGAAATAATTAAATTAGAGCTGAGGGGCTGGGGATATGGCTCAGTGATAGAGCACATGCCTGGCACGTGTGAGGCACTGGGTTTGATCCTCAGCACGACATAAATATTAAATAAAGGTATTGTGCCCACCTACAACTATGGAAAATATATGAATCAATGAAATTGAAATGAAAGAAACAATTGAAAAAATTGACAAAACAAAAAGGTCGTTCTTTGAAAAACTAAATAAAATTGATAAACCCTTAGCCACCCTAACAAAAGGTGAGAGAAAACTCAAATTACTAAAATTCGTGATGAAAAAGGAAATATCATGGGCTGGGTTTGTGGCTCAGTGGCAGAGCGCTCGCCTCGCACATGCACGGCCCAGGTTTGATCCTCAGCACCACGTAAATGTAAATGCATCGTATTGTGTACAACTAAAGTAAATAAGTAAATATTTTTTTAAAAAAAAGGAAATATCATGACACATACCATTGAAATACAAAAGATAATTAGAAACTGTTTTGAAAACTTATACTCCAGTAAAATAGAAAATACTGAAGATACTGAAAAATTTCTAGAGAAATATGATCTGCCCAAACTGAATCGAGAGGACATATACAATTTAAACAGATCCATTTTGAGTAATGAAATAGAAGACACCATCAAAAGCCCACCAACCAAGAAAAGCCCAGGTCTAGACAGATTCTCAGCCGAGTTCTACAAGACCTTCAAAGAAGAATTAACATCAATACTCCTCAAATTATTCCATGAAGTAGAAAAGGAGGGAACCCTTCCAAACTCATTCTACGTGGCTAGTGTCACCCTGATACCTAAGCTAGACAAAGACCCATCAAAGAAAGAAAACTTCAGACCAATATCCCTAATGAACAGAGACACAAAAATTCTCAATAAAATTCTGGTAAATCGCATACAAAAAAATTAAAAAGATAGTGTACCATGATCAAGTGGGGTTCATCCTAGGGATGCAAAGTTAGTTCCACATATGGAAATCAATGAAATTAATTCAGTACATCAATAGACTTAAAGATAAAAATCATATGATCATCTCAATAGATGCAGAAAAAGCATTTGATAAAATACAACACCTTTTCATGTTCAGAGCACTAGAAAAACTAGGCATAGTAGCAGTATACCTCACCATTGTACAAGCTATTTATGCTAAGCCCAAGGTCAGCATTATTCTAAATGGAGAACATTTGGAGGCATTCCTTTTAAGAACTGGAACAAGAAAGAGATGCCCTCTCAAAACTCCTATTCAATATACTTCTTGAAACTCTAGCCAGAGCAATTGGATGAAAAAAATTAAAGAATACAGATAGGAAAAGAAGAACTCAAACTAGCACTATTTGCTGATGACATGACTCTGTACTTAGAGGATCTAAAAAACTCTACTTTGAGAATTAATAAATGAATTCAGCAAAGTAGCAGGATATAAAATCAATACCCATAAACCAAATGCATTTCTATATATCAGTGATGAACCCACTGGAAGAGAAATTAGGAAAACTACTCCATTCACTATAGCCTCAAAAAAAACAAAAATAGAATACTTGGGAATCAATCTAATCAAAGAGGTGAAAGACCTATACAATGAAAACTAATAAATAGTATTTAATTGTTGAAGAAAGGTTTGCATTTAGGCTTTCAATCTTGCCTTGTGTGGATAATTTTCTGTTCTATGTGATGTATATTTCAAAGCATTCTTAGCATTCTAGGAGAGAAGCCATAATGTCCTAAGGCATTCACTGTGTATAGTGAATTAACATCATTCTCTCTAACTATAGTGATATAGCTATAGTTACATAGTTACATAGGTACCTTGGCAGAACTGAGAAAATAACCATCAGCATTTTTTGTGATACCACATGAAATACCCTGATACTCAGCTGAGAAGGCTATTCCAGAGTTTTGTTTTGTTCTTTTTTGTTTGTTTGTTTTTTGGGGGGTTGGTTAGTTTGCTCTGGTTTGGTTTTACCAGAGAAAACATTGTCATTTGCCTTTGAACACCCCAACTATTTCTCCATCAACCAATATCATGGTTGAGATCTTGACCTCAAGTAGAAAAAATTACAGATCAATCTTTATTATGCTAGTTTTTAAAACATTTTATTTTCTTATTGGTTATTTTTAGTTACACATAACATTAAGAGTTATTTTGACATAATTATAAAAACATGAATTACAAAATCTAACAAAACAAAAAGTTGGTTCTTTGAAAACAAATAGCTATACTAAGCAAAAACTCATATTACTAAAATTCATGATGAAAAAGGAAATATGATGGACACTACTGAAATACAGCAGATAATTAGAAATTATTTTGAAAATTTATATTCCAATAAATAGAAAATCTCAAAGACATCTACAGATTTCTAGGGACATATGATCTACCCAAAGTGAATCTGGAGGACATACACAATTTAAACAGATCAATTTCAAGCAATGAAATAGAAGATGGCATTAAAACCTACCAACCAAGAAAAGCCAAGGACCAGATGGATTCTCAGCTAAGTTCTACAAGACCTTCAAAGAAGAATTAACACCAATTCTCCTCAAATTATTCCATGAAGTAGAAAAGGATGAAACCCTCCCAAAGTCATTCTGTGTGACTAGTATCACCCTGACGCCAAAACCGTACAGACACATCAAGGAAAGAAAACTTCAGACCAATATCCCTAATGAACAGAGATGCAATAATTCTCAATAAAATTCTGGAAATCCATATGTAGCACTATCTCTCACCCTGTAAAGAAATCAACTCAAAGTGCATCAAAGGCTTAGAACCATGACCCTGCACCTAATAGAAGAAAACATAGGCCCAAATCTTCATCATGTTGGCTTAGGATCTGACTTCCTTAACCAGACTCCTAAAGTGCAAGAAATAAAATCAAGAATCAATAAATGGGATGGGTTGAAACTAAATAGCTTCTTCTTGGAAAAGAAAACAAACACGAAGAGAGAGCCTACCTGCCCACCCACATTTCATGGATGCAGAGCTCTGTTCCTAGTACTGGACCCAGTGGCTTCTTCGGCTAGAAGCATATGCAGAAAAGAAAAAGAACCAGCATATTCAAAAAACAGATAGAGCGGGGCACAGTGGTGCAGGCCTGTAATCCCATCTATTTGGGAGGCACAGGCAGGAGGATCACAAATTCAAGATTGCCTGGGTAACTTAGTGAAATCTTGTTTCCAAATAAAAAATGAGGGCTGGGGGTGTAACAGTGGTAGAGCACCACTGGGTTCAATTCCCAGTACTGGAAAAGAAAGAAAACAGGATAGTATACCTTTTAGGAACATTAAGTACTTTCTCATTGTTTAGACAGATTTATTGCTATTCGCTGTTCTAAAAGTGGAGGTATTACTGAATCTTAAGACCTATATGAACACAAGAAGAAATATATGTATATATTCTTCTTGGTACCAGGGATTGAACTCAGGGGCACTGGACCTCTGGGCCACATCCCCAGCCCTTGTTTTTTTTTTTTTTGTTGTTGTTGTTTTGTTTTGGGTTTTTTTGTATTTTATTAGAGACAGGGTCTCACTGAGTTGCTAAGTGCCTCGCCATTGCTGAGGCTGGTTTTGAACTTCTGATCCTCCTGCCTCAGCCTCCCAGGTGCTGGGATCAAAGGCATGCACCACTGTGCCCAGCTACGAAGAAATATTAATTTGTTAAAAATGTGCTGTTGGGCCGGGGCTGTATTTCAGTTGGTAGTTTGCTTGCCTAGCACATGTGAGGCACTGAGTTTGATCTTCAGCACCACATAAAAATAAAATAAAGGCACTGTGTCCATCTACTATTAAAAAGTATTAAAAAGAAAAAGAAATGTTGTTACTGAAAATCCAGAAAAATTAAGATTTAAAGAGCTAGATATCAGCATGTGATATACCAACTATGCTGCCTCTGATTATTATTTACCCGAAAAGAGGTCAAGCAGGATTGTTAATCACATTTGTAGAACTTATTGTGTCTCTGGTACAATGCCCAGTCTTTGAATTGAGATTGGAAGGCAGTGAGGCTTGATGTGCCAAGCATTTCCCCAGAGCTCACAGGGAGATAAGGGGCCACATTCCCCCAGGCGTTGTAAGGTTGAGGGAGACCTTTATACTTGTTCTGTACAATTCTGTATTCGTGTGTGTTCTCCCCCCTCCCCATACTGCATATATTCCCGTAACCTGCAGTTTCCCCAGCATGTGTGTAGAACAGGGATATACATCAGCCAGTCACCACTGCCAATGCAATTTCCCAAAACTTGATTTTATATATTGGGGTTCTTTGTATATTTCAGGGGAAAAAACTTACATTGAACACTAACTGCATACACACGTGATTATTTAACCTGGAGTAAGCATTGCTATCTGGAAAGGTGGAACACACTTACCATTTCATTAGCAGTATTCCATGGTATACCACATAACCCCCAGAAGTAGCCAGACATATGGAAATTGTCATTGTAGATGTTTAGTAACTGCTTCTGGTGTCAGTCAGCTGATGCTGTACATAAATTTTTATCATTCAGAACTTTGTAGCTACAGGAACACTAACAAAGTCCATTTTTTCTGTGTGTGTTTGATAATAAAAACAATTAGTTGTTCTTGGGTTTGAGAAAGTTAAATAAAATAAATGCCTGTGATTGCCCTGGGGGAAGGTCTTCTGTTTTATAAGTGAGTCTGGTAGCATTTAAGTTACAATTGCTAACTTAAAATGATAGGCTGCTATAAACACTTTTAGTCTTTTCATTAGTCATTGTAAGAAATAAATATAAAATAGGAGTAAAAAAAAGAGAGAGAGAGAGCCTACAGAATGGGAGAAAATCTTTGCCACCTGTATCTCAAACAGAGCATTAATCTCCAGGATATATAAAGAACTCAAAAAACAAATAACCCAATCAATAAATGGGCAAAGGAACTGAACAAGCACTTCACAGAAGAAATACAACCGATCAACAAATATATGAAAAACTGTTCAATATCTCTAGCAATTAGAGGATTGCAAATTAAAAGTACACTGAGATTTCATCTCACTCCAGTCAGAATGGCAAATATCAAGAATATAAGCAACAATATAAGTATTGGTAAGGATATGGGGAGAAAGGTACACTCGTACATTGTTGGTGGGACTGCAAATTGGTGCAACCACTGTAGAAAGCAGTATGGAGATTCCTCAGAAAACTTGGAATGGAGCCACTATTTGACCCAGTTATCCCACTCCTCAGTTTATATCCAAAGAACTTAAAATCAGCATACTACAATGATGTAGCCACATCAATGTTTATAGCAGCTCAATTCACAATAGCTAAACTATGAAACCAACATAGATGCCCTTCAACAGATGAATGGATAAAGAAAATGTGGTATATATATACACAATGGAATATTACTCAGCCTTAAAAAAGAATTAAATTATGGCATTTGCAGGTAAATGGATGGAGCTGAAGAATTTCATGCTATGTGAAATAAGCCAAACCAAAAAAACCAAAGGCCAAATATTTTCTCTGATAAGTGGATATTGATCCATAATGGGGGTGGGTGTGAAGGAACTTTGGATTGTGCAGAGGGTAAGAAAGGGGAGAGAAAGGGGTGTGGGGGTAGGAAGGATGGTGGAATGAGAGGGACATTATTACCCTATATACGTGTATGATTACACTTTCCATGTGACTCTACACCATGTACAGCCAGAGTAAGGAGAACTTATGCTCCGTTTGTGTACAATGTATCTAAATGCATTCTACTGTCATGTATAACTGATTAGAACAAATTAAAAAAGAAAAAAAAGTCATGAAATATAATTTGCTCTAATTCACTCCCAAGTACTTCCCCTTTCCCTCTCCTCCTCCTTCCTGTTCCCTGCCTTCTACTGTATTGATCTTTCTCTTATGATAGTTTTTTTTTTTTTAATTAGTGCCTTGTGGATATGCATAATGGTGAGATTCACTGTGGTATTATATTAGTACATAGGAAAGTTAGGTCAGATTCATTTCACTGTTCTTCCCTTTTCCTATCCCTCCTTCTTTCCCCCCAGTCTCCTCATTTACTCTACTGATTGTCTATTTTGATGGAATCTCCCCTTTTTTTTTTTTCTTTTTCCCTATTTTGGACTAGCTTTCACATATCTGAGAAAACATTTGACCTTTGACTTCCTGGGTCTCTATTACTTAGCATGATTGTCTCCAGTTCCATCAATTTACCAGGATATGCCATAATTTCATTCTTTATGGCTAAGTAATACTCCATTGTGTATATATACCACATTTTCTTTATGTATTCTTCTGTTGAAGGGCACCTAAATTGGTTGCATAGCTTGGCTATTGTGAATTGTACTGTTATAAACACTATCCTTATATTATGTGGCTGCATCCTTATATTTTGCAGTAGTGGTGTAGCTGGGTCATATGGTGGTTCCATTCCTAATTCTTTGAAAAATTTCCATACTGCATTCCAGAGTTGTTGCACTAATTTGCAGTCCCACCAACAATGTATGACTGTACCTTTCCCCCCCACATCCTTGCCAACACTTATTATTTGTATTCTCGATAATTGACATTCTGATTGGAGATGAAATCTCCATGTAGTTTTGATTTGCATTTCCTTAATCACTAGAGATGTTGAATATTTTTTCATATATTTCTTGGCCATTTGTATTTGTTTTGAGAAGTATTTGTTGAGTTCTTTCGCCCATTTATTAATTGGGTTATTTATTTTGGTGGTGTTTTTTGAGTTCTTTACATATTCTGCATATTATTGTTCTGAGGCACAGGGGGCAAAGATTTTTCTCCCATTCTGTAGGCTCTCTCGTTCATGTTCTTGATTGTTTCCTTTGCTATGCAGAAGTTTTTTAATTTGATGCCATCCCACTTATTGATTTTTGGTATTCTTTCTCAGAGAAAAATAAGGGTTTGATTCCCACCCCCCCAGAACAAGATACTGATAAGGAGCAGTCAATGGAAAGGAGACCTTAGATGGACTCTGCTATAATGCAAAAATATTAATGTGATCAAGTATTAAAAGTCACAGCTGGGCTGGGGTTGTGGCTCAGCGGTAGAGCGCTCGCCTAGCACGTGCGCGGCCCGGGTTCAATCCTCAGCACCACGTAAACATAAATTCATTGCATTGTGTACAACTAAAAGCAAATAAACAAATTTTTTTTTTTTTTTTTAAAGTCACAGCTGGTTCAAAGTCAAAGATAGGGCAGGATTTCCTGGGAGAGAGACATTGAGAGGTAATTAGATAAGAAGCGAAATTAGTTGGAAAGGCCATGAGATCATTCATTCATTTGTTCAATAAATGTTAACTTAAATGCTTATTATTGTGTTACATATTCTGCCTGGGTACCAGGGATAGAAAAGTCATAAAAGATAGCCCTAGGCCTTAAGGATTTCATACTTTTGACAAGAGATATAGATAAACAATGCAAAGAACATTGTTAGGGATGGTGTCTGTAGTGTTATTGAGCATCATGGCAGCAGGCCTGGCCTTACAGAGGTCATGCAAGTCCCTGGAAGAATTTGATCGAGGATCAGTCATCCTGGTTCTTTTGCTCTTTGGACATCTAGCCTGCTTATGACATCCTGTTTTTTCTTTACTCAGTCAGTAAAAGAAGACTTTTCACCTCAAATACAGTCTTTTGTAAGGGCTGCTTCTTCATAAGGTGTGTTATGTAGAAATCTAAGAGATATCTCAAACTCAATAATGTAAAGTAGAACTCTTAATTAATCACCTCATTCTCAGAATACCCTAAACTGAAAGTAATCAGCTGAGGAGAATAGCACTACCTTTACTCAGTTGGTTAGACAAAAACCTAGGAGCCTTATTTTCTTTTTACTTTTACTATGGAAAATTTCAAACATATACAAAAGGAAACCATAATGTAATAAATCCTCTTGTTCCCATCACCTACTTTAATAATTATTCAAGGACAATTTTGTGTAATTACCCACTTATTCTCCCTCCCAATATTATTTTGAAGCAATGTCATATCATTTATAAATATTTCAGTGTACAGATCTGTAAGATAATGTGTCTTTTAAAAAACATAATTGTAATGTTTTCATAACTTCTAAAACACTTAGCAAAAAATCATCAAATATCAGGGATCATTTAACACTCCTCTTTTTCTCAAATCTCATCTGTTTCATCTGCAATTCCTATTGATTTACTTTCAGTATATTCACTTTTCAGCATCTCTGCCACTATATTCCTCCTCCTACAGCCACTGCTATCTATATACTAATATGAGAATCAAACTAAACATTTACTTCTGTTGGCCCCCAAAACCTAGTTCTAATTTGTACCAATAAGAGCAATTCTTTTTTAGAATGTCTAGACAGAATTTGTCACTTACTTGTTCAAAACTCCTGACGAGTTCACATTATCCCTAAATGAAAGTGATTATTTTCTTTCTCCAGTCTTATCTACCACTCTCTCCATCTTAACTCTCAATCTCTGCTTGTGGTAGAGGAATTATCTGTACTTGACTTAATCTGTTTTTTTTTTTTTTTTTTGGTAGCATAGATATACTTTTTTTTAACCTTAGGGCTTTTGTACTTCTTCTGCTTGGAATGTTCTTCCCCCAGATCTTTGCACCAGGTACCCCTCCCTTCATAAAGTTTTCTGCTCCAGTGTTGCCTCCTCAGAGATCCCTTCTCTGACCATGTTGCCACTACTCATTTTCCTCTTTTTTAAAAATTTATGTTTTTTTCTATTATACATATCATCTGGCACCATAAACATTTATAAGTATATGTCTCCTCTCTCTTTTTTAAAAAAATATTTATTTATTTGCTTTAGTTGTACACAGTGCGTTTATTTTTACATGGTGCTGAGGATCGAACCAGGCTGCACACGTGCTAAGCAAGCATTCTATCGCTGAGCCACAACCCCAGCCCTGTCTTCTCTCTTATGAGGGCATAGTTTTCCTCTATCTTGTTTATCACTCACATCTCAATACCTCTGCATTGTGTGTAGTACATAATATATTGAGTCTCAACAGATGTATATTATGAAAATAATAATTGTGTCCTCAGGACACAAAACACAAAATAGTTCAACATATTTCAGTACATTAAACTAAAGGTGTATAGAATTAAGGACATAAAGACAAGGGATGAATTGAGAAAATGAATATAATAATGTTACAACAAATGATTGTTGTAATACTAGGGATTCATATACAGAATATATAAAGAACTCTCACATGCTAGTAATAAAAAGATAATCTATTAGACAAAAGAGAAAAATACAAATGGACAATTCATAGGAAGAAAACATTTGAGGGGCCAATCAGCCTATCAAATGATACTGTGCTAGTCATCTAGAAAATACAAATTAAAACCACAATGTGATAAAATTATATACTCTTTAAAAACATTTTTCTGTAGTTGTAGATGAACAGAATGCCTTTATTTTATTTGTTTTATTTTTATATGGTGCTAAGGATCAAAACCAATGCCTCACACATGCTAGGCAAGTGCTCTGCCACTGAGCCCCAGCCCCCAAATTATATACTCTTAAATTGGCAAAATATGAAAATCTGATAAAAGTATTGGGAAAGTCAGGGATAACTCATTTGGTAGGTGTGCACATTGGTACAATCACTTTGGATAGTTACTTAGCAATATCTAATGAATTTGAAAACACATACACCCTATCACAAAGCTATTCAGTTCCTAGGTACATACCCTAGACCAAAATATGGTCACCAGTAGACTACCATTGCATTAGTATTTCAGGAAAATCTGGAAACAATGTAAATGTTAATCTGCAAACTGGGTAAATTGGACAGTTATATATTTTTACAGTATCCAATTGTGAAAATGATTAACTTAGAGCTAAAGGTAACAGTATTGAGTGAAAAAAAGCAAATATATATACATACATATTGTAGCAGCATACATACATCTTTATTTAAAATTTGCTACTATGTATGGATAGTCTAAATGAGAAATATAACAAAACAAAACAAAACAAAACATGAACATGATAAACTAATTAGCACTCATTTTGATGATGGGGAGGGACATGAGATTAGCAGAGTACAAAGGAAGCTTTATCTCTTTCCCAACAAATTTGGGAAAATTTAGATTTGACATAGTTGTTTATGATGTAAAAGGGTATTTGTTTGTCATTTTTATACTTTATTATGCACCATAATTTTACAAAACACCTTTCTCAGTAAATTTTCTCATTTTATGTTTAGGAATACATTTTCTTATGGTGAAGCTAATAAGAGTGTAAAGCAAGAATATACATCGTTTCAGTAATTACAGTATTTTAAAATTGAGACCACATATATTGGTAAAATTTTCCTAAGTGAAATCCCTCAAGTTTGATAATAAAAGTGTAATGGAAGTAGATGGACATGGTGGCATACAGTTGCAATCCCAGCTACTTGGGAAGTTGTGAGGCAGAAGGATTGCAAATTTGTGACGATCCTGGGCGACATAGTAAAATTCTATCTCAAAAAAAAAAAAAAAAAGTGTAAGGAAAACAAAGTTAATTTGCCTGCTGAATGGAACACATTGGGTATGGATCGATAGCAGATAATTATGACTACAATAATTAAGAGGAGTGATCTCTCAGGAAATCATGAGGATTGACAGATGGGTAGGTTCTTACAAGTTTAAGCTTAGTCTAGAAAATCATATTCTTGGAGATTAAGTTCATTTCCTATTGCGTTCCTCCAAGGAACTTTGTCTCCTGTGGACAGAGAACTATTAATCCAACTTGAAAAAAACACTTTACACTGACTGATAGTTGAATGATCATCATTTGTTCCTTAAAGGCCATCCATAATCAAAAGATATTTAATTTAATTTTAGGTGGTTCCCCTCTCTCAGCGAAGTGGTGTTCTTGAGTGGTGCACAGGAACTGTCCCTATTGGTGAATTTCTTGTTAACAATGAAGATGGGGCTCACAAAAGATACAGACCAAATGATTTTAGTGCTTTTCAATGCCAAAAGAAAATGATGGTGAGTAGCACTCAAAAGTTATTGAAAAATTGTTCAGTAGCTAAAGATACTAGGTTTAAAAAAAAAAAAGTCATCAAACTAGGATGAAAGCGTATGAATGAAAACAGAAAATTTTAAACTACGTGAAGTGCTAGCCCTTGTCAGATGAGAAATTTAAATGTTATTCAGTTAAGGTAATTCTTAACAAACAAAATGTCAGTTAAAACCAAGAAAATATTATGTAATAATTTTCTATGAAACTGATAGAGAATCTTCTAAGATATTTGCCATGTCACTGGCCATCTTGTCTGATATTTATTCACTGTATCAGCAACATTTATTGAATGCCTCATATCTACCAGGTACTATGCTGAGTCTTCACAAATATTATGACTAATCAATGTTCTTATCCCCTGTGTAAAATGAGAAGTTCCAAAATTTAACTTTTCTCAAGGTCAACAACCTAATAAGCACTGTAGCAAGGATTTGAATCTTGTCTAAAACTTCAAAATCCATTTACTTTTCATTTTATCATGCATTCTATTACGTGTTTTTAAAAATATGTGGTAAATGCTATAGGGCATTCGTTGTAATGGAATTCTGTGTGGAGCAGACAGGGTAAAGTGTAGGCATGGAGGAAGATGTGGTTAGTTCAGTCTCAGGTGGGAAAACAAAGAGATTTAGATAAAGAAAGGCTTCACAGAGAAGAAGGTGTTTAAACCAAATTTTGTAAATAAGTGGGGTTTCCAGGTAGAAAAAAACATATAAGCAACAGGAAGGAGGCATAAAAGACAGTATAGGAAGAAGAAGAGATAGATGAGATTGAAGTAGTAGTTGTTGGTCAAAATATGGAGGGTTGCTTTATGAAATGCTAAGAAGTTTGCACTTTATCCTATGGGCAACATAAGACCCTTGAGAAGATAGTAATGTTGGATTTGATCTGACAGCTTTGTGGGAAAGCTTTTGAGAAATCAGATTGGAGGTCTGAGATGGAGTCTGAGCTAAGATTAAGAATGGTAGGAATCAAGAATCATGGGTAGATATAAAAAACATTAAGGAGGCAGGCCAGGTGCCAGAAGCAGGCCAGGCACCGTAGGCATGCCTGTAATCCTAACATCTTGGGAGGCTGAGGCAAGAGGATCATGAGTTCAGAGTCAGCCTCAGCAAAATCTAGGCACTATGCAACTCATTGAGACCCTGTCTCTAAGTAAAATACAAAATAGGGCTGGGATGTGGCTCAGTGGTCAAGTGCCCCTGAGTTCAGTCCCTGGTATCCACCCCCCACCCAAAAATAATAAGGAGGCAGAACTGATAAGATTTGATGGCCAGTTAGAAGTGAGGCTGAAAAGCAGTGCCTCCTGGTTATGGTTGGGGTAACCAAGTGGATAGTGAGGCTGTTTGTCAATTTGAAAAATAGAGAAGGTGACTGAGGTTTTCCAAAGATGAAGAGGTCTTTTGTTTGGATTTGGAAGTGATCCAAGTGAAAAGAAGGGGGCAGTTGAAGCAGCACATCAAGCTGGAGTTTGTACCAAAGATACAGATTTATTCAGCAGACATAGATGGGAGTTGAGCCCATTGAAATAGATAATTTTTGCTTCAAAAAAGTATTATATAGCAGGAAGATGTTGGAGGACAGAGATCTGAGACAACATGTCAGCTGCTTTGCCATCCATCAATGATTCCATCCTTTCATTCTTTTCTGTTTCTTGTCACAACCCTAGTGCCATGATGCCATCTGAAATTGTCTGGGGCTACCTTTGGCATTTCTATGTTTACTTCTATCTAGATTACAAGATCATTCAAATTAAACAACTGTGACTGTTTATATGCTTCCTTCCCTTAAAACTAATATAAAAATCCTGATTATTACTTGTAACTAATTTCTTCCCTGGCTAGACTGTTTCTTGTGAGTATCTTGTTCATATTTTTATTGCTTCATGTCTATTATGTTTTTCATTTAGAAACATAGTGGACATCAATTTACTTGGTCGAACACAGTATTAAGAAAATAATTTTACATGTGATCTATTTAAAGGAAGTACAAAGGAGGTCATTTGAAGAGAAGTATGAGATCTTCATGGATATTTGCCAAAATTTTCAACCAGTTTTTCGTTACTTCTGCATGGAAAAATTCTTGGACCCAGCTGTTTGGTTTGAGAAACGACTGGCTTATACACGCAGTGTGGCCACTTCTTCTATTGGTAACCTTCTTTTACATCTTAGTAGATTTGGCACTCTTATATAATCTGAATTCCAAGGGGGTGATGGTGGTGATGGTAGTTTTTAAACCAGACTGTCTTCATCATAAGATTGTGTTTATCCTGATTCTTGGCTTCTAACCATAACTTTTCATAACTTTTTTAGGATGATGGTTTCTCTAATTTATTTTGTCATGAATATGGCTTATTTTCTCTACCCTCAAATGATTTTTTGATATTTTTCTTCTGAAAATAAAACCTGTAATAACTTCATTTGACTCACTTCCTTGAGTTCTTTTGCACAGAATTTCTATGGCACCATGATACTGTCACTCAGTGATTGATTCTTTTTAATAGAATCCTTTTTCACAATAGAAATTGTGATATATATTTAAATATTTAATATATAACCTATATTTTGACTTTTTAATTTCTAAAAGATTGGAATAACTAGATAAGCAATTAAGAAATCCTACTAACATGAACATCATCATCTATTTTTCTTTTTTAAACTCAAGACAACTCCTGCCATCATTTATGTATCATACCCAGAAAGGCAGGGCATGTATGTTTTGAAAACTGCTCAGGTAATTGTGAAACTCTTATCTACATAGAGAATCATTAATGTCAATCAAATGATTTAGACTATATATAAGAAAGTAGCGCTGCTAAGGCCAGAGCAGACCGGGGACCTAGGCATCCCAACTTCACATCCCATATTTTTTCTGTAATACTACATGATGTCTATTATTGGGTTAAAAGCATTTTAAAGGGCAGGGATTGTGGCTCAGTGGTAGAGCACTTGCCTGGCACATGTGAGACACTGGGTTTGATCCTCAGCACCACATAAAAATAAATAAATAAAAATAAAGGTATGTGTCCATGTATAACTCAAAAATAATTTTTTAAAAAATGCATCTTAAGGGCCGGGGTTGTGGCTCAGTGGTAGACCACTTGCCTAGCATATGTGAGGCACTGGGTTCGATCCTCAGTTCCACATAAAAATAAAAATAAAGTATTGTGTCCACCTACAACTAAAAAATAAATTTTAAAAAATAGCATTTTAAGGCTTGCCGTCATCTCTCTTTTTTCAAATTTGTTTAAAATTTTTTATTCCTTCCAGTTATACATGACAGTGGAATGTATTTTAACATATCATACATATATGGAGTATAACTTCCCATTTTTATGGTTGTACATTATGTGGAGTTACACTGCTCGTGTATTCATAAAAGAACATAGGAAAGTTATTTCTGATTCATTCTGTCTTTCTTATTCCCATCCCCCTTTTCTTCCCTTCATTCCACTTTGTGTAGTCTAGTGAACTTGATATCATCTCCCCCCACCCTGCCCCACCCTTCACCCCTTATTATGAGTTAGTGTCTGCATATCAGCAAGAACATTAGGCCTTTGGTTTTTGGGGATCAGCTTATTTCACTTAGTATGATAGTCTCCAGTTCCATCCATTTACCAGCAAATGCTATAATTACATTCTTTATGGCTGAGTAATAGTCCATTGTGTATATGTACCACATTTTCTTTATCCATTCATCTGTTGAAGGGCATCTAGGTTGGTTCCATATCTTAGCTGTTATGAATTGAGCTGCTATGAACATTGATGTGGCTGTGTCACTATAGTATACTGATTTTAAGTCTTTTGGGTATAAACCAAGGAGTAGGTAACTGGGTCAAAAGGTAGTTCCCTTCCAAGTTTTCTAAGGAATCTCCATACTGCTCTCTGTAGTGGTTGCACCAATTTGCAGTCCCACCAGCAATATATGAGTGTACCTTTTCCCCCACATTCTCACCAACACTTACTGTTGCTTGTATTCTTGATATTTTCCATTCTGACTGGAGAGAGATGAAATCTCAGTGTAGTTTTAATTTGCAATTTTGTAATTGCTAGAGATGTTGAACAGTTTTTCATATATTTGTTGATTGGTTATATTTCTTCTGTGAAGTGCTTGTTTAGTTCCTTTGCCCATTTATTGATTGGGTTATTTGTTTTTTGAGTTCTTTATATATCCTGGAGATTAATACTCTGTTTGAGATACAGGTGGCAAAGATTTTCTCCCATTTTGTAAGCTCTCTCTTCATGTTTTTTTTTAATTCTTTTTTATTCTAAGATGTTATAAATGACAGCAGAATACATTACATTTCATATTACACATATATAGAGCACTTTTTTACAAATCTCTGGTTGTATGCAAAGTATATTCACACCATTCGTGACTTCGTACATGCATTTAGGGTAATGATATCCATCTCATTCTACCATCTTTTTTTTTCCTTCACCCTTTTGCCCCCTCCCTTGCCCTCCCTCCCCATTGATTGTTACCTTTGCTGTGAAGAAGCTTTTTAGTTTCAATCCATCTCATTTATTGATTCTTGATTTTACTTCTTGTGTTGTAGGAGTCTTACTTTGAGGAATTCAGTTTCTAAGTCAACATGGTGAAGATTTGAGCCTACATTTTCTTCTAGTAGGCACAGGGTCTCTGGTCTAATGCCTAGGTCCTTGATCAACTTTGAGTTCAATTTTGTGCAGGGTGAGAGATAGGGGTTTAATTATATTTTTCTGCATATAGATTTACAGTTTTCCCTGCACCATTTGTTGATTAGGCTATCTTTTTTCCAATGTATATTTATGGCACCTTTGTCTACTATGAGATCGTTGTATTTATATAGGGATGTCTCTGTTTCTTCTATTCTGTACCATTGATCTACATGTCTGTTTTGGTGCCAGTACCATTCCATTTTTGTTACTATTGCTCTGTAGTATAATTTAAGGTCCGGTATTGTGATGCTTCCTGCTTCACAAAGCCAAAGGATTGCTTTGCCTATTCTGGGTCTCTTGTTTTTCCAAATGAATTTCATGACTGCTTTTTCTGTTTCTATGAAGAACATCATCGAAATTACATTAAATCTGTGTAGCACTTTTGGTAGTATGGCCATTTTGAAAATATTAAATTTCAATATTAAAAACAGAAATGCAGTTTTTCCTGGATGTACATCTAGTGAAGTGAATTAATGATTTGTGTTCAACATATTCACCCAGCAGAAGAAAGTTTCACTGAAAAATGAATTTACCCATAGACTTTTCAGTTTATAAGTAATACACAATGGAAATTTGAGTGCACATAATGCATTACTTTGGCTCAGGTAAATAATCAATCTCTAACCACACTAATTTTTAAAGCACTGATTTTCCAAAACTTGTGTCTTTTGATAAAGAAAAAAAATTTTAGTGAGTTGTTTGTAAAATGCAGTATACATTAAAGTAGCTGGCTAGATTATACTTTAACTCAATATGTCCAATTATGTACTCAATATCTTTTTAAAGGCTAGAAAGTGTAAAGTAATTAAACATTATACAGATTTAGTGGTATTAGTTGAAATTATATAACTAAATGCATATTAGAAATAACAAAATCAGTGACTAGAGGTTTTGTGTGTGTGTGTGTGTGTGTGTTTTGTTTTTTTTTTTTTTTTTTTTTTCCCCGCAGTTGGTTACATCCTTGGACTTGGTGATAGACATGTACAGAATATCTTGATAAATGAGCAGTCAGCAGAGCTTGTGCATATAGATTTAGGTAAGTAATAAACCACACATTTTTAATTAATAAATATTTAGTCATCAAGGAATGCTGTTTAGCTACCATGGTACTACAAATATGAGGGAGAAAGGTACATAAATGCATCATGGGTGTGTGTTTAAAGCATAAACACTGTGGTGCTGGAAGGAGTAGCTAACTTTACCTGGGATGAGTGAAACTTGGTAGAAGAGGAGACAGTTGATCCAAATCTTTAAGAAAGGATGGGCCGGGACCAGTGGTGCACGCATGTAATTCCAGTGGCTAGGGAGGCAGAGGCAGGAGGATCACGAATTTAAAGCCAGCCTCAGCAATTTAACGAGGTGCTAAGCAACTCAATGAGACTGTCTCTAATAAAATACAAAATAGGGCTAGGGATGTGGCTCAGTGGTTGAGTGCCCCTGAGTTTAATCCCTGGTACCTCCCTCCCTGGCCCCACCCCCCAAAAAAGAGAAAGGATGGAAGCATCCGGAATGGTAATATTAAAAAGGCTGAGTCACTAGAAAATGGACAAATCACAGAAATTAAGAGGTAGAGGTATCTTTGAAGCCAAAGGAGGAAATAAATTTCATGAAGGAAGTAGTGTTCAATAGTAACTAAAACATAAAGGCCTAGAAATCTCAGTTGAATTTAAAGACAAATTATTTAATAAGGATAAGGGAATAAACAAACAGATTTGATTAGAATGTAAAATTTTAAAGATTTCTAAGAAAGTACAGTTTTAGGAGATGATAAATCCATAGAAGTAGTTTGCTAAGACGGAATAAAATTGCATTCCATTAAAACAGAAGGTGGGGCTGGGGCTGTAGCTCAGTGGTAGAGCGCTTGCCTCGCATGTGTGAGGCGCTGGGTTCGATCCTCAGCACCACATAAAAATAAAGATAATGTGTGTTCATCTATAACTAAAAAAAATAGAGAGAGAAGGTCAAGGATATTATATGGCTTCTACAAAAAGAATTCCAGAGTTGGAATGAAGAGGAAGATTGTGTGTCCATGCCAATATTCAATGAATTTCAGAGTCTTGGGGTTAAGATATAACAAATATGAAGTGGGAATGGGTTTGTTAGAATCAGAGGTGGTTTCCTGAATAGAAGAGAGAGAGAAACAAGAGGGCAGTCATCTGGAAGATGCAAAATAGAGGTATAAGTATGCTAGCTTTGCCAGGCCATGCTAAAAACACCTATAAATGAGAAGGACAGATTTGTAAAAATCACTTTGGACTGTTTGTCATTATCTACTGAAGGTGAATATATCCTGTGAGCTAGCAGTTCTATTCCAACAGAAATGCACATATATGTATAAGAATATTCATGGAAGTACTATTCATAACAGTCTATAACTAGGAACAGCCCAAACACCTATACTATTCATAACAGTCTATAACTAGAAACAGCCCAAACACCTATCACAGGTAGAATGGGTTAATACATTGTAGTATATTCATAAAATTGAATATAATAATGAGATTGAATGAACAATAGTTATATATAAGTTATATATAATATGAAGACCCAAATATAATCCTGAGTGAAAGAATTTACACACAGAATAGTATGAGCTATATAATAACATTTACATAAAAGTCAGAAACTGATAAAATTAATCTATACTGTTAGAAGTCAGGATAGTGATAATAGTTTGTAGAACTGGTTGGTAACTGGTAGGAGGGGACAAAGAAGGGACTTTTGGAGCACGTTAAGAGTTCTGTTAAGTTGAGTGCTGGTCACATGAATTTGTTCACTTTTTAAAATCTCAGCCACACACACTTGAATGAATTGGGTGATTTATATACTTTTCTATGTATATCTCTCTTTGGTCACCTGTTGCTACAGAACAAACCATGCCCAAATTTAATATCTTAAACCACAATTTATTATTATAAATAACAAATCTCTCATGATCTGTAGATTGGCTGAGCTCAGCTCAGCAGTTCTCACTTAAACTCTCTCATGCGTTTGCAGCTAGTGTCTGAGGCTAGCGTCATCCTAAGACTCCAATGGGAGAGAGTCCAAGATGGCTTCTTAATGTACATGTCTGATGGTTCAGTGCTTCTCCACATGACCTCTCTCTAGCATAATATCCTGGACTTAGCATCTTAGAGCTCCAAGAGGAAGGAAGTAGAAGTTAAGGGCTAGACCAGCACAGTGACACAGTGTCAAACCTTCTCACTGTATCATTTATTCTGTTACCTGCTTGTCTCTTCTTCCAACTCTCCACAGCTCTCTATGTCTGCCTGTCTCTCTCTCCAACCCCCAACCCACCCCTTGGTATCAGTAGTAACTATGTGGGGAACCTATACAACTCTATTCCACTATAGCAAGTAGTCCTTTCCCCTTGTGTCCCTTTCTCTCAAAACTCAATAATAAAAAATTAAAATAAAAAATCCTATTGTGAAATAGTTAAAAGGTATGAACGGACACTTCAGAGAAGATGCTTAGCAAATAAACACACAAAAACGTAGTTTAACTGTTCTACAAGTGTGAATGGTAACTTTCTCTATAATAACCAGAATGGAAATAATTTGTGGGCAGATGCTTGAACAAACTGTCACACCCTATTGTAGAATACTACTCAGCAATAAGAAATACTGTTTTGAGTATACAGCAATTTGGATGAATCTCCAGAGGATTATGCTGAGTAAAAAAAAACTTTATCCCAAAAGCTTACATACTCTGATTCCATTTATTTCATGTACTGGAAATGACAAAATTATAAAAAGGGAAGAGAGAGTAAAGGTTGCTAGAAGAAGAGCAGTGGGGTGGGGAGTAGTGGTAAAGTCACAGGAAGAAACTTGAGTGTGTGGCTATAAAAGGGCAGGGTGAAGGATCCTTGTGAGAGGAAAGTTATGTATCTTGACTGCATTGGTGTCAGTATCCTGGTCATGATGTTGTACTAGTTTCACAAGATAATTACCACAAGGAGAAACTAGGTAAAAGGTACAGAATGATCTTTCTGTATTATTTCTTATGCCTGGATGTGAATCTATAATTATGTCAAAACCGTTTCACTAAAAAATGTTTTAAAACAAATTGGGCATGGTGGTGCACACTGATAATCCCAGCTATTTGGTAGGCTGAGGCAGAAGTATCACAAGTTTGAGGCCAGTGTCAGCTTAGCCTAATCCCATCTCAAAATAAAAATAAGGTCTCAAAATTTATCTCAGTAGTAGAGAACTTACCTCTGGTTTACATCCCTGGTGTTACCAAAAAAAAAAGTTTGAAAATATGCATATCTTCTGCATTTTAAGTTCTATCAATCATTACTTCATTTTCAAAAAACCACCCTTTAATCAGACTTTCTCTATATCAAGAAGTTTTATTTTTGTATTTGAGGTGGATTGCATAGACAGTGGTGGAGATAAGATACTATATGTTCTAGTACTAATAGAATATAAATGCAAGATAGTTGCTTTTGCAAAGTTCACATGCTATATGGGAAAAATATAAATCAGCTGTCAAGCCTCCTTACCTGGCTGTATTTTTGTATTTTAGGGGTTGCTTTTGAACAGGGTAAAATCCTTCCTACTCCTGAAACAGTTCCTTTTAGACTCACCAGAGATATTGTGGATGGCATGGGCATTACTGGTGTTGAAGGGGTCTTCAGAAGGTAAGTGATATAAGGTAAAGGAGAGTAGACAATTTTGGTGTGAAAATTATTTGGATTATATATTTATATAGATAATGGAATTCAATGGTAGAATTATATTCCAGTGCTTTACAATAGTATGGAAAACACCATGAGCAAAAGCAAAAGCAGTAATAGTTTTTCCTTACATCTATCAACCTGGAACCTAACTCAGTCTGTCATGTATACTGTCATTCCTAACCACCTCTGGAAGCAACCCACCTTTCTACCTTTAATGCCTCAGTCCTAGCTAACTCCTTTTATTGATTAGAACTAAGATTGGGTGCTCATTGTTAGGAAAATAGCAGAGACTAGTTACGTCTAAAAGGAGCTTATATTGTTGTACAACTGTGTGCTAAAAAAGATTTGCAGTTCCTTGTAGTTTTTCCCACATAGATCTGTATACTCCACATTTTTTTTTCTTACCAATCTTTTTTTTCCTTTCATTCTAAGTTGTTACATATGACAGCAGAATGCATTACGTTTCATATCACACTTACAGAGCACATTTTTACATATCTCTGGTTGTATATAAAGTATATTCACACCATTCCTGTCTTCATACATGCACCAGGGCAATGATATCCATCTCATCCTACCGTCTTTTTTTTTTTTTTTTTTTAACCCTTTTGCCCCCTCACTTCCCCTCCCTCACCATTGGCCTTTCTAGTGTTCCTCTAATCCTCCTATGCTCTCCATCCAATTCCACTGTAAATCAGCCTCCTTATATCAGAGAAAGCAGTCAACATTTGGATTTTGGGGATTGGCTAACTTCTCTTAGCATTATATTCTCCATCTTCATCCATTTACCTGCGAATGCCTTATTTTATTCGCTTTTATTGCTGAGTAATATTCCATTGTGTATTTTCTTTATCCATTCATCTACTGGGGTGCATCTAGGTTGGTTCCACAGTTTAGCTATTGTGAATTGTGCTGCTATAAACATTGATGTGGCTGTGTTCCAATAGTATGCTGTTTTTAAGTCCTTTGGGTGTAGACCTTAAATTATACTACAGAGCAATAGTAACAAAAACAGCATGGTATTGGCACCAAAATAGACTGGTAGACCAATGGTACAGAATACAGGACACAGAGACTAATTACAGTTATCTTACATTAGACAAAGATGCCAAAAATGTACGTTGGAGAAAAGATAGCCTCTTCAACAAACGGTGCTGGGAAAACTGGAAATCCATATGCAACAAAATGAAATTAAACCCCTATCTCTCACCATGCACAAAACTCAAAGTGGATCCAAGGACCTAGGAATTAGACCAGAGACACTGCGCCTCTTAAAAGAAAAAGTAGGCCCTAATCTCCAACATGTCGGATTAGGCCCCAACTTCCTTAAAAGACTCCTATAGCGCAAGAATTAATATCAAGAATCAATAAATGGGATGGATTCAAACTAAAAAGCTTCTTCTCAGCAAAAGAAACAATCATTGAGGTGAATAGAGAGCCTATAAATTGGGAACAAATTTTTACCACATGCACGTCAGATAAAGCACTGATCTCTAGAATATATAAAGAACTCAAAAATCTTAACACCAAAATAATGATAATAATAATAATCCAATCAATAAATCAGCTAAGGAGCTGAACAAACATTTCTCAGAAGATGTACAATCAATCAACAAATACATGAAAAAATGTTCAACATCCCTGGCAATTAGATAAATGCAAATCAAAATCACTCTAAATGCAAATCAAAACCATCTCAACACCAGTCAGAAATGGCAGCTATTAAGAACACAAACAACAGTAAATGTTGGAGAGGATGTGGGGGGAAAGGCACACTAATACATTGCTGGTGGGACTGCAAAATGGTGCAGCCAATATGGAAAGCAGTATGGAGATTCCTTGGAAAACTGGGAATGGAACCACCTTATGACCCAGCTGTCCCACTCCTCAGTCTATAACCAATCTGTTTTTTTAATTGTGGTGGATTCACATAATATAAAATTAACCAGTTTAAAGAGAACGAGTCTGAGGCATTTGGTAATTCACAGTGTTGTATGCCCAGCACCTCTATCTAGCTCTAAAACATTTTCATTACCCCAAAGTAAAATTTTATACAACTAAACAGTTATTCTCCAACCTCCCAGCCCTAGCCTTTGGCCAACATCAACCTGATTTCCATCTTATTTTACTATTCTGGACATTTTATCTAAATAGAACCAGGAAATAAGTTTGGCTTTCATTTTGCCTAGCATTTTTAGGGTTCCTCCAGGTTGTAGCATGATCAGGGCTTCAGGGCTTATTATGGCCAAACTGTCCCACTGTATGGATGGACCACATCTCATTCGTCCTGTTCAGCTGTTCATGGACACTTGGGTTTTCCCAGCTTTTGGCTTTTGTGAATAGTGCTGTTGTGAACAAACCTATACAAGATATTTGTTTGAACAGTGGTTATCAGCCCTTCAGGGTTTCTACCTCCAAGTGGCAGTGCTGGATCATAAGATATATTCCACGTTTAACCTCTGGGGAGTTGCCAAATGATTTCTGCCAGCTGCTGAACCATTCTGCGTTCCCACCAGCAACACCTGAGGGTTCCCATTCCTCCACTTTCTCTCCTCAACACTAGTTATTTCCCCACACTTTTCTGATTATAGGCACTGGGGGATATGAAGGTGTCTCCCACTGTAGTCCCTGCATGAGTGATGATGTTCAGCATCTTTTCATGTTTGTTAGCCATTTGTGTATCTTCTTTGGAGGTCCAATCTGTTTTACATTTTTCTACTTATCCAGGCATGGTGGTGCATGCATGTAATCCCAGCAACTCAGAGGCTGAGGCAAGAGTATTGAAAGTTCAAAGCCAGTCTCAGCAGCTTAGTGAAACCTTAAGCAACTTAGCAAAACCCTCCTGATCCTGGGGGTCAACAGTGGACCCACCAAAGCGCCCCCTCCTGGGCTGTACTCAATTTTGATTGGAGCAGATTCTAGTCAAGTCAACTAGTATTGCCACAATAATCAAGACTGAAAGAGATGTTTCATAAGCTTATAAATGCTAAGCTTATGAAACATTTATATGTATGTATTTGTGTTCATTTCAGAAACTTCTGTTAAAACTTACTTTTTAAGTTGTAGTTGGACACAAGACCTTTATTTTATTTATTTTTATGTGATGCTGAGGATCGAACCCATTGCTTGCCATGTGCTAGGTGAGCACTCTACCACTGAGCCACAACCCAGTCCCCAAAATTTACTTTGCCAAGTACTTTGAGGTGTAATTTTGGGAATTCCTAATAAAGATAGTCTCAGTGTAATGACACATGGGTATATGTAAATAAAGATGTGTTGAAAACAGTATGCAACAAAATCCATACTTATAATGTGTTTGATTCGGTAGATGCTGTGAGAAAACTCTGGAAGTTATGAGAAATTCTCAGGAAACTCTGCTAACCATTGTGGAGGTAAAGTATATTATAAGGAAATCTTTATTTCTCTACCACATAGTGCATCTTGTTAGAAAGTCATTGATTTTTATTAAAGAGCACTTCTTCATTTTATTGCAGTGGGATTGTACTGGGCAGCAAGAGGGAGAAGGTTACACACTAAGCATTTTCACACATCAAAAATTTTGGGAAGCCGGGGCGCGGTGGCGCACGCCTGTAATCCCAGCACTTTGGGAGGCTGAGGCAGGAGGATCATGAGTTCAAAGCCAGCCTCAGCAATGGCGAGGCACTTAGCAACTCAGTGAGACCCTGTCTCTAAATAAAATACAAAAAAAAAAAGGTCTGGGGATGTGACCCAGTGGTCGAGTGCCCCTGAGTTCAATCCCCGGTACCACAAAAAAAAAAAAAAAAAAATTGGGGGGAGACTGTGGTTGTAGCTCAGCAGTAGAGCACTTGCCTAGCATGTGTGAGGCACTGGGTTCATCCTCAGCACCACACAAAAATGAATAAATAGAATAAAGTTTTAAAAAATTGGGGTTTAAAAATGCCTCCAGTCTCAGTCAAGGATTTTTTAATGCATAGGTAGCTTTGGAAGTTCTTTAATAGTATATTCTAAGTTTACACTTACCAAAAGGGGACATTCCCTTAGGACCTCAGAAGTTTGGTTAAAATTGCTCAATAGCTTCATTCTTTAAAGGGTAAAAAATGAAGCTAAAGAAGTGATGTTGCTTAATCACCTATAAGGGTTCCTACATCATTGTAAGGACTATAGATGTACTCTGTAAGGGTTTGGAGTCCAAGAAATGATTTGCATCTCTACCTATCCTAAAGCTTTGTGATTTTTTTTTTTCTTTTAACCAACCTACCTGATCTTCCCTTTGTAAATCTGTCCAAATTTCTAGAAATCATTTGCTATGGTTATCTAAGCTGGGAGGGTAATTTCAAATTGACTTTATTGTATACTTTCTGACTTCAACTTCAGGAGGGCACGTCTCAATAGCATACTGGGTTCCAATTTTCTGGGACATCGTTCTTCTCTTGAATTCATCACTTTTCTTCTGTTAGATTTCATTGAATCACAGTTATTATTTCTGATCCATGAATAATTTAAAACATCTCCCTGCTTCCTAAATCTCTCTTTCAGAGCACTTTGTGTGCATTTTCCTTTCTCTCTCAGTATAATGTCTTTCCTGGCCTTCAAGATCTTGTTTTCTTTACAGTGGATCATCATATCCTCCAAGATTTTATCTGTTCTACTAAGGAAATATTTCTCTCCGTCTAGCTCAGTAATACTTACCCAAGGACAATTTTGTTGCACGGAGGACAGCTGTCAATGTCTGGGGACAGTTTTTGTTATCACAACTGGGGAGGGGGGTTACAGTTGACATCTAGATGTAGGCGAGGCTGCTGGTAATCATCCTATGATACACAGGACAGTGCCACAATAAAGAAGTATCCATCCCTTTAAAATCAATGAATGTACAATCTCTTCAATGAGATAATATCAGAAAATTTCCCAAGCATGAAGAATGAATTGGAAAACCAAATACAAGAGGCTTACAGGACACCAAATGTACAAAATTACAACAGATCTACACCAAGACACATTATAATGAAAATGCCTAGCATACAGAATAAGAATAGAATCTTAAAGGCCATAAGAGAAAGGAATCAGATCACATATAGGTGGATGCCAATTTGTATCATGGCAGATTTTTCAACTCAAGACACTCAAAGCAGGAGATCATGGAACAACATATACCAAGCTCTGAAAGAAAAGGGATGTCAACCTAGAATCTCATATCCAGCAAAATTAAGCTTTAGATTTGAGGACAAAATAAAAACTTTTCATGATAAACAAAAGTTAAAAGAATTTATAACTAGAAAGCCAGCACTACAGAACATCCTCGGCAAAATATTCCATGAAGAGGAAATGAAAAACAAGGATGAAAATCAGCAGAGGGAGGTATTACACTAAAGGAAAAACAATCAGAGCAGAAACCATGTCAAGTTAAATACCAAAAATAAAGAAAAATAGCTGGGAATACAAATTATGTCTCAATAATTACTCTGAATGTTAATGGCCTAAACTCACCAATCAAAAGACATAGACTAAGCCGGGCGTGGTGGCGCACGCCTGTAATCCCAGCACTTGGGAGGCTGAGGCAGGAGGATCGTGAGTTCAAAGCCAGCCTCAGCAATGGCGAGGCACTTAGCAACTCAGTGAGACCCTGTCTCTAATAAAATACAAAAAAGGGCTGGGGAACAGACCTAATAATATGCTGCCTCCAAGAGACTCATCTCATAGGAAAATACATCCACAGGCTGAAGGTGAAAGGTTGGGAGAAATCCTACCACTCACATGGACAGAGGAAACAAGCAGGGGTTTCCATCCTCATATCAAATAAAGTAGACTTCAAGCTAAAGTCAATCAAAAGGGATAAAGAAGGACACTACATACTGGTCAAGGGAACCATACACCAACAAGACTTAACAATTATAAATATATATGCCCCAAACAAAGGAGCATCCATGTTTATCAAACAAAACTCTTCTCAAGTTCAAAAGTCAAATTGACCACAACACAATAATTCTTACAGACTTTAACACACCCCTTTCACCACTGGATAGATCTTCCAAACAAAAGCTGAACAAAGAAACTATAGAACTCAAAAATACAATAAACAACTTAGACTTAATTGACTTAGATAGAATATTTCATCCTTCAACAAGTGAATACACTTTCTTTTCAGCAGCACATGATCCTTCTCTAAAATAGACCATATACTATGTCACAAAACAACTCTTAGCAAATATAAAAAAATAGAGATTCTACCCTGCATTCTATCAGAACATAATGGAATAAAATTATAAATCAATGATAAAATAAGAAATAAAAGCTACTCCAATACCTGGAGACTAAATAATATGCTACTGAGTGAATAGCGTGTTGCAGATGACATCAGAGAGGAGATTAAAAAATTCCTAGAGGGAATGAGAACACAGACACAACATATCGAAATCTCTGGGACACTATGAAGGCAGTTCTAAGAGGAAAGTTCATTGCATTGAGTTAATTCCTCAAAAGAAGAAAAGGACAACAGACAAATGACTTAACATTACATCTCAAAGCTGTAGAAAAAGAACAATCCAACACCAAAACCGGTAGAAGACAGGAAATAATTAAAATCAGAGCTGAAATTAATGAAATTGAAACAAAAGAAACAACTGAAAAAATTGACAAAACAAAAAGTTTGTTCTTTGAAAAAATAAATAAAATTGACAGACCCTTAGCCAGGCCAAAAAAGAGAAGGGGAGAGAAAACTCAAATTACTGACATACATGATAAAAAAGGAAATATCACAACAGACACTACGGAAATACAGAAGGTAATTCGAAATTATTTTGAAAACTTGTACTCCAATAAAACACAAACCATCGAAGGCATTGACAAATTTCTAGAGTCTTATGATTTGCGCAAATTGAAGCAGGATGATACACAAAATTTGAACAGACCAATTTAATGCAATGAAATAGAAGATGCCATCAGAAGCCTACCAACCAAGAAAAGCTCAGGACCGGATGGATACACAGCCGAGTTCTGCAAGTCCTTTAAAGAAGAACTAATACCAATACTCTTCAATTTATTTCAAGAAATAGAAAAAGAGGGAGTACTTCCAAACTTATTCTATGAGGCCAATATCACCCTGATCCCAAAACCAGGCAAAGAAACATCAAAGAAAGAAAACTTCAGACCAATATATCTGATGAATATAGACGCAAAAATTCTCAATAAAATTCTGGCAAATCTGATACAAAAACATCAAAAATATAGTACACCACGATCAAGTGGGGTTCATTCCAGGGATGCAAAGATGAATCAACATACGGAAATCAATAAATGTAATTCATTATATCAATAGACTTAAAGATAAGAACCATATTTTTATTCCAATAGATGCAGAAAATGCATTCAACAAAATACAGCACCCCTTCATACTCAAAACACTAGAAAAACTAGGGATAACAGGAACATATTTCAACATTGTAAAAGCTATCTATGCTAAGCCCCAGGCCAATATCATTCTAAATAGAGAAAAATCGAAAGCATTCCCTCTACAAACTGGAACAAGACAGGGATGCCCTCTTTCACCACTTCTATTTAACATAGTACTTGAAACGCTGGCCAGAGTGATAAGACAGATGAAAGAAATCAAAGGGATACAGATAGGTAAAGTAGAACTCAAATTATCACTATTTGCTGATGATATGATTTTATATCTAGAAGGCCCAAAATATTCCACCAGAAAACTTCTAGAACTCACAAATGAATTCATCAAAGTAGCAGGATACAAAATCAACAACCATAAATCTAAGGCTTTTCTATATATCAATGACAAATCATCTGAAAGGGAAATGAGGAAAACTACCCCATTTACAATAGCAGAAAAAAAAAATAAAATATTGGAAATCAGCTTAACCAAAGATATGAAAGACCTCTATAACAAAAACTACAGAACACTAAAGAAGGAAATTATAGAAGACTTTAGAACATGGAAAGATCTACCTTGCTCTTGGATAGGCAGAATTAATATTGTCAAAATGACCATACTACCAAAACTACTTTACAGATTTAATGCAATTCCAATCAAAATCTCAATGACATTCCTCATAGAGATAGAAAAATTAGTCATGAAATTCATCTGGAAAAATAAGAGACCCAGAATAGCTAAAGCAATACTTAGCAAGAAGAGTGAAGCAGGTGGCATCACTATACCAGACCTTAAGTTATACTACAGAGCAATAGTAACAAAAACAGCATGGTATTGGCACCAAAATAGACTGGTAGACCAATGGTACAGAATACAGGACACAGAGACTAACACATATAATTTCAGTTATCTTATAAAAGGCGCTAAAAACGTACATTGGAGAAAAGATAGCCTCTTCGACAATTGGTTCTGGGAAAACTGAAAATCCATATGCAACAAAATGAAATTAAACCTCTATCTCTCACCATGCACAAAAGTCAACTCAAAGTGGATCAAAGATCTAGGAATTAGACCGGAGACACTATGCCTAATAGAAGAAAAAGTAAGCTCTAATCTCCAACATATCAGATTAGGTCCCAAGTTCCTTAATAAGACTCCTGTAGTGCAAGAATTACTATCAAGAATCAATAAGTGGGATGGATTCAAACTACAAAGCTTCTTAGCAAAAGAAACAATCAGTGAGGTGAATAGAGAGCCTACTAATTGGGAACAAATTTTTACCACATGCACATCTGATAGAGCACTAATCTCTAGAATATATAAAGAACTCAAAAATCTTAACACCAAAAACCAAATAACCCAATCAATAAATGGGCCAAGGAACTGAACAGACACTTCTCAGAAGAAGATATAAAATCAATCAACAAATAATTGAAAAAATGTTCAACATCTCTGACTATTAGAGAAATGCAAATCAAAACCACTCTAAGATTTCATCTCATACCAGTCAGAATGGCAGCAATTAAGAACATAAAACAAGCCGGGCGCGGTGGCGCACGCCTGTAATCCCAGCACTTTGGGAGGCTGAGGCAGGAGGATTGCGAGTTCAAAGCCAGCCTCAGCAATGGTGAGGCACTTAGCAACTCAGTGAGACCCTGTCTCCAAATAAAATACAAAAAAGGGCTGGGGATGTGGCCCAGTGGTCAAGTGCCCCTGAGTTCAATCCCCGGTACCACAAAAAAAAAAAAAAAAAAAAAAAAGAACACAAAACAACAATAAATGTTGGAGAGGATGTGGGGGAAAAGGCACACTCATACATTGCTGGTGGGACTGCAAAATGGTGCAGCTAATATGGAAAACAGTATGAAGATTCCTTGGAAAACTTGGAATGGAACCACCTTATGACCCAGCTATCCCACTCCTCGGTCTATACCCAAAGGACTTAAAAACAGAATACTACAGGGACACAGCCACATCAATGTTTGTAGCAGCACTATTCACAATAGCTAAACTGTGGAACCAACCTAGATGCCCTTCAGTAGATGAATGGATAAAGAAAATGTGGTATAGATATACAATGGAGTATTACTCAGCAATAAAAGAGAATAAAATCATGGAATTCGCAGATAAATGGATGAAGTTGGAGACTATAATGCTAAGTGAAGTTAGCCAATCTCAAAAATCCAAATGCAGAATGTTTTCTCTGGTATGAGGAGGCCGATTCACAGTGGGGTTGGGATGGGGAGCAAAGGAGGATTAGAGGAACATTAGAATGGCCAATGGGGAGGGATTGGAAGGGAAGGTGCAAAAGGGTAAAGAAGAAGAAAAAAAGATGGTAGAATGAGATGGATATCATTACCCTAAGTGCATGTATGAAGACAAATGGTGTGAATACACTTTGTATACAACCAGAGATGTGTAAAAATGTGCTCTGTAAGTATAATATGAAATGTAATGCATTGTGCTTTCATTTATAACAACTTAGAATAAAAAGTAAAATTTAAAAAAATCAATGATGTTAAGATTGATAAACCCTACTGTAGCTTAATAGGCTTGTGTTCCTTTATTGTTTTCAGCCACTTGTGTTTGAGTCCACTTTGTTTGGGTAGTTAGACTAAAGCGTATTTTTAATTCCATTTCCTCCCTAATTCCAATATTTTCAAATATGGTTCCTGACAAAAGCCCTTGGTTTTTAAGTAATCTGTGGTGTTTCTTTACTTCAACCCAAGGTGACTACATTGTGTCTTTATAATAGAGGCCTTCACTCCTTCTCATTAGCTGACTCATAAAATATCCTTTTCTTATGTGGCTAAAACTCGTAACTAATGTCCTGGGTAAGGGCATTTGCTTCAGAGGCCCCTATTCTCCATCAGGTGGCCTGTCCCAAGACAAAGATTATTGGTGCCCAACCTGAAGTCACACTTATGAATAAGCACATGTAATCATGGTCAGTCTTTTCCGTCATAGTTTTTAATGGCCTGAAAGGATGCTCAAAACAGCATCATAAAATATGAAGAAATTCTGGGACTGTTAATCGAACACATTCTAGAACTAAATCCACTAAAAACATTTTATCATCCCAATATGTGGTTGTACTGAGAAGCATAGTAAAATTAGCAACAATAAGTACTCCAGCCTTTTAATGTTTGCATGTCCTGCAGATTCATTTTTTTCTGTAATTTACTCTTCATTTATTCTTAAGACTTCTACGGATTTGCTAAAGCCTAACTACAAGGGAAGGAGGGTTTCTATGCTTATAACCACCAGGGCAGTTAGTTGCTTTGAATTGTCAAGGTCAGAAATCCCTCATGACCTCGCTTTCTAAATTTCATTTTTTCTCTTTCTAAAATGTATGACCTAAAGCCACTTGTAATTGGGTTTTGAGGAAGTTTCAACAAGTTATACCTGTTTTTGCCCTCAATCCAAATTTGAACTAAGTAAGATTAAAAATAATAATAATAATAATAAGTGCCATTGGCAAGTTGGGGCCTACAAAGCAAATACCCTTACCTAGTACCGCATTGGTCAAGAGTAGAAAGTGAAGGAATGGAACTCATTAGTGCTTATCTCCTTTTAATAAATGAGTTCACCTAGTCAGGAAACATGCCAATGGATATTACCCCAACTATGGAGGAAAAATTAATTTAGAATAATTTAGAACAGATTAGACCCTTGGAACATTATGTCAGTAAAGTTTCCTCCACCAGGAAACAAGAAGTGTGCTTAATAAGTTCATTCCCTCTCCTCCTATCAACAACCATGTTACTGACCTGTTGTTGTTTTTATACCCCTGACTCCATTTTTTAACTACATGATCAAAATGCACATTGTTCTTCAAATACACATGTTTTCTCTGCTTAGGTCCTCTTGTATGACCCACTCTTTGACTGGACCATGAATCCTTTGAAAGCTTTGTATTTACAGCAGAGGCCAGAAGATGAATCTGAGCTGCACCCCACTCTGAATGCAGATGACCAAGAATGCAAACGAAATCTTAGGTGAGCAGTATTTTAGGAAGGGTCTTTTGTAAGTTTATATTTTCTCACTCCCAAGACCCTTAAAACTGCTCTACATTATTGACGCTTTTGTGTTTTTGTCATTAGTGATATTGACCAAAGTTTCAACAAAGTAGCAGAACGTGTCTTGATGAGATTGCAAGAGAAACTGAAAGGAGTAGAAGAAGGCACCGTGCTCAGTGTGGGTGGACAGGTGAATTTGCTCATACAGCAGGCCATGGACCCCAAAAATCTCAGTCGACTTTTCCCAGGATGGAAAGCTTGGGTGTGATCTTCAGTATATGAAGTACTCTTGGAATTCAAGCTTTAGGAATTGTATTTCAGCTTTCATTTTTAACCCATCCACAGTCTTTAAATGGGGATTAATATTTAAGTGAATGTATTGATGCTTTGGAATTATCAAAGCTTCCTTTATGTCATGACGTAGCTTATTTTTTAAAATGTGGTAGAAAAACAATGAGTATTCTTTGTTTAATATGCAGCTTCTGAATTTCTAAGAAAGATATGTTAAAATACCCAGGTTTAGTCTGTTTATCTGATAACTTGTGTAACTTCTTGCTTGATCTATTTGAAGGTACACAAGATGAGGTACACACGTGTCAAATGTGAGATACATTCATGCCTATCTTGGTTATATTTTTATGTTTTGTCTGTGTATCCAATGCAAAACGTTATCCATTTCTACAATATAATGACTTTTACACGATCAATTAAAGATTTTCTCAGAGTATTGTAAAAAAAAAAAAATTAAGTGAATGACTATTTTTTTTTTAAAGGTTTCCAGCTTGATTCATTCATCACCCAAAGATACTTTGATAGTGTCCAGGAAGCTATTTGCTTTCACACATTAAAAATGATTGTTATTCTTGCCTTACTTCTTGACTAAATTTTTATTTATTCTGAATAGCATACTTGTGTCATTTTCAATAGAATCCATGATCTATCCATTAGCTGAGAAGGATGAAGCAGCAGAACAATGGTTGTTCCTTTGGTATGGATTATAACAAAAGTACTATTTCTTTGAGGTGGCTTTTAATTAAAACTTATTTTCCAGATATTACAGATATGTATGTGATAAATAGTTTTCTATAAAAGGTGGAAAACTCTAAAATTGTAACCATGGTAAAGCTACATTAGAAACAAGAATGTAGGACTGGGAGTGTGACTCAGTGATAGAGTGCTTCCCTGAGGGGATGAGGGAGGGACAAAGGATGTTGAAGACAACAGTGCAGGTTGAGCATTCCTAATCTGAAAATCCAAAACAAAATGTATCAGTGACACAAGACCCCTCTTACTTTATCCAGAATTTTCTGAGTGTCATTTTGGTGTATTTGCAAAATAGGGATGCTCAGCTCCTAAAGTTTATACAGATATTTCAAAGTCAGAAAAATCTGAAAAACTTCTGGTTCTGAGCATTTTGAATAAGGGATACTGATACTCAGTCTGTATTTTAAATGTGTTTGTATTTTCAGTATGATCACCCAGAGTTACAAAATAATGAAGATGTTACACAGAAATTCAAAGACATGGTTAATGTAGTTATTATTTTTTAATATATATACATAAAATGTATATATTTCCCCATTCTAATCTTAAACTTAAGTCTGAATTGAAGATTAGAATAGACTAGTCATAGAAATTACAGAACCAGTATACTGGTTTGAAATATATTGTGCCATTTCAAGTGTTTTAATTGCACCTTAATGAAATTATATAGTTTACATAGATTTGTTTTAGTACTACTAAGTGTATTATTGTTACCTGAGTCTATTATAAAGTGTTTTTTCAATAAATAATTCTTCAAGTTTACACTAAAACTTGCTCTTTTCATTCAGATATTTGACCGTCATGTGTGCCAGGGATGGGGCTAGTTTATTTGTTCGTTTGCTTGCTTTTTTAGTTGTTTTTTTTTTTTTTTTTTTTTTTTTTTTTTTTTTTAGATAGTCATGACAGTAAAGTGTATTTTCACATATTTTACATATGTGGAGTATAACTTATTCTAATTAGGATTCCATTCTTTTGGTTGTACATGATGTGGAGTTACGCTGGCCATATATTCACATACAAGGATAGGAAAGTTATGTCAAATTAATTTACTGTCCTTCCTATTCCCCTCCCCCTTCCCTTTCCTTCATTCCCCTTTGTCTAATCCAGTGGACATCTATTCTTCCACACACCCCCGCTTTATTGTGGGTTAGCATCCACATATCAGTGAGAACATTTGGCTTTTGGTGTTTTGGGATTGGCTTATTTCACTTAGTATGATAGTCTCAGGTTCCATCCATTTACCAGCAAATGCCATATTTCATTCTTCTTTATGGCTGAGTAATATTCCATTGTGTATATACTCTACATTTTCTTTGTTCATTCATCTGTTGAAGCAACTAGGTTGGTTCCATAGCTTAACTATTATGAATTGAGCTGCTATAGACATTGATGTGCCTGTGTCACTATAGTATGCTGATTTTAAGTCCTTTGGGTATAAACCAAGGAGTAAGATAACTGGGTCAAAAGGGGGTTCCATTCCAAGTTTTCTAGGGAATCTCCATACTGCTTTCCAGAGTGGTTGCATTAATTTGCACTCCCACCAGCAATGTATATCTTCTTCCCCACATTCTCACCAACATTTATTGTTACTTACATTCTTGACCATTGCCATTCTGACTGGAGTGTGATGGAATCTCAGTGGAGTTTTAATTTGCATTTCTTTGTGTTGAACATTTTTTCATATATTTGTTGACCGATCATATTTCTTCTGTGAATTTTCTGTTCAGTTCCTTTGCCCATTTATTGATTGTGGATTGTTTATTTTTTTAGTTCTTTATATATCCCGGAGATTAATGCTCTATCTGAGGTAAAGGTGGCAAAAATTTTCTCCCATTCTCTTGATGGCTCTCTCTTCATGTTCTTGATTGTTTCCTTTGCTGTGAAGAGCTTTTTAGTTTGAATCCATCCCATTTATTGATTCTTGATTTTACTTTTTGTACCTTAGGAGTCCTGTTGAGGAACTCAGTTCCTAAGCTGATATGAAAGAGAATTGAGCCTACTTGCCTCATCCGCTTTGAGTTTTGTAAGGTGGGAGTTAGGGGTTCAATTTCATTCTACATATGCATTTCCGGTTTTCCCAGCACTATTTGTTGAAGAGACTCCCTTTTCTCCAATATATGTTTATGGCATTTTTGTCTAGTATGAGATAATTGTATTTATGTGGGTTTGTCTCTGTGTCTTCTATTCTGTACCATTGGTCTTCATGTCTATTTTTATGCCAATACCATAGGCATGGGGCTAGTTCTAAGAAGACCACAGTGAGCAAGGCAGACATCGTCTGTACATGTAGAGTTCAGAGTCTGGAGAAGATAGACACCAGACCAAATTGCAGTGAGAACCAGGGACTCTACATAGACCAATGTAACATGCTGCATCTCAGTCTAAATATTCTAGTAGTTTTTCTTAGTTACTTCATGACAAAAGAGCAGATAAATTTTCTTTGGGCCTACAAAGTGATTTAGTTGACATTTCTAAAATGTAAAAGATCAATACTGGGTTATGACAGGTACAAAAATTGTGATATACTAAATGTGAAGTTTGCTTTCCATCTGCTTATCATATTTTTTAATAAACGAATTTACTGTTCTTTAGAGTTTCAAGCTTTTTTGTCTACTTTCTACAAAATGAATTTTGCACACAGTGCAAAGTTTTCACAAAGATTATTAGATTTAGAATTGGCAATTATGGGAAAGATTTCATGTGATGAAATCATCCCCTGAAAAATTCTTTACTTTGCCCTTAAAATAAAATATGTAGTTTTATATACAGCAGGATGGAAAAATGTATACTTTCATAGTATGTTATTCAGAAGCAGTGACTCTTAACCAGGGGTGATTTTGCTTCCCTTCTTGATATTTTAAAATTAACATTTTTACTATTTTGTTGGGTGCAACATGCCATCATGTCTCATTTTAATTGACTAGGAAGATTAAATTGTTTTATATGTTTGTTGGTCAATATGATTTTCTCTTTGATAAACTGCCTCTGTGATTTTTTTGTTTTGTCTTGTTTTGGCCAATATTTCTACTAGTTCTTTGTTGGTTATATAACATCACTGCTAACATTTTACTATTCTGTGTCTTGTCCTTTTATTCTCTTAATTTAGTTTTCTGGGTCACATTTTTTATTAGTTAATTCATGATTAAATCTGTCATGTAAGAATTTTCCCTCTGATCTTAGACCTTCTCTTAATGAAGTTTTACAAATTTCCTTGTAGAAACATGCATACTTTTGTGTACATTGATTTCTAGGCACTTTGATTTTTTTGTAAAGGGTATTTTTACAGTTTTTTAAATGATTATTGTCAGCATTTAGAATTAAAGTTAGTTGTTGCATACTGATTTTCTATCCAGTAACTTCAGTAAACTTTTCTTCTTTCTAGAGACATATCTGGATTGTTTTGGATTTTGGATTTTGTAGTTTGTAATCATATCATCTATGGAAATGTCTAGATTTCTTTCTTTCCAAATCTTACATTGTTTTTTGCTTTCTCTTGTCCATTGTGCTGGTTAGTTACAGCCTCTCTTTAGTACAAATATCAATAGAAGTAGTAATATGGAAACATTCTAATCCTGTGCCTGATCTTAAAGGTAAAAGTGTCAGTGTTTCATCATTAAATTTTCCATTTGCTGCATGGTTTTTAAAATGTATGTCTTTCCCTTATCAGATTAAAGAAGTTCCTTTCTATTACTAGGTTGCTGTGAGGTTTTATCACAAATGGTGAGTTTTAGCAGTTTATTTGAACTTACTGAGAAAGATTACCTACCTTCAATCTGTTAGTCTAATGAATTGCATTGTTTGATTTTCTAAGATTAAATCACCCTTACACTTATAAACCCACTTGGTTTATTCTGTATATTGCTTTATTCTTTTTGCCAATGTCTTGGTTAATATTGTCATGTGAGAATTCCCTTCCAGATTTTCATGAGAAATTTGTGCTTTTCCAATTTTTGAATCACAAGAAAAATCAGTATTAAAAAATTCTCCTGTGAGAATTAAAGCTTAGCAATCAACACAACATATTGTTGATTTGAAGGAGTCCCAATTGACACAAAGGACATGAACACTGACACATAGTGTTGAAGATTAAGATCAGTGTATTTCTAAACCAGGACAGAAGTACTTGGAAAAGAAATGCTCGTATTCTTGGTTGTAGCCTAAGTGTGAGTCTGCTAATGGCAAATCAGTTTTTAAACTGTGGTGAAGCACAAAACAAAATTTGACATCTCACCCATTTTCAGGTGTACGATTCATGAGTGTTACATCATTTTCACAGTGTTGTTTGACCAATCTCCAACACTCCTTTAACCTTGCAAAATTGAAATTGTTTATGCATTCAATGACTCATTTTCTCTGTTCCTACCCACCTGCTGGAAACCACCATTTTACTTTCTGTCCCTATGAATTTGTCTGTTTTGTTACTTGATATAAATGGAATCATGTAATATTTATCTTTTTGTGACTGACTTATTTCAGTTAGCAGTGTCCCCAAGATTGATTCATCCACACTGTAGCACATGTCACAGTTTCCTGTCTTTTTTTAAAGACTGGACTATTCCACTGTTTGTGTATACTTGCATGTGTGTATACATATATATATATATATATACATGTATGTATATGACATTTTAATTATCCTTTCATCCATTGATGGATACTTGAATTATCTCTGTCTTTTGAGTTTTGTGACTGTGGATGCTGTGAACATGGATTATAGTTTGGATCTGGAGTGTCAAAGTCCCCCTCAAAGTCCCATGTGTTAAAGGCAAGATCACTAGTCTGTGCTGCTGTTGGGAAGTGGAACACTTAGGAAGAGAGGCCTTATGGAAGGAAGCTGGGTCACTGGGGATTCTCTTTGCTTCCTGGATGCCTTGAGGTGAGTACCTTTGCTCCACCACACACTTCTCACCATGATGTTCTGCCTCACCACAGACCCAAATCAGTGGAGCCAACTGACCATGGACTAAACCCTCTGAAAATGTGAGCCAAAATAAATCTTTCCTTCTTAGGAGTTGATTATCTCAAGTTTTTTGTCATAGCAACAGAAAGCTAACACATATGTGTATGAAATATCTCTTCAGAACTCTATTTTACATATTTCTTTTGGGTATTTTACATAGTTCTAGTATTGGAACTGCTTAATCATATAGTAATTCTAGTTTTTTAATTTAATTTCAGATTTTTCTGACTTTGAAATATCTGTATAAACTTTAAATTTAAACTCTCCATTTAATACCCACAATATATGGTTTATTGAGATTGACAATAGGTAACATGAATCTGGTATTAATTCAAAAAGAAGCAGTTTAATAACATGTAACTTTTTTCCTCTTCAAATGAGCACATGAAATATAATGTACGCCTTATCAGACCTTTTAAAAAATATTTTCACCTGATACATAAAAATTATACAAATTAATGGGATACCAGGTAATGTTTTGATATATGTGTATATTGTGTAATGTTCAAATCAAGTTAAAGAGATGCATCTTCTCAAGCATTTGAAAATTTGCAAAATTTCTTCCAGCTTTTAATTATGTAATACGTTTTTATACATTACAAACATACAATCACCTATAGTCACCCTGCTATGCAGTAGCACCACAACTTCTTACCCTGTCTAACATAACTTAGTATCTGTGATAAGAGAACTAAAGGGACTCCATCTTGTTCTTCAGCAGCCATCTTAGGAGTTCCGAGAAATAGTTCTGTTTCTCAGAAATAATAGAATACAGAAAGTCCTGCCTGTGTACCCATTAATCGTTACCTAGCAAAATACGCTTGACAGCATAAAAACAGCAATTCCTATACAATGTAAAATTGCTCTCTTTGGTTTCCATTTTTCCTAGGCAAATACCTTGTCAGAGATTGATTGTCTAGACGTTAGTAACCATTCCCTAACATGTACTCAACTAGGGTCATCATGACCCCATTCCCTTCTACTTGATCGTTGCTATATCAACCTGGAAAGTCCCGTGGGAAATATTATTGTACCCATTGCTTTGTCTTGCTAACTGCCTAGATTCACCTTCTGTACTGTGGCTTGCTTGTATTGGCTAAAACCCTGCAATTGAATATTCCGCCCTCTGTGATTTTGCTCTTTATAAACCCTTCAAAAATCACTGCCTGCGCGCCATCTTGTCACACTGTGTGATGTGTGAGGATGGTGGCCGCTGATCAGCTTAATAAAGGCTTTTTATTGGCTCAAGTGTGACGTGGCTTGGAGTTTTAATTGGCATTATGCTGGATACAACATTTTTGGTACAACAGTATCCACTGATCAAACTTTTTCCACTACTCTCCCTAGCCTTTGGTAACTACTATTCTTCTCTCAACTTCTATGAGACAGCACTTTTAGATTCCACATGAGTAAGACTGTGGTAAGTAAAGTTAGTCAGGCACATTAATATACTGAATATAATGATCTTCAATCCCTCCCATTGTCATCGCAAGTGATAGGATTTCATTCTTTTTGATGAATGGATAGTGTTCCACTCTGTGTGTACCACATTTTCTTTATCCATTCATCAATTGGACACTTAGGTGTTTTCCACTTCTTGGCTGTTGTAAACAGTGCTGCAGTGGACATTGCAGCAGGTGTTTTTGTTTTTTGTTTTGTTTTTGACATACTGACTTCATTTCCTTCGGGTGTATACCCAGGAGTGGGATTGCTGGATCATATGGTATAGTTCTACTTTTAATTTTTTGAGGAACCTCCATACTGTTTTCCATAATGACTGTTGTCACCACCAATGGTATGCTAGGATTCCTTTTTCTTCATATCTTTGCCAGCCTGTATTTTTTTTTAGTATTTTTATGTAGACATTCTTTTTTATTTTGTTATATATGACAACAGAATGCATTACAATTCATATTACACATATAGAGCACAATTTTTCATATCTCTGGTTGTATACAAAGTAGAGTTACCTCATTCGGGTCTTCATACATGTACTTAGGGTAATGATGGCCATCGCATTCCACCATCTTTCCTACCCATATGCCCCTCCCTCCCCTTTTTCCCTTTGTCCTATCTAGAGTTCATCTAATCCTCCCATCCCGCCCCCCCCAGCATATTATGAATCAGCATCCTTTAATCAGAGAAATCATTCAGCATTTGGTTTTTTGGGATTGGCTAATTTCACTTAGCATTATATTCTCCAGCTTCATCCATTACATAGACACTCTTACTAGAGTGAGGTGCATTTCCCCGATGATTAGTCATGTGGGGCACTTCTTCATCTATTTGTTGGACTTCTGTATATCTTCTTTTGATAAATGTCTATTTGGGTCTATTTTCTTTTTCTTTTTGAAGGGGGGCGGTATCAGAGATTGAACCAAGGAGCACTACCACTGAGCCACATCCCCAGCCTTTTTTTATTTTGAGGCAGGGTTTCACTAAGCTGCTTAGGGCTAAGTTGATGAGGCTGGCTTTGAACTTGCTATCCTCCTGCCTCAGCCTCCCGAGCCACTGGGATTATAGGCTCTATTTCCCTTAAATTGGGTTGATTTTGGCTACTGAGTTTCAGAATTCTATATATTCTGAATACACCCTCCTTGTCAGATGTATAACTTACTAATATTTTCTCTTGTTCTGTGGGTTCTCTCTGTACTAGTTTGCTGTGCAGAAGTTTTTTGTTTGATCCCATTTGTCTATTTTTGCCTTAGTTTCCTTTGCTTTTGGGATCTCGTCCCAAAAAAATCCTTGCCCATTCCAATGTTCTAAAGCATTTCCCCTTTGTTTTCTTCTGCTAGTTTCACAGTTTCGGGTATTATGCTTAAGACTAATCCATTTTTTAACTGGTGAGAGGACTCTATAGTTTTATTCTTCTGCATGTGAATATCTAATTTTCTTAGCACTATTATTAAAAAGATTATCTTTTCTTCAATGTGTGGTCTTAGCACCTTTGTTGAAAATAATTTGTCTGTATATATGTGGGTCTGCTTCAAGGCTGTCCATTCCATTAGTCTGTGTGTATTCTTTTTTGCTCAAGATAACTGGCTGTTTGGGGATTTTGTGGTTCATAATTTTAGGATTGTTCTTTTCTAGTTGTGTTGTCGTTGGTATTTTGATGAGAATTGCATTAAATCTAAATCACTTTGGGTAGTATGGACATTTTAACAATATTGATTCTTCCAGTCTGTTTACATGGAATGTCTTTCTACTTTTTGTGTCTTCTATAATTTCTTGGACTAGTATTTTATAAATTTTATTGAAAAGATCATTCACCTCTTTGAATAAATTTATTCGTAGGTATTTTTATAGCTATTATAACTGAGATTGCTTTCTTGATTTCTATTTCAGGTAATTTATTATAAGTTTATACTAGTTCTACCAATTTCTGTATGTTGGTTTAGTATCCTGCAACTTTGCTGAATTCATTTATTAATTCTAATAGTTTTTTGGTGGCATTTTGGGATTTTCTACATATAAGATCATCTCAGTTGCAAGACAGTTCAACTTCTATTCTGGTTCAGATGCCCTTTCTTTCTCTTGCCTGATTGTTCTGGCTAGGATTTCCAGCACTATGTTTTTTAAAAAAGTGGTGGAAGTAGGTAGCCTTCTCCATTCAGTGTGCAATGGTCTTTGACTCATTATAAGTGGTCTTTATTGAAGTACATTCTTTCTGTACCTACTTTGGTTGCAGTTTTTATCAGAAACGGTCATTGAATTTTACCAAATGCCTTATCTTTATCTGTTGAGATGATCATATGATTTTTGTCCTTCACTCTTGGTTTGTTGGATGTGGTTTGCTAGTATTTGTTGAGTGATTTTGCATCTGTATTCCTCAAGGATATTGGCCTGTAGCGTTCCTGTTGTTACATCTCATCTAGTTTTAGTGTAAGAGTAGTGCTGGCCTCATAGAATGTGTTCAAAAGAATTCCTTCCTCTTTTATTTTTTGGAGTAAGTTAAGGAGAATTAGTATTAGCTCTAAATGTTTGGTAGAGTTCAGCAGTGAAACCATCTATCTGGTCCTGTGATGGGAAGCTTTCTTATTGATCCAGTCAGTTTATCTGTTACTAGTCTTTTCGGGTTTTTCTCTTCATGATTCAGTCTTGGTAGGGTGTATATGTCTAGGAACTTTTTCATTACTTCTGTGTTATCAAATCTGTTGACATATAGTTGTTTATAATGATCTCTAGTGATCTTTCGTATTTCTGTGGTAACAGTTGTAATGTCTCCCTTTTCATCTCTAATTTTATTTTATTCTTCTCTTTTTCTTAGTCCAGGTAAGGGTTTGTCTGTTTGGTCTATATTTTCAAAGAACCAGCTCTGTTTTTTTGTTGAACCTCTATGTTATCTTTTTAGCTTATATTTACTTCTGCTCTCCATTATTTCTTTCCTACTATTTTGAGGTTTGGTTTGATCCTCTCTTTTCTAAGTCCTTTAGTTGCAGTAATAGGTTGTTTTTTTCAGTTGTTTTCTTAGTGTACTACTTTTGCTATATCCATTAGGTTTTTTTTGTTTTGTTTTTGGTACCGGGGATTGAACTCTGGGGCACTCAATCACTGAGCCACATCCCCAGCCCTATTTTGTATTTTAATTAGAGACAAGGTCTCACTGAGTTGCTTTTTGATGAGGCTGAGTTTGAACTCACGATCCTCCTGCCTCAGCCTCCTGAGCAGCTGGGATTAAAGGTGTGCACCATTGTGCCTGGCTCTCCATTAGGTTTTGATACGTTGTATTTTCATTTGTTTCAAAAAATAATTTCCTTCTTGAAATTTCTTTCCAGATCTACTTGGTTGTGGTAAGTAGTTTAATTTCCATGTGTTTGTATAGTTTCCAAAGTTTCTCTTGTTATTGATTCCTAGTTGTGTTGCAGTGTAGTAAAAAATGATACTTGATATTATTTCATATGTTAAAAATTTGTCAAAATGTGTTTTATAGCCTGCCATGATATATTCTGGAGACTGTTCCATGTGCTGGTGTGAAAAATGTATATCCAACAGCTGTTGGATGGAATGTTCTATAAATGCCCATTTAGGTCTGTTTGGTCTAAGGTACATTTAGTCTGCTGTTTATAGATGATCTGTCCATTGCACAAAGTGGGGTATTTAAGTCCCAGTTACGGGAATCTTTCTCCCTTTAGAGTTGTTTTTCCTATCTATGCAGTGCTAGTGACTGAACCCAGCTGGAGCCTTGTGCATGCTAGGCAAGTACTCTACCACTGAGCTACATACCCAATCCTGCTTTAGGGCTATTAATGTTTTATATATTTGTGTGCTCTGAAACTAGGTTCTTACATACTTAGAAAATTTTCCTCTTGCTAAATAGACCCCTTTATCCTTATATAATTAACCTTTATTGTCTCGTTCTTACCTGCTTTTGATTTAAAGTCTGTTTTATCTGACATAAATATGGTTACTTCTGCATTATTTTGGATTCTGTCCTGCCCATGGCCACCAACGCCTCTAAGCTCTAGCATGCCCCTATATCATGCCCTGAGGCCACCAAGACCTGCATGACACTAGGGCAAGACTGAGGCCCACAGTGCTGTGGACTAGCTGTTGCTGAGGTGCACTCAGGGCCTGTCACTGCTTGCAATAAGCCACAGGTGGTGTTGACTGGAATAGAGACTTAGTATACTGGGGCTGAAAATAATTTTGATGAATCAATATTTTTATTCTAATGAGGAAATAAAACCAAATCTACAAAACTCTTCAATATTGCAAGAACCCATTTTATGAGGTTAGCATTAACCTTGCATGGAAACCAAATAAAAGACCAATATCCTTCATGAACCATAGATAGAAAAGCCCTTACAAAATGTCAGCAAATTTATTTCATTGGTCTATAAAAGAGATGATGAAAAAAAAAAAAAAGATAATATATCATGTCCAAATGGCATTGTTAAAGGAATGCCAGTTGGCTTACTATTTAAAAGATTAACATAAATAAACAAGATCCATATTACAATGTCAGTTGGTGCAGAAAAAGCTTATAATAAAATTTGACATTTGTTTTTGATAACGCACATGAAACTATAAAGAGAAGAAAACCAAACTAAAAAAGGAAATAACAAAGATCAGAACTAAATAAAATAGAGAGTAAAAATACAAAAAAAAAAAAAAAAAAAATCAGGCTGAAAAAAATGATGGATTAGGGGAAGCCACAATATCTTAGCTGCTTCCCAAGATGGAATTAACAGTTCTGCAGTGACAACTGAGAGTTAGCAACCAAATGAAAACAAGAAATACTGGTTTCTAGAATAAAAAGAAAAGAAAGAAAAAAAATAGACTACAGCAGCACTTGGAGCACTAGGGCTCATTACAGGAAGGAAAGCTCCCTTCCAACTAGCCCAAGGAAATTCTCCCACTGAGTTTAAGAAAAACAGGCACCACTGTCCAACAAATTCACAGTCTGAGCAGAAAATAAGGTCAGATATAGTGAGGCGAACTGCCTTGGGAGAAAGTCCTGGCACTCTCCAGTGAAGTTAGTGAAAGTGGGAAATTAGTGACAGCTTCAAGACTTTGTTTGGACTTCCTGAGCATTAGTCTAGAAATCCCTACAGTTTTTTTCTCTCTCCCCTCATGTGTTACTTGCTTTTTGGGATCTAAGAGCAAAGGTTGCTTTTCACTTGAAATTGAGAGTCTGAACTCAGTGACTCGGAGCACGGGGTAGAACTGAGATGGATCAGGTGGAAAGTAGCGACCCTGCAACATCCTACCACAGACCCCCAGGCCATCCTCCCCCACACCCAGAAGGGTCTGGACTGACACACCTCCTCTCAGCACGTGGACTGAGGCTTACAGAGTGAGGTGTGCAGTACAGTCCAGGTCAGTCCACAGACTTCATGAGTGAAAGGGCTAGCCAGTGATCGACAGATAACCCAACCCCAGTCAATAACAAAGCCATTTTGAGCAAGGGTGAAGCCATTTCTGAAATGGACAACACTTCCCAATAGATGCTGCCAAGGCAAAAAGGGAGAGGAACTTGGCATGCAGACTCCCCTAACAAGTTTGGCCAGTTTGGGTTAGTGCTTGAGAACAAATAAATGGCATGATATTTGTGTGACACAAATTTCCTCTAAGCAGGAAGATTCTAAAATTGGAAACCCAGAATGAAATATCTCCATTTAGAAAGCCTCAGCAAGAAGAAAACAATCTGTTTATGACTGTTGTTGCTTCACCTGCTCAATGTAAACTGGTTTCTAGTGTCTTCCCATTTTGTGACTTTTTAAAGAGTTCTAATTTTATGCATTTGGTCAATTCATAGAATCCTCTCTTAATACCTCCTTTTTTCTTCCTTCATTCCCTTCTATTCTTTGTCCTTCTTTCTCTTCTCATTTTATCTTCCCTTTTTCTCTCCCATCTTTTTTTCCTTTCTCTTTTTTTCTGTTTTTTTATCCCTTCCAATTCAGTTTAGTATGTTATCATTAATGCTTAATCTTTTCAATCTATATTCTCACCTACTTTTCTCTTTGGTTAACAGAGTAGTAGATATTGTTAGTAAGAACTTTTTTTAGCATATGTTGATATATGGTTTGTTCTTGATCACTGTTACTGACAGTCTCTTCTCGCAAAGTGGCACTGATTATTGAAACTTGGTTTGGTTATTAGAAAGAGATAATTACTAACTTAAGGACCCTCACATAAAAGAGGATGAAGAATCCATCTCAACAGATGCACAAATGTAAGAACATATTGAGGAAACACAGAAGATACCACCAAAAGTTTATAACCTCCCAACAACTGAATCCACAGATATTAAAGTGAATGAAATCCTGGCCAAAGAATTCAGAAAGCTGATTGTTCACATGATTAGTGAATTAAACAAAGATCTAAAATGAACAAAAGGAGAAAATGCAGGTTGTGAAAAAATATTTCAAAAGATATTTTGAAAAAGAACCAAGTAAATCGAAGTGAAAGACAGTAATATATTCATTTGAATAGATTAAATCAAGTAGAGGATAGTATCTCAGAGCTCAAGGACAGAGTAGCCAATCTTGAGTATTCAGACAGTATTAAAAAAAACAATAAACTATGATCAGAATATACAAAACTCTGGACATTTAGAGTCCAATCTTAGGATCATTATCAAGGAAGAAATAGAAATTCACACTAATGGCATTGATTAACTGTTCAGTTAAATAAGAAAAATTTCCAAGCATTGGGAGTGAGATGGATATACAAATACAGGAGGCATTTAGAACCCAATAAATACAAGACCAAAAGAAGAACCTTTCCATGACTCAAAATCTGAACATATGGAATGCAGATTTTTTTTTTTTTTTTTTTTTTTTTTTTTTTTGGTACTGGGGATTGAACTCAGGGGCACTCGACCACTGGGCCACATCCCCAGCCCTTTTTTGTATTTTTATTAGAGACAGGGTCTCACTGAGTTGCTAAGTGCCTCGCCACTGCTGAGGCTGGCTTTGAACTCGCAATCCTTCTGCCTCAGCCTCCCAAGTGCTGGGATTACAGACGTGCGCCACCACGCCCAGCTGGAATACAGAATTTTTAAAAACTAAATTTTAAAAAACTAATTGCAAAATCAGTAGAAGACAGGAAATATTTAAGATCAGCGCTAAAAGTAATGAAATTGAGAATAAAAAATATAAAAGATCAAAGAAAATAGTTTTCTTTGAAAAAAGAAACAAACTGATAAAACCTTAGCCAGACTAACCAAAAGAAAGAACCAATTTAATAAAATTAGAGAAGAAAAAGGAGATAGCACCACAGACATCACTGAAATCCAGAGAATCATTAGAGACTATTTTTAAAGTACATACTCTAGTAAATTGGAAAGTCTAGAAGAAATGGACAAGTTTCTTGATACATAATGACCTACCAAAATTGAAATGAGAGGGTATGGTAAACCTGAACAGACCAGTAGCAAAGAGTGAGATTGAAGCACTAATAAAAAGATAAAAGAAAAACCCTCCAACAAAGAAAAGCCCAGGGCCAGCTGAATTCTACCAGACCTTTAAAGAAAAACTAATGCCCGTGCTCCTCAAATTATTTCATGAAATAGAAAAGGGGTGTAAATGAACACTTCCAAATTCATTCTATGAAGTCATTATCACCCTGATACCAAAACCAGATAAGGACACATCAAGGAACAAAAACTACAGACCATATCCTTGATGAACATAGTTGCAAAAATCCCTAATGAAATGATAGCAAATCATACTCAAAACCCCATTAAGAAGATTGTACATTATGATCAAGTTGGTTTCACTCCAGGGATGCAAAGATGGTTCAACATGCAAATCAATAAATTTAACTCACCATATAAATAGAGTTTAGGACAAAAATAATACGATCGGGCTGGGGTTGTGGCTCAGCGGTAGAGTGCTCACCTAGCATGTGTGTGGCCTGGATTCGATCCTCAGCACCATGTAAAAATAAATGCATTGTGTACAACTAAAGCAAATAAATAAATATTAAAATAATATGATCATCTCAATATGTGAATTTTAAAAATTGATAAAATTCAACATCCCTTCACAACAAAAAGAGGGAACATTTTTATTTTAATTTTTTCTAAGTTACGACAGCAGAATGCATTACAATTCATATTACACATATAGAGCACATTTTTACATATCTCTGGTTGTACACAAAATATATTCACACCTTTTGTGTCTTCATACATGCACTTAGGGTAATGATATCCATCTCATTCTACCTACCATCTTCTCCGCTCCTTTTTTTAAACCCCCTTGTCCCCCTCTCTTCCCCTTCCTCCCCATTGACCTTCCTAGTGTTCCTCTAATCCTCCTATGCTTCCTGTCCCAACCCCACTGTGAATCAACCTCCTTATATCAGAGTAAACATTTGGCATTTGGCTTTTTGGGATTGGCTAACTTCACTTAGTATTATATTCTCTAACTCCATCCATTTACCTGCGAATGCCATGATTTTATTCTCTCTTATTGCTGAGTAATACTCCATTGTGTATATATACCACATTTTCCTTATCCATTCATCTACTGAAGGGCATCTAGGTTGGTTCCACAACCTAGCTATTGCGAATTGTGCTGCTATAAACATTGATGTGGCTGTGTCCCTGTAGTATGCTGTTTTAAGTCCTTTGGGTATAGACCAAGGAGTGGGATAGCTGGGTCATAAGGTGGTTCCATTGCCAGTTTTCCAAGGAATCTCCATTCTGCTTTCCATATTGGCTGCACCATTTTGCAGTCCCACCAGCAGTGTATGAGTGTGCCTTTTCCCCCACATCCTCTCCAACATTTATTGTTGTTCGTAATAACTGCCATTCTGACTGGAGCGAAATGAAATCTTAAGAGTAGTTTTGATTTGCATTTCTCTAATTGCCAGTGATGTTGTGTCACCGCCTGAAGCAATGGCCACTTGGAGCAGCGAAGCCGCGGGAAGAAGTTCAGAGGCGAACTGGAAACAAACAGGCTTTTTATTCTGATAACTTCTCTCTCTGGCTCTAACAACGACTTTAACATGTACCACACACCACCAAAAACCCACACACCAAATGGCGCCGACCAGATCAGCAATCTCGGCCCAAGTCTCGTGAGACTACGGAAGGCGGCAATGTCTAAACATCTCTATGGCCCCTAGTCAACCGCAATCTTAGCCATCTCCCCAAACAGGGCTTCTGCAATGTTGAACATTTTTTCATATATTTGTTGATTGATTGTATATCACCTTCTGAGAAGTGTCTGTTCAGTTCCTTGGCCCATTTATTGATTGGGTTATTTGTTTTTGGGTTATGTTTTCTGTTTTTCTTTTGTGTGTGTGTGTGTGTGTGTGTGTGTTAAGATTTTTAAGTTCTTTATATATTCTAGAGATCAGTGCTCTATCTGATGTGCATGTGGTAAAAATTTGTTCCCAATTAGTAGGCTCTCTATTCACCTCACTGATTGTTTCTCTTGCTAAGAAGCTTTTTAGTTTGAATCCATCCCATTCATTAATTCTAGATTTTAATTCTTGTGCTATAGGAGTCTTATTAAAAAGGTAGGGGCCTAATCCAATATGATGGAGGTTTGGGCCTACTTTTTCTTCTAATAGATGTATGGTCTCTCGTCTAATTCCTAGGTGCTTGATCCACTTTGAGTTTTGTGCATGGTGAGAGGGGTTTAATTTCATTTTATTGCAAATGGATTTCCAGTTTTTCCAGCACCATTTGTTAAAGAGGCTATCTTTTCTCCAATGCATGTTTTTGGTGCTTTTGTCTAATATAAGATAACTATAATTATATACATTAGTCTCTGTAGACTCTATTCTGTACCATTGGTCTACTAGTCTATTTTGGTGCCAATACCATGCTGTTTTTGTTACTACTGTTTGTAGTATAGTTTAAGATCTGATATTGTGATGCCACCTGCTTCACTCTTCTTGCTACGTATTGCTTTAGCTATTCTGGGTCTCTTATTTCCAGATGAATTTCATGACTGCCTTTTCTATTTCTATGAGGAATGCCATTGGGGTTTTGATTGGAATTGCATTGAATCTATATAATGCTTTTGGTAATATAGTCATTTTTACAATATTGATTCTGCCTATCTAAGAACAAGGTAGATCTTTCCATCTTCTAAGGTCTTCTTTTGTGGGGGTTTTGTTTGAGTTGCTGGAGTTTTTAGTTTCTCCCGGCCTAGGTTTAGCTTCTTCCGGCCAGCGGAGAAGGCTAGGGGAAAAACATGCCCCAGCGGAGGCGTGATCGAGAATGGTAGAAGCAAGCTGGAGGCCCATGCCAGCCCCCACGATGGAAGACAATCAGGGACGCACCAGGGAGCCTGGTCAGAGCTGGAACTCGTTTATTGAAGAAGATGGATGGCGTTTATAGAAGGCATGGGCCAATCAGCAGAAAGATCATAGGAACACATAGGGAGCATGGGCAGATTACATTGCTGGCCTATCCTTAGGGTGGTTTCAGTTCTCACGACACGTCAGGGGAATGCCTCCTGATTAAGCCAAGTTCCATATCAGGGAGTGGGAGGCAACCAGAGAGTTAAGTTTTTCTATTCTTTCGGCCGATGTGTTCTTTTTTTTTTTTAATTATTTATTTACTTATTCATAATGTACTAGTATCTTTTTACATACAATTGCTTGTATACAAAGTATATAAGTACCATTCAGATCTTCAATCATGCATTTAAGATAATGATAAGTACCATTCAGATCTTCAATCATGCATTTAGGATAATGAGATGGATGTCATTATCCAATGTGTTCTTAAGTCCCTAACATTCTTTAATTTCTTTCTTTAGTGTTCTGTAGTTTTCATTATATAGGTCTTTCACCTCTTTGTTAGGTTAATTTCCAGGTTTTTTTTTTTTTTTTTTTTTTTGAGGCTATTGTAAATGGAATAGGTTTCCTCATTTCCCTTTCAGAGGATTTGTCACTGACATACATAAATGACTTTGATTTATGGGTGTTGATTTTGTATCCTGTTACTTTGCCAAATTCATTTACTAGTTCTAAAAGTTTTCTCGTAGAATTTTTTGGGTAGAAGGAACATTTTTAAATGTAATAAAGGATATATATTATAGGTCCTCAGCCAACATCACATGAAATGGGGAAAATCTAAAAGCATTACCTGTGGGCGGGGGGAGGAAGATGGCCGACAGGAGGGAGGTGCTCTCTGGACACAGGTGCTAAAAGACACGAAGTGGGAAGTTGGAACGCGTTACTAGTAATTCCATTACAACTGAAAGGGAGCCGAGACATTAGTGTACCTTTGGACAGCAAAATACAACGTTCTCCGGACCACGACGAGCAGGGGCAGAGTCACAGCGGTCCACAGTCCAAAGCAGCGCTGTCTGCGCTGCAGGCAGGCGCAGTTGCTTGATACCATCTCGGCAAGGAGACATCCACCCAGCGGCGATCGGGGAGGAGGGATAGAAAGAGGCCTAGAGGCATGGACGGTGTCCACATAGAGCTCTTTCGCACAGCTTGCCAAGCCTATCCCACATGCTCTGGACTGACACAAGGGTCTGCGGAGCTGCTGTTGAATGGGAGGAGAACACTGCCATCTTTGAGAAGTACAGTGGCTGACCCAGACAAAGGGGAAAAGACAGAGGGGAAGAACAGCTCCAGACATCCAGGGAGCCGCCTACGCTCTGAAGGCAGCGCACACCTGGGTGAGGCTCGGGTAACCAGCAGGGGAGGGCGTGTCTGAGGCCACCGCAGTGGCCACAAGAAGCTACAACTGTGGGTGGGCGTGGGGAAAGGGTGCCTTCTGGAGGGTCCCCTCCCCGGTGCCATTCATCTGCTGACACACAGCCCCCCTAAGCCACTCTTCCACTGAGCCATTCTGCCGCTGGCCTAGGGTGCAACCTTGACTCCACTGACAGGGCTGCAGACTGTCTGATGTGATCCGATGCAGTTGGCTTAATCTAGAAAGGAAAAAAGAGGGGAGCTTCCCAGGGCCCATTTTGTTTGAGACTTGGGGTTCGACTTTTTTTTGTTTGTTTGATTTGCTTGTTTTATTGGTTTTCAGGGTTTTTTTTGTTTGTTTGTTTGTTTGTTTGTTTGTTGTTGGTTGGTTTTTCTTTTTCTTTTTTTGGCTTTGTTTTGTTTTGCTTTTTTTTTTTTGCATTGATTGTCAGTGTGTTTGTTTGTTTGCTTCTGCTCCTTTTTTCTTTCCTTCTTTTCTTCCTTCTCACTTTTGCATCTTTTCTTCCTCCTTCATCTTTCATATTTACACCGTGCCAGTGCATACTAAACAGAGGAAAAAACAAGTTATACGCAGAACTTGGGATTTCTAGAACTGGCGCAATTGAACTGGATAGCAAAGCGGTGTTATATATAGTTTACTCTCTATTTTCTTGATCCTCTCTCCTCTCTCTTACACCAATTTCTACTCTTTTATCATTTTTTTTCTTTTCCATCTTTATATATAAATTGGTCTTTCCACCTAATTGTCTACTCCATTTTCTTTCTTCTCTCGTCTACTGATACTAAACCACTTCCACTAAACCACTTTAATAGAACTCCCTTTTCATACTTTCCAAGAAAGAACAATTCAAGACACTTCCTTCTTCCTAAACATAACACCTCTGTATCCAATACTTGAAGCTATAAAACCCCATCAGAAGCGTACAGAGTAAATTGGAAATAATATCTGGGTTAACCAAATTTGTACATTGTGATCAAACTTGGATTTTCGGAATAGAAAGTGATAGGTTTTAAAGTGTAAAGGAATTATAAGGGGATCTGATAGCATTGTACTATAGGAAAAACATAAGGCTTTAAGGTAAAATCAAAATAGTCAAGGTCCCACAGTGCAAGAAGAAAAGACACACAAGCAATATGAAGAAACAAGGGAAGAAAGTGACACAAACAAATCAATATACCTCTCAGTAGATTCCATGGCAAGCACAGTTGGTCAAATGCCAGAGATGGAATTTAGAAATTACATATTCCAGATGTTTATGGAACTTAAAAATGAACTAAAAAATGAGATGTGAAAGAAAATACAAGTGGTAAAAGATCATTTTTACAAAGAACTGCAAAAACAAATACAGGAAGCAAAAGATTACTTCAATAGGGAGATAGAAGTTCTAAAGTGAAACCAAACAGAAATTCTGGAAATGAAAGAAGCAATAAACCAAACTAAAAGTTTAATTGAAAGCATCACCAACAGATTAGACCACTTGGAAGAAAGAACCTGGAGACAAAAAATCTAGATTACACAGCAAAAATGGTAAGAAATCAAGAACAGAATATTCAAGAATTATGGGACAACATAAAAAGACCAAACTTAAGGGTGATTGGGGTAGAGGAAGGTGCAGAGTTTTAAGCCAAAGGAATGAGTAATTTATTCAATAAAATAATAGCAGAAAATATTCCAAACTTAAGGAATAAATGGGAAAACCAAGTTCAAGAGACTTACCGAACACCAAATGTACAAAATCACAACAGATCCACACCAAGGGACATTTTAATGAAAATACCTAATATACTGAACAAGGAGAGAATATTAAAAGCCACAAGAGAAAAGAATCAGATTACATATAGGGGGAAACCAATTAGACAATGTTCAGATTATTCAAACTTAAAAGACCCTAAAAGACCTTAAAAGCTAGAAGATCCTGGAATAGCATATTTCAAGCTCTGAAAGAAAAGGGATGTCAACCAAGAATCTTATATCCAGCAAAATTGAGCTTTAGATTTGAACATGAAATGAAAACCTTACATGACAAGCAAAAGTTAAAAGATTTCACAACTTGAAACATCCTGGGCAAAATTTTTCATGAAGAAGAAGTGAAAAATAACAATGAAAACTAACAAAGGGAGATATTAAACTAAGGGAAATACCAACCATAGGAGAAACCAAATCAAGCTAAATACCATAATGCAAATAAAAATGAATGGGAATAAGAATCACATCTCAATAATAACCCAGAATGTTAATGGCCTAAACTCACCATTCAAAAGACACAGATTGTCAGAATGGATTAAAAGAAATGACCCAACAATTTGCTGTCTCCAAGAAACACACCTTGTAGAAAAAGACATCAATAGACTGAAGGTGAAAGGGAAAGTCTTATCACTCACATGGCCTGCGGAAGCAAGCAGGGGTTTCCATTCTCATATCAAATAAGGTAGACTTCAAGCCAAAACTAATCAAAAGGGACAAAAGTGGATATTTCTTACTACTTAAGGGAACCATTCATTCATCAACAGGATATAACAATCATAAATCTATATGCCCCAAATAATGGAGCACCTACATTCATCAAACAAACCCTTCTCAAGTTCAAGAGTAAAATGGACCACAACACAGTTATTCTAGGGCACTTCAATTCACCTCTCCCACCAATGGATAGATCATCCAAATAAAAGCTAAACAAAGAAACTTTAGGCCTTGTTAAAACAATTTATAACTTAGACCTAACAGACACATATAGAATATTTCATCCCTCAGTAAGTGAATATATTTCTTGCCAGCAGCACATGGTTCCTTCTCCAAAATAGACCATATATTATGTCACAAGGCAACTCTCAGCAAATAAAAAAATATAGAGATACTACCCTGCATTCTATCAGACCATAAAGGGATGAAATTGGAAATCAATGATAAAACAAGAAATTAAAAAAAAAAAAAACTCCAACAACTGGAAGCTAAACAACATGCTACTGAATGAACAAGAGGTTGAAGAAGACATCAAAGAGGAGATTAAAAAATTCCTAGAGGTAAATGAGAACACAGATACAACGTATAGAAATCTCTGGGACACTATGAAGGCAGTAGTAAGAGGAAAAATCATTGCACTGAGTTCATTCCTTAAGAGGAAAAAAAACCCAACAAATAAATGACTTAACATCACACCTCAAAGCACTAGAAAAAGAAGAACAGATCAACACCAAGAGCAGAAGACAGGAAATAATTAAAATCAGAGCAGAAATTAATGAAATTGAGACTAAGGAAACAATTCAAAGAATCGACAAAACTAAAAGTTGGTTCTTTGAAAAAAATAAACAAAATTGACAGACCCTTAGCAATGCTAACAAAAAGAAGAAGAGAAAAAACTCAAATTACTAACATTCGTGATGAAAAAGGGAATATCACAACAAACACCTTAGATGTACAGAAGATAATTAGGAATTACTTTGAAAACTTGTACTCTAATAAAATAGAAAATACTGAATGCATTGACAGATTTCTAGTGTCGTACGATTTGCCTAAACTGGATCTGGAGGCTATACACAATTTAAACAGATCGATTACAAGCAAAGAAATAGAAGATGTCATCAAAAAGCTACCAACAAGGAAAAGTCCAGGACCTGATGGGTTTACAGCTGAGTTCTACAAGACTTTCAAAGAAGAACTAATACCAATGCTCTTCAAACTATTTCAAGAAATAGAAAAAGAGGGAGCTCTTCCAGACTCTTTCTATGAGGCCAATATCACATTAATTCCAAAGCCAGGCAAAGACACATCCAAAAAAGAAAACTTCAGGCCCATATCTTTAATGAACATAGATGCAAAAATCCTCAACAAAATCCTGGCAAATCGGATACAAAAAACATATCAAAAAGATAGTGCACCACGATCAAGTGGGGTTTATTCCAGGGATGCAAGGCTGGTTCAACATTCAGAAATCAATAAACATAATACATCACATTAATAGACTTAAAGATAAAAATCATATGATTATCTCAATAGACACAGAAAAAGCATTTGACAAAATACAGCACCCCTTTATGTTCAAAACACTGGAAAAACTAGGAATAACAGGAACATATCTCAACATTATAAAAGCTATTTATGCAAGGCCCTGAGCTAACATTATCTTAAATGGAGAAAAATTGAAAGCATTCCCTCTAAAAACTGGAACAAGACAGGGATGCCCCCTTTCACCACTGCTATTTAACATAGTACTGGAAACTCTGGCCAGAGCAATTAGACAGATGAAAGAAATTAAAGGGATCAAGATAGGAAAAAGAAGAGCTCAAATTAGCACTATTTGCTGATGACATGATAATCTACCTAGAAGACCCAAAAAACTCCACCAGAAAACTTTTACAACTAGTAAATGAATTTGGCAAAGTTGCAGGATACAAAATCAATACACATAAGTCAAAGGCATTTTTGTACATCAGCGACAAAGATGCTGAAAGGGAAATGATGAAAACTACCCCATTTACAATAGCATAAAAAAATAAAATAAAATACCTGGGAATCAACTTAACGAAAGAGGTAAAAGACCTCTATAACGAAAACTATAGATGGCCGACAGGAGGAAGCTGCTCTCTGGACACAGTTGCTGAAGGGCGCAGAGTGGGAAGTTTGAGTGCGTTACTAGCAGTTCTGTTGCAACTGAAAGGGAGCCAAGACATTCGTGCACCTCTGGACAGTGAGAAACGGCGTTCTCCGGACCACTACGAACAGAGGGCAGAGTCAGAGCAGTCCACAGTCCGAAGCAGCGCTGTCCGCACGATAGTTGCAGCTGCCCGATACCATCTCTGCAAGGAGACATCTACCCAGCAGCTTTGAAACCTATCGGGGAGGAGGGATAGAAAGAGGCCTAGAGGCATGGGCGGTGTCCACATAGAGCTCTTTTCATACAGCTTGCCAAGCCGAGCCCGAAAGCACTGGACTGACACACAAGGGTCTGCGGAGCTGCTGTCGAATGGGAGGAGAGCACCACCATCTTTGAGAAGTACAGTGGCTGACCCAGACAAAGGGGAAAAGACAGAGGGGAAGAACAGCTCCAGACATCCAGGGAGCCGCCAGCATTCTGAAGGCAGCGCACACTTGGGTGAGACTCGGGTAACAAGCAGGGGAGGGCGTGTCTGAGGCCACCGCAGTGGCCACAAGAAGCTACAACTGTTGGTGGCCATGGGGAAAGGGTGCCTTCTGGAGGGTCCCCTTCCCGGTGTGGTGCCATTCATCTGCTGACACAAAACCCCCCTGAGCCACTCTTCCACTGAACCATTCTGCCACTGGCCTAGGGTGCAGCCTTGACTCCACTGACAGGGTCGCAGACTGTCTGGACGTGGTCCGATGCAGTTTGCTTAAACTGGAAAGGAAAAAAAAGGGGGATTTCCCAGCGCCCGTTTTTGTTTGAGACTTGGGGATCGACTTTTTTGTTGTTGTTGTTGGTTGCTTGTTTTATTGGTTTTCGGGTTTTTTTTTGTTTGTTTGTTGGTTGGTTGGTTGGATTTTCTTTTTCTTTTTTTGGCTTTGTTTTGTTTTGGTTTTTTTTTTTTGCATTGATTGTCAGTATGTTTGTTTGTTTGCTTCTGCTCCTTTTTTCTTTCCTTCTCTTCTTCTCACTTTTGCATCTTTTCTTCCTCCTTCATCTTTCATATTTACACCGTGCCAGTGCATACTAAACAGAGGAAAAAACAAGTTATACGCAGAACTTGGGATTTCTAGAACTGGCGCAATTGAACTGGATAGCAAAGCGGTGTTATATATAGTTTACTCTCTTATTTTCTTGATTCTCTCTCTCCTCTCTCTTACACCAATTCCTACTATTTTATCATTTTTTTTCTTTTCCATCTTACTTTATATATAAATTGGTCTTTCCACCTAATTGTCTACTCCATTCTCTTTCTTCTCTCGTCTACTTATACTAAACCACTTCCACTAAACCACTTCAATAGAACTCTCCTTTCATACTTTCCAAGAAAGAACAATTCAAGACACTTCCTTCTTCCTAAACATAACACCTCTGTATCCAATAATTGAAGCTATAAAACCCCATCAGAAGCGTACAGAGTAAATTGGAAATAATATCTGGGTTAACCAAATCTGTACATTGTGATCAAACGTGGATTTTCTGAATAGAAAGTGTTTGGTTTTAAAGTGTAAAGGAATTATAAGGGGATCTGATAGCATTGTACTACAGGAACAACATAAGGCTTTAAGGTAAAATCAAAATAGTCAAGGTCCCACAGTGCAGGAAGAAAAGACACACAAGCAACATGAAAAAACAAGGGAAGAAATGACACAAACAAATCAAGATACCTCATCAGCAGATTCTATGGCAAACACAGTTGGTCAAATGCCAGAGATGGAATTTAGAAATTACATATTCCAAATGTTTAGGGAACTTAGGAATGAACTAAAAAATGAGATGAGGGAGCAAGTACAGGAGGCAAAAGATCATTTCAATAAAGAACTGCAAAAAACAAATATAGGAAGTAAAAGATTATTTCAATAGGGAAATAGAGGCTCTAAAGAGAAAACAAACAGAAATTCCAGAAATGAAAGAAGCAATAAACCAAAATAAAAGTTCAATTGAAAGCATCTCCAACAGAGTACACCACTTGGAAGAAAGAACCTCAGACAATGAAGACAAAATATATGTCCTAGAGAAGAAGTTAGAACATACAGCAAAACTCATTGGAAATCAAGAACATAACATCCAAGAATTATGGGACAGCATAAAAAGACCAAACTTAAGAGTGATTGGCGTAGAGGAAGGGGCAGAGTTTCAAGCCAAAGGAATGAGTAATTTATTTAACGAAATAATTACAGAAAATTTTCCAAACTTGAGGAATGAATGGGAAAACCAAGTTCAAGAGGCATACCGAACACCAAACAAACAAAATCTCAACAGATCCACACCAAGACACATTATAATGAAAATGCCTAATATACTGAGCAAGGAGAGAATACTAAAAGCCAAAGAGAAAGGAAGCAGATTACATATAGGGGGAAACCAATCAGACTATGTTCAGATTTTTCAATCCAGACCTTAAAAGCAAGAAGATCCTGGAATAGCATATTTCAAGCTCTGAAAGAAAAGGGATGTCAACCAAGAATCTTACATCCAGCAAAATTGAGCTTTAGATTTGAAGATGAAATAAAAACCTTCCACGACAAGCAAAAGCTAAAAGATTTCACAACTCGAAAGCCAGCACTTCTGAACATCCTGGGCAACATTTTTCATGAAGAAGAAGAGAAAGATATCAACGAAAATCAACAAAGGAAGATATTAAACTAAGGGAAATACCAACCAGAAGACAAACCAAATCAAGCTAAAGACCATAATTCAAATAAAAATGGATGGGAATAAAAATCACATCTCAATAATAACCCTGAATGTTAATGGTCTAAACTCACCAATGAAAAGACACAGATTATCAGAATGGATTTAAAAATGACCCAACAATTTGCTGTCTCCAAGAAACACACCTCATAGAAAAAGACATCAACAGACTGAAAGTGAAAGACTGGGAAAAGTCTTATCACTCACATGCCCGGCGGAACCAAGCAGGGGTTTCCATTCTCATATCAAATAAGGTAGACTTCAAACCAAAACTAATCAAGACGGACAAAGATGGATATTTCTTACTACTTAAGGGAACCATTCATCAACAGGATATAACAATCATAAATCTATATGCCCCAAATAATGGAGCACCTACATTCATCAAACAAACTCTTCTCAAGTTCAAGAGTAAAATAGACCACAACACAGTTATTCTAGGGGACTTCAACACATCTCTGTCATCAATGGATAGATCATCCAAACGAAAGCTAAACAAAGAAACTTTAAGCCTCCTTAAAACAATTAACAACTTAGACCTAACAAACATATATAGAATATTTCATCCCTCAGTAAATGAATACACTTTTTTCTCAGCAGCACATGGCTCCTTCTCCAAAATAGACCATATATTAGGTCATAAGGAAACTCTCAGCAAATAAAAAAAAACAGAGATACTACCCTGCATTCTATCAGACCATAAAGGGATGAAATTGGAAACCAAAGACAAAACAAGGATTAAGAAAAACTACTCCAACAACTGGAAGCTAAACAACATGCTACTGAATGAACAAGGGGTTGAAGAAGACATCAAAGAGTGCAGGAGCCCTGTTTGGGGAGATAGCTAAGATTGCGGTTGACTATTGGACCATAGACATTTTTGGGCATTTCCGCCTTCCGTAGTAGTCTCACGGGATCTTGTGGGACTTGGTCGAGGATCTCGAGAGATTTGAACGGTGACTCAGCAGATCGAGCTAGCGCCATTGCTGCTCGGGCGCATGGGAAGAGACCAGAGAGAGAAAAGACAGGGTTATCGCTATTGTATAGATATATTGTAGTTTCTTGTAAGATTAAAGAATATTTTCGTCTCCATCCTGTCTCCGGACTCCTTCCCGCGGCGCTGCCATTCCAGGCTGCAATCCCTTTCCGGCGGCAACAGTTGGTGGCCTGTACGGGGAATTCAGCACGGCAGGTAAGAACTGAGAAACCTCGCAGGAGTCTCTAGTCAGAGCGGTTAAAATGGGTTCGAAAATAACTAAGACCCAAGTGTACGAGGCTCTTGATGAATTCTTTGATATAGATGAGTCTGTCGTTAGCAAGGAGGATTTAGAAAACAGTGAAGGCGATCATGAAAGCGTAGATTCCGCTGAGTCAACTAAGACCAGTAAGGAGAGTATTAGAAGCGTCCCCAAAATGACAAAGATCCGAGCTGCTAAAGCTATTCAAGATTTATTAGAGATACTTCAAGGATACATGGTCTCAATTGAACCTGGGACTCAGGATGTTACTGAGTCAGTTAGGACCAATGAGAGTAGTAGTAGTGAGGAGGAATTAACTAAAGGTGATTTTGAGAAAATGAACAAAAGGAAATTAAGGAAGACCAAGATAAGGGATCATCAAGTGGAGGAACTTGTGTCCTCTACTCCCCCATGGGTGAAATCGATTACAGAAAATATGAAGGGTATCACTAGGCGTTTGCATACCCTAGTGCAGGAGCCCTGTTTGGGGATTGGCTTGAATGCGGTTGACTATGAGCCGTGGAGATTTGGCTTTTGTCGCCACCCGTAGTCTCACGGGGTTGTTGCGGGATCTCGAGTGACTTGGCCGAAATTGTATCGGGTCAGCGCCATTTTAGGGTGTGTTTTTGGCGTGTGTTAGTCGTTATTAGAACCAGAGAGAAAAGTTATCAGAATAAAAAGCTGTTTGTCTACCAGTTTGCTTCTGAAGTTTTTCCCGCGGCTCCGTTGCTCCAAGCGCTTCAGGCAGAACACCCTAGAAACAGAAATAAAAAGCCTTTCTGAGCGCTTATGTGCTCTCGAGGGTAACTCACAGATACGTTGGGAACTGCCAGTATTTGAATATGAAAATGGACGGAGGGACCACCAGCCAGTAGATTTCAAAACAATAAAAAATCTCAAAGAGGCAGTAATGACTTATGGACCCCAAGCTCCTTTCACGTTGAGTATACTGGAGTCCCTTAACACCTTTAGCTTAACCCCCCGCAGACTGGAAACGTCTATGTAAAGCAACATTAAGTGGGGGACAATACTTGGTTTGGCGATCGCAATTTCAAGAACTTTGTATAGAAACAGCTAAAAGAAATGCAGATGCGGGGTTTGGAGACCATAATATAGAAATGCTCACAGGAGAAGGGCAATTTGCAGACGTACAGGATCAAAAATATTATACCCCAGGAGTATATGCTCAGATAAACGCAGCTGCCTTAAAGGCATGGAAAACTGTACAAGGACCTGGGGATCTACAAGGTAGCTTGTCCAAAGTAATTCAAGGACCTAATGAACCATATGCTGAATTTGCTGATCGACTTTTGAGAACTGCAGGTAGAGTTTTTGGAGACATTGATCAAGTTATGCCATTAGTTGTCCAATTAGCGTACGAAAATGCTAATAAGTATTGCCAGGAAGCCATCAGGCCATGGAAAAATAAAAAGGATCTTTCCATATATATACAATTATGTAAAGATATAAATGATGCCTTTGTCACAGGGAATATGATTGCAGCAGCTGTGAGAGATGCTGCCCCTCAAAATTTTACAAGAGCTCAACATAGACATTATAATCAATCAGGATATTCTAGGCAAAATTATCATAATCAATCAGGCTATTCTAGGCAAAATCCTAAAAGAGAAATAAGACCAAATTCATACCGTGCTCCAGGTTGCTGCCCCAGGTGTAAGAAAGGAAATCATTGGGCCAATAAATGCTATTCAAAATTTGACATCCATGGAAATCCTTTGTTCAGGAATTCAAAAAATGGGGCAAGGGGCCCAATGCCCCGGGGCCCACAAATGTACGAGGCATTGGAGGAGGAGTATCCTCAAGCATCCACTCAGATGCTTCCCCGACACAATCCCTATTACCCATCTACTCCCTCGCCAGAGGAACAGGAGGAAATGCAGGATTAGACCTCTGTTCCACCGCCCGAATAGTGTTAACACCTGAAATGGGGGTTCAACTGATTCCCACAGGAGTCAGGGGACCTCTTCCCTCAGGGACTGTAGGACTTATTATCGGGCGAAGTCCTGAGAGCTTATTAGGTTTGCAAGTGACCCCAGGCGTAATAAACTCAGACTATAAAGGGGAAATAAAAATAATGCTTAGCTCACCCCAAAGTATAAGTTCTATTAATCAGGGAGATAGAATTGCTCAGCTGCTCCTCCTTCCAAATTTACATAAGTCATTTAAAATGAATATGCCTCTAAATAGGAACAATAGAGGATTTTGTTCCACTGATTCGAAACCCATGGTTTGCTGGGTTCGGGACTGTACAAGGAGGCCTATGTGTAAAATAAGAATCCAAGGAATAGAAATGGAGGGTCTTATAGATACTGGAGCTGATTCTTCCATCATTAATTTATGTCAATGGCCCAAACACTGGCCTCTGCAAAAAGCTTCAACCAGTTTAAGAGGCTTGGGATATAATAACCTCCCAGAAAAAAGTGCGGTAATTTTAAAATGGGAGGATGATGAAGGACATAAAGGCACGTTTCAGCCTTATGTTTTACCTAATCTACCGGTTACTTTATGGGGAAGAGATATTTTACAACAAATGGGAGTACACCTTGCAACCAAACCTGCAGGTGTTAAATGTAAAAATCTACAGAGTAATCTTAACCCTATAAGAAATCATCAAAAAGTACAGGGTAAGCTTAACCCTAAAAGAAATCATTATCATATAGGAAAAAGACATTTTTCTTCGGGGCCACTGAGAAAATAATTTTGAAAATACCATGGCTTTCTGATAAGCCAGTGTGGGTCCCTCAGTGGCCCCTATCTAAAGAGAAATTACAAGCGGCCCACCTACTAGTTCAGGAACAATTAGAAGCAGGACATATAGAACCTTCCACCTCTCCCTGGAATTCCCCCATATTTGTGATCAAGAAAAAATCAGGAAAATGGCGATTATTACATGATCTTAGACAAATTAATAAAACCATGCAAGTCATGGGCCCTACTCAACCTGGACTTCCAAATCCTATAGCTATTCCAAAAAATTTCCATGTTATTAGTCTTGATATAAAAGATTGCTTCTTTTCTATTCCCCTACATCCTCTGGATGCCCCCAGGTTTGCCTTTTCAGTTCCTTCTATTAACAATAATGGCCCTGATCAGAGATATCAATGGAAGGTTTTGCCACAGGGAATGGCTAATAGCCCCACCATATGCCAAATATATGTGGACAAGGCCATTCCAACCCATTAAAAATAAATATCCAAACCTCATGTGTCTACATTACATGGATGATATTTTACTGGCCCACCCTAATCAAAAAATCTTATTTAATATATTCAGTGACGTGGTAGAAAATTTAAAAAAATACGGATTATATATAGCAGAAAATAAAGTTCAAACCAGATCTCCCATATTATATTTAGGATTTAAAATCATGGATACTTTTGTTAGACCCCAAAAATTTTAATAAATAAAGAACATTTAACCACCCTCAATGATTTCCAAAAACTACTGGGAGACATTAATTGGCTTCGCCCTACACTAAACCTCACTACTGGCCAATTAAAACCTTTATTTGATATCCTTCGAGGGGACCCTGATCCATCCTCACCGCGAACATTGACTCCTGATGCTAGGAAAGCTTTAAAGTTAGTAGAAAAAGCCATCGAAGGAGCTCATTGTGACAGATTTGATTTAACTCAACCGCTGATATTGATTATTATTTCTTCACAATATACACCCACAGGAGTATTTTGGCAACAAGGGCCTTTATTATGGATACATTTGCCTGTCTCTCCTAAAAGCATAATTGAGTCTTATACCTCCATGGTGGCTAAACTTATTCTTCAAGGACTTAAAACTTCTACTAAAATATTTGGCATTCACCCTGCTACTATTATTACTCCCTATTCATCGTCACAGATTGAATATTTATGCTTCAACGATAATGACTGGGCTATAGCTAGATGCTCTACCTCTGCAAATTTTGATAATCACCTTCCTAAGTCTCCTATATTATCTTTTTGTATTAATCATCCTATTATATTTCCACAGGTAATAAAAAATCAACCTATTCCTAAGGCATTTAATGTATTTACAGATGGGTCCTCAAATGGTACTGCTGCAGTAGTCACTACAAAAGAAAATATGACTTACATAACTGCACACAAATCAGCTCAACTAGTGGAATTGGAAGCTGTGGTAAGAGCTCTGGAAAATTTTAGAGACCAGCCCATAAACATTTTTTCAGATAGCCACTATATTGTACAAGCCGTCCCAAAATTAGAGTTAGCAGGACCAATAGCACCTCATACTCCAGCTTTTAAATTGTTTTATCAAATACAAAAACTTTTGTGGGCAAGAAAAGAACCTCTATTCATAGGCCATATTAGAGCACATACTAATTTGCCTGGCCCCCTCCATGAAAGTAATCAAAAGGCTGATGAACTTACAAAAACAATATTTATACTTTCAGCGCTACAACAAGCTACTTTATTTCATTCCCAGTTTCACGTCAACAGCACCACCTTGCAACGTAGGTTTAAAATCACAAAGGAGCAAGCCAGAACAATTGTAAAAGATTGTAAATCTTGTATGACACATTTGCCCAATCCTCATTTTGGTGTTAACCCTAGAGGATTAATGCCCAATCATTTGTGGCAGATGGATGTTACTCATGAGCCAAGTTTTGGAAAATTGCGATTTATTCATGTAACCATAGATACATGCTCAGGCATGATTTTTGCTTCCTTACATTCCGGAGAAAAAGTTAAAGATGTCACATCTCATTGTTTACAAGCTTTTGCTGCATTGGGCATCCCCAAAATGCTTAAAACAGATAATGGCCCCGCATATACGTCCTCATCTTTCAAAGAGTTTTGCGCAAAATTCAACATATCCCATAAAACAGGCATCCCATACAATCCTCAGGGTCAGGGCATTATTGAAAGAGCAAACCGCACACTAAAAGTTATGTTGTTAAAACAGAAAGAAGGAAACTGGAAAAATCCTAAGGACAGATTGGCAGTTGCCCTGTTTACCTTAAATTTTTTAACTTTAGACTCTGATGGTTATTCTGCTGGAGACAGACATTGGAACCCACATCAACAACATAAACCTTTGGTTTACTGGAAGGATGTTCTTTCAGGTACATGGAAAGGTCCAGATCCAGTGTTAATTTGGGGGAGAGGATCTGTTTGTGTTTTTCCAAAGCATGAATCCTCTCCAATATGGATACCATCTAGATTAATAAAGCAAGTACCAAATCAAAAGGATCAAGATGAAGTTGTTGAGGAATCAAGATTAATAAAAAAGGTACAAAATCAAGAGGACCATGATGAAGATATGGAATGATTCCCTTAAAAGAGTCCTTCAAAATACGTCACAACTTAAGTGTCATTCCTCCCGGCTGGGACGAAGAGATCTCTCTTTAGTGTGCACACAATTGTATTTTTTTTTTCTTTTTATATATGTGTTTCTGTCTGTGTATTTGTCTAAATTTCATGTTAATGTGACGTCACAAATATATGTTTGTATGTGCGTCTGTCTGTCCAGTCTGACATCAAAAATAACAAAGCACTTGTGAATATAATATATATATATATATATATATATATATGGATCCAAATAACTCTAATTCATTTAAGTTTAAGAGTATTCTAATTGGGTAAATAATTTAATAAGTGAAGGTACCTTCAATTTTGTTTTATAGGTGTCCCAGGGATTTCTCTTAAGTGAAAAATATGACTAGGGCTGTATAACCTGATATTTTGGTGTTTTGACATAAGGTTGCTTATTTGTTATTAACTTCATTTGTTTAATAAATGATTAATTTCAATCATTTCAACAGGTAAAGGACTGCTGTGTATGCAGAAACTCGAGAGTTCCAGCTAACAAATTATTTCTCCAAAGTGCTTTTAGTTTTTCTTTAATCTATCTTTAATACAGTAAATACCCTCAGTCTTTCTTTGTTTTGTTCTAAATATGATGTTTTGCCAGCTTATGTTTGTGGGAGCTCAGGCTGCAATGTGTGTGAGCAGAAATCAACTTTAATTTTCTAATCTAATAATTCTATTTTTTATTTTGACAACTCGCCTCTTGACTCAGTGCTGGAATAGCACTGCCTTTCCTTTAATAATTGATGCTTGAGTCTCTAGGGAGCGGGCCCTGAAGATTTGCCGGTCGCATTGTCTAGACATAAAAAAAGACGGCTGCTGCTACAGATGCAGGGATCGCGGTCGCTGCAAGCATCCCTGCTGCTCAAATGTCAAACAACCTCACCAGCAGTGTGGCCTCTGCTCTGCATGCATGGGGCCTCCTAGATCTACGTGTTATAACAAGTGGACATTTTGATCTTTCATTGTTTGGGACTTCATGGGACAGTACCTTGGGGGTATTTGTTTAGACAACTCAGTGTGTTACTTGGTAGAACTTAGGGCAGCTGATTTGTTTAAAGAATTTGATATGCTATGCAATTTGGCTCGTCACCAAAAGGCTTGTTGCCTTAAAGCCGCAGCATCTCCCCACAATTGGACGGCTGTTAGTCATCTTACACAGTCGATCCTAAAGGGCTCCATTGGATGGCTGGTTAGCCAATGACGGGTAAGATCCCCAGAGGGGGACAACCTAAGACAGGCACAGTCGCACGGGATAGTCTCATGTGGCCAACATATCAACCTAAGACAGGAGTCAAGGGCACAGCCTTGATTATCCGATGACGGGTAAGAATGTTGGTTGCACATAGACGTCCTAGAGCATCCCCTCTTTTAAAACAAAAGGGGGAAATGCAGGAGCCCTGTTTGGGGAGATAGCTAAGATTGCGGTTGACTATTGGACCATAGACATTTTTGGGCATTTCCGCCTTCCGTAGTCTCACGGGATCTCGTGGGACTTGGTCGAGGATCTCGGAGAGATTTGAACGGTGACTCAGCAGATCGAGCTAGCGCCATTGCTGCTCGGGCGCATGGGAAGAGACCAGAGAGAGAAAAGACAGGGTTATCGCTATTGTATAGATATATTGTAGTTTCTTGTAAGATTAAAGAATATTTTCGTCTCCATCCTGTCTCCGGACTCCTTCCCGCGGCGCTGCCATTCCAGGCTGCAATCCCTTTCCGGCGGCAACAAAAGAGGAGATTAAAAAATTCCTAGAGGTAAATGAGAACACAGATACATTGCATAGAAATCTCTGGGACACTATGAAGGCAGTAGTAAGAGGAAAATTCATTGCACTGAGTTCATTCCTTAAGAGGTAAAAAAAAAACTACAAATAACTGACTTAACATCACACCTCAAAGCACTAGAAAAAGAAGAACAGACCAACATCAAGAGCAGTAGAAGACAGGAAATAATTAAAATCAGAGCAGAAATTAATGAAATTGAGACTAAGGAAACCATTCAAAGAATTGACAAAAACTAAAAGTTGGTTCTTTGAAAAAATAAACAAAATTGACAGACCCTTAGCAATGGAAACAAAAAGAAGAAGAGAAAAAACTCAAATTACTAACATTCGTGATGAAAAAGGGAATATCACAACAAACACCTCAGATATACAGAAGATAATTAGAAATTACTTTGAAAATTTATATTCTAATAAAACAGAAAATATTGAAAACATTAACAGATTTCTTGAGTCGTATGATTTGCCTAAACTGGAAATGGAGGCTATACACAACTTAAACAGACCGATTACAACCAAAGAAATAGAAGATGCCATCAAAAAGCTACCAACAAGGAAAAGTCCAGGACCTGATGGGTTTACAGCTGAGTTCTATAAGACTTTCAAAGAAGAACTAATACCAATGCTCTTCAAACTATTTCGAGAAATAGAAAAAGAGGGAGCTCTTCCAGACTCTTTCTATGAGGCCAATATCACATTAATTCCAAAGCCAGGCAAAGACACATCCAAAAAAGAAAACTTCAGGCCCATATCTTTTTTTTTTTTTTTTTTTTTTTTTTGTACCAGGGATTGAACTCAGGGGCACTCTCGACCACTGGGCCACATCCCCAGCCCTTTTTTGTATTTTATTTAGAGACAGGGTCTCACTGAGTTGCTAAGTGCCTCGCCATTGCTGAGGCTGGCTTTGAACTCGCGATCCTCTTGCCTCAGCCTCCCAAAGTGCTGGGATTACAGGCGTGCGCCACCGCGCCCGGCTCAGGCCCATATCTTTAATGAACATAGATGCAAAAATCCTCAACAAAATGCTGGCAAATCGGATACAAAAACATATCAAAAAGATAGTGCACCACGATCAACTGGGGTTTATTCCAGGGATGCAAGGCTGGTTCAACATTCGGAAATCAATAAACATAATACATCACATTAATAGACTTAAAGATAAAAATCATATGATTATCTCAATAGACACAGAAAAAGCATTTGACAAAATACAGCACCCCTTTATGTTCAAAACACTGGAAAAACTAGGAATAACAGGAACATATCTCAACATTATAAAAGCTATTTATGCAAGGCCCTGAGCTAACATTATCTTAAATGGAGGAAAATTGAAAGCATTCCCTCTAAAAACTGGAACAAGACAGGGATGCCCCCTTTCACCACTGCTATTTAACATAGTACTGGAAACTCTGGCCAGAAAAATAAGAAACCCAGAATAGCCAACACAATCCTGAGCAAGAAAAGTGAAGCAGGGGGCATCACCATACCAGACTTTAAATTATACTATAGAGCAATAGTAACAAAAACAGCATGGTATCGGCACTAAAACAGACTGATGGACCAATGGTACAGAATTGAGGACACAGAGACTAATACATATAATTTCAGCTATCTTATATTAGACAAAGGCGCCAAAAATGTACAGTTGAGAAAGGATAGCCTCTTCAACAAATGGTGCTGGGAAAACTGGAAATACATATGCAACAAATTGAAATTAAACCCTTATCTCTCACCTTGCACAAAACTCAATTCAAAGTGGATCAAGGACCTAGGAATTAGACCAGAGACAATACGCCTAATAGAAGAAAAAGTAAGCTCCAATTTCCAACATGTCGGATTAGGCCCCAAGTTCCTTAATAAGAATCCTGTAGCGCAAGAATTACTACCAAGAATTAATGAATGGGATAGATTTAAACTAAAAAGCTTCTTCTCAGCAAAAGAAACAATCAGTGAGGTGAATAGAGAGCCAACTAATTAGGAACAAATATTTAATACATGCACATCAGACAGAACACTAATTTCTAGAATATATAAAGAACTTAAAAAACTTTACACCAAAAAAACAAATAACCCAATCAATAGATGGGCTAAGGAATTGAAAAGACACCTCTCAGAAGAAGATACACGATTAATCAACAAATACATGAAAAAATGTTCAACATCACTGTAATCAGAGAAATGCAAATCAAAACTACTCTAAGATTTCACTTCACTCCAGTCAGAATGGCAGCTATCAAGAACACAAGCAACAATAAATGTTGGAGAGGATGTGGGGAAAAAGGCACACTCATACATTGCTGGTGGGACTGCAAAATGGTGCAACCGTTATGGAAAGCAGTATGAAGATTGCTTGGAAAACTGGGAATGGAACCACCCTATGACCCAGCCATCCCACTCCTGGTCTGTTCCCAAAGGACTTAAAAACAGCATATTACAGTGACACAGCTATCTCAATGTTTGTAGCTGCGCAATTCACAATAGCTAGGTTGTGGAACCAACCTAGATGTCCCTCAGTAAATGAGTGGATTAATAAAATGTGGCATATACACACAATGGAATTCAGCAATAAAAGAAAATAAATTAATGGCATTTGCAGGTAAATGGATGAAGTTGGAAGACATAATGGTAAGTGAAGTTAGTCAGTCTCAAAAATCCAAGTACCAAATGTTTTCTCTGATATAAGGAGGATAGTTCATAGTATTGTTGGATGGGGGGGGGGTACATAGGAGACTAGAGGAACACTAGAATGATCAAAGGGAAGGGAGGGAGCAAGAGGGGAGGGAGCAAGAGGGGAGGGAGGGGGAGAAAAGGAAAAAAATAGAAATATGAAAAGGTGGTTGAATGAGACGGATATCATTTTCCTAAATGCATGATTGAAGACCTGAATTGTACGAATATACTTTGTATACAAACACGGGACTGGGGAGAAAGAAAAAAAAGCAGAAAAAATTGAGAAACAAATGGAAAGAAAATAAAAAAGTAGAAGAAAGAAAAACAGGGAGGAAGAAGAGAGGGCTGAAAAAAGGAAAGAGAGATAGAAAAGAAAAAAGGGAGAGAAGGAAAAGAAAGAAGGAAAAGAAGGAAATACAGAAGGGAAGAAAGAAAACGAATAAGGGAAAAGAAAAAGGAGGAAGGTGATCGCAGAAGAAGGACAGAAGAAAAAAAATAAACGAAAGGAAAAAAAAAAAACTAGAGAAGAAAAAGAGGAAGAAAAGGAAAAGGAAAAAAAAAAGAGAGATAGTAAAAGAAAAAGAACGGGCTGTATCCCCGAGACCATGCTCGCAGAAAAGGAAAGAAGAAAACCTGTCCGTCGAAAGCCGAAAGATAAGATAGAGGAGAGTGAAAAAAGGAGAAGGGTAAGAAAAGAGAAAAGAAAGAAAGCTACATACATAGAAGTAGAAAAAAAAGAAAGAAAAAAAAGAAGAGGGAAGGAGGCAAAGAAAGAATAAGAAGGAAAGAGAGAAAAGAAAAGAGAAAGCACTAAGAAGGGGGAAAAAGAACTGGAGACGAAAAGAGAGGACCCCTCCCCGAGAGAAAAAAAATGAAAAAAAGGGGAAGAAGGACGATGAGTGACCAAGAAAGAGAAGGACAGGAAAAGGATAGGAAAAAAAAACCAAGGGCAAAAAAGACATGTCCTGTGAAATAAATCGAAAAAAAAAGGAAAGAAGAAGTGCTAGAGTGGGGGAAAGACAGAAAAGAAAAAAGAAAGAAGAAAACCCACTAGAACAAAAAAAAGATAAAAAGATAGAAATGAAAAAGAGAGGAGAAATAAAAAAAAAAAAAAAGGGGGGAAGAAAAAAAAAAAGAAAGAAAAAAGAGAAAGTTGGAAAAAGATAAAGAGAGAAGAGGTAGAATCAAGAGGAAACTGGGGAAAGAAAGAAAAGAAGGAGATTGAGAACGAAAAAGAATATAAACTGGAAGGGAGAAAGAAGAGAAAGAGAAAGGGGGCGGAGAATAAAAAGAGGAAAAAGAGTCTCTACTGAAAAGGAGTAAAAAGAGAGAAAAAAGAGGAAGAAAAAAAAGGGGAAAAAAAAAAAAGGGAAAAATACACTAAGAAAAAATGACGAAAAAGAAAGGGAGAAGAAAAGAGGAAGAGTGAAAGTAAAACGAAAAGAAAAAGAAAAAAGAAAAAAAAGAAAGAAAGAAATCAAAGGAGGGAAGAGAAAAGAGAATAAGGAGAAGAAATAAAAGAAAAAATTGAAAACACTTCGGGGACTTTATGAGAAGAAGAAAAAAAAAGAAAGACAAAAACAGGAAAGAAAAGAGATAAAAGAAGCAAAAGAAATTAGAAGAATCAGAAAAAGAAAGGAAAAAGGAAAAAAGAAAAGAGAGGAGAGAAACGGAGACTTGCGACAAGGCAGGGAGAAAGAAAAAGGAAAAGATAAAAAAGAGAAAAAAGGAAAGATGGAAGGCGGAAGAGAAAGAAGAAAAAAAAAAAAGAGAAAGAGGTAAAAAGAATGAGGACAAAAAGAAAATTGAAGTGAAGGAAAGGGAAAAGAAAAAAAAGAAAGGGGGGAAAAACAAAAAAAGAAAGAAAGAAAAGAAGACAAAAAGAGAGGCGGGAATAAGTGGAGGAAAAAAAAAAGAGAAGGCAAAAAGAAGAAAAAGGAAAAAGGCACAAAAGACGAAAAGAAAAGAAAAGGAAAAGAAGAAAGTAAAGGAGGAAAAGAGAAAATGAAAGGAGAAAGAACTTGCCCTTCCGAAAACGGCAAAGAAAATGAATAACACGCCGAAGAAGAAGAAAGGGAAAAGAAAGGAGGAGCCCAGTTCATCCCACTGATTCCGAAGAAAAAGACAATAAGAGTAAGAAACAGTAAGAAAAAAGAGGCTTGAGACGACAAGAAAAGAAAAAAAAAAGGACCTGGCAAGAAGGAAATGGAAAGGAGTAAGAAAGAATAAAAAACAAGACAAAGGGACGGAAATTAAAAAATAAGAAAAAAAAAGAAGAGATGAAAAGGAAGCAAATGGGAGAAGGGGGGGAAAATACGGTCGTTGCACTCGAAAAGAGTAAAGGACCGTCCAGAGAGTGAAAAAGACAGAGAGGAAAAGCGAAACCACAAAGGAGAAAAGAGAAAAAAAGAAAAAAAATAGGAAAGAAAGTAGAGCGATAGGAAATAAGGAGGAAAAAAAGAAGTAAGGGGGATGTGTGGGAAAAAGGAGAAAAGGGAAAAGAGAAACAGAATAAAGGGGCAAAAAGAGAGGAGAATGATGATAGAGGACAACATAAAACAAAAAGGATAGGAGAAGAAAAAAAAGAAGGGAAAAAAAAAAAATGAAAATAAAAAAGAAAGAAAAAAAAGAAAGTACAGAAAGGAAAGGGGAAAGGGAAAAGAGGTAAAGGACGAAAAAGGGAGAAGGAGAGGAGAGAAAAAGAAAAAAGAAGAGAGGGGAATAAAAAGAAGTGGAGAAATGCTCCGCCAAAGGATAAAAGAGAAATAGTCCCTATTGGTGCAGAAAGGAAAGAAATGAAGAAAGAGAGGAAAGAGAACAAAAGAAAAGAAAACGAGAAAAAAAAAAAGGAGAAGAAAGAAAGAGAGAAAGAGTCAAAAAAAAAAAAGAGGGAAAAAAAGAAAAAGGAAGAATAAGACAGAGGGAAAGGAGCCAGGAAAAGAGGAAAATGAATAAGACATTGAGGAGGTTCGGCAAAAGAAAGAGAATAAGAACAGAGGTAAGGGAAGGGGAAGAAAAGAAAAGGTTGTTCGCCCGGAAAGAACTAGAGAGAGTAGAAAATGGAAAAGAAGGGGGGGGCAGAGACGAGAAGAGTAATGAAAAAAGAGAGAGATAGAAGAAAAAGATAAAAAAAAAAAAAAAAAAAAGGGTGAAGGTAGGATACAAGACGAGAGTGGAAGATGAAGGAAGGAGAGAGAAAAAGAGGCTAAGAGAAAGGCAGAGAAGAAGGGAGAAGAACAGAAGAAGAGAAGTTATCCACTCCTTAGAATAAAAAAAAAAGTATAGAGAAGAAGAGAGAACAGAAGAATAAATGAAAAGAAGAGGGAAAAGAGAAGAGAAGCGGAGAGAAAAGGAAAAAAAAAGAAGAAAAACCGATACGGAAGCAGAATGGGGAAGAGATAAACAAATAAAGAAGAGAAAGAGATACGCAAAAAGAGGAAAAAGAAAGAGAAAAAGACAGAGGCAGCAAGATAAGAAAGCTGTTGACCCTGAAAGAGAGAAGAAAAAAGAGAAATAGAGAAAAAAGAGAAAAGAGGGATAGTGGGAGAAGAAGGAAGACATGAAAATGAGAACAGAGAACAAGAAAGAGAAGGAGAAGGAAAAAAAAAAGAAAGAGGAAAGGTAGAAGAGGTGCTGAAGAAGAGAAAAAGTGAGAAAGGGAGAAGAACAAGAGGAAGAAAAAACACAAAGAAAGAAAAGAGTGTAGGAGAAAAGAGAGGAAGAAAAATGGAAAAGACAAAAAAAAAATAGAAAAGAAAAAAAAAAAAAAGAAGAAAAGGGAAAAAGAAATAGGTAAAGGAATAAAGTAGGAAAAAAAGCAACAAGAAAAACCAAATCAACGCAACGAAAAAGAACGGGAGAAAAAGAGCGTGGGTTTGGGAGGGAGGGAAAGAAGAAAGAGAAAGAACAAAGAGGCAAGAAAAGCAAAAGAAAGAATAAAAGGAGAAGATTAAAAGAAAAAGGGGAAAAGAAAAAAAGAGAGAAGAAAATGAAATAAGGAAAAGGAAGATACAAACAGTTACAGTTGTATGTAAAAGATGCTAAATACATGCACTATGAGTTGTACATATTAAAAATTATATAAAAAAAATTAGAAAAAGCATTACCTGGAACAAGAATGTCCACTCTTACAATTCCTATTCAATATAGTAATGGAAGTATTAGCCAGAGCAATTGGCAAGACAATAGAGGGGATACAAATAATAAGAAAGGAAATCAAATTACCCTTTTATTGAAAAATCTAAGGAACTATCATGAAGCAGTCCCATTCAAAAGAGCTCCTAAAAAAATAAAAATGCCTAAAAATAAATTTAAGGAAGGACATGAAAAACTTTTACCATGAAAAGTGCAAAACATTGATGAAATAAATTGAAGAAAACAAAAATATGGAAGAACCATATTCAGGGGTTGGAATAATTAATATTGTTAAAATGTCCATACTACTTTTAGTCAGCTTTTTGTCTCTGTTACAAGGTATTCAAGATAATCTGTTTAAAAGAGAAAAAGTGTGAGGCGAACGTGATAACTGCTACACTACGGAAACCTGCAGGCTCTAAATACATGTATGAAGACACAATTGTAAAAATATTTTATATAAAACCAGCAACTTGAAAAATTGTGCTCTTTATATGTAATATGAAATGAAATGTACTCTGCAAACATGTATAACAAATTAGAATAATAATATTTTTTAAATAAGAAAAAGTTTATTTTGCTCACAGTTGGAGAGGTTTCAGTTCATGGTTGTTTGGCCCCATTTCTTTGACCCTGTAATGAGGCAAAACAAGTTGGCAGAAGTGTGTGGCAGAGGAAAACTCACTTGATGGTAGCCAGGAAGCAAGATGTGAGAGTGAGATTCTGGGGTCCCAACTGCCATTTCAAGAGCATGCCCCTGATGACCTAATCCTTCCTAAAGGTTCTCTACCTCACAACGATGCCAGCAGCTGGGGATCAAGCATTTAACACATGTCAACTTTCTTGCGCTGGCTCTGCTCAGTGCCTGTGACTGTCTTTGGCAAGCATTCCATGTTCCTTGCATCTCTAACTTCCTGGGGTCTCCGCTGCAGCATCGGCTTCACTTTCATAGCTTCACACATTGCCCTTTTAGGGGCTTCTTGGAAGGACTCTTGACCCTGCCACATACTACCTGGCCTCCCAGAATTTAAATCTGTGAAGGCTCCATGACCCTACAACTCCTGCATTCTATATGCCTACAAAAACAGCATTCAAATAGAAAATGCCAAGATCTGCCATCAAGGTGAACAGTGCTGGGCCCACTTGGGCCATAGCTGCAGGGGCCCCAAGTTCCTAGAATGCCAAATACAGGGAAACACAGCCCAGGGAAACCATTTCCTAGGGGGCCCTGTGCTAGAAGGGCACCCCAGACACTTGCCTAAAGATAAAATTTTTGAAATGAGTTTACACTTTTACCCCCTTGAGCCTGCAATAGGTGGAATCTTGCTGATTCCCAAGATCCCCTTAAGGCTTCTTCCTGTTGTCCTACTTCAAAATATTTAGCTTTATTTATTTATTTATTTATTTATTTATTTATTTATTTTTGGTTGCCTGCGGGAGAGGGGGGCAGATACCAGGGATTGAAATTGAACTCAGGGACACTCAACCATTTAGCCACATCCCCAGCTCTGTTTTGTATTTTATTTAGAGACAGGCTCTCACTGAGTTGCTTATTAGCACCTTACTTTTGCTGAGGCTGGCTTTGAACTCGGGATCCTCCTGCCTCAACCTCCCAAGCTGCTGGGATTACAGGCATGCGCCACTGCACCTAGCTTGGCTCCTTTTTAATGGCACTTATCCCTCCAGGAACCTGCACCCTCCTTGGATAAAACTGTAAACCTGTTCCTTTTCTGAATCAAATGCAAATTTCCCCAAATATTTCATGAAGGAGCCCTAATTAGGAAGGGCTGTTGCAGCTAGCTGGAAGCCATAAGTTCCACCTGATATGTATGTGACGCACCTGTAGGCACCCGCAAAGCTGAAGGTATATAACCGGGTGAAAGCGGTCCGAGTTAGGAGAACGAAGGAGAATTCATTCAGTCAGTCATGCAGTCACTCGGTCGGTCAGAAGAAGAGTTCGGGTCGGAGAATCAGAGCGGCCAGAATGTAGGCAGAGCGGTTACAGAAGAGAAACCAGATAGAAGGAGTAATGGCTGGTCAGAGTTAGGCCGAGGCTCAAGAAGAAGAAAGAAGAAGCTCTAAAAAATAATCTTTCTCTAAGCTAAGCTCTCTCTATCTTTCTTTCTCTCTCTCTAAGCTAAGAAGACAAGAAGCTAAGCTCTATCTTTCTTTCTAAGACAAGAAGCTAAGCTCTATCTTTCTTTCTCTCTAAGACAAGAAGAAAAGCTCTCTTTAATCTTTCTCTCTAAAAATCTTTCTTTGCCTCTCTAAGCTCTCTCTAGAAAGGGTTGTGGCTCAAGAGCACGTGCGCGGCCTGGGTTCGATCCTCAGCACCAGTAAACATAAATAAAAGTAAATATATTTAAAAAAAAAAAAAAAAAAAGAAAGTAGAAGTAAAGTAGTAATAACTTTACTCTGCCTCCGAGAGTTTTCCTCCCGCGGCGGTTTGTGGCTGGCCATGACAGGCAGCTTACAATTTCAGCTTTGCTTTTTGTTCACAATTATCACCATAAATTAGACTAATGGCATACCTCTTCCTGAATTCTGCCTTAAAATGGTCTTTGCCAGATCATCATCCTATCACCTTTAAACTTAAACTTCCATAAAGTCTAAGGGCACAGACAAAATATAGACACCTTCTTTTGCCAGAGCATAACATGACTGGTCACCAGTCCAATTCTCAAACACAATCCTTTTTCTCTTTCTGAAACCTCATTAGCACAGCATTTACTTTCCACAATTCTATCAGCATTCAGGTCTTTTGAACGTTCACTAAAGTTACCAGTTCAGCTCTGCTTATCATTCTAGGCATTCTCTGGGTACTTCCTCCAAACTGTTCCCACAAACCAATTCCAAAAGTTTCTGAACCACACTGTCAAATATAGTCATAGCAGAGACCCCACTTCTCCATAACAACTATTCTGTATTGGTCAGGTTTTTGTCTGTGACAAAATGCCTGGATAATCAACTTAAAGGAAGAAAAATTTACATTGGCTTAGAGTTTCAGGGGTTTTAGTCCATGCCTTCTTAGCACCTTTGCTTTGGGACTATAGTGGAACAGCCCATGGCAGAGAAAAACTGCTTAATATTCAGCCAGGAAGCAAAAAGAGAGGGAGAGTCTGGGTGTCCTAATTTCCCTCTAAGAGCATACCCCTGATTTCTTCCCAGTAGGCCCCATTTCCTAAATATTTCATCACCTCCCAATAGTGGCTGGGGCTTGGGACTGCGTTTAACACAGGCCTTTGGGGTATACACAAGATCCAAACCATAACACTACCCAAAATAATTTTACAGATTCAATGCAATCCCTATGAAAATACTAATGAAAGTATTTTCAGAACAAGAAAAACTCACAAAATTCATATGGAACCACCCCCAAAAAAGAACAACAAAACTAGAGCAATTGGAATAACTGGCTTCAAGATATACTACAGAGCTATAATAACCAAAACTGCGTGATCCCAGAAACAAACCCACACACCTACAGTTGACCAGTTCTTGATAAATGATCTAACTAGACACTTCTCAAAAGAAATACAAATGGTTAATAAATAATTGAAAAAAAATCTTAAGTATCATTAGCCACCAGGTAAATGCAAATCAAAACTACAATGAGATACTATCTCACTCCAGTTAGGATGACTATTATAAATAATAAATGATAGGTACTGACATGGATAGGGGTAAAAATAAACTCTTATACACTGTTAGTGGAAATGCAAATTAGCTTGGCCATATGGAGAACAATTTAGATGTTTCTCAAAAGATTAAAAAAATAGATCTATCATGTGATCCAGCTATCCCATTTCTGGGTATATATACCAAAGAAATGAATTCTGTATACCAAAGAAATGCCTGCACACCCACATTTATTACAGCATTGTTCACAAGAGCCAAGATATTTAATCAGCTTTTGTGTCCATCAACATATGAATGGATAATAAAAATGTGGCACATATGCACAATGGAATTTTATTCAGCCATGAAGAATGAAATCCTGCCATTTGCAGAAAAATGGAGGGAGCTAGAGTCTTTTAAGTGAAATAAGGCAGACACAGGAAGACAAATGCCAGATGTTCTCATGTGGATGCAAGAAAAACCAAAAATAAAAAAGTCTAAGCTTAGAATATTGGATAGCAGAGGGTTGGAAGGCTGGTGAGTAGATTGTTTTAGGGAACTGAATAACAGGTACCAAAGTAGAGATAATGAATACATTCTAGTGTTCTTCTGCACAGAGGGATAACTATAGCTCACAATAACCTATTATATATTTTATGAAGAACTAAGAGAAGCCCAAAACCTCCAAACAAATTATAAAGAGATGTAAATATTAATTACCCTGATTTGATCTGTACCTATTACACATGTTGAAATATCATATTGTATACCATAAATATGTACAATTATTATACGTTAATTTTTTTAAGATTTAGTGAAGAAATAAAAGAATAAGGAAAAGTGGGAGAGGGAAGGAAAAAAGCAAGGCCATTTAGATATGACATTACATGATTTCCCTGAAGGCTTCAAAGAAGAAAAATAATCTGAATATTTTTTATGTAATATCTTTATGTGTGACTGCTAGAACTATGGTTTCTCCACATACTAGAACTGATTTCTGTATTTTTTCTTGACTTCTATATGCAGTCTAATGTTATTTCTGTTTAGTTTTCCTGTCTTAACTGGGGTAGATTCTATGCTAAGAATATGCATACAAGCATTTCAGTCAGAGTAAGCTCTCTCAACTGTAACTGCTAAATGTAGGGCTTGAAGGACCATACCTCAGAAAAGAAAATAATGTACTTTATGTTTACATTCCATAAGTGGAATCAGGTGTTAATCTAGCAAAATTTGGTTTTTCATAAACATTGCCATTGATATAATCATATGGTGCTTCCTTCTGCGCCTCTGATCTATCTTCAGAGCCATGTGTATCTTTCTGTGCTTGCTTAAACCTGAAACCTAAAGAGAAATGACAAATGATTAGATGCCAGATGTGATTCATTTAATATGCTACTATGACCAGGTAAGATCTATTCCATATTCTTTATCACCACTCAGAGTAGATATCTTTTTTAAAAAAATATGTATTTTTAGTTGTTGATGGACCTTTATTTTATTCTTTTTTTTTTTTTTTTTTTTTTTTTGGTACCGGGGATTGAACTCAGGGGCACTCGACCACTGGGCCACATCCCCAGCCCTTTTTTGTATTTTTTTTAGAGACAGGGTTTCGCTGAATTGCTAAGTACCTCGCTATTGCTGAGGATGGCTTTGAACTCGAGATCCTCCTGCCTCAGACTCCCAAGTGCTGGGATTACAGACGTGCACCACCATGCCTGGCTTATTTTATTTATTTACTTATATGTGGTGCTGAGAATCAAACCAAGTGCCTCACACATGCGAGGCAAGCACTACCACTGAGCCACAACCCCAACCCACCCAAAGTAGATATCTTTCTTTATATGCTGTTTAACTGAAATAATAAATTCCTGCCCCAAATTTTTGAGTACATCCTATTTTCACCATCATATATTATTGTTCTGCAGGACCTGAGATCAAGTGAATTTTGATCTAACAACTAGCTATTTGATTTGGAGTAATTATTAAAGTTCTGTAAGTCTCAGTGTCATCTGAAAGTTGGGATATAATAGCACCTACCTCATCCTCATGAAGAGGGAATTAAATGTGATGGTGCATGTAAAGAAGTTATCCTAGCATTTGTCATTTAGTTCTCTGTAGTTAACTATTAGTCAATAGTTCTTTATTCACAAGTGAACAGATGCCTTTTTCTTCTGCAGAGCTGAAGTTCCCACATCTGCTCTGGATTTGATCTTCTGCTTCTTGAAGAGGTGGCACACATTCTTCTCCAATGCCAATATCTTCAATGCATCATCTTCACTGGCTTCAGTTATGCAAATCTCCACTATCAGAAATAATTTTCTCTTGTTCTTATGCTCCTTCTAACTACCATCTTTATCTTTTCTTTTCATGGTAATCTTTTATAACTCAGTAATTTATATTGTTTCTTCATGTACCTTCCATTCCTTTATATTCTTTGATCTGTCAGTGAGAACCTACTAAGTGCTACACATTGGGATTTCTGTAGCAAAGAGAATAGACAACGCTCTGCCCTCTAGTGAAGATGGTTACCTAAACTGACCTTTAGAAGGCCATCAACTCAATTAATCCTCCAAAGTGAAAACTGCATCATGTGTTTGAGGAACAGGCATAAAAACAGTAAAGAGCAAGAGGGAGAGCATGTACAAGTAGAAAGCTAGGCCACAGTCAGAGGCAAGCCCATGATCAATGTAGACTTTGTTTTTGTGGTAGAAGACAATGTAAGGCAGCAGAGTATGGTCATGTTTAAAAGCATGGATTCTTAGCTAACCTGCTTCAATTAAAATCCTGGCCCTCACACAAATTGTGTGACCTCAAACAAATCATAGCACCTCCTTGTTTGCTTCTCTGTAAATGCAGATAATAGAACATGTTTGGTTGGATTGTTTTGAAAATCAAATGAGTTACTTTTAAGATGGCACTTCTACAATGCAATTGCTAAAGAAGAGTTTGTTAGCAAATAGAAGAGTTCTAGTTGTGCTGATTTAAATGTGTAAACTATCTGTTGTGCAGGGAATGGACTGGAGGAGCATCAGTTTGGAAGCCACTGCAGAAGCCTGTGGGGGGTGGTACCTTGGGCGGGGTGTGGAGGCAACAAATTGAAAATGAGTGAATAGGTTAACTCTAATGATGACTCATATTTATGGAGTAGTATTTTATGCCAGGCACTATTCTAAACTCTTTACATATATTACCTCTTGCTATCTTACAACATCTATCAGCTAGGTCCTTTTTTAATTCTGGTTTTACAGACAAGAAAACTGAGCTACTGGCTTCCCCAGATCACACAGCCAGTAGGCAGTATAGCCAAAAATCAAACCCAAACTACATGTTCATTAACCCCTTGGTTTCCTGCTTCTCATAGAAGATAAGGCAGAACTCACACTCAGATCATACAGTAACCATAATCAGACTTTGACTATGTTAGAATTATTGGTATTTCTGGGATATTGGGATAGGAATTTGGGAATACAGAGAGAATACTGTCCAAAAGAGAAACACCCACAAATAATGGGAATGCAAAATAACTCTGTGCAACCCAGCCTGTGTGTGCCTGTGTCCTTGTCTTCAGCTTGCTGATTGGCTGCTGAAAAAGCAACAAAACCCCAAGATAACCACAAGGTGGAAAAACCACTCCTTTGAGAAGCATGTGAATGGTGAATGAGAAATGACCCTAGCCTCATTATAATAGTAAATTGCACACCCCAGTGTGGAAATTTAAAATGCTAAGGAAATGTGATTTAGGAAGTAGCATTATTAGAATAGCAAGGGCAATGTGCAACTGCAACGACAATGAGCACAATTTCGTAACAATCTCTGACTCTACCTCTAGTTCAGTCCCCTATCTGCTTTTCCACTATAAATGTTAAAACCCCAGACCAAGACAATGTGAGTCGCTCTTGAGACTGCCTGCCCTCTGCTCTGAGAAGGTAGTTTCACCTTTTGCTTTCTAAATAAAGATCTCTGCTAAAACCTGGTTTGTCATTAAATTATTTTCTGTGATAATCAGGAATCTGGAAGGTCCAAGTAGAGGTCTCCTCCACTTCCAGAGACCTCCTTGGACTCCTGTACCCCTGAAGAAGATATTCTTCTTCAACATGCTGTTTATCACGTTTAGCTTTTCAGTATTCTTGACCACTGGAAGAACAATAGTGGCATAGATCATAAAAAGAATTTTCAAAATTTTGTGACATTTGTTTTGCCAAATAAAGTTTGCCCATTAAAAATTATTGCTGAATCTGGGAGCAGTGGTGCATGCCTATAATTCTAGCACCTCAGGAGGCTGAAGCAGGAAGACCACAAGCCCTAAGCAACTTAACAAGATCCCATCTCAATTTTTTTGTTGTTGTTCTTTTGGGGGGTACCAGGGATTGTACTCAGGGTACTCAACGACTGAGCCACATCCCCAGCCCTTTTTTTGTATTTTATTTAGAGATAGGGTCTCACTGAGTTGCTTAACACCTTGCTTTTGCTGAGGATGGCTTTGAACTTGAGATCCTCCTGCCTCACCCTCCCAAGCCACTGGGATTATAGGTATGTACCACCATGCCCGGCTCAAATTAAAAAAAAAAAATTAAAAAGGACTATTATTGCTGAAACCATGAGATACAACCTAAAAAACCACACATACACATTTCATTCAATCCTAAACAAACTAGAAAATTTTGTTCTATTCCCAAATAACAGTCTTACATATAAAGGTAAAAATGACTCCTCATATTCATTTATATCTGTAGGGTTACTGAAATTTTGGATACTTACAAATGTTTACATATGTGAAATGTATAATTATAGTTTATGAGGATTTCCCAAAAGTATTGCTAAAAATCACCTACCTTTAAAGTTAACCGAAGAGTTGCTTGTTGCAATTTCCTTCCAATTGGCAATATACCTAAGCATATGGGCATTAAATGAAATTGACTGATTAGGAAGCAATAAATTGATTCATTAGTACATGCTTAGATTGATGAAGACAAATTCACTAGTTTCAACATTAAATTCTTAGGACTTTCCTATATCTTAGTAGCTCACATGTACCTGAGAAATCACTAAGACAAGGAGATGAAAGAGGTATAAAAATGGGGCCTACCATATGTCATATTAGTATCCTTTTGCCTCCCTCCAGCTCATGTCTCATTTTATCCTGTTTTATTCCTGCAAGATCCTCAGTGAGTACCTACTACTAAGTTAGTAGCTAAAAACATCTAAATTTGAAGTATGGCAGAAAACCCTCAGTGGGAAAAGCCAGAGAAAACAACAGAAACATTATCCTTGGTTTTTGGATTGCCAGACCTGTTTCTGATACTTCAGAGGAAATTTAAACCATGTGGTTTATGATTTCAACAATAGTGCTGTCTTTGCAGTATCCATAAAATATAAAAGGTAATATTCAAGTTGGGCAAATGCAGCTAACTCTTCAGCTCCCTATACAGAGGCTGAAATAGTGAGACCATGGTAACCAGAGGAGATAAAATAGGAAGAGCAGATATGATGAGCTGTGAAGATAAGCAGATCTAAGGCAGATTTCCTGAGAATTATTTCATCTTAGGCTTTATATTCCCTTTCCTAAGCCTCCTTCCTTTCAAATGCACCCAGTCTTACCCAGAAATCAGGAGTTAGCCAAAATGAGTACTAAAAGAGAGGTGTCAGAGAAAAAATGAGGAAGATTAGAATTGTCACATAACTAACAAAACAGTCTGATGTTCCAAGTATTTAAACATTTGAATTAGTTTTACTTTTGCTAATTCTATGCTCCTAAAGTTTTTTGCTATAGGAAGGTATATATTGCCCAATAGTATTGAATTATAATAAGATATCATAGCTGGCTCCTTCTTATTACTGCTTCCTTTTATTGCTCCACTAACTTTATTCTACAGCCTTAAATGGGATACTGCTTGGCCACTTAAAGGATTATGGAAAACAACAGGTAGCATAAACCCCCTTCAGGCTCTCTTAGTAGACAATTCTGCTTAACCTTAAACCTTGACAGAATGTGGGGTTTGTTTTGTTTTGTTTGTTTGTTTTTTGGTACCGGGGATTGAACTTGGGGGCACTCGACCACTGGGCCACATCCCCAGCCCTTTTTTGTATTTTATTTAGAGACAGGGTCTCACTAAGTTGCTACGTGCCTCACCACTGCTGAGGCTGGCTTTGAACTCGTGATCCTCCTGCCTCAGCCTCCCAAGTGCTGGGATTACAGGCGTGCGCCACCGTGCCCCACCAGAATGTTCTTTTAATGGTTGGGAATGTTCTTTTAATGGTTGCTCCTTGAATCCAAGAGTGAAAGTTGGCTCTATCCTTCAAAAGGATAATGTACTCAGTTGATAGTTACAATGTGTATCTGAAGACATGCAGGGTTTTTATCCCAGGAGAACATCCATTTGTCATAACCAAGGCTGGCACAAAAGTCTTTGAAACTGGTTTTTTTTACCAATAAATATATGTGGTCAAAGTATATGCATTTCTAATGATCTGACTGCATAAAATTTTCCATAGTGGCTATCAATTCTTCCTTTAATTTTCCCCCTTGATTCCAGGGATTGAACCCAGGGGCACTTAATCACTGAGCCACATCCACAGTCCTTCTTTATTTTTAATTTTCAGACAGGGTTTTACTAAGTTGCTTAGGGCTTCGCTAAGGTACTGTGGTTGACTTTGAACTTGTGATCCTCCTGCCTCAGCCTCCTGAGTTTCTGGGATTACAGGTTTGCACCACCGTGTCTGGCATGGCTACCAATTCTGAAGGGAAAAAATGTCAAACCCAAATTCTCATCAAACAAGGTCTTCTCAAGCAAGTTACAAATCCAGGTACAAATCTTTAGAGGACTACAAAGAGCTTACAGGAAAGTAGACTATAGAGACCATAAATGTACTGGGAAGAAAGTGCTCCCTAATGTCTAAGGGGCTAAGGGAAGAACTGTAAATTTTGATCTTGCCTGAGATAATCAGTGCTTGTGGTCAGTAGTGCCACTCAAGTACTCCCAAATAATCATTCTAGTTTCCGTTAGAAAGTTTTGCTGTCCAAGGCTCAATGGAAACCCTTGCTTTCTAAGATTCCAAGTTGGTACCAATTTATGATTATACCCAGCTCAGAGAATGAACTAATAGAAGTACAGAATTTACAAACATGAGATCTGCACTTTTAAAACATGGAAATTTTCATTTACTCTTAGAAGATTCAAGGTGAGGTACATTCATTCCACTCCATATAGACAATGTAGTATGAATAAACCAGTGGAAGCACAAGAAGTTTGTAAACATCAGCATCACCACAAATATGTAAGTAATGCACTGCATTATGATGGCTATGACATCGCAAGGTGGTAGGAATTTTTGAGCTCCATTATAATCTTATGGGACCTCTATCCTATATGTGGTCATTGGCCAAAATATAGTTACAGGGCACATAACTATATCTTTCTCATCAATATCTTTTTTCTTTTACTTTCCTGTTTTCCTTTTTTCTTTGTAATTATTTCCCTTCTTTATTCTTTTATCTTTCCTTTGGTCATCATTCTCTTCTGTGCTTCCTCTGATCTTTTTCATGTTCCAGTGCTCCACACCTTGATTTTTTTTTCCTACTCCATTTTCTTATCTTCCTCTAACTTCTCCTACTTTCTTGCATTTCTTTATTGATACTATATTTATTATAATTTTCTGCATCCATGTAATATTTACATTATTTATTGCTGTTGAATACATATAGAACGTTAACAGGTTTATTCAGATGTAATTCATATGCCATACAATTCACCCATTTAAAGTGTACAATTCAGTGGCTTTTAGTATATGCACAGAGTAGTGCATCCATCTACATAATCAATTTTCAAACATTATCTTTACCCCCCAAAAGAAACCTCACATTCTTAGCCACCTTCTCTCAATTCCCCAGTTCCCTAGCCTTATGTAACTACTAGTATCTACTTTCTTCAAAAGCTTTCTTATTCTGGAAATGTCATATAAATGGAATCATGCAATACATGGTCCTTTGTGACTGGCTTCTTTAACTTAAAAGTTTCATCAATATTGTAGCATGTATCAGTCCTTCATTTATTTTGTTAAATAATAGTACATGATATCTATATATCACGTGTATCCATCAGTTGATGGACATTTGAGTTTTTTTCCACTTTCTGGTTATTATAAAATAATGTTCCTATGAAACTTCATGTGCAGGTTTTTGTATGGACATGTATTTTCATTTCTCTTGGATATATGTCTTGGAATGAAATTGCTAGATCATAATAGCAACTTTATGTTTAATCATTTGAGAAACTTCCAGGTTGATTCCAAAGTGGGTACACCACTGCATGTTCCCAGTATCAGCATATAAGGGTTACAATTTCTCACACTCTCACCAACACTTGTTATTATCTGTGGTTTTAGTTATAGTCATGCTAGTAGGTAGAAAGTGATACTTCTGATTTGCATGTCCCTAGTGATTATATTAAATATTTAAAAAATTTTACCACACAAAACTCTAAAAATGTTTTTCAAAGAACTTTAATGTTACTGAAAAATTATACCTTATTAATATCTCACATATAAAAAGTAGGGAACATAGATTGAGGATATAATTTTTATAATTAATCCATGTTCTTAGCCTTGTTTCTAAACTGCAAAGTACAAAAACAGAGTTATACTAAAGTGTAAGAATGCAATCTGTGAATAAAAACAAAACAAAACAAAAACCACCTAAGTTTAATGTTCTTTATTCTTGGATCATTCCTTTTCTAATCTCTCATTTTTCCTGCTTCTGTTTAGAAAAATAATACTAATTTTTTGAAGATTATGTTTGTGGCCATAAGATTCAACATGGGAATAGGAAATGTTAAAAAGATTGACAGACTCTACCAAAAAAAAAAAAAATCTAATTAGAAATACAGCGGATGTTCAAAGACACCCTGGGAGCGTTCAATCCTCTGATCTAGCCATTGTTTGACTCTAGACGTGGAAAATGGGTCAGTTCAGGGATATGTGCGTGATGTTAACGTGACTGTGTCTGCACAGCCTCAAGCTGCCCTGGTCTTACAAGAAGGCAGAACCACAAAGACAGATAGACAACACTCACAATGAGCCCTAACACAACCAAAAGCCTTAGCCACTGATTCAAGAGCAAAGAGAATGAAGAACCCAGAAGGACGTGGAGCCAGCAGAGTGCTGAGGGCTAAACATGAGTCTTTGTTTCTAGAAGCAGAGGTATGTTTAGCCTGTTATTTATATCTGGGTGTCATGTTGCTCCTCAAATAAATGTTTTTGTTAAAAAGAAAAAAATATATGACTGCCTTTCTTTTCCAAGAATAGCAATATGTACTTACTCATCAAAGTTGAGTGTATTGGTCCACTTCAGTACTTCATCTACTTCCCATTCCATCACAGAATCTATCCCACCATCTTCAATACTTCTTATTAAACCTTTTGTTGCTGTTTGAATTAAGCCTAGAGTGTCATAATGAGTTGTCCTCGCCGCCAGGCTTCCTGTGTAGTACCTAAACAGAGAAAGGTAAGTCATTTGCAAGGTAGGTCATTACAAGCAGATATAATTGATATATATTGTTGTTATTTATAAACTAAAACGGTATACATTAATCAAGTTTTCATCCTATATACCCTACATGCATTTAAAGCAAGATCTATATGATGGAATCTTTTGTGGGGGAAAAGAAGTAATTTCATTGTCCACACTAAACCAAAGAGGCCTCACTTAAAAATCACCCAATAAACTGCATTTTTTATGATACAAAGAAAAACTAAGTTGTTTAATCACTGAGTCATAGAATTATAGAGTGGAAAGAATGTTAGAGACCAGATAACTAGCTGGCTTGTGTTAACAGTGAGGAAACAAACCCTGGAAGAATTGAGTAACTTCTACAAAGCTATGAATCTAATGGCAGACAGAAGGAAAGAAAAGGGGAAAAGGAAATGGAGAGGATGAAGTTTATCTTAGTGAAGACAAACAATATCTTCATGCCAGGTACTTTTCATATACTTTCTTATTTAATTCTCTTTTAAAAGACAATCATTTGTGGCAGTTATTATTTATTTATTTTACTTTTTTGGATGAAGAAAGTGGGACCTGTATAAATTAAGAGACTATTCAAAATCATGAAGGTAGAAAATAAGTAGAAAGCCAGCATTCAAACTTGACTCTAAGTCTAGCCTCTTTTTGACATTAATTTGAGCACATAAATTAGTATATCCACCAAACACAGAAGTTAGTCCTTACCAAGAACATTGGAATACAGTCATGCATTGCTTAATAACAGGAAATGTGATGTTAGTCAATTTTGTTACATAAATATCACAGAGTACACTTACACAAACTTATAATATACCTAGGCTATAAAGTATAGTGGTATTGCTTCTAGGCTACAAATCTGTGCTACACGTTACTGTACCCACTACTGCAGGCAACTGAAATACAAAGGTAAGCATTTGTGTACCTAAACATAGAAAAGATACAGTAAAAATATGGTATAAAAGATTTAAAATGGGGCTGGGGCTCAGTGGCAGAGTACTTGCCTAGCATGTGTGAGGCACTGGGTTCCATCCTTAGCACCACATAAAAATAAACAAGTAAAATAAAGGCATTCTATCCATCTACAACTATAAAATTTTTTTTAAAAAAGAAAAGATTTAAAATGGCACACCTGCATAGGGTATGTACCATGAACAGAGCTTGCAGGACTGGAAACTGCTCTGGGTAAGTATATGGTGAGTGAATGTAAAGCCCTATAACATTACTATACATAGACATTATAAACACAGTACACTTAGGCTATGCTGAATTTATTTTTTATTTTATTTTTTAAATATTTATTTATTTGCTTTAGTTGTACACAATGCAATGCATTTATGTTTACGTGGTGCTGAGGATCGAACCCAGGCCGCACACGTGCTAGGTGAGCACTTTACTGCTGAGCCACAACCCCAGCCCCTACTGAATTTATTTTTAAATGTCTTTCTTTAATAATTAACCTTAGCCTACTGTAAATTTTTTACTCTATGAATTTTGAGCATTTGATTGTACTTCAGTCACTGTAATCCTGTGATCCTTGAAATGAGGTTTCCCTTAACTTACACTGCAAATACAGGAGATGAAGAACTACTTCAGAGCCATTTTGGAGATCTTCTGATTGTCCACACAAATTCTTTTTTTTTTTTTTAATTTAACAACTTTATTGAGGTATAATTGATGTACAATGAACCACATATTTAAATTATACAATTTGCAGTTTTGACATATATACAGCTTGTGAACGCATCACTACAATAAAAACTGAATCTATCCATCACCTACTCCCCAAGCTTTCTTGTTCCCTTTTGTAATCTTTCCCTATTTCCTTCCTGCTTATTTCCAACCAACTTCTCATCTGCTTTGTAACTCTAGATTTGTTTCTAACATCTAGAATTTTATGTAAATGAAACCATAAAATATGTACTTTTTTTGTTAGCATCATTTTATTTAGCATCATTATTTTGAGATTGATCCATGTGGTTGTGTGTATTAATAGCCTGCTTCTTTGTATTGCTGAGAGGTATTTTCCCATGTGGATGTAACATATTTGCTTATCCATTCACCAATCATGAGCACTTGTGCTCTTTCCAGTTGTGGGCTATTACAAATAAACCTGCTGTAAACATTCACATTCAATCTTTCTGTGAATATAGTTTTGATTTCTCTTGGGTAAATGCCAGCAGTAGAATGGCTGGGTTGACTAGTTGGTCTGTGTATTAACTTTTTTTTTTTTTTTAACTGCCAGACTGTTTTCCAATTAGCTGTACCAGTTTGCACTTGCTCCATTCCCTTGCCAAATACTGGTATGACAGACTATTTTAGCCATTCTGGTGGGTATATGGTGGTAGCTCATTATCATTTTAGTTTGTACTTCCCTCATGCCTAATGATGTTAGTCATTAATTGAGTTGCTAATTTGCTATCAATATATCTTCATCAGTGAAGTGTTTGTTTAAATTTTACCCATATAAAATTAGATTGTCTTCTGTCACATCACGTGACATAACCAGTCAGGGTCTTCCCAATGAATTTAAGGTAAATAAAGACACAGACACAGAAAGTGCCTTTTCTTTGGATTCAGTGACCGCTCCTCAGCCTCAGCTACCCAAAAGGGGGTAAGCAAAAAGAAAGTGAGGAGCACCTGCTGAACCCTTTTTTTTGGGGGGGAAAGCCATTCAAAGGAGGCAAGGGGTCAGGTTTCAGGGGGTTGAGTCTAGCTTCATAATGTCTTGCTGTCAGCAGGTTGACTGACATCTAGGAAGGCTACCCCCATCTCATGTGCTGAGTAGGGACCAAGAGCAGAGCAAGAGAAGGGGATACACAAAGGTGGTTTCCATGGAACATTCTATCCCAAACAGGGTAAAGGGGTAGGATTACAAAGGAATAGGTGAGTGTAACTCAACCCCAGTTGGTATGCCTGCCTACTCCTGGAGCCACACCTCATTATCCAAGCAGGGATAAGGCTCAAGTTATTGTAGCACAATAATTGTTCAATATCTCCTTAGTGCTCAGGACTTAAAGGTGCATACATCTGGAATGGCTCCCCACAGTCTTCTTATCATTACTTTTGAGAATTTAAAATATATTCTAGTCAGTCATGTTGGCACATGCTTGTAATCCCAGTGGCTCGGGAGGCTGAGATAGGAGGATCACGAGTTCAAAGCCAACTCAGCAATGGCAAGGAGCTAAGCAACTCACTGAGACCCTACCTCTAAATAAAATACAAAATAGAGCTGGGGATGTAGCTCAGTGGTCAAGTGCCCCTATGTTCAATCCCTGGTGCCAAAAAAAAAAAAAAAAAAAAATGTAGATTCAAGACCTTTGTCAGAAATATATTTTGCAAAATGTTGCTTTTTTTTTTTCCCTTAGATTTCTATTTTTGTAAGAGGTTGTTCAAAGAACAAATGCTTTTAAATTTGAAGAATGCAGTTTAACATTTTTTTTAATAGTTCATGTCTCTGTGTCCTGTTTAAGAAATGTTTGCCAGAACTAAGGCCACGAAAATTTTCTCCTTGATTACTTGTAGATGTTATGGCTTTTGCTCTTATCTTTAGATCTATGATCTCTTGAGTTTAGACATGACATAGAGTCAAGGTTTTGGTTTTTTTTTTTTTTTTTTTTTTTTTTTTTTTTTGCATCTCAATATCCAATTTGTTGAAAAAGCTATCTTTTCTCAATTAAATTCTCTGAGCACCTTTATTGAAAAGTCAATTAATATATGTGTGGGTCCATTTCTTAAGTCAATAGTCTATCCTACTGATATTTACTTTTATGCCAATACTGCAATGCCACCATTATAATACCTTTAAAAGTCTCCAAATCAAGTAGTTTAAGTTTCCCAAATCTGTGTCTTTTCTAAAGTATCATATAGGTTTTTAACAGTCTAAGTAATTCATCTACTTACATATGCCTCATCCATTCTATTTTTCTAATTTTTCTTTTCTTTTCCAAATCTTGCCTTCTCTTCAGTTTAGAAAAATGGAATTCACTTTTCTTTTTGCCTTCCATCATTTCTTTTTCATCTGTTGTCCAAAACTATTGAGAAATGAAAATTGATATATAAAGTGCTGATATACTGACTGTGGATTTCTCTTGCTATAGGTAAGAATTGTTTTGTCTTCATCAGGACTATACTAAGATAGAAACAGGAGAGAGGATAGACCTTTTCAAGGTATTTCCAATTAAGTCCTGGTGAGAAATACATTGAGCTTTCAGAAGCACATGCTACAGAAAAAAGGACAAAGGACTTATGGACTAAAGTACTTTGTATTTGGTGAATTAATAAGTAGACATATTTTAAGAGTGTTTCTCACCTCACATGAACAGATCTGAACTACACTTAATGCTGTTGGCTTTTGATGATTCTAATCAATGAATAACCAACCCTCCAGGTACTCCCAGGAATACATACCTCTACTTTGTCCTAAGTCTCTATGAGTTCCTCTGAATGAAACTTTTTCCTAACTAGTTGCCTATTTTCCCACATCCAATTCATCTCCCATGCTCTACCACACATATACTAGATAACAAAGAATTTTCTACCACGCATAACACCATATATTTGCTTCTATTAAACCACTGAACATACTTGTTGCACTAAACGGAAATATCCTGTTTACTTAACTGTTTCCCTAATTAAAATGGCAAACTATCTAAGGGGATGAATTATACCTTTTTACTGTATACCTAATGCTTGACACAATTGATGGAAAGATTGTTGAATGAATTCATACCTCATGTTTCATACTTAGTATATAAAAATATGTATAACCTATATGCCAAATATATAATCTGAATACCAGAGAATATCTAAAGATGGCCTAATATTAAAGCTGATTATAGAAGTACAAGTAAATGTTAAGAAAAAGAGATTAATTGCTATTCTTAGAATTATTAACCCTAGAATAGTTAATTTAAGCAAATTTTATAAATTACTAGCAATTATTATGTTTTAAAATGTTCAAAGAGAAAACAGTATCTAAATGTATAAAAATTTCAAATTACTAATATTTCTCATTTCTTACTTTATCAGAAACAGGCCTCCAGCCATTGTTTTCTATACGACGATACCAGCCACTATGATCCTCTTCTTGAAGATGATCACTTTTATTATGTGATGTATATTTTGCTGGAAGCTTTGTGTAATCTCTAGGGCTGTTAGCACACAAATCTTCAATATGTCTGTGAGTAAAAATTTTATAGTATATATCAGGTGGAAATTTAATCTGTAGATGGAAAAGTTCAAAGGATTATTGTAATGCAGTTACAAACATGATTGTCATTTTTTAAAATAACATCTTTAAAATTTTACAAAAATGTACTTTAAGGGGCTGGGATTGTGGCTTAGCGGTAGAGCGCTTGCCTAGCACGTGCGCGGCCCGGGTTCCATCCTCAGCACCACATACAAATAAAAACGCATTGTGTACAACTAAAGCAAATAAATAAATATTTTTTTAAATGTACTTTAAAATTATTAAAGATTCATACATACTTACTCCACCTAATCTGAATCGTACATGAATGCCAGCAGCAGCATCTAGAAGCTCCGCCTATAAGAAAATACATTAATCTTCAATGTTCTATATATATCATCTTGCTGCTTCTCATTCTACTATTTTAAAATAGTTGCTGAATATTGATTGCTTACAAAGTAGATCAGGTGAACAGACCTCAAATAATTAGTTTTAAATTAAAAAATATTTTGAGAGCTAGACACTTAATTTCTTACGGACCCAGTAACTAAAATAGCTTCTATGACAACTGAAATAGCTTATATGACAACTGAAAAAAAATGGTACCAAACTATTTCCTTTCTATACTACATATAAATATAAAAGTCAAGCAATTTATTATTAATAAAAAAATTAAGTCATCAATATATGATTTACATATAAAATATTATTTTATAAATTTAGGAAAAGAAAGATGATTGGTCTACCCAAGTTCAACACCAGATGACCTTTCCTAATTAGGTTTTGTTAAATCAAAAACCCAGGTTAAAAATTTTGTAAGTAATACACATAATAGGTTTTCTAAATAGTAGTGCTTTGCACCAAATGGAAAGTAAAGAAAAAAATTGATTCTTTATTAGAAGACAGTTCAATTTTATATCCTGATAATATCAGGTAGATGAGAAAACAAGATATCATCCTAAATTGTTCAGTTCGTACAGCCTGAAAGGCAGTAAGAGTTTTGCAGAACAATTTTCTCTAAATTTTGTGAATTCCAGTATGAAGTGTGAGATTCTGCTATAAAAAAAATCTTTCCATATTTGAATGGTAACACTACACACACACACACACACACACACACACACACACACACACATTTTTTAACTAAAATTTGGACAAATTTGAAGTATACAGCTCCATATATTTTTTTAAAAATTCCATGACACCTTCAGCCCCTATCAAAATACTGAACACTTTAACATCTCATTGTCTTGCAACTCCTTCCAGTAGATATCCTCCAAAAATCACATTATAGATTAATTTTACCAGCTTTCAAACTTTCTATAAAGGAAATATAATAATAATATACTCTTTCATGCCTGGCTTTTTGCTCATCTTTAATCCTATGAATATGTAAGATTCATCCATGTAGTTGCATATAGCTGCAGTTCTTTTTCATTACTAATATTCAATCATATACCTCAATTTTTTTATAAGTTCTATTCTTATTGGACATTTAATATGTCTCTAGGGTTGACCTATGATGTTTGTAGTTATTCCTTGAATATTTGGGTTCATTACCTTAATGGATTTTGGAGACACTGATCTATTATCTCCTCCAATATTCTGTACCACACTGTCTCCTGTATTTCTGAGATTCTAAGTACATTTTTTTAGATCTTGGGACTATATCCCACATGTCTGTTATTCTGTTATTTTTTCCATTATCTTTCTTCCTGAGCTTTTGTTTAGATGTTATCTATTAACTTGTCTTTCAGTTCAGTAATGCTGTCTTTAAGACCATCTAATACATTTCTAATCTCATAGATAATTTAAGTTCTAGATTATTTAATTGCTTCTTTATAGGTTCTAATTCTCTGCTGAAATTCTCCATATTTTCATCCATATTTTCTATTTTTTCTTCCTTTAAAAAATTATCTGGGTACAAGCCGGGCGCGGTGGCGCACGCCTGTAATCCCAGCACTTTGGGAGGCTGAGGCAGGAGGATTGCGAGTTCAAAGCCAGCCTCAGCAATGGCGAGGCACTTAGCAACTCAGTGAGACCCTGTCTCTAAATAAAATACAAAGAAAGGGCTGGGGATGTGACTCAGTGGTCAAGTGCCCCTGAGTTCAATCCCCGGTACCACAAAAAAAAAAAAAAAAAATTATCTGGGTACAGTGGCACATACCTATAATTCCAGAGACTTGGAAGGCTGAGGCAGGAGGACTGCAAGTTCAAGGCCAGCCTCAGTAATTTGGTGAGTCCCTAAGCAACTTAGTAAGACCCAGTCTCAAAAAGGGCTGGAAATAAAGCTCTGTGGTCAAGTGCTGATTTCACTACCCCAGTATCAAAAAATAATCACAGTTATTCTGAAATGCTATATACTAATCCCCATGTGTATATAATTCTATATGTTTTCCCCCTTCATTATTGGTCACCTTCTTCTGCCTGTTCACATGTCTAGTTGTTGTTCATTGTGTTTAGATACTACAAAGGCTTCACTAGAAAGGATTAATCCTTCCTCTTTTAGTCAGAGGGGATGCTAATCACATCAATCAATCAGAAGTTGAGCTAGTTGACTGGATTGAAGTTTTAGTAACCCTTATCTGATGTGTCCTTTTCTAATTTTTCCCTGTTTCTGAGATGTGGTCCTCTGGGCTTTTGTTAGAGACCCTGGCAGGTTTCCATATCCTCAACTAGTTAAGACTGGGGGAAATTTGTTTACACTCTTTGGAAGATTTAAACTTAATTCTTTATCCTGCAAACTCAAAATATGGCAAATACTGTCATAATTCTTAGTGACAGGCATAGAGAAATAAGTTGTTAGGTGATTTCATCATTATTCAAACACTGTAGAATGTACTTACACAAAAAAGATGGCTATGATGTCACTAGATGATATAATCTTATGGAATCACATAGTTGGCCAAAATGTTATGTGGCACATTTCTGGTATGTTGGGAGTGGGAGATGCTATGTGTTTAGAGCAGGTCCCTTACCTATAGCATGATTTCATCTCCTAAATTTATGAGATTATAAGAGATTTCATTTAGTGTAATACTGTTATATAAAGTAAACTTAAGGTGAGGCATAGTGGTTCACTCCTATAATCCCAGCAATCTGGGAGGTTGAGGCAGGAGGATTGCAAATTTGAGGCCAGCCACAGAAATTTAGTGAGATACTTAGCAACTTGGCAAGATCCTATTTCAAAATAAAATAATACAAGGAATGGGGATACAGCTCAGTGGTAAAGCACCCCTAGATTCAATAACCAGTAAATAAATAAATAAATAAATAAAGTGAATTTAGGCCAGGCAAGGTGGTGCACACTTATAATCCCAGCAACCAGGAGGCTGAGCCAGGAGGAACCCAAGTTCAAGGCCAAATGGAATCATACAAATGGAATAATAAAATGTTGAATTAAAATTAGAGAAAGCAAAAATAAAATAGAAGAATAAATAAACAAGGGCCCAAAATAGGAAACTAACAAATACAATAGATACTGCACAACAATTTCCATAGTTTAAAGGTATATGGGCTGTGGGATAGAGATTGTTAAAATAGGGGAGAAAAAACAAGATCTAAGTATATGTTGTCTATAAGAAACTCATTTTCCTTTTCGTAAAATTTATTTATTTATTTTACAGTAGACTGCATTTTGACATATTGTACACAAATGGTACACAACTTCTCTTTCCTCTGGCTGTACGTGGTGCAGAGTCACTCCAGTAGGGTAATCATACATGTATATAGGGTAATAATGTCTGTCTCATTCTACCATCCTTTCCATCCCCTTAGCCTCACCTTTCCCTTCACTGCCCTATTAGTGCTCTATTCGAGGTGCATGTGGTAAGGATTTTTTCCCATTTTGTAGGCTCTCTCATCACATTATTGTTTCTTTTGCTGAGAAGAAGCTTTTTAGTTTGAGTCCACCCCATTTATTTTGAATATTGATTTTACTTCTTGGACTTTAAAAGGACTTTAGGAAGTCAGGTCTTAAGTCAAAAATGATGAAGATTTGGGCCTACTTTTTCTTCTATTAGGGTCTCTGTTATAGTGTCTAAGTCTTTCATCCACTTTGAGTTGATTTTTGTACAGGGTGAGACAGAGAGGTTTAATTTCATTATGCTACACGTGGATTTCCAGTTTTCCCAGCACCATTTGTTGGATAGCTTTCTTTTCTCCAATGTAAGTTTTTGGCGCCTGTAGTTATGTGGGTTTGTCTCTGTGTCTCCTATTTTGTACCATTGGTCTACATATCTATTTTGGTACCAATACCATGCTGATTTTGTTACTATTGCTCTGTAAGAAACCCATTTTAAATATAATGACATAGATAGGTTAAAAGCAAAGGATGGAGAAAGACATATTGTGGAGAGTGGTAATTTGAATCATGGTCGCTCTGACTGCCTTGTGTGTTGTGCTGGGAACTTCCTGTGCAAATGAGCAGGTCAAGATGGCCCAGTTGCTATGTTGATGCCTGGCCAGAGGAGGCTCCAAGCAAAGGCGCACAGCTGTATCAGTCTGGACCTTAAGCTCAGGTACCAGCTTATGAAGATAGAAAATTCTGAGCATAACAAGATAATCCTAATATCTCACCAGTTCTGTGTCCTTCAGATTGCCTGCTTTGCTGAAACTTTCCCATAAATAACCTTTTCCCCCCCAAGCACAGGGGAGTGAATCCAGGGGCGCTTAACCACTGAGCAACATCCCCAGTCCTTTTTATTATTTTATTTAGAGACAGGATCTCACTGAGTTACTTAGGGCCTAAGTTGCTGAGGCTGGCTTTGAACTTGGGATCCTCCTGTCTCAGCCTCCCAAGCCACTGGGATTATAGGCATGTACCACCATGCCCAGCACAAATAACCTTTTGATGAAACCTATATAATAAATGTGCTGTACTAAGAGCAATAATAACAAAAACAGCATGGTATTGGCACCAAAATAGACTTCTAGACTAATGGTACAGAATGGAGGACACAGAGACTAACCCACATAATTATAGTTATCTTATATTAGACAAAGACACCAAAAACATACATTGGAGAAAAGATAGCTATTCAACAAATGATGCTGAGAAAACTGGAAATCCATATGCAACAAAATTAAATTAAACCCCTGTCTCTCAACATGCACAAAACTTAAAAGTGGATTAAGAGCTAGGAATTAAACCAGAGACACTGCACCTAATAGTAGAAAAAATAGGGTCAAATCTCCATCATGTCAGATTAGGCCCCAACTTCCTTAATCAGACTCCTATAGTGCAAGAATTAAAATAAAAAATCAATAAATGGGATGGATTCAAACTAAAAAGCTTCTTTTCAGCAAAAGAAACAATCAGTGAGGTGACCAGAGAGCCTATATTTTGGGAGCAAATTTTTATCATGTGCACATCAGATAGAGCACTGATCTCTAGGATATATAAAGAACTCAAAAATCTTAACACCAAAAAAACCAACAGCCCAATCAATAAATGAGGAACAATCAATCAACAAATATATGAAAAAATGTTCAACATCTCTAGCAATTAGAGAAACGTAAATCAAAACTACTCTAAGATTTTCTCACTCCAGTCAGAATGGCAGGTATCAAGAATATAAATAAGTGTTGGCGAGGATGTGGGGGAAAGGGCACACTCATACATTGCTGTAGACTGAAAATTGGTGCAGCCAATATGGAAAGCAGTATGGAGATTCCTTGGAAAACTGGGAATGGAACTACCATTTGACTCAGCTATCCCCACTCCTTGGTCTATACCCAAAGGATTTTAAAACAGCATACTACAGGGACACAGCCACATCAATATTCATAGCAGCACAATTCACAATAGCTAAACTGTGGAACCAACTTAGATGTCCTTCAATAGATGAATGGATAAAGAAAATGTGGTATATATATATATATATATATATACAATGGAATATTAATTAGCATTAAAAGAGAATAAAATCATAGCATTTGCAGGTAAATGGATGGAGCTGGAGCATATAATGCTAAGTGAAATAAACCAATCCCAAAAAACAAAATGCCTAATATTTTCTCTGATATAAGGATGCTGATTCATAATGGGGTTTGAGGGGAGGAGCATGGGAGGAAAGACAAACTCTAGATAGGGCAAAGGAGAGGGAGAGGCAGGAAGGGGGCATGGGGATAGGAAAGATGGTGGAATAAGATGGAGATCATTACCCTAAGTACGTGTATGAAGACATGAATGGTGTGACTCTACTTTGTGTACAACCAGAGATATGAAAAATTGAGCTCTATATGTGTAATATTAATTGTAATGCATTATGCTATCATATATAACAAATTAGAATAAATTAAAAAATCATTAAAAAAAGAAAACCTAGTTCAAGAATAGAAATGCACTAGACCTTAAGAGATGGTAAAAGGAAGTTTGAAATGAAGTAAGAACACAGGTAAGAGAGGCTTATAAGGGATTGGGGATATAGCTCAGTTGGTAGAGTGCTTGCCTCTCATGCACAAGGCCCTGAGTTCAATCCACAGCACTACAAAAAAGAGGCGGGGGAGGGGGGATGATAGGGATCTGAATAAAGGATTACAGAGAAAGACAAAAGATGCATCACGCCGGGCGTGGCGCACGCCTGTAATCCCAGTGGGAGGCGCACGCCTGTAATCCCAGCACTTTGGGAGGCTGAGGCAGGAGGATCGCGAGTTCAAAGCCAGCCTCAGCAATGGTGAGACACTTAGTAACTCAGTGAGACCCTGTCTCTAAATAAAATACAAAAAAGGGCTGGGGATGTGACCCAGTGGTCGAGTGCCCCTGAGTTCAATCCCTGGTACCACAAAAAAAAAAAAAAAAAAAAAAAAAAAAAAAAAAGATGCATCACAAAGTATCTGTGTGACTTGGGTGAGCAGTGAAGAGAACCTTTGTGTTTCAAAAACAAAACTAACCATGAACTTTTTTATGTACTCATTTCTATGTACCCAAGAAGACTGTTTCACATGTAAAAAAAAAAAAAAAAAAAAAAAAAAGTGCTGTACTAGCTCTGAGTCATTATTCCTCTATCAGAGGGTAATGTCCCACCTAGCCCCAGCTTGTGTGTGTGTGTGTGTGTGTGTGTGTGTGTGTGACTTCTCAATCCCCCATTGCCCCTTGCTGGTCTTTCCTGAATTAACAACCAGGCTGAGGGACTGTGCTGTGGCAATATATGATACTAACAATCAAATGAGAGCTAAGCAGCTACACTAATTTCAAAAACAATTGAATTAAGAGCAAGAAAAACTTAGGGAGTTAAAGACAAGCATTACATGATGATAAAGTGGTCAATTCTCTAAGAAGACATAAAAATCCCTGATGTGTATGAACCTAACAACAGAGCATCAACATATATGAAGCAAAAATTGTGAGAACTACAAGGAAAAACAGAGGAATCCACTATTATAGCTGGAGATACCAATAATCATCTATTAATAAATGACAGATTCAGTAGGCAGAAAATCAGTAAGGTCACAGTTTACCTTGGCAGCACAACCAATTGACTGGATCTACTTGATAACACTTCACCTAACAGCAGAATATACCTGAGAATATTCTTTTCAAGTATTTATACAGAAAATATACCAAGATAGACCATATTCTGGACCATGAAACATACCTTAATAAGTTTAAGATAGAAATCACACAAAGTGTGCCTGCACATCTCAATGTAATTAAACTAGAGATCAGCAATAGAAAGACAACAGGAAAATACCAAACCCTGGGTATTGTAAATTTAAAAAATATGTCCAATGAGAAGTCTACAATACAATAATAAAAACTAGAAAGTACTCAGAACTAAGTGAAAAAAGAACTTATCAAAATTTGCAATATGGAGCAAAAACAGTGCTTAGAAGAAAATTTATAGCATTTAATCCATATGTTGAAAACAAGAAAGATCTGAAATTAATCATCTAAGGTTCCACCTTAAGAAGCTAGGAAAAAAAAAAAAACAACAACAGTGACTTGGGAGGCTGAGGCAGGAGGATAGTCAGGAGAACAAAAAACTTGGGAAGACAGGCAGGAGAACAAAGTTAGAGATCTGACACTACCCAATATCATAAGACTTGCTATTAAGCAACAGTAATCAAGACAATGTGACATTGGTGAGAGGATAGACATAAATGGAGCAGAAGAGAAAGCCCAGAAATAGATCTGCACAAGTATAGTCAACTGATTATTGACAAACTAGAAAAAGTAATTCAATGGAAAAAAGGTAGTCTATAATAAATGGTTGTGAAGCAACTGGAGGAAGGAAGAAAGGAAGGAAGGAAAGAAGGAAGGAAGGAAGAAATCTGACACAAATCTTACAAAATATTAAAAAGAAATCTAAATGAATTGGGTTGGGAGACAATCTTTTTTTAAGATACAACATCGAAGTTAATGACATGTGGAAGAAAAAATTATAGATGGACTTTATTAAAATTTAAAATTAAGTTCTAGGTCTGTGGTTGTGGCTCAGCGGCAGAGCGCTCGCCTCGCACGTGCGCAGCCCGGGTTCGATCCTCAGCACCACATAAACATAAATGCATTGCACTGTGTACAACTAAAGTAAATAAATAAATATTTAAAAAAATTAAGTTCTACTCTATGAAGGTTACAAAGAGTATGAAAAGACAAGCCATAGACTAGGGAAAATATTTTCAAAACATTTATTTAATAAAGGACTGGTATTGAAAACAAGAACTCTAAAAACTCCAAAATGAGAAAATGAAAAACTTGATTTAAAAATGGGCAAAAAAATCTATAAAGATATCTTACCTACTGTGATATACAGATGACAAGTAAGCATATGAAAAGATGCTCAAAGATGTTATCAGGTATGTTAGTCAGCTTTTCATCACTGTGTCCAAAATACCTAACAACAATGATTTGGAGGAGGAAACATTTATTTTGGCTCCTGGTATCAGAGTTTCAGTCTATGGTGGGTTGACTATTTCTCTTGACCCAAGAATAGACAGAATATGATGGAGAAAGGGCAAAGAAAAGGAGCACTCCATTCATGGAAGCCAGGAGGAAGAGACAGGGGGCTGGAAGAAGGGGCTGGAGGGAAGATCAACGCTTTCAGGGCATGCCCCCAATGATCCAACTCCTCCAGTGTTGCCTGAGTTACCACACAGAAATTTTCATCAATGTAATTGAAAAAATTGACTTAATTCACATCTATACATTATGCCCAACTAAAGAATACATTAAGTCTATATAAAAATTTACAAAAATATACACAGAAAGATTGAAATCAGCCGGGCGTGGTGGCACACGCCTATAATCCCAGCACTTGGGAGGCTGAGGCAGGAGGATTGCAAGTTCAAAGCCGGCCTCAGCAATGGCGAGGCACTTAGCAACTCAGTGAGACCCTGTCTCTAATAAAATACAAAAAAGGGCTGGGGATGTGGCCCAGTAGTTGAGTGCCCCTGAGTTCAATCCCCAGTACCAAAAAAAAAAAAAAAAAAAAAAAAAAAAAATTAAATTACAATGCAATTAAGATAAAGATTAATAATAGAGATAACTTGGTAATTCCTCAATTTTAAAAGTACAATTCTAGCTGGGTATGATGGCATATGCCTGTAATCCTAGAGGCTCAGGAGCTAATGTAGGAGGATCTCAAGTTCAAAGCTGGCCTCAACAATTTAGCAAGGCCCTAAGCAACTTAGCAAGACCCTGTCTCCAAAAAAAAAAAAAAAAAGAGCTGGGGATGTGGCTCAGTGGTTAAGTGCCTCTAGGGTCAATCCCCGGTACCATGAAAAAAAAAAAAAAAAAAAAAAAAAAAAAGTACAATTCTAAATAACTTGAGAAATCCAAGTAGAAATTTTAAAATATGTAAGCTGCAGCTAAAATCATGTTTAAATTAAAATTTATGGGCTCAACTACAAAATACAGTGGGAAATTATGAGTTCAGCATTCATTTCAAAAAGTTAGAAAAGTAACAGTTAATATAATTCGAAGAAATTATAAAGAAGGAAATAAGAAACAGCAGGACATGATGAACTAGAAAATGATGAATTCAGAAAGGCATGAACAATAGACAGGAAAAACAAAGCTGAAAGTTGGTTCTTTGAAAAAACTAATAAAAGTGAGAAGCCCCAATGAGATTGGTCAAAAAATAAAAGACAAATTATCAGGAATAAAATAAAAAACTATTATAGATTCTAAAATATTAGAAAGATCATAAGAGAATATTATGAGCAACTTTAACTTAAACCTTAATAAATTTGAAAATTTAGGTTAAATGGACAACTTCCTAAAAGAATACAACTTATCAAAGCTAGCACAAGAATAAGTACAATATAGGAATACACTTTTAACTATATATTGGATTTGTAATTTAAAATCTCACAAAGAAAACTTCTGGCGTAGATGGATGGCTTCACTGGTAAGTACTTACCTGCATTTAAGAAAAAAACAACATTTAATGTAAAAACTAAGTCTAGAAAATAAGTGCAGAAGGCACATTTCCCTATCTGTTTTAGGAGGCTAGCTAAGGTTTTTTGTTTTTTTAATTTTTTTATTTTCTCTTTTTAGTTATACATGACAGTAGAATGTATTTTAATGTTGTACACACATGGAGTGTAAGTTCCCATACTTGTGGTTGTACAAGTTAAATTGGGGAGTTATACTGTTTGTGTATTCATATATGAACACAGGAAAGTTACGTCCAATTCATTCTACTGTCTTTCCTCTATTCCCTTCCCTTCATTCCCCTTTGTCTAATCCAGTGAACTTCTATTCTCCCCACTCTCCACCCCCTACTTATTGTGAGTTAGCATATGCATATCAGAGAAAATATTCAGAGGCTGGCTAAGTTTGACACAAAAATCTTGACAAAAATAGCACAAGAAAGTAAATTACATGTTCTACATGAACATACATGTAAAAATTTCAATAAAATATTAGCCAGCTATATATATTCAGTGATATTCTAAAAGGATAAGACATGACCAAAATGTGTGTATTCTAGGAAACTTAACAAAAGAAAAGAAACAGAAGAAAAATAATATATCAATTAAAGCAGAAAAATATATCCAAAAACTTAATCATTCTTGGATTCAAAAAAATGATTGTAGCTTAACAAAGAAGGAAACTTTCTTAATCAGGTAAAAGGTTTCCACAAAACAACTCAATAGCACAATTCCTATTTAATGATGAAAATGAGACAAAGGTTATCATTTCTATTAATCATTACTATAGGTTCTACTCAGTGCAGAAAGAAAAATAAATGATGCATAATGTTAAGAAAGGGGAAAATATCTGAGCATGACATTGTTTCTATAGAAACTCCAAAATGATTCATGTTCCAATTATTACAAGTAATAAATGAGGATTGTAGAATTACTGGAAACAAAGCTAATGTACAAGAATTGATTATCTTTCTATATGTTAATCAAAAATTTTGTAATTGCCATTTATAGGAGCAAAGAGTAAGGTATAAGTCTAATAAAAGATGTGTAAAACCTCTATACAGAAAACTGTAAAACATTATATTGATAGAAAATTACATAAAAAGTAAATAATGTGGCCAGAAGAAAGTGCTGATATGAAGTTTGGGTGTTATAGTAAGTTTACTGTGGATCAACAATCCATGAAATAAGGAGAAGAAGAACTGGACAAATGAAGAATTTGAACTGCAATGCAAGCCCCACAAAACCTGGTCCAATCATGCAGGGAGCTCTAAAATGAATTTTGTCTGCATCACAAAGACCTTTAATACCCATCTCCCCACCCACCACACTCTGCTTTGTCCCTGGACATGGGTAGTTCTCTGCAGTAAATGAAGAAACTGAAGATGTTCACAGCAAGCAGAAGGCTATCTGCTGTCTATAATGCCCCAAACCGAGTAGTAAATCCATCTGTGAAGACAGATTTGAGCAGCCCATCTCACATTTCCCATAAAAGTTCATGGATTAGAGCTCTCAATATTGTCATGATGTCAGTTTTCCTCAAATTGATCTAAATATTCAACACAATACTAATTAAAACCTCAATAGTTGTTTAACAGTCTTTAATGTGGTAAAATACAACATAAATGTACCATTAGTGACATTTAATTGTTTCATAATGTTGGACAGCCACTATTGACTTGCAGAATAATCAGTGTTTCCCCATTCTTCCTTGTCTACAGGCCCTGGCAACCACTAGTTTTTCTATCTTATTAATATTCTCTATTTTATCAGACATCTCCTTCACCCACTCCTTCCCAGCTTTTGAGTCTTCCTATTCTTGCTTTGTTTCTCATCCCTTGGTTGCAGGTAGTATATGACTAAATACTGGATCTTGGACTGCATGAAAATGTTGAAACAAAGGCAAGACTCTTGCAGGTCCCCCCGGGGAACTGCCAGATAGATAATAAAGCACAGCTACACTTTTTGTGAACAATCTCTGTATTTTGAACCCTGGTTCTCATAAGCCACCCCAGAAATTTGGGCCTTTTGTTTTCCTGGATGCTGCCCAGTTGGAGAATGGGGACCTTAGATGGGTAAGCAAAAACACCACAATGTTTGTTTTGTTTTTAGTTCTTAGGATTGAATCCAGGGTTTCTTTACCCTTTACCTCTGAGCTACATCCCCAGTGCTTTTCCTTTTTCTTTTTTTTCCTTACTTTTTTGTTTTGAGACAGGGTCTCCTTAAGTTGTGGAGGCTGGCCCCAAAACTTGTGATCCTTCTGCCTCAGCCTCCTTATACATTATGAATGTATTTAATATCACTCTTAAAATGGGTAAGATGGTAAATTTTATGTGTACTTTAACACAATAAAGTTGGTGGTAAGGGGAAGAATTAGTTAAAAAAAAAAAAAAAGATTTGGTAACCTTTACTTTCATTAGAGAAATTCCCCTTTAAAAAGTTTTTAAATTAGATTTCAGAGTACTGATAAGGTTGATTCTGACAGTTACTCTTAGAGTCCCTACTTCATCATTGTCACTCCCCTAAATAGACTAGAGTAGGGGATTGGAGATTGAAAAATTAAAATGTTTACATGAAAATATAAGACATTTTAGGGCTGGGGTTGTGGCTTAATGGTAGAGTGCTTGCCTAGCAAGTGTGAGGCACTGGGTTCAATTCTTAGTACCACATATAAATAAATGAATAAAATAAAGTTCCATTAACATCTAAAAAAAGAAAAAGAAATATAAGACATCTAAGAATAACCTGGAAGTGTCTTCTCAAAGAAGAATTATAAGATTGGAGAACTCTATCATAGAATAGATTGTTATAAAGCTATTATAGTAAAGACCAAGTAGAAAAATAGACCAATGGAACAGAATAGAAAACTGAGGAACCAATGAATACATAAACTACTCCTTGATGTATTATAAAAGTTACATTGTACAAAATCAAATTTTTACTAATTCTGCTCCTCACCCCCAACTTCATTGTGTTAAAGTACACATAAAATTTACCATCTTATCCATTTTAAGTGTGATATTAAATAAATTCACAATGCTGTACAACTATCACTGTCATCATCTTCATAAATCTTTTCATCTTGAAACAATGTTGAATGAAAAATGGATACCCCAACACATACTGTGGAATTATATTTATATATAGTTCAAAAACGGAAAACTAAAGTGTGATGATAGAATAGTGCTCACTTTTTAGAAGGAAGGGTTGGCAGTAACTTTCAGGGCATCTGAAGGAGGCAATTTGGAATATAAAACATTGATCTGGGTGATGATTCATTTAGCTATATAGTTATACTTTATGAACTTTCTACATGTGCATAACACTTCAATAAAAAGTTTTAATAAAACAAGTATAAACATACTGAATTGATAAAGTATTCATACATTTTTAAGGAGAAAGATAAGGTGCTATAATCAATAAATAATGTCCTTACCTCTTTAGGATTAATATATTTCACTATCTGATGTGGTTCCCCTTGTCTTCTTAAATTAATCAGACTTTTAAAGTGTTGGAATACAGCTACATTCTAAAGGTTCAAACACATAAGATTTTATGATCAAAACTGGACTTTCTATTTCTAATTTGCTATTTGCCTAATTGGTGCAAAAATAAAAACTATAAATACAGATTTTATGAATTTAAGTTGGATTTTGGAAATATTATCCACTCAGGGTTTGCTTTGATAAGCCAGATAATGTTGGAATTATTTTCATAAAGAGTTTTACCCTTAAATTTGCAATTGCATCACCATGTGCTATAAATAAAGTAGTCAAAACTTTGGTTGAGTCACCTCTGTGTACTCTTCAGAGTAATGTAAGAGAAAAACAAAATGTAGTTGACTGGCTAAGAAAACTGAATACTGCATGACATTATCTGTGTTCAATTATTAGTACTTACTAGTTGTGTGACCCAGGACAAGCTGCTTAACATTGACTGTGCTTAGTTTCTTCACATATACAATGGGAATGATAGTGGTTATTTCACAAAGTAATGATGATGAATAAATGTGTTAATATTGTAAAGCATCTAGAATAGTTTCTGGCACAGGAAAGTGCTCAATAAACATTAAGTTATTATCACTACAGAATCCCCCTTACTCCCAAAGTAATTCCCCTGATTTACAAAGCTATCTCCTTTTTACATTTGTGCAAATTTATTCAATCAACCCCATGTAATTCTTGTACCTTGGAAAACTATTTCTTGGGTAATCCTCCCTCATATTTTGTCCACCTAAAAACGCCTTAGCAATTCTTGGTAAACTCCCTGCCTCCCCTATAAGTTTATGTTAAGTTGAAGTAATACATAGTACCAACATAACAGTATGAAGCCCCATTGCAATTGTTTATGGACAATGGAGAAGCCCATGTCCAAACAATTAGTATTCTTTCTGAAAGGAATACATAGCTTCCACTAAATAAAATGCCAAAATGTAAACAAAATTTAATTATGGTTCAAAATCTGACTAATATCTTATAAATATGTAGATTACTATATTAGTTATCTACTAATGCATAACTTAATATAAGCAGAATTGCTAACGGCCTACTGTCTTCAGAAATGAAGGTCTGGATCAATTCCCAGTTACGGAGCCAACTGGCTAAGGCACTTCCTAAGAAAAGGAAATATGGAGGCTGGAGTTGTGGCTCAATGGCAGAGTACTCATGCGAGCACCACATAAAAATAAATAAGTAAAATAAAGGTATTGTGTCCAACTACAACTAAAAAATAAATATTTTTAAAAAATATTTATTTACTTTAGTTGTACACAATGCAATGCATTTATGTTTACGTGGTCCTGAGGATCGAACCCAGGCCGCGCACGTGAGAGGCAAGCGCTCTGCCGCTGAGCCACAACCCCAGCCCTAAAAAATAAATATTTAAAAAAAGAAAGAAAAGGAAATATGGAATGGTGAGTGGAAGAATGACGTTAAAAATATCAGCTACAACCCCATAATCACTTTCAGAAACTAGTATTTATCAGTATTTCTTTTGATATATAAATATCAACCAATTCTTTTTTCTTTCTTTTCTCTCTTGCCCATTCCCTTATAATTGACTCTAAGGTGTGCTAATGATGGTATGGTTGTTAGAATAATGCTCACCCCAAAGATGCTCAACCCTAATCCCAGGAAGCTGAAAGTAAATTATATGGAAAGATGAATAAAATTCCTTTTGGGAAGTGGGTGAATATGTCGTGGCCTCCATAAGAGTTTCTTCATATTAGGTAGAAGCATCATTTTAATGTTGACTTTACTTAGACATTACAAATGGCCATAAAATACATGAAAAATACTCAGCATCACTGGTCATCAGGAAAGGCAAATCAAAACCACACTGAGAGGCTGAGGCTGTGTGGCTCAGTGGTAGTGCTTGCATCACACGTGTGAGGCACTGAGTTCAGATTCTCAGCACACCACATAAAAAATAAAGATTTAAAAAACCACACTGAGATTCCATTTAACATCAACTAGAATGGCTATTATAAAAAAAAAAACAATAAACAGAAAATAAAAAAGTATTGGCAAGGATGTATGTGGAGAATGGTGACAGTGATTGGGAGACTAGTGTCTGAGATTGGGGTCCCTGATGACTTCATGGCTGTGGCGTGCTTGGGAAAGTTACTGTGCAAAGATGCAGGATGTCCAGTTGCTATGGTAATGCCCTCCATGGGGAGGCTCTGTGCTAGAGTCTTATCAGCCTAGACCTTGCTGCTCTCAGGAAATTAAGAAATTCTCTTGCTAAGACAACCACAATGTTTCACCAGCTCCACTGTCCTGAACCTGCCCACGTAATAGTAACTTTTAACAAGGATTTTCTTGAAAGCTAAATAATACTCCTAACACTGCACATTGCAACTGTAGAATGTAACTGAGGAATGAGCTGCATAATGTTTCTAACTCTATAACTTTCATGAATACAAAGAATAATGCTTACATAGTCTTTAACCTGATTAATGAAACATAAGTAATAAAGAATGCTGGTGTAATTCTTGTAGTTGGACACAATACCTTTATTTTATTTATTTATTTTTATGTGGTGCTGAGGCTTGAACCCAGAGCCTCGCACATGCTAGGGAGCACTCTACCACTGAACCACAACCCCAGCCCGATTTTTTTTTTTTTTTTTTTTTTTTTTTTAATTAAAGCATTATAGTTACACATAGTAGTTGGGTTCATTTTGACAAAATCACACATGTATGGAATTTGATTTCAATTCCTGTTCCCTCCCTCCCTCTTCTTCTACTCTACTGATCTTCCTCATATCTTTATGATATCTGATCCCGCTTTTTTCCCTTATTTTTCTCCTACTTCCACGAGATAAAACATTCAACGTTTGACTTTTTGACTAATTTCACTTAGCATTATGTTCTTCATTTCCATCCATTGTGGCCAAGGCCACAATTTCATATGGACCTTTATTTTATTTATTTATATGTGGTGCTGAGAATTGAACCCAGTGCCTCACACATGCTAGGTGAGTGCTCTACCACTGAGCTACAACCCCAGCCCAATTTAATCTTTCTTCATTGTTAAAACAACTCCATTGTGTACCTATACTACATTTTCTTGATCCATTCATCTACTGACAGGGATCTGGGCTGATTTCATAATTTGGCTATTGTGAATTGTGCTGCTATAAACATTGAAGTAACTGTATGATATAGTATGCTGACTTTAGTTATTTTGTTTTTCTTTTTTGGATAAATACCAAGGACTAGAATAGCTAGGTCATGTGGCGGTTTCATTTCTAGTTTTTTGAGTAATCTCCATATTGCTTTTCAGAGTGGTTGTACTAGTCTGCAGTCCCACCAACAATATACATGTGTACCTTTTCCTGCATAACCTCTCTAGCATTTATTGTTATATGTATACTTGATAATTCCATTCTGATTGAGGTAAGATGAAATCTCAGTGTAGTTTTGATTTGCATTTCCCTGATTGCTAAAACTGTTGAATATTTTTAATGTTATTTGTTGGCTATTTATGTTTCTTCTTTTGAGAGTGTCCGTTTAGTTATTTTTCCCATTTGTTGATTGGTTTGGGTTTTTGTTGTTGTTATTTAGTTATTTATCATATTCTGGATATTAACCAGCATCAGAAGATCAGCTGACATTTCTCCCATTCTGTAGGCTCTCTCTTCATTAATCATTTCCTTTGCAGTGCAGTTTTTTATTTTGTTTAGTTTTGGTTTTGTTTTTATGTACTGGGGATTGGTTCCAGAGGCATTTAACCACTAAGCCACATCCCCCCAGCCCTTTTTTTAAAAAAAATATTTTATTTAGAGACAGGAGCTCACTGAGTTGCTCAGGGCCTCACTAAGTTGTTGAGGTCAGCTTTGAACTTGTGATCCTCTTGCCTCAGCCTCCAGAGCCACAGGGATTATAGGTGTATACCACGTTTAATTTGAAGGCATCCCGCTTAGTGGTTCTTGGTTTTATTTCTTGAGCTTTAGGGGTTCTTATTGAAATCAGTGCCTGCACCTTTATGATGGAATGCTGACCTGATGTTTTCTTCTAGTAGTTACAAGGTTTCTGGTCTAATTACCTAGTCTTTAATTCATTTTGATTTGACTCTTGTGCGGGGTAAGAGATAGAAATCTAGTTTCATTCCTCAACTTATGGACATTCAGTTTTCCCAGCACCATGTGGTAAAAAGGCTATCTTTTCTGGGCATCTTTCTCAAGTATCAGATGGCTGTGAGTGTGTGGGTTTGTCTCTGTGCCTTCTATTCTATTCCATTCGTTTTTATGTCTATTTTGATGGCAAAGTCATGCTGTTTTTGTTACTACAGCTCTGTAGTATAACTTGAAATCAGGTATTGTGATGCCTGAATCACTCTTGCTCAGAATTTCTTTGACTATTCTGCGTCTCTAATTCTTCCAAATAAACTTAAGGACTGTTTTCTTTTTCTAGTTCTGTGAAAAATGTCATTGGCATTTCTATGGGGATTGCATCAAAATGTATATTGCTTTTGGTAGTATGGCCATTTTGATAATATTGATTCTGCCTATCCCAGAGTATGGGAGGTTTTTCTATTTTCTATGGTATTCTTCAATTTCTTTCTTCAATGTTCTATAATGTTCAAAATCTATAGATCTTTTGCCTCCTTGGTTAGATTAATTCCCTAATATTTTTTTAAGGTTATTGTGAAAGAGAAGGTTTTCCTGATTTCTTTCTCTGCAGAAACACTGATAATAGGAAAGTTATTGATTTGTAAATATTGACCTTATATCCTGCTACTTTGCTGAAACAATTTATCAGCTCTAGAAGTCTTCTGGTAGAGTTTTTGGGTCTTCTAGATATAGGACCATGTCATCAGCAAACAGGAAACAAAGTCAGACTATTTGTATCCCTTTAATTACCTTCTCTTCACTGATTTCTCTGGCTAGAGTTTTGAAAACTATATTGAATAGAAGTGATAAGAATGGACATCTTTGTCTTGTTCCTAATTTTAGAGGAACTGCTTTCAGATTTTCTCCTTTCAGCATGATATTAGCTTTGGGGTTGTCATGTACAGCCTTTATAATATTGAGGTAAGTTTCTGCTATTAGTAGGGCAGTCTTGTCCAACTTCCACAAGAACAGACTTCAGCTATGATAACGGAACATCTGGAAATGACTGGGATGGCTCAACTGGGGCCATAGCTCAGTGACCCCAATTCTAGCTGTCAAGTTACTTCTCTTGGTTCTCTACCAACTTACATGTGCTAAAGATGAAATATCAAAAAACATTTTTTCACTTATCTGGTTAACTGAACTGGAATAGTTGATACAGCTAGGAATGGCCAATCATTCATCTCTGTAGCCAGCCTTACTCTGAGTAAGCTTGAGCTTCCCTTCAAGCATGGCAGTTTCTGGTCAGTTGTTTATCTTACATGGTCATTGTCTTTATCCAGAATGAAGATTCAGGACAGAGACAGTAACACTGCAATGCTTTTACGAAATGGACTCAGAGGTCCACTCAGAGGTCCCAGAACATTGTGTTCTTTTTTATTGGTTTTAGTGGTAAAGCAAGTCACTAAAATAGTCCAGAATAACTGGAGAAGGTGGCCATTCACCTCTCAATAGGAGAAACAGCAAACAATTGGTAGACATATTTAATCAACCAAAATAATTAAAAAGTTGATAGAGAAGAACATAATGGAATATTAAAAATGTTTAATACAAAGAAAGGCAAAATTAGGAGGGGGACATAGAAGAAGACATCTGACAGGAAAAATAAATAGCAAGGTGGTAGCCAACTAGTACAGTAATTATAATAAATGTTAACAATCTAAACATATTGATTAAAAGAGAAAATTATTTATGATTAAATAAATTTAGTTCCAACTATATTTTGTTTTAAAACAGTTTTAACATAAGGATATAAAAAGCTTGAAAATGAAAGAATTGGAAAAGATACCATGTAAGCACTAACCAAGAAAACCATATAAGTCACTAAGCAAGTGACTACATCAGTACAAATAAAGTAGTTTTTCTGGCAAGATATCTTTGTTTTAAAACATAATATCTATTGAAATAATCATGTTTTTTTTTTGTCCTTAATTCTGTTAATGTGGGCCATTACATTTATTGATTTGCATATATTGAATGACATTTCCACCTGAGGGATAAATTCCATTTGATCATGGTGAATGATTCTTTTCATGTATTGTTGAATATGGTTTGCTAGTATTTTGTTAAGAATTTTTGCATCTATGTTCATCAGTGATATTGGCCTATAGTTTTCTTATAAAACCTTTGTCTGGTTCTGGTATCAGGATAATGCCGGTCTTGTAAGTTTAGAAGTATTTCCCCCTACTCAATGTTTTGGAAGAGTTTAACTTGTGCTAGTTTTCTTCTAAATGGGGGGTAGATTTCAGCAGTGAAACCATGAGATCCTGGTGTTTTCTTAGGTGAGAGATTTTATATTCCTGATTCAACCGTCTTTGACATTATTGGTTTGTTTATAGTTTCTATTTCTTAGTGATTCAGTCTCAGTAGGTTACATGAACCTAGGAATTTCTACTAGGTTTTCCATTTTGTTGACATAATTTTTCATAGTAGTTTCTTCTGATCCTCTGTAATATCAATCATGTTGTCTCCTCTTTCATTTATGAATATCTTATTTTCTTGGTCTAAACATTTGTCAATTTTGTTCATCTTAAAAAGACTCATTTCATCAATCTTTTCTATTGTCTTATTTGTATTTCATTTATTTTTGCTTTGACCTTTACTATTTCCTCCTTCTACTAACTTCAGGATTATTTGTGTTTCTACATTTAGCTCCTTATAAATTATAGGAGCTAGAATATCAGGTTGTTGGAAATCTTTCTCCTTTTTTGGCATAGACATTTATTGCTACAAACTTCCCTCTTTGAACTGCTTTTGATGTATCCTATAAGTTTTAGTGTGTTGTGTTTCCATTTCTGATTGTTGAGATATTTCTTAACTTCATTTATATATATAACCAACTCACAGCTGGTAACATATTCTACATTGAAAAGGTCAGAGCTTTTCCTCTAAGATCAGGAATAAGATAAAGATACTTACTGTCACCACCTGTATTCAATATAGTGCTGAAAGTCTTAGCTAGAGCAATTAGACAAGAGAAATAAAAATTCCAAATTGGATGGGCTGGGATTGTGGCTTGGTGGTAGAGCACTTGCCTAGCATGTGTGAGGCACTGGGTTTGATTCTCAGCACCACATAAATAAATAAAGTTATTGTGTTCATATACAACTAAATTTTTTTTAATATTTATTTATTTGCTTTAGTTGTATACAATGCGTTTTTAGTTTTACGTGGTGCTGAGAATTGAACCTGGGCCGCGCACGTGCCAGGTGAGCGCTCTACCGCTGAGCCACAATCCCAGCCCCTAAAATATTTTTTTAAATCCAAATTGGAAAAGTACAAAGTTAAATGTCTTTATTTACAGTTGATATGATTTTATATGTAGAAAATTCTAAAGATTCCATCTGAAAATGTTAGAATAAATGAATTTATTAAAGTTGCAGGATACAAAAAAAATGCAAAAACAGGTGTGTCTAAATATTAACAATAAACTACACAAAAAACAAATTAAGAAAATAATACCACTTGTAATAGTTACAAAAACTACTTAGGAATAAATTTAACCAAGGACTAAAAGACCTGTATGCCAAAAACTATTTTGGAAGACAGAAATAAATGAAAAGATATCCAAGGTTTACAGAATATCATGTAATATCTATGTTATATGGATATCATGAAAATATCTATATTACCCCAAACCATCTATAGATATTTAAGTTGCTGACTCTAAATTCATGTCCTTATTTGGTTTCCATTACACACCAGTCCCTTCACTGGAACCCCCTTAAAGTGTATCTAGGCAAGTGCTTCTACCCAACTTCCTCCAACGTGATGCTACCATCTATTTTGTGATTTTCAGAAATTAGATAATATTTCTATTCTGCTCATGAAATTCCTTCTCTCTGTTATGAATTAACCTTCTACATATGTCATATCAGAGGGATCCTGGAGAGATAGAAGGTAAAAAAAAAAGTGTGCTCAGATTACCAATCCACACACACTTATTTGTTTATATACTTGGTTTCTCTGCTATAGCTCCTTTAAGGGTAAGAATGTGTTGTGAAATGCCTAGCAGTGACAAGAACATATAATTATTCAAAGTCACGTGGCCAGCTGGGTGTGGGAGAAAAAAGTTGCAAACAATAAAGCTTAAGGACTGGGGTTGTAGCTCGGTGGTTGAGCACTTGCCTTACATGCATGAGGCACTGGTTCGATCCTCAGCATCACATTAAAAAATAAATAAATAAAACAATAAAGCTTAAACTGAGATCAGGAGTCTGTTGACAGAAACAAAGAAAGATTTTAAAAGAAAATTACTGTTTTAGTGTTGGAATCCCCAGTTTAAGTTTTATGGCTTTTATAGAGGCAAAAAAGGTAAATAATGAAAGCTATTTTACAACATTTGATTAACTGATACAAAGGTATTTTTATGTGCTAGAAACAGAGCCACAAAAAACTTCACACAGAATCACCAGGCAAAGATCAAGTATTGCTGCTATTAGAAAAAAGTGAAGTCACTTTTGCTCTTAGCTCTCACCTAATCAGGTAAACCAATTTGGAATATTCCTTACAACTATGAGACCAACTCTGTCCAAAGAAGAGCACAGTAAGTAACTAACATCTTAACCCAAATACAACATATTATTAAACTACAGCCTCCTCAAGGGTAAATATGTCACAAATCTGATTCCCTAGTCAAAAAAAAAATTTAGAAGTGAAGGTCAAATGAGCCTATTAGTGATACTTTTACTGATAGTAGCCATTATCAAAGTGCCTACTCCCATTGAGGAACTTCATAAATATTTGTGAAGCTAACAAAATAATTGTGATTTTTTGAAACTTAAAGTCTGCTTTTAAATAAAGAGTAAAACACAAAACCTGAAAAACTAAAAACTACTGAATTCTACACTTTACACAGATTAATTTTATGACATATAAATTTTAATCTCAATAAAGGTGTTAAATAAACTCACAAGAAATTTTTTCCAGGCCCTCTGAATGACTTCTGCAGCCCTTTCTTTCCTTATATTTTCTATTTCCTTTTTCTCAGGCATTTGAAAGTCCTAAAAGAAGAAGGATTTATTTAAAATCTTTTTATATACTTTACTATGAAACTGACACTAAAATACAGCAAAAATGTAATAGAGTTGTATAAGTGAAAAAATGAAAATGAGATTTGGTATCAAAATATTTATAATAAAAAGTAGTCACCTATTATTGATTGCCTAATATGTTCCAATTTATTATTTCTAATCCCAACAAGGACACTAAATAGCAGAGTTTATTAATATGCTTGTGGTAGAGATAAGAATTCTGAAATTCAAGGCTTAAGGTCAAATAGTAACAAAGCCAGTATTGAACTGAAAGTCAATACTGAAAGTCTTGAAAGTCCATGGTCTTTACATACTTTCTTGTTTGCTTGAAATAAAGTTCTCTTAACATGCAGAGAGACAGATACATTCCCAAAGTTGAATAGGCCTCTAACCTAGAATTAGAGATGATAGTAGACTTTTTCAGTATAGCCCTTAATCACATTGACTATTTAATAAGTCATACATTAAATTTTTTTTTCTTTAAATGAAGCTTTACTATTAAGGAGTAAAACAAAATCACTACCTCTAATTCACAATTTTTATTCATACTATAAAGAATTAGTAATAAAAGTCAGAAAGATATTCTAGTTTTTGATTGTGTTAGTCATATTTTCATTGCTGTGACCAAAATACCTGACAAGAACAACTTTGAGGAGGGAAGATTTATTTTAACAAATAGTTTCAGAGGTTTGAGTTTGTGGTCAGCCAGCTCCATTTCTTTGGGCCTGAGGTGAGGTAGAACATCATGGTAGAAGGGCATGGTAGAGGAAAGCTCCTTGGCTCATGCCAGTCAGAAAGCAGAGAGGAAGAAGGGGCCAGAGAGAAGATAAACCCTTCCGAAGCATGTCCTCAGTCCCTCCTTTCTCCAACTAGATGCCACCTCCCTGTAGTCCATTCAGCCATCAATAAATTAATTCACTGACAAGTTCAAAGCACTCATTATCTGATCGCTCTCCCAAAGCCCCACTTCTGAACACATGAGACCTTGGGGAACATTCCATCTATACTATAACAGACTCCTTTAAAAAATGTCAGTAAGCTAAATTCTTACTTGTGCTGCTTAAATATTTATTACCCTAACAAGCATCTTCTTCAAAATTGAATGGTTATATCGAAAATTAAAACTGAGTCCCTCGCTAAGTCGCTGAGCTGGCTTTTAAGCTTTGAACTTGCAATCCTCCTGTTTCAGCCTCTCAAATTGCTGGAATTATAGGCATGTACCATTATATTGCTCCAGTGTAATCAAAAGAGTGAGAGAAAGAAGAGCAAGAATTTTCTGTTTGTGTAGGTTATATAAATTATGTACAAATTTACTCATTTTTCACTATGTATATTGAGAAGAAATAAAAGGTATACATAAAATTTGCAAGTAACTCATTGCTTTGGTAGTTTTCTTACACTAAACCATAGAAGGAAAGCTGACAAAGTTAGAGACTGAAGATGTGTTTTAGATTTAGTTCATGCTGCTATTTAATATAACCTTGGACAAATAGCTTAACATCTTTAGACTCCAGTTTCAACATTTGTAATTGCAATAAATTAATTCCAAAGGATCTTTCAGTTTTACAACTTTATAAATTTACACTATAAAGGACACAATGCAAAGAAATGTAAAGAAAAATGGGTGCTGGACTGAAGACAGGGAGACATATGAATTGTACTTAATCTCTTAATTTACTGACTTAATCTCTTAAATTCTGCTTAAAATTTTAAAATTCTTAACTGTTGCTTATAAAATGCATAATATGCATTTATTTACAAGTGCCAAAATCCTGAATTAAACATATACACATCTAATATACACATTGTATTTAGAGGTGCAGAGACCAAACAGAAAAACTGTCTAAACATATACCATTTATAGGAAAAATGAAAGAAAAATCTATTCATATATTTTCTTAATCTATTATTCTCTTTGATGTTTAAAATTATTTGAGATTTTAAAACTAAAGATGTTTTTCTGTGTATATTGTCAAGTTTTTAAAATTGACATTTTTTTAAGAGTAAGGAGAAGGTTCTCCATGAGAAGTAATTTGTCTTTTTTTCCTTCCTTACAAATAGTCTTTATAGTATAGAAGGCATGAGGAGATAGGTTAAGTCTTTGGTCTTTGAAATAAGACAGACCAGTGTTTTTTGTTGATTTTTTGCTTTTTGAGTTAGGATATCTCTGTTGCCCATACTGGTCTCAAATTCCTGGGCTCAACCAATTCTCCTACCTCAGCCTCCTAAGTGCTGGGATTACAGGCTGTACCACCCTTCCAGGGTTTAAAGCAACAAATTCTACCTCTTACTTAGCTGTGTGATCTTACACAGTTACTTAACTTATTCAAACTCCAGTTTCCTTATTTGCAAAACATGAGTACTCACAGTACTACCGCATTGAATTGTGAGGGTTAAATCAAATAATACAGGTGAAGCATTTAGTACAATTTCTGGCCCACCACAACCCCTCAAAAAATCATATCCATTATTACAATACAAATTATTTTCCAAAATAAGAACTATTCATGTGCATTATTTTGGTTATAAAACTAATGTAACTAGAGCCAGATGTGGTAGTACACATAGAATTCCAACAATTTGACAGGCTGAAACAGGAGGATTGCAAGTTCAAAGCTTCAAAGCCAGCTCAGCGACTTAGTGAGGGACTAAGCAACTTAGTGAGACCCTATTTCAAAAAAATAAAAAATAAAAAGGACTGGGGGTGTTGCTCAGTGGTTAAGTGCCCCTGAGGGTTCAATCCCTGGTATAAAAACAACAACAACCCAAAACTCCACTAATGTATCGAAACATTTCAAGCACACTTATTTTTTAATTCACAAATAACTATTAGAACAAATGAGAGTAAAAATACTATTTGAGGGTTAAAAGATTTCTTAATTTTGATCAAAGGATAGTTTTCTGAAAAATATACTTTCTAGCCATCAGGTAGAGAAATATAGGTTATCTATGTATTACATAACACTGCAGGGGGGAAAAATCAGTTTTAGTAATTTTTTTTTTTTTAGTACCAGGGATTGAATTCAGGGGCACTCGACCACCGAGCCACATCCTCAGCCCTATTTTGTATTTTATTTAGAGACAGGGTCTCACTGAGTTGCTTTAGCGCCTTGCCATTGCTGAGGCTGGCTTTGAACTCATGATTCTCCTGTCTCAGCCTCCTCAGCTGCTGGGATTACACAGTGTACTACTGCGCCCGGCAGTTTTAGAAATTTTTAAAAATATATTTATTTATTTATTTTTATGTGGTGCTGAGGATTGAACCCAGTGCCTCACATGTATGAAGCAAGCATTCTTCCACTGAGCCATAGTACCAGCCCCAGTTTTAGTAATTTTTAAAAATATTATCACTATATCATTAAAAGAGAGAAATACAGAGGACAGCTTTGCCATCTTAGATTTATCATTAAAAAAACCAACATTTTCAAATTAAAAATGTGAGACAAATAGATAATTATAATGAGTTTTAACACATGGAATTCACCTCCATTATTGCACTTCAGTTTTCTTGTCCATGTTCTTTTTCACTGGAAAAATGAAAGAATACAGAATACAGTTTATTTATACACAAAAGACCATAATCATAATAGTAGCATTCAATATACTGGTAAATATCTTTACTTAACATCTCATTACTATTTAAAATACAAAATTATTCATGATACTATATAGATGTTTACTTTAAAAGTTATGATGCAAATAATACATAAATTCAAACAATAGAACTATTAAGAAAAAAGCAAAAACCATCCACACCCATCTCTTCTTTGAAGAGGGCATTCTTCAAAGGTCATATCTGTTTATATGTGATTTTCCAGACATTTTCTTATATATTTAAAATACATGTAAGTGCAAATACATATATTTTATATAGACATCCTATATATTTACATGTACATGAACATATACATATAGTTTTTATTTGCATTAATGTGATCAAACTATACATATTTTATTTACAATAGTAGTATGTATTACAATTCATAATGCACATATATAGCATCTTTTTACATTCAACTGTTTGTATACAAAGTATATTCGTACCATTCAATCATGCATTTAGGATAATGATATCCATCTCAATCAACCATCTTTACTTTTTATTCCCCCTCCCTCCCCTCTTGCTCCCTCCCTTCCCTTCCCTTCCCTTTGACCATTCTAGTGTTCCTCTAATTCTCCTATGTACCCTGATCCAACAACACTGTGAACCAGCCTTCTTATATCAGAGAAAACATTCTGTATTTGGATTTTTGAGATTGACTAATTTCACTTAGCATTATATTCTCCAACTTCATTCATTTACCTGTGAATGCCATTATTTTATTCTCTTTTATTGACGAGTAAAATTCCATTTTGTATATATACCACATTTTCTTTATTCACTCATCTACTGAGGAACATCTAGGTTGGTTCCATAACCTAGCTATTATGAATTGTGCTGCTATAAACATTAAAGTGGCTGTGTCACTGTAATATGCTGTTTTTAAGTCCTTTGGGAATAGACCCAGGAGTGGGATGGCTGGGTCATAGGGTGGTTCCATTCCCAGTTTTCCAAGAAATCTCCATGCTGCTTTCCATAACGGTTGCACCATTTTGCAGTCCCACCAGCAATGTATGAGTGTGCCTTTTCCCCGACATCCTCTCCAACATTTATTGTTGTTTGTGTTCTTGATAGCTGCCATTCTGACTGGAGTGAAGTGAAATCTTAGAGTAGTTTTGATTTGCATTTCTCTAATTGCCAGTGATGTTGAGCATTTTTTCATGTACTTGTTGATTAATTGTGTATCTTCTTCTGAGAAGTGTCTTTTAAATTCCTTAGTCCATTTATTGATTGGGTTATTTGTTGTTTTGGTGTTAAGTTTTTTGAGTTCTTTATATAGTCTAGAAATTAGTGCTCTATCTGATGTGCATGTATTAAATATTTGTTCCCAATTAGTTGGCTCTCTATTCACCTCACTGATTGTTTCTTTTGCTGAGAAGAAGCTTTTTAGTTTAAATCTATCCCATTCATTAATTCTTGGTAGTAATTCTTACACTACAGGACTCTTATTAAGGAACTTGGGGCCTAATCTGACATGTTGGAAATTGGAGCTTACTTTTTCTTCCATTAGGCGTATTGTCTCTGGTCTAATTCCTAAGTCCTTGATCCACTTTGAATTGAATTTTGTGCATGGTGAGAGATAAGGGTTTAATTTCATTTTGTTGCATATGTATTTCCAGTTTTCCCAGCACCATTTGTTGAAGAGGCTATCCTTTCTCCACTGTACATTTTTGGCGCCTTTGTCTAATATAAGATAGCTGAAATTATATGTATTAGTCTCTGTGTCCTCAATTCTGTACCATTGGTCTACCAGTCTGTTTTGGTGCCAATACCATGCTGTTTTTGTTACTATTGCTCTACAGTATAATTTAAAGTCTGGTATGGTGATGCCCCCTGCTTCACTTTTCTTGCTCAGGATTGCTTTATCTATTCTGGGTCTCTTATTTTTCCAGATGAATTTCATGACTGCTTTTTCTATTTCTTTGAGGAATGTCATTGGGAATTTGATTGGAATTGCATTAAATCTGTATAATGCCTTTGGTAGTATGGACATTTTGACAATATTAATTCTACCTATCCAAGACCAAGGTAGGTCTTTCCATCTTCTGAGGTCTTCTATAATTTCTTTCTTTAGTGTTCTATAGTTTTCTTTATTTTTTAATTTTATTTTTATAATTTTTAATATGTACAACTCATAGTGCATGTATTTAGCATCTTTTTACATACAACTGTTTGTATACAAAGTATATTCGCACAATTCAGGTCTTCAATCATGCATTTAGGAAAATGATATCCGTCTCATTCAACCAACTTTTTTTTTTTCTTTTCTCCCCCTCCCTCCCCCATTGCTCTCTCCCTTCCCCTCCCTTCCCTTTGATCATTCTAGTGTTCCTCTAATCCTCCTATGTACCCCCATCCAACAATACTATGAACTATCCTCCTTATATCAGAGAAAACATTTGGTACTTGGATTTTTGAGACTGACTAACTTCACTTAGCATTATGTCTTCCAACTTCATCCATTTACCTGCAAATGCCATTAATTTATTTTCTTTTATTACTGAGTAAAATTCCATTGTGCATATACCACATTTTCTTAATCCACTCATTTACTGAGGGACATCTAGGTTGGTTCCACAACCTAGCTATTGTGAATTGCGCAGCTACAAACATTGAGATAGCTGTGTCACTGTAATATGCTGTTTTTAAGTCCTTTGGGAACAGACCCAGGAGTGGGATGGCTGGGTCATAGGGTGGTTCCATTCCCAGTTTTCCAAGAAATCTTCATACTGCTTTCCATAGCGGTTGCACCATTTTGCAGTCCCACCAGCAATGTATGAGTGTGCCTTTTTCCCCACATCCTCTCCAACATTTATTGTTGCTTGTGTTCTTGATAGCTGCCATTCTGACTGGAGTGAAGTGAAATCTTAGAGTAGTTTTGATTTGCATTTCTCTAATTGCCAGCGATGTTGAGCATTTTTTCATGTATTTGTTGATTAATTGTGTATCTTCTTCTGAGAGGTGTCTTCTCAATTCCTTAGCCCATCTATTGATTGGGTTATTTGTTTCTTTGGTGTACAGTTTTTTGAGTTCTTTATATAGTCTAGAAATTAGTGCTCTGTCTGATGTGCATGTATTAAATATTTGTTCCCAATTAGTTGGCTCTCTATTCTCCTCACTGATTGTTTCTTTTGCTGAGAAGAAGCTTTTTAGTTTAAATCTATCCCATTCATTAATTCTTGGTAGTAATTCTTGCGCTACAGGATTCTTATTAAGGAACTTGGGGCCTAATCTGACATGTTGGAAATTGGAGCTTACTTTTTCTTCTATTAGGCGTATTGTCTCTGGTCTAATTCCTAGGTCCTTGATCCACTTTGAATTGAGTTTTGTGCAAGGTGAGAGATAAGGGTTTAATTTCAATTTGTTGCATATGTATTTCCAGTTTTCCCAGCACCATTTGTTGAAGAGGCTATCCTTTCTCCACTGTACATTTTTGGCGCCTTTGTCTAATATAAGATAGCTGAAATTATATGTATTAGTCTCTGTGTCCTCAATTCTGTACCATTGATCCACCAGTCTGTTTTGGTGCCAATACCATGCTGTTTTTGTTACTATTGCTCTATAGTATAATTTAAAGTCTGGTATGGTGATGCCCCCTGCTTCACTTTTCTTGCTCAGGATTGCTTTGGCTATTCTGGGTCTCTTATTTTTCCAGATGAATTTCATGACTGCTATTTCTATTTCTCTGAAGAATGACATTGGGATTTTGATTGGAATTGCATTAAATCTGTATAATGCTTTTGGTAGTATGGACATTTTGACAATATTAATTCTACCTATCCAAGACCAAGGTAGGTCTTTCCATCTTCTGAGTTCATCTACAATTTCTTTCTTTAGTGTTCTATAATTTTTGTTATAGAGGTCTTTCACCTCTTTCGTTAGGTTGATTCCCAGGTATTTTATTTTATTTTTTATGCTATTGTAAATGGGGTAGTTTTCATCATTTCCCTTTCAGCGTCTTTGTCGCTGATGTACAAAAATGCCTTTCACTTATGTGTATTGATTTTATATCCTGCAACTTTGCCAAATTCATTTACTAGTTGTAAAAGTTTTCTGGTAGAGTTTTTTGGGTCTTCTAGGTAGATTATCATGTCATCAGCAAATAGTGCTAATTTGAGCTCTTCTTTTGAAGGAGCCCTAATTAGGAAGGGCTGTTGCAGCTAGCTGGAAGCCATAAGTTCCACCTGATTATGTATGTGACGCACCTGTAGGCACCCGCAAAGCTGAAGGTATATAACCGGGTGAAAGCGGTCCGAGTTAGGAGAACGGAGAATTCATTCAGTCAGTCGTGCAGTAGCTCGGTCGGTCAGAAGAAGAGTTCGGGTCGGAGAAAAGAATCAGAGCGGCCAGAACGTAGGCAGAGCAGTTACAGAAGAGAAACCAGATAGAAGAAGTAATGGCTGGTCAGAGTTAGGCCGAGGCTCCCGAGGGCTGGTCAGAGTTAGGCCGAGTCTCCCGAGGAAGACAGAAGACAGAAGAAAGAAGCAAGAAGCTCTAAAAAATAATCTTTCTCTAAGCTCTATCTTTCTTTCTCTCTAAGCTAAGAAGACAAGAAGAAAAAGACAAGACAAGAAGACAAGAAGAAGCTAAGCTCTATCTTTCTTTCTCTCTAAGCTAAAGTAGAAGTAAAAGTAGTAAAAGCTTTACTCTGCCTCCGAGTTTTTCTCCCGTGGCGCCGTGGCTGGCCATGACAGGCAGCTTACATTCTTTTCCTATCTTGATCCCTTTAATTTCTTTCATCTGTCTAATTGCTCTGGCCAGAGTTTCCAGTACTATGTTAAATAGCAGTGGTGAAAGGGGGCATCCCTGTCTTGTTCCAGTTTTTAGAGGGAATGCTTTCAATTTTTCTCCATTTAAGATAATGTTAGCTCAGGGCCTTGCATAAATAGCTTTTATAATGTTGAGATATGTTCCTGTTATTCCTAGTTTTTCCAGTGTTTTGAACATAAAGGGGTGCTGTATTTTGTCAAATGCTTTTTCTGTGTCTATTGAGATAATCATATGATTTTTATCTTTAAGTCTATTAATGTGATGTATTATGTTTATTGATTTCTGAATGTTGAACCAGCCTTGCATCCCTGGAATAAACCCCACTTGATCGTGGTGCACTATCTTTTTGATATGTTTTTGTATCCGATTTGCCAGGATTTTGTTGAGGATTTTTGCATCTATGTTCATTAAAGATATGGGCCTGAAGTTTTCTTTTTTGGATGTGTCTTTGCCTGGCTTTGGAATTAATGTGATATTGGCCTCATAGAAAGAGTCTGAAAGAGCTCCCTCCCTTTCCACCTCCTGAAATAGTTTGAAGAGCATTGGTATTAGTTCTTCTTTGAAAGTCTTGTAGAACTCAGCTGTAAACCCATCAGGTCCTGGACTTTTCCTTGTTGGTAGCTTTTTGATGACGTCTTCTATTTCTTTGCTTGTAATCGGTCTGTTTAAGTTGTGTATAGCCTCCATTTCCAGTTTAGGCAAATCATACGACTCAAGAAATCTGTCAATGTTTTCAATATTTTCTGTTTTATTAGAATACAAGTTTTCAAAGTAATTTCTAATTATCTTCTGTATATCTGAGGTGTTTTGTTGTGATATTCCCTTTTTCATCACATATGTTAGTAATTTGAGTTTTTTCTCTTCTTCTTTTTGTTAGCATTGCTAAGAGTCTGTCAATTTTGTTTATTTTTTCAAAGAACCAACTTTTAGTTTTGTCAATTCTTTGAATGGTTTCCTTAGTCTCAATTTCATTAATTTCTGCTCTGATTTTAATTATTTCCTGTCTTCTACTGCTCTTGGTGTTGGTCTGTTCTTCTTTTTCTTGTGCTTTGAGGTGTGATGTTAAGTCATTTATTTGTTGGGTTTTTTTCCTCTTAAGGAATGAACTCAGTGCAATGATTTTTCCTCTTACTACTGCCTTCATAGTGTCCCAGAGATTTCTATACGTTGTATCTGTGTTCTCATTTACCTCTAGGAATTTTTTAATCTCCTCTTTGATGTCTTCTTCAACCCCTTGTTCATTCAGTAGAATGTTGTGTAGCTTCCAGTTGTTGGAGTAGTTTTTCTTAATCCTTGTTTTGTCGTTGATTTCCAATTTCATCCCTTTATGGTCTGATAGAATGCAGGGTAGTATCTCTATTTTTTTAATATTTGCTGAGAGTTTCCTTATGACCTAATATATGGTCTATTTTGGAGAAGGAGCCATGTGCTGCGGAGAAAAAAGTGTATTCGTTTACTGAGGGATGAAATATTCTATATATGTCCACTAGGTCTAAGTTGTTAATTGTTTTAAGGAGGCTTAAAGTTTCTTTGTTTAGCTTTCGTTTGGATGATCTATCCATTGGTGAGAGAGGTGTGTTGAAGTCCCCTAGAATAACTGTGTTGTGGTCTATTTTACTCTTGAACTTGAGAAGAGTTTGTTTGATGAATGTAGGTGCTCCATTATTTGGGGCATATAGATTTATGATTGTTATATCCTGTTGATGAATGGTTCCCTTGAGTAGTAAGAAATATCCATCTTTGTCCGTCTTGATTAGTTTTGGTTTGAAGTCTACCTTATTTGATATGAGAATGGAAACCCCTGCTTGGTTCCGCCGGGCATGTGAGTGATAAGACTTTTCCCAGTCTTTCACTTTCAGTCTGTTGATGTCTTTTTCTATGAGGTGTGTTTCTTGGAGACAGCAAATTGTTGGGTCATTTTTTTTAATCCATTCTGATAATCTGTGTCTTTTCATTGGTGAGTTTAGACCATTAACATTCAGGGTTATTATTGAGATGTGATTTTTATTCCCATCCATTTTTATTTGAATTATGGTCTTTAGCTTGATTTGGTTTGTCTTCTGGTTGGTATTTCCCTTAGTTTAATATCTTCCTTTGTTGATTTTCGTTGATATCTTTCTCTTCTTCTTCATGAAAAATGTTGCCCAGGATGTTCAGAAGTGCTGGCTTTCGAGTTGTGAAATCTTTTAGCTTTTGCTTGTCGTGGAAGGTTTTTATTTCATCTTCAAATCTAAAGCTCAATTTTGCTGGATGTAAGATTCTTGGTTGACATCCCTTTTCTTTCAGAGCTTGAAATATGCTATTCCAGGATCTTCTTGCTTTTAAGGTCTGGATTGAAAAATCTGAACATAGTCTGATTGGTTTCCCCCTATATGTAATCTGCTTCCTTTCTCTTGTGGCTTTTAGTATTCTCTCCTTGCTCAGTATATTAGGCATTTTCATTATAATGTGTCTTGGTGTGGATCTGTTGAGATTTTGTTTGTTTGGTGTTCGGTATGCCTCTTGAACTTGGTTTTCCCATTCATTCCTCAAGTTTGGAAAATTTTCTGTAATTATTTCGTTAAATAAATTACTCATTCCTTTGGCTTGAAACTCTGCCCCTTCCTCTACGCCAATCACTCTTAAGTTTGGTCTTTTTATGCTGTCCCATAATTCTTGGATGTTATGTTCTTGATTTCCAATGAGTTTTGCTGTATGTTCTAACTTCTTCTCTAGGACATATATTTTGTCTTCATTGTCTGAGGTTCTTTCTTCCAAGTGGTGTACTCTGTTGGAGATGCTTTCAATTGAACTTTTATTTTGGTTTATTGCTTCTTTCATTTCTGGAATTTCTGTTTGTTTTCTCTTTAGAGCCTCTATTTCCCTATTGAAATAATCTTTTACTTCCTATATTTGTTTTTGCAGTTCTTTATTGAAATGATCTTTTGCCTCCTGTACTTGCTCCCTCATCTCATTTTTTAGTTCATTCCTAAGTTCCCTAAACATTTGGAATATGTAATTTCTAAATTCCATCTCTGGCATTTGACCAACTGTGTTTGCCATAGAATCTGCTGATGAGGTATCTTGATTTGTTTGTGTCATTTTCTTCCCTTGTTTTTTCATGTTGCTTGTGTGTCTTTTCTTCCTGCACTGTGGGACCTTGACTATTTTGATTTTACCTTAAAGCCTTATGTTGTTCCTGTAGTACAATGCTATCAGATCCCCTTATAATTCCTTTACACTTTAAAACCAAACACTTTCTATTCAGAAAATCCAAGTTTGGTCACAATGTACAGATTTTGTTAACCCAGATATTATTTCCAATTTACTCTGTACGCTTCTGATGGGGTTTTATAGCTTCAATTATTGGATACAGAGGTGTTATGTTTAGGAAGAAGGAAGTGTCTTGAATTGTTCTTTCTTGGAAAGTATGAAAGGAGAGTTCTATTGAAGTGGTTTAGTGGAAGTGGTTTAGTATAAGTAGACGAGAGAAGAAAGAGAATGGAGTAGACAATTAGGTGGAAAGACCAATTTATATATAAAGTAAGATGGAAAAGAAAAAAAATGATAAAATAGTAGGAATTGGTGTAAGAGAGAGGAGAGAGAGAATCAAGAAAATAAGAGAGTAAACTATATATAACACCGCTTTGCTATCCAGTTCAATTGCGCCGGTTCTAGAAATCCCAAGTTCTGCGTATAACTTGTTTTTTCCTCTGTTTAGTATGCACTGGCAGGGTGTAAATATGAAAGATGAAGGAGGAAGAAAAGATGCAAAAGTGAGAAGAAGAGAAGGAAAGAAAAAAGGAGCAGAAGCAAACAAACAAACATACTGACAATCAATGCAAAAAAAAACCAAAACAAAACAAAGCCAAAAAAAGAAAAAGAAAATCCAACCAACCAACCAACAAACAAACAAAAACCCCGAAAACCAATAAAACAAGCAACCAACAACAACAACAAAAAAGTCGATCCCCAAGTCTCAAACAAAACGGGCGCTGGGAAATCCCCCTTTTTTTTCCTTTCCAGTTTAAGCAAACTGCATCGGACCACGTCCAGACAGTCTGCGACCCTGTCAGTGGAGTCAAGGCTGCACCCTAGGCCAGTGGCAGAATGGTTCAGTGGAAGAGTGGCTCAGGGGGGTTTTGTGTCAGCAGATGAATGGCACCACACCGGGAAGGGGACCCTCCAGAAGGCACCCTTTCCCCACGGCCACCAACAGTTGTAGCTTCTTGTGGCCACTGCGGTGGCCTCAGACACGCCCTCCCCTGCTGGTTACCCGAGTCTCACCCAGGTGTGCGCTGCCTTCAGAATGCTGGCGGCTCCCTGGATGTCTGGAGCTGTTCTTCCCCTCTGTCTTTTCCCCTTTGTCTGGGTCAGCCACTGTACTTCTCAAAGATGGTGGTGCTCTCCTCCCATTCGACAGCAGCTCCGCAGACCCTTGTGTCAGTCCAGTGCTTTCGGGCTCGGCTTGGCAAGCTGTATGAAAGAGCTCTATGTGGACACCGCCCATGCCTCTAGGCCTCTTTCTATCCCTCCTCCCCGATAGGTTTCAAAGCTGCTGGGTAGATGTCTCCTTGCAGAGATGGTGTCGGGCAGCTGCAACTATCGTGCGGACATCGCTGCTTCGGACTGTGGACTGCTCTGACTCTGCCCTCTGTTCGTAGTGGTCCGGAGAACGCCGTTTCTCACTGTCCAGAGGTGCACGAATGTCTTGGCTCCCTTTCAGTTGCAACAGAACTGCTAGTAACGCACTCAAACTTCCCACTCTGCGCCCTTCAGCAACTGTGTCCAGAGAGCAGCTTCCTCCTGTCGGCCATCTATAGTTTTCGTTATAGAGGTCTTTTACCTCTTTCGTTAAGTTGATTCCCAGGTATTTTATTTTATTTTTTATGCTATTGTAAATGGGGTAGTTTTCATCATTTCCCTTTCAGCATCTTTGTCGCTGATGTACAAAAATGCCTTTGACTTATGTGTATTGATTTTGTATCCTGCAACTTTGCCAAATTCATTTACTAGTTGTAAAAGTTTTCTGGTAGAGTTTTTTGGGTCTTCTAGGTAGATTATCATGTCATCAGCAAATAGTGCTAATTTGAGCTCTTCTTTTGAAGGAGCCCTAATTAGGAAGGGCTGTTGCAGCTAGCTGGAAGCCATAAGTTCCACCTGATTATGTATGTGACGCACCTGTAGGCACCCGCAAAGCTGAAGGTATATAACCGGGTGAAAGCGGTCCGAGTTAGGAGAACGGAGAATTCATTCAGTCAGTCATGCAGTAGCTCGGTCGGTCAGAAGAAGAGTTCGGGTCGGAGAAAAGAATCAGAGCGGCCAGAACGTAGGCAGAGCAGTTACAGAAGAGAAACCAGATAGAAGAAGTAATGGCTGGTCAGAGTTAGGCCGAGGCTCCCGAGGAAGACAGAAGACAGAAGAAAGAAGCAAGAAGCTCTAAAAAATAATCTTTCTCTAAGCTCTATCTTTCTTTCTCTCTAAGCTAAGAAGACAAGAAGAAAAAGACAAGACAAGAAAGACAAGAAGAAGCTAAGCTCTATCTTTCTTTCTCTCTAAGCTAAAGTAGAAGTAAAAGTAGTAAAAGCTTTACTCTGCCTCCGAGTTTTTCTCCCGTGGTGCCGTGGCTGGCCATGACAGGCAGCTTACATTCTTTTCCTATCTTGATCCCTTTAATTTCTTTCATCTGTCTAATTGCTCTGGCCAGAGTTTCCAGTACTATGTTAAATAGCAGTGGTGAAAGGGGGCATCCCTGTCTTGTTCCAGTTTTTAGAGGGAATGCTTTCAATTTTTCTCCATTTAAGATAATGTTAGCTCAGGGCCTTGCATAAATAGCTTTTATAATGTTGAGATATGTTCCTGTTATTCCTAGTTTTTCCAGTGTTTTGAACATAAAGGGGTGCTGTATTTTGTCAAATGCTTTTTCTGTGTCTATTGAGATAATCATATGATTTTTATCTTTAAGTCTATTAATGTGATGTATTATGTTTATTGATTTCTGAATGTTGAACCAGCCTTGCATCCCTGGAATAAACCCCACTTGATCGTGGTGCACTATCTTTTTGATATGTTTTTTGTATCCGATTTGCCAGGATTTTGTTGAGGATTTTTGCATCTATGTTCATTAAAGATATGGGCCTGAAGTTTTCTTTTTTGGATGTGTCTTTGCCTGGCTTTGGAATTAATGTGATATTGGCCTCATAGAAAGAGTCTGGAAGAGCTCCCTCTTTTTCTATTTCTTGAAATAGTTTGAAGAGCATTGGTATTAGTTCTTCTTTGAAAGTCTTGTAGAACTCAGCTGTAAACCCATCAGGTCCTGGACTTTTCCTTGTTGGTAGCTTTTTTGATGACATCTTCTATTTCTTTGCTTGTAATCGATCTGTTTAAATTGTGTATAGCCTCCAGATCCAGTTTAGGCAAATCGTACGACACTAGAAATCTGTCAATGCATTCAGTATTTTCTATTTTATTAGAGTACAAGTTTTCAAAGTAATTCCTAATTATCTTCTGTACATCTAAGGTGTTTGTTGTGATATTCCCTTTTTCATCACGAATGTTAGTAATTTGAGTTTTTTCTCTTCTTCTTTTTGTTAGCATTGCTAAGGGTCTGTCAATTTTGTTTATTTTTTTCAAAGAACCAACTTTTAGTTTTGTCGATTCTTTGAATTGTTTCCTTAGTCTCAATTTCATTAATTTCTGCTCTGATTTTAATTATTTCCTGTCTTCTGCTCTTGGTGTTGATCTGTTCTTCTTTTTCTAGTGCTTTGAGGTGTGATGTTAAGTCATTTATTTGTTGGGTTTTTTTCCTCTTAAGGAATGAACTCAGTGCAATGATTTTTTCCTCTTACTACTGCCTTCATAGTGTCCCAGAGATTTCTATACGTTGTATCTGTGTTCTCATTTACCTCTAGGAATTTTTTAATCTCCTCTTTGATGTCTTCTTCAACCTCTTGTTCATTCAGTAGCATGTTGTTTAGCTTCCAGTTGTTGGAGTAAGTTTTTTTTTTTTTAATTTCTTGTTTTATCATTGATTTCCAATTTCATCCCTTTATGGTCTGATAGAATGCAGGGTAGTATCTCTATATTTTTATATTTGCTGAGAGTTGCCTTGTGACATAATATATGGTCTATTTTGGAGAAGGAACCATGTGCTGCTGGCAAGAAATATATTCACTTACTGAGGGATGAAATATTCTATATGTGTCTGTTAGGTCTAAGTTATAAATTGTTTTAACAAGGCCTAAAGTTTCTTTGTTTAGCTTTTATTTGGATGATCTATCCATTGGTGGGAGAGGTGAATTGAAGTGCCCTAGAATAACTGTGTTGTGGTCCATTTTACTCTTGAACTTGAGAAGGGTTTGTTTGATGAATGTAGGTGCTCCATTATTTGGGGCATATAGATTTATGATTGTTATATCCTGTTGATGAATGAATGGTTCCCTTAAGTAGTAAGAAATATCCACTTTTGTCCCTTTTGATTAGTTTTGGCTTGAAGTCTACCTTATTTGATATGAGAATGGAAACCCCTGCTTGCTTCCGCAGGCCATGTGAGTGATAAGACTTTCCCTTTCACCTTCAGTCTATTGATGTCTTTTTCTACAAGGTGTGTTTCTTGGAGACAGCAAATTGTTGGGTCATTTCTTTTAATCCATTCTGACAATCTGTGTCTTTTGAATGGTGAGTTTAGGCCTTTAACATTCTGGGTTATTATTGAGATGTGATTCTTATTCCCATTCATTTTTATTTGCATTATGGTATTTAGCTTGATTTGGTTTCTCCTCTGGTTGGTATTTCCCTTAGTTTAATATCTCCCTTTGTTAGTTTTCATTGTTATTTTTCACTTCTTCTTCATGAAAATTTTGCCCAGGATGTTTCAAGTTGTGAAATCTTTTAACTTTTGCTTGTCATGTAAGGTTTTCATTTCATGTTCAAATCTAAAGCTCAATTTTGCTGGATATAAGATTCTTGGTTGACATCCCTTTTCTTTCAGAGCTTGAAATATGCTATTCCAGGATCTTCTAGCTTTTAAGGTCTTTTAGGGTCTTTTAAGTTTGAATAATCTGAACATTGTCTAATTGGTTTCCCCCTATATGTAATCTGATTCTTTTCTCTTGTGGCTTTTAATATTCTCTCCTTGTTCAGTATATTAGGTATTTTCATTAAAATGTCCCTTGGTGTGGATCTGTTGTGATTTTGTACATTTGGTGTTCGGTAAGTCTCTTGAACTTGGTTTTCCCATTTATTCCTTAAGTTTGGAATATTTTCTGCTATTATTTTATTGAATAAATTACTCATTCCTTTGGCTTAAAACTCTGCACCTTCCTCTACCCCAATCACCCTTAAGTTTGGTCTTTTTATGTTGTCCCATAATTCTTGAATATTCTGTTCTTGATTTCTTACCATTTTTGCTGTGTAATCTAGATTTTTCTCCAGGTTCTTTCTTCCAAGTGGTCTAATCTGTTGGTGATGCTTTCAATTAAACTTTTAGTTTGGTTTATTGCTTCTTTCATTTCCAGAATTTCTGTTTGGTTTCACTTTAGAACTTCTATCTCCCTATTGAAGTAATCTTTTGCTTCCTGTATTTGTTTTTGCAGTTCTTTGTAAAAATGATCTTTTACCACTTGTATTTTCTCTCACATCTCATTTTTTAGTTCATTTTTAAGTTCCATAAACATCTGGAATATGTAATTTCTAAATTCCATCTCTGGCATTTGACCAACTGTGCTTGCCATGGAATCTACTGAGGAGGTATATTGATTTGTTTGTGTCACTTTCTTCCCTTGTTTCTTCATATTGCTTGTGTGTCTTTTCTTCTTGCACTGTGGGACCTTGACTATTTTGATTTTACCTTAAAGCCTTATGTTTTTCCTATAGTACAATGCTATCAGATCCCCTTATAATTCCTGTACACTTTAAAATCTAACACTTTCTATTCAGAAAATCCACATTTGATCTCAATGTACAGATTTAGTTAATCCAGATATTGTTTCCAATTTACTCTGTACAATTCTGATGGAGTTTTATAGCTTCAAGTATTGGACACAGAGGTGATATGTTTAGGAAGAAGGAAGTGAGGGTATTGAATTGTTCTTTCTTAGGAAGTATGAAAAGAGAATTCTATGGAAGTGGTTTAATATCAGCAGATGAGAGAGGAAAGAGAATGGAATGAACGATTTAGTGGAAAGACCGATTTATATATAAACCTAACTTATGAAGCCCTTGAGAGAAGAAATAAAGAAAGATAGAAAAGAAAAAAAAAAAGTGACAAAGAGGAAGAATTAGTATAAATGAGAGGAGAGAGAGAGTGAGTCAATAAAATAGAGAATTAACTATATATATCACCACTTTGCTGTATAGTTCAATTGCACCAGTTCTAGAAATCCCAATTTCTGCATATAACTTGTTTTGCCTCTGTTGAGTATGCAATGGCAGGGTGTAAATAGGAAAGATGAAGGAAGAAGAAAAGAGACAATGTGAGAAGGAAGAAAGAAAAGATGAGCAGAAGCAAACAAACAAACACACTATCAAACAAAACAAAAACAAAGCAAAACAAAACAAAAACAAAGAAAACCAAAAACAAAACCAAACCAAAACAAAACAAACAAAAAAAGACAAAGTCGAACCCAGGAACAAGTCTCAAATAAAATGGACCCTCGGAAGCCCTTTTTTTTTCCCTTCCAGTTTAAGCCAGTTTTCCCGGATCACATCCAGTCAGTCAGAGAACCTGTTAGTGGAGTCAAGTCTGCAACTTTGGCCAGCTACAGAATGGCACAGTAGAAGAGTGGCTCAGGGGGAGTGTGTGTCAGCAGATGAATGGCACCAAGAAAGGGACCATCCAGAAGGCACCCATTCCCCACTCCCACCCACAGTTGTAGCTTCTTGTGGCCACCGTGCTGGCCTCAGACACGCCCTCCCCTGCTGGTTGCCCGCGTCTCACCCAGGTGTGTGCTGTTCTCAGAGCGCTGGCCGGATCCCTGAATGTTTGCAGCTGCTTTTCCTTTCTTCCTTGTTTCTTTGTCCTGGTCAGCCGCAGCTTTCCTCAAAGATAGCAGTGTTCACTTTGGGCTCAACAGCAGTTCCGTAGACCTTCGTGTCACTCCAGAGTGTGCAAGATCGGCTTGGCAAGTTGCGTGAAAGAACCATGTGGACACCATTAGTGTCTAGCTTCCCTTTTATCCTTCTTCGCTGTTCAGTTTTAAAGGCGTTGTCTGGATCTTTCCCTTACCACAATGTTATTGCGCCAGCTGTGCAGATAGCGCTGTATCAGTCTGTGGACCGCTTGAACTAGGCCCCCATCCATTGGCAGTCTGGAGTTCATTGTATTTCACCATCCAGATGTGCACGAATGTCACAGCTCCCTCTCAGTTGCAGGAGAATTGCTAGTAACGCATTCAAACTTCCCACTAAGCCCCTTATAGTGACTATGTCCAGAGAGCACCTCTCTCCTGTCCACCATCTTGAAATGCTCCCAAACTATACATATTTTTTAACTTAACCTGTGTTGGAAGTTTTTCCATGTTAATGCATATAGATTTTCTTCACTCTTTTGTATTTGCACAGTATTCCTGGGTGTGAATATGTTACTCTTTCCTCCATTATTGAACATTCAGATTTTTTTGTTACAATTCCAAAATGAATTACTTTTATATGTATACTTGTGTACACATGCAACTATTTTTGTTAGCTTTTCAGAGCTGCTGTGACAAACATTATGCACATACATATTTGCACTGACTTTCTCTGGAAGGGAATAAAATAAACTTCTGAGACTGATTATCTTGAGAGAGGATCCAGCAGATTATGGAATCTGGGTTCAGGAATAAAAAATATTATACTCCACATACTTTTATACTGTTTGAGCTTTCCCCACAATGTGCATATAGTTTAGATATATAATTTCATTAAAAAATAAAAATTTTGACCAAATTTTCCTAAAAAAATTCTTGTCCAATTTATACCCAAAATTTTTCTATAGGATTACTTAATTCTAGATTTTTACAAAAGTAAAAAACTAAACATAAGCAGGGCATTAGGATTACAGTGGGTCTTCCAGTAGCCTCTCCAAGAACTAAACTATGCAATTTTTCTGTTATTAATGCATAGTGATTTGTTTTAATGCATAAAGCAACACATGTGCATATATTTGATATTGTATGTTAGCATTAGTGCTAATTTAGAAAAAACTTGAGCATTTTCCCAAATATATATATCTAACTTTGTAGGTAAAATTTAACCTTGAGTTTGAAAAATTCCTTTTAATTAACTGTTACATGTTGGGCACTTTGATCTAAATAATTTCACCCAGGCTTTCTGCACATACTTCTGTCTTCTGTAATATAGGCTACAGAAGAGTTTGCCAAAACAGTAAGTTAATATGTCCTTTTGGGTGAATTAATGTCCTTATTATTGAACATGTTTACTATCTCAATCTCTAGATGAAAATTCCCTGAGGAGGAATGAAATTGACTATATTATTCTATGTACATGTATGAATTCCACTTTTTTGTATAATGCATCAATTTAAAAAAAAAAGGAAGGAAGATCTGTAGAATTGAGGAGCACATCAGGTGGAGGGAGGGAGAAAAGAAGAAGTACTGGGGATTGAAATGGAATAATTATGTTATGTGCATTTATAATTATGTCAAAATGAATCCCATTATCATATACAACTATCACACATTAATAAAAGCAAAAAAGAAATTGAGAGTAGTTAGAAACTTTTATAGCAATTTGACAATGAAGTGGCATATAAATATATGATCAGTTGGCTTGTAAATTTGTATGTCTTTGTGGATTTTTTTTCTTTTTCTAGTAATTCTCTTTTACAAAAGCAATACACTAGAAACATAATCTAATTTATATTTTTATAGTTTCATTCTGGCCAGGCATGATAGTGACACATGCCTGTAATTCCGGCAACTCAGGAGGCTAAGACAGGAGGATCATAAGCCTCAGCAATTGAGCAAGACCTCCATCTTAAGAAATAAATAAAAGAACTGGGGATGTAACTCAGTTGCAAAGCATCCCTGGGTTCAATTCCCAGTATCAAAAAAGAAAAAAAAAGGTCTCTGAAGGGGTGCAAAAGAAAATGGAAAGAACTAAATTATTGCTTAGCCATAAACAATGATAAATTAAACTTATAAAAACTCACCACTTGATAATTATTTTGCTATAATTTACTACTATTGTAAACATTTTCCTTGAGGTTATTATGCCCATGCGTCAGGGTTTCTTAATGTGTCATTATCAATATTTTTGAGCTGAATTTGCATTTGGTTGGAATATTTGTGCATGGAAATCATTTCACCAGATACCAGTAGTACAGTTGTGACAACCAAAGATGTCTCCAAACATTGCCACAGTTGAGAACCAGTACTGGATCTACATGGGAGAAATGCTATTTAATGGTGCAATACTGCCTGTTTTCAATTCCCGAGGCCATGTGAAATTGAGCCAGGAGGAGAATATTTATATCATAGAAATTGTTAAATGCTACAAAATCAGTACTTGTAGTTTCCTTGGTTGCTTAGACTTAAATATGGAGATCCAGGTGCAGTGGTACACAACTGTAATTCAAGCTACTCCGGAGGAGGTAGGAGGATTGCAATGTCAAGGTCAGCCTGGGGAACTTAGTGCAACTGTTTAAAAAAAAAAATTTTTTTTTTTTTTAAACAAAAGAGGGGCTGGGGATGTAGCTCAGTGGCCACTGAATTCAATCCCAGTGTCCAAAAAAAAGGATGGAGAAAATGTTAATAAGGCAGATTAAAAATGTGTTGCACATGTCAACATTATGAATAACAGTATTCAAAATTATTCAGAAATTGTCACATCACTGAGGAATGATGAAGTTCCACATATATCAAGAAAGAAAATGCTCACTTATATCAAATGTTGCTGGGGGGGTGTCAAATTGAGAATAAACAATTATATTTGGTCATATAAAGTCACCTGTGATCTTTTTAGTATGGTTTCAGTGAAGTAGCAGGGGAAAAAAGACTGGAGTGGGTTGAGAAAATGGGAAAGTTGAGACAGTAAGTGTAGTAATGAATGGGCTGGTAGCCGTAAAGGGTGGGAATGTTTTAATATGGGTGATACTAAAACAAGTTAAGATGCTCTTGTGTATGATCCAGTAGAAGGGGAGAAATAAAAGGTGCAAAAGTGATAAATTTAAGGGTAAAATTCTTTTGAGTAGGTACAAAAAGACACAATCCAGAACAGAAAGTTGCTGCCTGTAAATTAAAAATAAGCGCCATTAAAAAAACATTTCATATGGTCATTTTGAGGCTCCAAGTAAACTAACAAATATGAAAATACTTCACAAATTTTAAGATGTTAAAAAGTAGCATTAACCCATTACTCAAATAATGAGCTATTTATTTATTTAAAATCATTAAGGATTTTAAATGAGTTATTTAAAGATTTTCCAAGGACTTTACCAACTTAGGAGATACTATCCCAAGTCAGCAACTTTTATTATAATTGATCATGATTCCACTAGATCTATTTTTAGACTTCGTGAGTAAAAGCCTACAGGATATGTTTGGAGTTTCCCTTTATTTTAAAATCTGTAAAACAATCTTAAAATTAATTTGCTGGGATCAGAATCTATACTTCCTATTTTGTTCTCTCAACTACCTGTTGTTGACTAAACAAACGTCTCATGCTCTTCATCAGTTCTGAAAGTTTCGCTTTTCCTTTTTACTTGTGGTCTTTTATACTAACCTACTCTTTTTAAAAAATGCTTTCCTCCTTTTCCATCTCTAAAAATTTCTGTGAAATGACCTAAAGGTTTTTCATGGGTTAAATTAAAAAAAAAAAAAAAAAAAAAAAAAAAGTCCAGAAAAAGTGTTTAGAGGGTTAACATTTCTTCTGCAGCTGGCGGCTGGAATGGGGGCTGGGTAGGTGCGCAAGGCAGGCAGTGAGGGTTTTTCCACCAGAGGACTCAGCTTTACCAACTGCAGGGAGAACAAGCGTCTTGGAAGAAGCTCCCACACAAGCGTTGAAGGAGAGAAATCTCCTTAAGGGGATGATACCACAGAGACTTCAAGGGCGAGGGCCTTTTACGGCGCTGAAACAGGAGAGTCCCAATCCAATTATTGCGGAGAAGAGGGGGCACCATTCCCCTCACCTGCCAATCGCACCAGCACTGGTCCTCAGCTTCCACGGCAACCGAGCAGCAGGAAATGACGCAAATCTAGTTCCGGTCGGTCTTACCCTGCCTACCCTTTTTAGTCCCGGCTCCTAGGTCCAACCCCCAGTCCTGATCATTCCTCCATCCTCGGTCTTCCCCAGTCTCAGGCCAGGTGGAAGCTCCCCCTTAGATTGTTAGGGGCTTTGAGGCAAAGGATTTTGGAAGGGAAATCAAAAGTAATTGTCTATGAAGTTTGTTTCCATATACTACAAAGCCTGATCACTTCAACCAAGAATCTTAAAGATGTTGATGAAATACAGTGGAAACATCTATTAATTCCTTTGTAAGTAAGAAAATTAATCCTAGCGATTTGACAGGTTTTTCTGTGTGTTTAAGACTAAGTAGCACAGAGGGTTATACCTCAGTTAGTAGAGTGCTTGCCTTGTATGCACGAGGCTCTGGGTTCAATCCTCAGCACCACCAAAAAAAAAAAAAAAATTAACACATGACTGCAGTCCAGTGCTATTTCTAGATTTAAGATCTGTACCTGGCAAAGCCTAAAATAGTTTTAAATTGAAAATATGACTATTTTTTAGAGATGAGTTTTAAAAAAACTTTAAAATTATTATAAATTTAAATTATTATAAATACAGCATATCTAATGCAAGTTTGATTTGCTTGAATACCTATGAGTTGATACTTTGGCAGTGTTATTAGTGGTGAATTATTGTAATGTAAAATAATCTTGTTTAGGACTACCTAGTTCCGCTATTTCCTGCCTATGCTTATGCATGTTAATACAAGGTATAAGGAAGATGACCATTTAGGGAGAAAAACCTTCCTATAAAAACATTTGTACAGAAGAAATAACCTGTATGCTAACTCAGAGATTCACTGAGCTTCCAGAATTCTTTTAAAACATCACAATCATAATAAGCCAAATGAGTTTTAATCCCCTTTTATGTAGTTACTTTGCTACATTCATACAGAGTAGCCATGAATGATATGGTTATGGAAACATTACATATGCTTGTAGTTTTTAGTCTAGTAGAAACTGGGTTTAAAATTTAAATTAAATACTATTAGCTGGCGCGGTGGCGCAGGCCTGTAATCCCAGCACTTGGGAGGCTGAGGCAGGAGGATCACGAGTTCAAAGCCAGCCTCAGCGATGGCGAGGCACTTAGCAACTCAGTGAGACCCCGTTTCTAAATAAAATGCAAAAAAGGGCTGGGGACTTGGCCCAGTGGTCAAGTGCCCCTGACTTCAATCCCCGGTACCAAAACAAACAAACAAACAAAAAAAAAACAACAAACCTGTTAAAACTATACAATAACATGAATGTACTTAATGCCTCTGAACAGTACACTTAAAAGTAGTTAGCATGATAAATTTACATACATTTTACTACAATTTAGAGGATTAAAATTTTAAAACTACAAAATTAAAAATGTTTGTTTTTTAAAATTAAATTACAAAATTAAAAAACTACAAAATTAAATTTACTACAAAAGTAAATAATTCAGATCGAAAGTTTTTCAATGTAGAGAATGAAATATAAAATATGTTTAAGGTTTACCACCTTGTTTATGTATTACTTTAAAAATAAGCCCTACATATATATATATATATTTTTTGGTACCAGGGATTGAACTCAGGGGCACTTGACCACTGGGCCACATCCCCAGCCCTTTTTTGTATTTTATTAGAGACAGGGTCTCACTGAGTTGCTAAGTGCCTCGCCATTGCTGAGGCTGGCTTTGAACTCACGATCCTCCTGCCTCAGCCTCCCAAAGTGCTGGGATTACAGGTGTGTGCCACCGCGCCCGGCTAAGCCCTACATATTTTAATGGAGTATTTATTGCATTATTTCACACACACAGCAGAAACAATAGTTATTGTTGAATACTATGTGTTCTAACCTATTGCAGAATTCAGTAATTTCTATGCAAAAAGTTCGGATGTTTTCTCACTGCCCTAATACATGTAAAAATCTTTCAGTTCTTCAAAAGAAAAAGTATCTTTCTTTAAAGTAGACACAGATCATTTAAGACACAAAACCTTCAGCTAGTCTGCTTATTCATTTATGTGTTCACTAGGAAACAGAGATTAGGAATTTCTGTGTAGTTTCACAGAAATGCTTCCTTCCTTCCGTTCCTCTATCCACTCATTCTCTTCCTCTTATTTTTCTTTTCATAAATATGATACTATATACGGTATACTAATAACATCAATATTCCTGCTTTCTAATTAGAAGGCAAGGGTTTTTCTTTATCCGACATGTAAAGACAAACAATAGGAAACAAAATGAATTGGTATGACAGAAGAGAAATATTTGTAATGTTGAGGGAGAGGATAATTAGATGCCATTTCTTTCTGCTGCTACCTTGGCACTGGAACAAACTCCAACAATGGACAAGACTGCCCCCGAATGTGAGCTTTTTTATAATTATGGAATATATCTCATGTAGTAGGAAAACCACAATGTCACACAGAGATACAAGTTGTGTGCTCTTCCAGGGAAGTCAGAGGAACCGCCAATCAGGCATCAATTTCCTGTTGAGGTTTAGCAGGTTGAAGGTTAGGGGAAGGGAGAAGCACCTTCCACTGATTTTTAAATATAGAAATCTATCCTTACCCCCACAACTTTCATTAAGGATTTCCTTTTTGCTTTCTTAAAGGGGGCTTAGCAACCCACAACACTAGTAGTAATGAATGATCTACAAAAATCAAGTTCACAGTTCACACCGAATCTGTTAGCATTTCCCTTATTCCTTTCTTAATATACTGAACAATATAAGCTTCTCTCTTTTCTGCAGGACAAATTTGTTAACAGAATAACTGTGTAATGTTAGCAGTGATATCCTAGTAAACTGCTCCCAAAAACAAAACAAAAAAGTGCAATCCCTAATTTGTAGGATTTGCCAATTTCAGATGCTGAAAATATCCTCACCATGGGCAATTTTCAGGCACCAATGTGATGTACCGATGTGAAGCTGGAGAAAAGAATCCACTGGAGAGCTGGTAGGAGAGGGCTCTAGGACATCACTAAATCAGGCACTTTTGTCCTTAGGGGGTTGCTATTGTGCCTACTAGTTCTTTAAAAAAAAAAAAAAAAAAAAGCATAGCCTTTAATACTGGAAACTGAACCCAGGGGCACCTTATCACCGAGTTACCTCCCCAGACCTTTTATTAAAATTTTATTTTGAGATAGGGCCTTGCTAAATACTGGGATTACAGACCACTGTGTCCAGCTGACAACTATGCTTGATTGGCTTGTTAAACCAAACTGCTCATTGAAGGAGTTCAGGAAATATCAAAATATGCCATGCTAGTATATTGATTATTTTAAATTGAAGGCACTTGAAAAACAGGAAAAATGCAAGGCTGACTACCCCTCCATTTATTTACTTTTAAGACAAGTCCTCCAAAATGATTCAACTGTCATAAATCCTCTGAAGATTTAACTTTTATCTCAGGCAAAGAGATTTCACCACATCCAAACTCATCTATTCCTTTAAGAGTCCATCTTTCTTTCTCAAATTCATTTACTCTGAGGCTTCTTTGCAGCCTGTTCCTACTGAGCCCAGTTCATTTTCTGTCTGACCATTTATATAGCTGAGACTTTCTGATAGGACCCAGTCCTATATCTATAAGCACTTGCAAATTCATTCTGGATCAAAAATTTGCTCCAGTAGGCTGTAGTATAGCTCAGTGGTATTTCTTTAGTAACTGTGAGGCCCTGGGTTTAATACCCATCACTGCAACAAACAAACAAAACAATAACCCAGAAAGGTTTGCCCCAAACACAAATCCAAAGAGCTTTAGAATCAGAGAAAACTCACCTACAATCCCCAGATGCCACAAGAAAACAGTGAACATGATGGGCTCAATCGGGACCTTACCTGATGCTCCTGGAGGCCACTGGAGCTTTAATTTGGATCCCAATGACCAGACCAAAATTGTTAAAAGGAAAATTCCTTAAACCAATATATTTCATAGAGTTTATTTGAGCAAAACAAAGACCATTGGAGAATCCAGCAGCTCCCAGAACCAAAGCAGATTCCAAGAACTTCAATCAACACTGTGGTCCAATAGCATTTATAGGAAAACAGAAATGATGCCTAGACAACAACTTAGTTAGCTACAGCCTAGTCAGTTGGGTATAGTTTAACTAGCTGATTGTTTATAACTCAGTTGGCTACAGGGCCTCTGCAACCAGCTGAAACTCAAGTTATTGTTACTAAAGTCTATATGGGTTTGGTCTGTTGGGCGGGCTGATCACAGGTCTCTAAATCCAAGATCTCCCATAAGTTTTATTAACTGAAGGAACAGAAAACCTTCATTATGACAATAAAAACAGAACCTTATTGTACTAGACTTCTCTTTGTATTTCCGTGTCAGCCCAAAGAGTTCCAAATAAGGGAGTCACTTGGCCAATTGCCCCAATGCTGAATGATAAAAACATGGGGCAGTGGACATTTTCCTTGGAAGATTTATTTAATTCTTACCTAGGTGGCAGGTCCCTTCCTTTTCTGTTTCATGACTGCAGTGCTGCTGGTACAAGGAATGCAGGTAGTGGCAGCAGTTCTCCTTACTCTTTGGAGACATTGAAGTAGAGTGGATGGGTGAGCTGGGAAGGAGTTATAGTTTTCATGTTTCTCTAGCTAGTTTATTGTCATCTGAAGCTTGGTGCTTCTTGCTGTCCACTAGTGGTGAATAATAACTCTTGGAGTGGGGATAGACCCTTGGAAACCATGGAAGGAATCTTACTATCTGCCTATTTAAAGGATTCCTCTACAATAACATCTGTATTACATGAGATGGGATTTGGTTAAAGCATATCTTTACTAAAAGGCTCAGGTGTTTGTCCCAAACCTTACAAACTGGGAGTAATATTGCTACTTTATACTTGTGGGAGGCTTAGACCCAGGAAACAGATTTGGGATGCCAGCAGGTAGAAGATGATACAAGAGGGCTGGGGTTGTGGCTCAGCAGTAGAGTGCTCGCCTAGCATGTGAGTGGCCCGGGTTTGATCCTCAGCACCACATAAAAATAAACACATTGTGTACAACTAAAGCAAATAAATAAATATTTTTAAAAAAGATGATGCAAGATGCAGTTGGGATAGTAGACATTGTTTATTCAGAGTTGGCCTTTAGCCTCCAGCTTTAGCTTAATTTAGCCCCAACCAGTTCCATTTAGATTCATCTTGCCATTTGTATAGGCCCTTTTTATATGCAGGCCAAAGAAGGCACGATTGCCAACAAGATACATAAGTGGGTGCATGCTCACAAGCAAATGTTTATGACCTTGAGTACATACACTGAATCAGGGTGTTCATGACCTTGGCTACACACTAAAAACAGCCTGCTGGAAGCCTAACTATAGCCATTTGGGGCCTGCACTACAATACCCTTACTTGGATCTCACTGGCTTAGGTGGTCCTCAGCTCCCAGGCCCTCAGGGGTGTGTGGCAGTATAAAGAATATATCTTAGTCGGGTGCGGTGGCGCACGCCTGTAATCCCAGCACTTGGGAGGCTGAGGCAGAAGGATCACAAGTTCAAAGCCAGCCTCAGCAATGGCGAGGCACTTAGCAACTCAGTGAGACCCTGTCTCTAATGAAAATACAAAAAAGGGCTGGGATGTGGCCCAGTGGTCGAGTGCCACTGAGTTCAATCCCTGGTACAAAAAAAAAAAAAAAAAAAAAAAAGAATATATCTTATCTCTGTTTCTGATTCTTAGCACAGAGCTTCAAAAACCCTTAGAATTTCCTATGTGATAGATATATCTTTGTTATGCTAATGAAGTACAAGTGGTGAACCCTTAGATAGCTTCAGAATGAGAGATAGTCAGCAGAAACACCAAGTACATGATTAGAGGGTTGGGACTTTGAATAGCCTACACTCCAGGAAGAGGACAGATGCTAGAGATTGAGTTCAATCATATAGCCAATGATTTAATCAGTCATGCTTATGTAATGAGAGCCCCCCTCCACCTTCCAAATTGGGACATTGAAGCTCAGAGGAACTTCAGATGAACTGGGAGTGTAAGAAGTCCTCATTCCCCAAGGAGAGCGGGGAGCTCTGTGCTCCCTCCCAGGCTTCATTCTATATATATCCTTTGTAATAAAACTGTAACCATTAGTTACAGATGGTCTTCAACTTATGATGGTTAAACTTATACTTTTTTAAGCTTTAAGATAGTGTGAAAACATAATATAGTATGCATGCAGTGGAAACTGTACTTTAAATTTTGATATTTTTTTGGGTCAGCAATATACCCTATAATACTCCCTCCTGATGCTGGGCAGTAGCAGTGAGCCTCAGCCCCCAGTCAGCCACAGGATCACAAGGGGAAGCTGATACTCTACATTGCACTGTGTTGCTAAGCAATGATGTTCAGTAGGTGAGGTGCATTAAATGCATTTTCATCTTATAATGGGCTTATTAGGACATAGTGCCATTGTAAGTTGAGGAGCATTTGTACTGTGTTTTCCTGGGTTTTGAGTTGTTCTGGTGACTTATCAAACCTGAGGGTGGTCATTGGAGCCCCTGAACTTTCAGTCAGTTGGTTAGAAGTGTAGGTTGTCTGGGGACCTTACTCACAGCTAGAAGGGCAGTCTTGTGGAAGACAGTCTTTAAACCTATGGTGTCTGATGCTAATGGATGGTTAGCATCAGAATTGTATTGAAGTAATCCAAAAACCCCCAATCCAAAAGGCTCCAAAATCTGAAACTTTCTGAATGTCAACATGATGCTAAGTTTTGAACTTGGGGACATTTCAGATCTATTTTCTGATTAGGGATGCTCAACAGGTGAAGTCTATGTAAATATTCCCAAATCTGAAAAAATTCTTGTTCCAGGAATTTTAGAAAATGAATACTCAGCTCAGTTTGGGGTGATGAGATGTCTCACAAAAATATTCTTTTTTCTCCTTACTTTTCTCCCCCTCTCCCCTCATTTCTGGATGTCATATTTCCTTCTATGTACATCAATTCTGCCACCACCCTGCCTTCCTACCTTCCTGCCCTCTGTCCACTTCCAGGATGTGGTACTTATTCCTATAGAATAAAGAAACCCCAGGCTCCTACTTTCCTTGTTTCTAAGAAATATTATAACATAAGGCTGCAGCTTAAAATTAGTGGTTCCCTATTCCACACAACTCTACAGAGAGGACATGGCTTAGAGGAGATTTAGCTTTGATCTCAGTGTCTGGAGTGTCGTAATGCAGGGGGGGACAGCAATGGCTGGGAGAAGGGAATCTATGGCTCTGTGCATAAGAGGGCCTTTTACTCTTCGGTCTGGCTGTTATTCTCAATTCTTTTGTTTTTGTTTTTTTGGGGGTCTTTTTTGGCACTGGGGATTGAACTTAGGGGTGGTCTATACCAATGAGCTGCATCCCCAGTCCCTTAAATTTTTATTTTGTTATTATTTTGAGACAGGGTCTTGCTATGTTGTTTAGGGCCTTGCTAGGTTGCTGAGGCTGGCCTTGAACTTAAAGTCCTCCTGCCTCAGCCGCAGGGTCATTGGGATTATAGATGTGCACTGCTAAGCCTGACATTCTTCAACCCTTTGAAGTCAAACATACCTCATCACAAGGATGATTCCTTTCCTTCCAAACAAGAACACTTATAGTTCTTCTAATCTTGGCTTTTAATAAAGCAAGGGGACCATTTACTCTCTGCCTGTCTTCTTGTATTTTTACCAGCAACTGAAAATAATGTCAAACTCATTTTTTTTTTCTCTAACTTATATTTCTGCCCATTAGGGATGGAGTGGTGGTGAAAGAAGTTTGGGTTCATTCATTCATAAAGACATAATTAAATTAAAATTAGACCAATTCAGTTTTAGGTGGTGATACTCTCTTTCTTAAAAAAAAAAATTTAATTTTTATGAAAATTTATTTTAAAAGTGTATATATAAATATGTCCCATCACATAAACTTCTAAACATAGTAGATTTAAAAATAGCATAATGGAAAATATAAATATGCATTTTTATTTTCATATTTATACCTTTTATGCATTCATTTTCTTTTCCCAGGTTGGCATTTTTAACAATTTGATTCACACTCAAAACAAAAATTCACCTCTCTCTATCCCCTTCTCAGATATCAGATCTCCCTCCAAACTTTCAACCATGTTGTCTTTCTTTTTGTGGGGATTGAACCCAGGGCCTTGTGCATGCGAGATAAGCACCCTACCAACTGAGCTATATCCCCAGCCCAACCATGTTGTCTTTTACATAAATGCCTTCACATTATATATGTTCTATAACTTGCTTTTCATTCAATACTGTTGTGGAAACCTTTTGTGACAGTATAAAGCTGCTTCATTCCTTTTTAATAGTTATACTTGAGTCTTTGATATATCAGCCAATTCCCTAACAAAGGCTACATAGGTTTCTGTATTCATGCAGCAATGAACATGTTGATAGCCTATTTAGACAAATCCAGCTATTATATCTGCCTGTAGATTCTTTCAGTCCTTTGAAAAAATCAACATTTTAAGTGAAAATTGCAATATTAAAAATGACTAATGGACCATGTGGGCATTGTGTGAATTGAAAAGGAAAGAATCAGGATTTTAGTAATCTTGTTTTTACTAAATTATATTCAACAAATCAAAAAGCCTGTAAAACTCACTTTTTTAAAAGGCTGTGGTCAAATTGATAAGATAAGAACTATTTAAATTAAGGCTGCTCTCTTCCCATAAAATTTCTTGAGGGGCTCCTCTTTATTTCTCCAGCACATTCTTCCTGTTCCATTCCCTGAAGCTGCCTGATTTGTCTCAACTTGATTTTAACTACCAGGACCGTTTGGCAGTAGGTGATGTCAATTTCAAAAATTTAAGGTGTTTCTAATAAAATATCATTAGCCATCAGGACCTGGGGTTTGGATGACAGAGAGTTACGAAGGAGGGAAGGTAACCTTTCTTTCCATAATCCCAGTTTGGACAACCCCCAAACCCTTGGTACAATATATGTAAGACAAAGATTGCTAAGTTGCTTAGGGCCTTGCTTATTTGCTAAGGCTGGCTTTGAACTTCCAATCCTCCTGCCTCAGCCTCCACAGCTGCTGGGATTACAGGCATGCACAACAACGCCCAGCTACAATTTCTCCTTACTTTTGTCTCAGGCCTGAAATTTAGCTAAAAAGATATGAGCAGTGCATTAAAAAAATTCCCTCTGGGGCTGGGTTGTGGCTCAGCGGTAGAGCGATCACCTAGCACGTGCATGGCCTGGGTTTAATCCTCAGCACCACTTAAAAGTGAAGGCATTGTGTACAACTAAAACAAATAAATATTAAAAAGAAAAAAAATTCCCTCTATACTCTGCATGCTACCTTTAATACCAGAGTCATCGTGCTGGTTTTTTTTTTTTTTTAGTTGTTGATAGACCTTTATTTTATTTATTTATATTTATGTGGTGCTGAGGTCAAATCCAGTGCCTCACACATGCCCAGCAAGTGTTGATACCTCTGAGCCCCAGCCCCAGCCCCATCTTCCTGTTTTTTAATTATTCCCATCAGACGTTCCAAGGTAGGAAGCAGAAACTGTTGAATGCCAAAAGCAGCTTGCAAAAGGAGAAATTATGCAGTGAAGAGGAAACAAAAAACAAAACCCTGCACAAATATTTTCTCTTCACAAATGGAAGCAGAAGACAGAAAGTGAACAAGGGATAGAAATAAGCCATGGGCATGATGTCAACAGATTCACAGAGGGTGATTTGTATTCTGGCAGGCCTCTCAATCTGCTATGATCTGCAAATGTTCTTTTTGGAGAAAACTGTGATGCTGATAACATCAGTTTTAACCCAAAAGAAATTACATCCAAAGATATTTGGTAATACTTGCTTAAATATTGCTATATCCATCCACATTATATAAAGCCACCAAGAGAAATGTCTTCTGTACTTTTCTTCACATCTTAGCATCTATGTTAAGTCTTTCCTTAAAGATGTAGCTGGCATACTCAGGAGTGTGAATCTGGGCCATCTTAAAGCTCTTCCCTCGAAGGTCTTTTCCTGTGGCACCGGCAGATGGACGTGTTATCATCTGGCTGAGGAACAGGTTCCATTCCATCACGGATCTCAGGCTTGCTGGACTGGCGCTCAGCATATTTCTGAAATGTGTTTGAAGGCAACTGAAAGATTAGTTCATACTTCATTCTCCTGATACCTCTACCTCTAGTCATTATATTTCAGACCAAAACCAAAGATCTGGTCTATTTTGGTCCTAAAGTTACATTTTAACTTTGGTTATTATGAGTGTTGCCACCGGAAAAGGATTTGCAGCCCGGAACGGAGGCACCACGGGAAGGAGCCCGGAGACAGGATGGAAATGAAAAAATTCTTTTATCTTTCTCTTTCTGTTTCTTGTAATTTCTAACACCACATACACACTCTCACAAGAAACCAAGGCACGTACTCTTACAAGAAACTACAATATATATACACAATAGCGTTAACCCCGTCCGTTCTCTCTCAGGTCTCATCTCACGCGCCAGAGCAGGAATGGCGCTGGCCTGATCTGCCAAGTCACGGCTCAAGTCTCTCAAGATCCTGGGCCAAGTCCCGCGAGATCCCAGTCCAAGTCCCGTGAGACTATGGAAGGCGGCAATGCCCAAACATGTCCATGGCCCGTAGTCAACCGCAATCTTAGCCATCTCCCCAAACAGGGCTCCTGCATATGAGTATTGGTACAATATTTCATAATCTACCCAAGAACTCTAATTCACAATTTTATGTGTAAGAAGGAATACTATAAGAGAGATGCCAAACCAAATGTCCCTACTTGAACTGAACAGCAGTTCTCAGCACTAACCTTCTACTTGTTAATGAATAATTAACTTGTTGAATATTCAAATCAGCAAAGATGATAAACATCTCAAGATAAAAGAAGGTAGTATATATTCTTTCTGTTAGGCCTGAGGTCACATCCATTTTTTAAATGACAACCGTCCTATAAAATGTTCCTCTACTATGGCTACTGACTGAAATATTTCTATAAATTGGGTATTTCACTTCAATGGTTCTTTGTCCATGTAGCTGTATACTCCTGGTACTGAGCCAAACCCAACAAAATGGTGATATAAGTGGGTATGCCTAATTAAAGTTTTCGGGGAAGAAACTCCTACTATTAAAATTAAGCTAGACCAGCAGAGAGGACAGAACTCACTTAAGGAAGGGTATTTGAGGAATTTACTTTTACTCTTCCTGCAGAAAAATAAATTTATGTTAAAAATAAAAACATAATTTCTTATATCTTTTCTTTCTGTCTAGATTTTACTGAGTAAAACACAAAGTAGTTACTCAGAGGTCCACTCTCTGGTCCCTGTAACAAGAAACACATAAGGTCTGAGGAGGGCTGACCCAGAAGGATGACCTCTGAACTGACCTGTAGAACACTGTAATAGTAGCAGTAAAGCCTGTGTGGCTGTAGCAGGTCCCTAGCGGTCAGCTGCCCTTCTTTTGCAATCTTCTTGGCTTCTTCATCATTTTCCTGAAGGTTTTTTAAAAAGAATGACAATTACTCCTGTAGCCCCCAAAGAAAACTAGGGACAAGTGTGTTGGGAAGATGTGGGGTTGAATGTGAACAGAATGGGAGAGATGGAAATATAACTTAAGAATGAGGCCATGGAGGGCTGGGGTTGTGGCTCAGTGGTAGAGCACTCGCCAAACACGTGTGTGGCCCTGGGTTCCATCCTCAGCACCACATAAAAATAAATAAAGGTATTGTGTCCAACTACAACTAAAAAAAAAAAAAAAAAAAGAATGAGTGCATGGTAATAGAATGCCTTCCTAACCATCTCTGTTATGGGAAAATGATCAGACAGACACATATGGCCCTGATTCCACAATTACCACAGTGCAACACCCACATGTGGCTTCTATCAGGACTACCTTGGCGCTTTCCCAGCTACCCAGAAAGAAAAGCTTGGCTTTGTTCAGTCAATTGTCCTCCTAGACTCATCTTCTCTGCTTAAGAGTAATGCAAATCTATTCTCCCGTTATAGCATTTTTTAAAAGCTCCATTTAAATATGCAGCCAGAGCCATCAAAGACTATATTGGTATAATAAAAAAATCTCAGTTATTATTACCCACAGGCTATTCCTCCAGTACCAGGAATAGTCGGTGTTCCTAGTTATACTTTTGGAAATAGCTAATCTTCTACCATACTGCCAATAGGAAAAGCCATTTGCTGGCAACTCTGGCTCTCATAAAGGGTAAAAAAAATGATTCTACCCAGTTGTTTCCTTAAGTAAATATTGCTTCTCAGAAACTTAGAATAGACTCATAAAGCAAGGGTGAATTTTTATAATGAAACATAACAGCTTTTCAATATTATTCCTTTTAAAAAGGGAATTCCTATTTTATGGGAAATTTGTGATTCTTGGAATGTTATATATAGCATGCATTGGTTAAGAACTTGTGCCTTTTCAATTTTATTTTTCATTTCTACGTCATGAAATATTTAACGAGTATGTTTTGTAGTGTAGGTTTTCTAGTTGTGAATTCTTTTAACTTTTGTTTATTGTGGAAGGTTTTTATTTCATCATCAAATCTGAAGTTTAATTTTGCTGGGTATAGTATTCTCAGCATCAATTTTCTTCCAGAGCTTGGTATATATTATTAATCAATCAATGTTTATAGCAACTCAATTCACAATAGCTAAGTTATGGAACTAACCTAGGTGCCCTTTAACAGATGAATGGATAAAGAAAATGTGGTACATATACACAATGAAATATTACTCAGCCATAAAAAAAGAATGACTTTATGACATTTGCCAGCAAATAGATGGAGCTGGAGACTATCATGCTAAGTGAAATAAACCAATCCCCCCCCCCGCCCCTCAAAAAGGTAGAATGTTCTTATATGTGAATGCTAACACACAACAATGCGGGGGTATGGAATAAAAGTTCAGTGGATTTGACAAAGGGGAATGAAGGGAGGAGATGGGGCACAGGAATAGGAAAGACAGTGGAATGAATCTGACATAATTTTCCTATGTACATATATGAATACACCACAGTGAATCTCCTATGTACATGTATGAATACATATCATATTTAACCACAAGACTGGGATCCTAATTAGAATAAGATATACTTCATGTTTGTATAAATATGTCAAAATATACTCTACTGTCATGTATAACTAAAAAGAACAAATAAAAAAATAAAGCCATTAGGGGGAAAAAAAAACTTGTGCATTTTGATCTACATGAAGAAAACAAGAGTGTCACATTGCCTTAAATGTTTTCTTACATATAAAGTCCTTTAACTGTTATTTCAGTCTATAATTTGCATTTTGTCCATTCTTTGTGTGGGTGTGTTTAAGCACAAATAGTGATTACTTTTAAAAATATCTATATGATATATAACTCTACTTTAAATCTCAAATACATTGATAGAGGGTACACAATGATTCTGATGTTGACTTTAGATATTTCAAGAGAACAAAAGTTCTAGAGAAATCACATTTCTTTCAATTTCATTATATCAAATTAAATTGTATTGTGATGGAACACAGGTAACTTATACTGGTGAATGTGTTATTGCCTAAAAAAATAAAAATTGTAGGGAACATACCTTGGCCCATTTAATTTTCTCTAGTAAATCACTAAGATTTCTTTTGATTGGAACATAATGTTTCCATGGCCTAAGTGCCACATAGAAATGTTCATAATACGGCGAGTCCTGCTTCAGAACCAGGCTGTCTCCCAGCATCAGATATGGATACCTATATGCAGCCACGGTCCCATCAACATTCACCTGATACTTGTACTGAAAGATTAAAAATGAAAAACGTAAGCAAAAACCTTTCACAATGATTTGCTTCATTTTTGCCTCTCAATACTGTAATACTAAATACACGTGGATTATTTTCTACTTTTCAACATTTGTGTTTAAAAATTTTATTTTGTAACTTATATTTTCTCTTTATGTTCAAATCACAAACAGCCTTTAACAGATTTTGGGTTTTTGGGTACCAGAGATTGAATTCAGGGGCACTTGACCACTGAGCCACACCTCCAGCCCTATTTTTTGTATTTTATTTAGAGACATGGTCTCACTGAGTTGCTCAGCACCTCACTTTTGCTGAGGCTGGCTTTGAACTTGTGATCCTCCTGCCTCAGGCTCCCAAGCTGCTGGGATTAGAGGCATGCACCACCTTGCCTGACTAACAGATCAATTTTAAGAAATACAAAGCATTTAAGGATAAGGTAATAAACAATTTTAGGAAATAGGAATGAATACCTATTTTGAATATGTCTATACAATGGGGAATTAAGATTTCTGTAACTAGGTATTAAGACTATTTTTAAAAAGTCTGTATTTATTAAAGTTGAATACTAATAAGAATTTATTCTTTCATGTATACATGATTTCACTTGTTTCTATATTCAATCCTTAATAGAAGAATGTGTTACCTCTATTTTACAGTTTTTGTGTTAAGGAGACAGAAACATGGAGAAGTAGGTGCTCTGTTTGCCTATGTTGGATTAGTTAGTTTCGATTTCCACTTCAAAAGCACTTTTCATAGGCACTAAACCTTATTCAGTTATTATACTATGAAGTAGGAACTTTTGTTTTTTTTAATAAGTGAGAAAACTGGTCTTCAGGGAAATATATAAACCTCTATTCTGAGTCCAAATCCCCCATCCTTTTCATGATAGCACCCTGCAGTAAAGAGAGTACACTCCCAGATCTGGTAATTATTTACTTATTTTTTTGTGGTGCTGAGGCTCAAACCTAAGGTCTTGTACTCTACCAATGAGACACACCCCCAACCCCTTAATGGTTTCCTTAAAAACTAGTTCCAAGGAATTTCCTAGTTAGTCAGATTTTGTCACATAGTTCACACCTCTGTCTCCTTTGGGCTTCATGGTAATGCTCTGAAGGAGTGAGGGAGGCATCACAGGTGTTTGGAGACCAGAGGCAGTAAGAGATGAAGGTCCCACAGTCAGTAGCAGAGGCAGGACTAGAGGTAGGACTGGATCTCCAACTCCAGTTCCTATTTAACATACATTAAATGTATGCTCTTTTTATCTATAAAAGATATTAGAAGGCTGTGGTTGTAGCTCAGTGGTAGAGCACTTGCCTCACATGCGTGAGGCACTGGGTTCGATCCTCAGCACCACATAAAAATAAGTAAATAAAGATATTGGTTCCATCTACAACTGAAAAAAAAAAAAAAAGAAATTAGACATTACTTTGTATAAAAGACATATTACAACAAATAACATATTACAAACAAAGCTTATTACAACAAATATAAAAAAGAGTGAGAAATATATCAAAACTCATATTAACCCTACAATTTAAGCATTAAACATAGCTCTGAGCTATTCTGTAAATAAGTTAACAGCAATAACAATGACAAAAAGAACTATAATGAACTTTTTAATTCTCCAGGTCTGATAAGAAAGAATGAAAGTATACATCAGTTCACAGAAGAAATTTGCCTAAGCCCACCTATTTGATAAACTTTTAACATAAGTTTATCATTTTATATCCATATAGGAAGACTCTGTACTTGGAGATCAGAGGCACTAGGTGACACATACCTTAAAGAAATCAAAGAAACCCATCAATTTGGCTTTTCCAAGCTCCTTTTCCTTCTCCTGGAAAAAGAAATATCCTGTAATTCCTGCATCTAGCAGTTGTGGATTTTCTTTGGATAGCTGTACCAACTGCAGCCTCTCCTCACGGCTATCTCTACCTCTGAAGAAAGCTTTTTCTGTTTTATTGATCCAGGAAGGCCCTAGAAGTTTGACGCCATAAAAATAAATTACAATTAAGAATTTGACATTTTTATATGTCAAGCATAAGCCTCTTTAATCCACCAATGTCATTTAAAATGTTAATGCTCTTTTATCAGACTCATAAAGTAGATGCTATTTCCAAAAAATATGGGATCAAGTTTCAATATTCCAGAAGTAACTTTCAAGTTTAGACTTTCAAAAACACTCTTTTTATTTGCTGAATTAAATAATTCTCCAATTCTACCCACTTGCCTATTAGTGAGAATTGACACAAGTACTGGTGTTTTCTGTTGTACAAGACTAGGAAATATCAAAAATCATATTGGATCAAGTTTAAAGAGAAAAAGAGATTCACTGACTTGGCTCACTTACCAAGCAATAGCTTCTTCCATCTTTTATGTTTCACAATCAAACGTGAGCTAGGCTTTTGTTCACAGGATGATCATAAAAAACTGCATAACTAACACAGACCCACAAATCTTTAATCCCCAGGCTATTCAGAATTTGGGAAAGACTTTTTTCTAATACACCATTAAATGCAAATACATAAATATATATAGTTACATATATATGTGTGTGTGTATACATATATATATATACACACACACACACACACATATATATATATGTATATATATACTCTTTTTTTGCAGGGGGGAATATTCTGAGAAAAAAATTAATTATTATTATTATTATCATTATTTATTATTATTTTGGTACTGGGGATTGAACTCAGGGATACTTGACCACTGAGCCACATCCCTAGCCCTATTTTGTTTTTTTTTTTTTTTGTTTTTTGTTTTTTTTTTTTTTGGTACCAGGGATTGAACTCAGGGGCACTCGACCACTGGGCCACGTCCCCAGCCCTTTTTTGTATTTTATTTAGAGACAGGGTCTCACTGAGTTGCTAAGTGCCTCGCCATTGCTGAGGCTGGCTTTGAACTCGTGATCCTCCTGACTCAGCCTCCCAAAGTGCTGGGATTACAGGCGTGTGCCACTGCGCCCGGCTCAAATAATATTTTTGTATTTTATTTAGAGACAGGGTCTCGCTGAGTTGCTTAGCACCTTGCAGTTGCTGAGGCTGGCTTTGAACTTGCGATTCTCCTGTTTCAGCCTCCCAGGCCGCTGGGATTACAGGCATGCACCACTGCACTGCACCCGGCTAAATTATTATTATTCTAAAGTGAGAAAGCCAATGGTTAACACCTGAAATTGTCTTGAGGGTTAAATCATAAAACACAGACATGGGCAGGGGTCAAACTTTTTACACTTTCAGGAATTCATTGTTACCAACTTTAAAGTAGGCCAGGGGCTGGGGCTGTAGTTCAGTGGTAGAGCACTTACCTAGCATGTGTGAGGCACTGGGTTGGATCCTTAGTACCACATAAAAATAAATAAATAAAATAAAGGTATTGTGTTCATCTACAACTAAGAAAAAAAAAATTTTTAAAGTAGGCCAGTTTTCACATACTACTATATAGTTTATAACTCTCTGGTCTTGTATACATAATAAGTTCATCAAACAACAATAATCAGAAATATAGGTTATAAAGACTAAGGTTTCTTTCATTTTAGTGAGTTTCGTTTAAAAAAAGTTGTGTTATATCATAAATCCAAGCTCACCAAATAGGAGGAAAGGAATTCAGATTTTAAAGGGTGAAGATGCAGAAAAAAGGAAAGGGAAGAATTCCTAACCAAGTGTTGGAGAATATAATATCTAAACTATATTATTATCACGGTTCTCAAATACAAGGCCTTGGAGTCAGAATTAAGTGATGACTATCCCAAATGTATATTTGCAAAAGATTATTCTCAAAGGAAATTCAGTGAAGGTAGGTTTGGGATTTTAATTTTAGGATTAGAAGAATCCAAAACAAACTACTTCAGTGCTTAGGTGCCTTTCTGTGGATGGTTGGTTGTTTTTCTGTGGCGTTGGAGATGGAAACCAGAGTCTCACACCTGCTAGGCAAGTACTCTACTAGTGAGCTACATCCTAGCCCCAAAGGTGCTATTTTTCTTTTTTCTTGGTAAGAAAATGAGAATGGTTATTTAGAGATACACATTTACTTTCTCTGACTAAACATTACCTTCACTATTTTCGGTCTTTATTTTTTTTAATATTTACTTTTTAGTTGTAGTTGGATACAATACCTTTATTTTATTTATTTATTTTTATATGGTGCTGAAGATGGAACCCAGGGCCACGCACGTGCTAGGTGAGTGCTCTACTGCTGAGCTACAACCCCAGTCCTATTTTCACACTTTAGAATCAGCCTTAGTTTACCTGTATTTCCCTGAATAGAGAGGAGATCATTGGTAACACCCCTCATTGCTTCAAGCGTGGAGTGGGTGATGTCATAGGTTGGAAGGATAACATCTCTTGAATCCAGAGAGCCACACCAGGAAATGATAGGTATAGGGCCAGGGATGTCATTGGCTTTTCGATGCTCCAGGGGCCAATCTCCTAGATTAATATAAAATTCTAAATCTGGGAGAAGGACCTAAGTAAAGAAAAGTACAAACATTAGTGCTTGCAGGACTCCAGTCTTTTATGCTAAATACTACATAGTTCATTGGCTTTCTTAAAAATTTCTGATAGAGCTTGACCATTCAAAAATAGTAGGAAAAGAGAGAAGAATGCTTCTTGGTTGTAAGTTGTATCAGAAAATCTTGGGTGAGGACAGGACATGGCAAATTCTCTTTGCCAGAAGTTAGCTACTGCTCTCCAGAGGTGGATTTTAAATTTTAGTATTATAGAAGTAGAAACAATATAGAAAAGTATGAGTGGCCTTGAGAACCCTCTCTGTCAGCTGCCTCAACAAGAACCCACAATGTCAGACCCAAGCCCTTGTTTTCCTCCACTATCACCCTCTTTACCACACCTACCACACCTACTTTTCTTTTTTTTTTTTTTGGTACCAGGGATTGAACTCAGGGACACTCGACCACTGGGCCACATCCCCAGCCCTTTTTTGTATTTTATTAGAGACAGGGTCTCACTGAGTTACTAAGTGCCTCGCCATTGCTGAGGCTGGCTTTGAACTCACGATCCTCCTGCCTCAGCCTCCCAAAGTGCTGGGATTACAGGTGTGCGCCACCGTGCCCGGCTACCACACCTACTTTTTTTTTTTTTTTTTGGTACTGGGGATTGAACTCAGGGGCACTCGACCACTGGATCACATCCTCAGTCCTTTTTTTTGTATTTTATTAGAGACAGGGTCTCACTGAGTTACTAAGTGCCTCGCCATTGCTGAGGCTGGCTTTGAACTCGCGATCCTCCTGCCTCAGCCTCCCAAAGTGCTGGGATTACAGGCGTGCGCCACCGCGCCCGGCTACCACACCTACTTTTGTCTCTGGAATCTGCTGCCCCATTTCCGTCTCTGTGGTCAATACCTTAGTTGAGGCCCTTGTCACCTCTTGCCTAGAATGCTGTAGTATCTTCCTTATTAGGTGTTCTCAGTCTAGCTCAAATCTACTCTCCACATGGCCAGGATCAAGGACAGCCAATGAAATCTTTAAAAAACAAATTAATGTAACTACCAAGATTAAAAGAAACTTAAGCCTACATACAGCACAAGGTCTAAACTGCTTGACTTGCATTCAATGCATCACCTAGTTCCAGCTTAGCTTTAAGCCTTGTCTTCCATCCCCATGTACTGGTAAACTCTGGGTTACTTTCTGAAAATGCCATCCACTTTAATATGTAATTCCTTTCACTCGGAATGTTCTCCCACTTTTTCAACTTGGTAGTCTCCTTTCTCATCCCTCAAACCTATATCTAACATTACCTCCTCTATGACTCTCCCTCCTCAGGCACTGGAACCCAGGGTATCTGTCATGTTGTGGTATATTTATCTGTTTGTATTCACATTGCACTCCCACTTCCAAAGAATACAAACAAGTCCCACAAGAGTGTGCCACTCAAAGACCAGCACTGAGTCTCACTTTTTTTTTTTTTTTTTTTTCAGATTTTTTCCCAGCCAGTAGACAACAATCAGGAATAAAAGGAAAGATAAGGAATGCAAATATACATGCTCTTGCTTCCCTGTTATTGATTATGAACTCATCAATAAAATTCACATCAGAAATTTTTATTATGGAGTGAGGTTTCTCAACCTTGCACTATTGATATTTTGTGCTGGATAATTCTTTTCTGTGGGGGACTGTCCTGTTCATTGTAGGATATTTATCTATTAGATATGACTAGCAAACCCTACTCTATCCACTGGATGCTAGTAGCAACCCCAAGGTAAGATCACCAAATATGTCTACACATATTGCCCAATGTCCCCTGAGGGGTGAAATCATCCCCAGTTGAAAATTATTGCTACAGAGATAGCAAACCCAATATAAGATACGGGAAATCAGGCAGGCTAGATGGGCAGAGAGTACTACCTTTAGGGTCAGATGCTCATAATGTGCTCATATGCTCACAGGGTGGGCTGAGGGAAGAGGGAAAGTGACTGCTGTTTAAAATAAGAATGGATTGCCTTCATACATTCAGCACATATAGAAAACTGTACAATGTATCCAAATGGTTGGCTTTTGATTTACAAAACTACCTAGATGATTTCTCTGGACCAGAAAGATAAAAATTTCCCCCCTCCATCCTTTACCCTTCATGATCAGGCACAAGAACAAAAGTGGTCTGAATTGTTCTGTTTAAAAGGAATTCAGAGCCAGGCATGGTGGTGCACGCCTGTAATCCCAGCACTTGGGAGGCTGAGGCAGGAGGATTAGAGTTCAAATCCAGCCTCAGCAATGGAAGTACTCTTAGCAACTCAGTGAGACCCTGTCTCTAATAAAATACAAAAAAAGGGCTGGGGATGTGGCCCAGTGGTTGAGTGCCCCTGAGTTCAATCCCCACTACCAAAAAAAAAAAAAAAAAAAAAAAAAAAAAAAAAAATGAAATTCAGAGTCCTGCAAATGTTGGAAAGAGAGGTCATATAGCAGGATGGGAGATGGGTGTTGGTGGATGTGGACAAAGGGCCCAACCACATTTAGAAAGAGACCAAGATCAAGGATGGTCAGTGAAAAGTTCCCAGAGGCAAGGATGACTGAGTCTGACTGGTGTTACGTTTTTGTTTGTTTTTTAGTATGCACAGGTTCAAAATAACCTCTGTTATCCCAAGCCTTCAACAAAATGAGTCATGCACATGATCTTCTAAAGGTACTTAGGGTTAAAAAAGGAAAATGTGTTCTAAGTTCAAATTCATTCGAGGGGACAAAAATAGTTACAGATGGTGAAATCTGAGTGGGAAAAGAATTTGGCAGAAGAGAGAACTTAAAGAAGATATGTAGAGGCTGTAAACATCTGGGAGTTCACAGAAATCTTGGAGTGCCTTTTATGGTCCTACTTTGGATAGCTCAAGCTATCTAATTTAAATCTTACAGGAAAGAGAGATCTTCCCAGGTGGCTTATAAACACTTGGATGACACATTTCTGAGCTTGCTATTATAATTCTAAGCATTTAAATGTTGCAAAAAAAAATTAAACTACATTACTTTTTAAAGCAAATTCATTCATTCTCATACCTTTCTTGATAGTGACAGCAAGATTTCATCAGAGAACATTTTGAAGTCTGTGTATTTTCCTAAAGATCTCCGGTAAATGTGATTATTGAGGATTGTGTAATGTACCACAGCGCCCCTCTCGCCCCCAAATCTTTTGGGAACTTCATTTAGCATCTGTTGGAGATTGATGCTGGGGAAGGAAGCAAAATCCTCTTCAATCTGTGGTTCCTGGGTTGGACAAGAAAGAGTTCTCTGCCAGGCCTGAGGATCCTCTTCTGGACACTCACAGTATTCATGGTACACTGGTCCTAGGGAAAGCAAAACACATACAACACCATGTTCCATTAGCAAGTGCCATGATGTAGGGAGTTGCTGATGACTTCTTGGCGAATTCTAAGATTATCCAGATACAGAAAATCTGCTCTAGACACACCAGTGGTGCAGGTCGTTGTGTCAGTCTCATACCCCTACTTTCTGTCCCCTTTTTAAATCACCTGCACAATACAGCATAGCATATGCTTTATCCCAATCTAACCTACTCTCAGTCAACTAGATGATAAATTCATTTGTAGTGAGGTATGAAGGGCTGGTGAACATAGACCAACTTACCTTTTAACAAGGAAGAAGAGAGCATATTAATTTTCAGGCATTAAAATATAGTAGGGATAGTGATTTTTTTAAGACAAGGTGGGGTTTTGTTCTCTGAGCCCCCAAATCATCTCCATTGGCTCATCTCAAAGAGGAAATGTGGGGCTGGGGTTGTGGCTCAGTGGTAGAGCACTCACCTAGCATGCACGCGGCCCAGGTTTGATCCTCAGCACTATGTAAGAATAAAGGCATTGTGTACAACTAAACAAATAAATATATATTTTAAAAAAAGAAAAAAGAGTAAATGTGTAGCCCAGAGGGGTCTGGCAGTGTATTTTTAAGTGGTCAGCTATAAGCATAGAACTTCTCTGAAGATTTGTTTTAAAAAGAATTTATATAAATGTATATTTTAATATAAAAATTATTAAATTTTCTTTAGGATTTCTACTTCAGGCCAGGATAAATAACAGGGACTGATTTACTCTCCTACCTGAAATCACTGAAAAAGACTCAGACAAAATATGTAAAACAAGTTTCTAAGAAACTAGACATCAGGCAATGAAGGACAGTGAATCTGAGAGGTGGGAAACACATAAGGTGAGTCTTGAAGTCCCTGTATACTACTGAAGAGAGTTTCCAGGCTGCAGCACAAGGATGGGGAGGTGGGGAAAGAAAGCCCAGCAGTGTCATTGAATTGAGGTGACAGGGCTGAGAGTCCAGGGAGACCAAGGCGGCCAGGATTGGAAGGACAGAGTATCTGAAAGGAGAAAATTGCACAGAGAACTCCAGAAATGTGTAGCAGATCCCCTCTGAGTATTTAGCAGAGCAAGTGATCAGGGTCTATGTGTGAGGCAGGGGAAAAACCATCCAAAATGACTAGAACTCAGGATTGGCAATAGGGCCTGTTCATATCAGCCAGGCTGGAAAGCCTCCTAATTCCTGGGGTTTGGTAAGAATATGCAAAAGATATGCCTCAGTAGTGAGGAATAATTAGCCCTGGATTAAATTTGTCTCTAATTTGACCCAACAAATTATAAAAGCATAAATTGAAAGGATTAAACTACTTCTAAGTAACTCAGCTGCATCCCAGGAAAAAACCTCAAGAAGATTAAAAAAAAAAAAAAATCAAGAGATGAGAAATGTACTATATGGGATTAATGACAAAATGGTATTACAGGAAAAAAAGATTAGTGGATTTAAAGACAGAGCAATGGAAACTAAATAAAATGAAATGGTAAGAAAAAGAAAATTTTAAAAATGCTGAAAATACAGGTAATTAGAATCCCTTGAAGGAAAGCTGGGGTGGAATAGAAAAAATGTTTAATGAAATAAGGTCAAAATTTTTCTAAATTTGTTGAAAATTATAAACCAAAGATTTAAGAGGCTTTACAAACCCTAATTGCATGTGTGTGCGCGCGCGCGCCGCGCGCACACACACACACACACACACACACACACACATTAAAAAAAAAGAAAGAATGAAAGAAAACTACACCAAAAACCATAACAACCATTAACTATTCAAAACAACTGATAGGGGCTAGGGATGTGGCTCAGTGGTAGAGCACTTGGCTGGTTGCTGGAGGCTCTGGGTTTGGTCCCCAGCTCTGAAAACAAAAACAAACAACAAAAACTGATAAAGATAAAACCTCAAAAAGCAATCCAGAGGGATAAAGAGAATGGTGAGGAGAAGCAACTTTAAAGTACTAAAAGGGAAAAAATCCATCAATTTACATTTCTATAATTAAGTAAAAACTTTTTTTTTGTTTGTTTAAATGAAGGCAATGGCAGTGAGAAGCTGAGAAAATTTTCCTTTGTTGTCTACCATATATGCTTTATTCAAAGCCTGCAAGGATATATACCACTACTTTGGAACTTTCATTTAATCACCACAGTCTACAGGTATATAATATTCATTATATTTTATTGAAAAGATAAAGGAAATATTTCTTAGTCTATACTTTTAAATTGTCCATTAAGAGAAAAGGGAAAGGGGGGAAACTGGAGAATGATACTAGCCAAATAATATTGTTAGATTGTGTTCATGTATGAAGATGTAACAAAAAATCCCACCATGAGCTGGGCATGGTGGCACACGCCTGTAATCCCAGCGGATCTGGAGGTTGAGACAGGCAGATCGCGAGTTCAAAACCAGCCTCAGCAACTGTGAGGTGCTAACCAACTCAGTGAGACCCTGTCTCTAAATAAAATACAAAAATAGGGCTGTGGATGTGGCCCAGTGGTCAAGTACCCCTGAATTCAATCCCTGGTACCAAAACAAAAAACAAAAAAAAAAAACCCACCATTATGTACAATTATAATGCACCAATAACAAAAATATGGCAGGGGGGAGAAACACCTGAGTATACTGAGTATACTGCCTCATAGGGAATGCTAATTCTCGTAAGGACCCACCACTACCAGTACCTATTTTCTGTAGGTTCACAAGAAGAAATTGATCACTACTTGAAATAAAAGACTTGCTCTAGGGCATGAAAATATTTACTAACTTTGTTCAGACAGACTGAGGAGGATTTATGAATAGATTATAGGAGTCTGGGGATTTTAGGCCAAAAATGAGGGAACTATGACTTTATTAAAAAAAAAAAACACACCCCCCCCCCCCCCCCCCCCCCCCCCCCCCAAAAAAAAAAAAAAAAAATGTCTTTACAAAACTTAAAGCATTTTTTTTTTAACTTCATCTTTTTTTTTTATTGTATTTTTTTTATTTTTATTTTTATAATTTTTAATATGTACAACTCATAGTGCATATATTTAGTATCTTTTTACATACAACTGTTTGTATACAAAGTATATTCGTGCAATTTAGGTCTTCAATCATGCATTAAGGAAAATGATATCCGTCTCATTCAACCACCTTTTTTTTTCCCCCCTCCCTCCCCTCTTGCTCCCTCCCTTACCCTCCCTTCCCTTGACCATTCTAGTGTTCCTCTAATCCTCCTATGTACCCCATCCAACAATACTTTGAAATAGCCTCCTTATATAAGAGAGAACATTTGGTACTTGGATTTTTTGAGACTGACTAACTTCACTTAGCATTATGTCTTCCAACTTCATCCATTTACCTGCAAATGCCATTAATTTATTTTCTTTTATTGCTGAGTAAAATTCCATTGTGCGTATATACCACATTTTCTTAATCCACTCATTTACTGAGGGACATCTAGGTTGATTCCACAACCTAGCTATTGTGAATTGTGCAGCTACAAACATTGAGATAGCTGTGTCACTGTAATATGCTGTTTTAAAGTCCTTTGGGAATAGACCCAAGAGTGGTATGGCTGGGTCATAGGATGGTTCCATTCCCCAGTTTTCCAAGAAATCTCCATACTGCTTTCCATAACGGTTGCACCATTTTGCAGTCCCACCAGCAATGTATGAGTGTGCCTTTTTCTCCACATCCTCTCCAACATTTATTGTTGCTTGTGTTCTTGATGGCTGCCATTCTGACTGGAGTGAAGTGAAATCTTAGAGTAGTTTTGATTTGCATTTCTCTAATTGCCAGCGATGTTGAACATTTTTTCATGTATTTGTTGATTAATCGTGTATCTTCTTCTGAGAGGTGTCTTCTCAATTCCTTAGCCCATTTATTGATTGGGTTATTTGTTTTTTTTAGTGTAAAGTTTTTTGAGTTCTTTATATATTTCTAGAGATTAGTGCTCTATCTGATGTGCATGTATTAAATATTTGTTCCCAATTAGTTGGCTCTCTATTCACCTCACTGATTGTTTCTTTTGCTGAAAAGAAGCTTTTTTAGTTTAAAATCTATCCCATTCATTAATTCTTGGTAGTAATTCTTGCGCTACAGGATTCTTATTAAGGAACTTGGGGCCTAATCCAACATGTTGGAAATTGGAGCTTACTTTTTCTTCTATTAGGTGTATTGTCTCTGATCTAATTCCTAGGTCTTTGATCCACTTTGAATTGAGTTTTGTGCATGGTGAGAGATAAAGGTTTAATTTCATTTTGTTGCATATGGATTTCCAGTTTTCCCAGCACCATTTGTTGAAGAGGCTATCCTTTCTCCACTGTACATTTTTGGCACCTTTGTCTAATATAAGATAGCTGTAATTAATGTATTAGTCTCTGTATCCTCAATTCTGTACCATTGGTCCACCAGTCTGTTTTGGTGCCAATACCATGCTGTTTTTGTTACTATTGCTCTATAGTATAATTTAAAGTCCTGATATGGGTGATGCCCCCTGCTTCACTTTTCTTGCTCAGGATTGCTTTGGCTATTCTGGGTCTCTTATTTTTCCAGATGAATTTCATGACTGCTATTTCTATTTCTTTGAAGAATGACATTGGGATTTTGATAGGAATTGCATTAAATCTGTATAATGCTTTTGGTAGTATGGACATTTTTGACAATATTAATTCTACCTATCCAAGAGCAAGGTAGGTCTTTCCATCTTCTGAGTTCATCTATAATTTCTTTCTTTAGTGTTCTATAATTTTCGTTATACAGGTCTTTCACCTCTTTCGTTAGGTTGATTCCCAGGTATTTTATATTTTTTGATGCTATTGCAAATGGGGTATTTTCATCATTTCCCTTTCAGAGTCTTTGTCGCTGATGTACACAAATGCCTTGACTTATGTGTATTGATTTTGTTAATCCTGCAACTTTGCCAAATTCGTTTACTAGTTTGTAAAAGTTTTCTGTAGAGTTTTTTTTGGTCTTCTAGGTAGATTATCATGTCATCAGCAAATAGTGCTAATTTGAGCTCTTCTTTTCCTATCTTAATCCCTTTAATTTCTTTCGTGTCTAATTGCACTGGCAGAGTTTATCAGTACTATGTTGAAATAGCAGTGGTGAAAGGGACATCCCCTGTTCTTGGTTCCCAGGTTTTTAGAGGGAAGCTTTCAATTTTTCTCCATTTAAGATAATGTTAGCTCGGGCCTTGCATAAATAGCTTTTAATATGTTAAGATATGATCCTGATATTCCTAGTTATTCTAGTGTTTTCAACCATAAAGGGGTTTTTGTATTTTTGTCAAATGCTTTTTCCTGCTTCAATTGAAGATTATCATAAGATATTTTTGATCTTTAATCTATTTGATGATGTATTATGTTTAATGATTTCCGAATGTGAACCAACCTTGCATCCCTGGGATAAACCCCACTTGATCATGGTGCACTATCTTTTTGATATGTTTATGTATCCTATTGCCAGATTTGTTTGTAGGATTTTTGCATTCTATGTTCATTAAAGATATGGGCCTGAATTTTTTCTTTTTGGATGTGGATCTTTGCCAGGCTATTGGAATTTATGTAATATTGCCTCATAGGGATTTGGAAGGATTTATGAATAGATTATAGGAGTGTGTGGGGATTTTAGGCCAAAAATGAGGGAACTATGACTTTATTAAATGTCTTTACAAAAACTTAAAGCATTTTTATATACAATTTAATTGACACTAAGGAATGAACTCAGTGCAAATCAGTCAACTAGGGCTAGGGCTGTAGATTCAGGGTTATTATTGAGATGTGATTTTTTATTCCCATTCTCCATTTTTATTTTGACTTATGGTCTTAGCTTGATTTGGTTTCTCTCTGGTTGTATTTCCTTTAAATAAGTTATCATCTTTCTCTTCTTCTTCTGAAATATGTCAATTAGCTGTTGGAGATGTTTTCAATTGAGCATTTATTTTGGTTTAGAGCTTCTTTCATTTCTGGAATTTCTGTTTGGATTCTCTTTAGAGTCTCTATTTCCCTATTGAAGTAATCTTTTACTTCCTGTATTTGTTTTTGGAGTTCTTTGTCAAAATGATCTTTTGCCTCCTGTACCTGCTCCCTCATCTCATTTTGAGTTCATTTCTTAAGTTCCATAAAACATTTGGCATATGTAATTTCTAAATTCCATCTCTTGGCATTTGACCAACTGTGCTTGCCAGACATCTGCCGATGAGGTATCTTGAGTTGTTTGTGTCATTTTCTTTCCTTGTTTTTTTCATGTTGCTTGTGTGTCTATTCTTCCTGGCACTGTGGGGACATTGACTGTTTCGATTTACCTTAAAGCCTTATGTTGTCCTGAAGTACAAATGCTATCAGATCACCTTATAATTCCTTTATACTTTTAAAACCTAACAACTTTCTATTCAGAAAATCCAATATTGGTCACAATGTACATTTTGTTTATTCCCCAGATATTATTTCCAATTTACTCTGTACGTTATCTGTATAGGTTTTATAGCTTCAAGTATTGGATACAGAGGTGTCTTATGTTTGGGAAGAAGGAAGTGTCCTTAATTGTACTATCTTGGAAAGTATGAAAAGAGATATCTATTGAAATGGTGTTAGTGGAATGGTTTAGTACAGTCATACGATGGAAGAAAGAGAATGGGGTTGACAATTAGGTAAAAAGATCAATTTATATATATAGTTAATTTGGAAAAGAAAAAAAAATTGATAAAGAGTAGTAATTGGTGTAGAGATAGGAGAGAGAGAATCAAGGAAATAGAGATTAAACTGTATAATACACCACTTTGCAACCCAATTCAATTGCGCCGGTGTCTAGAAATCCAATGTATTTTGCGTATACTTGATTTGGCTCTGTTTAGTATGCACTGGCACATGTAAAACATGAAGATAGAATGAGGAAGTAAAAGATACAAGGGAGAAGGTGAGAAAAAGAATGAAAGAAAAAAGGTAGCGAAGCAGAATAAACACACTAACCATCAAGTGCGGAAGGAAAAAAAAAAAAAAAAAAAAAAAAGCAGAACAAAACAAAGCCAAAAAAAAGAAAAGAAAAATAAACAAAACAAACATACAACAACAACAACAAAAAAAGAACCCCTCCCTGCAATCCAGAAAATCAAGCAGACCAAATAAAAAGAAAGGGAAAACAAATTAATGACACAAAAAAGAGTCAAAACCCCTAAGTCTCAGACAAAACAGAGGCCCTGGTAAGCCCCCCTCTTTTTTTCCATTCCAGTTCAAACAATTGCTTATTGGATCACAGTCTGTTATCAGTGTAGGTAGAGCACTTGCCTAGCATATGTGAGGCACTGGGTTTGATCCTTAACACCACATAAAAATAAACAACTAAAATAAAGGCATTCTGTCTATCTATAACTACAAAAAACCAAAAAAGAGTCAATTAGGATTCCTGATTTAATTTACTACCTTGAACTTTTGAGAGTTTCATTAATAGATACCTAAGTTAACCAATTTAAGCCTGGACTTCAAGGTGGATGCGATGTCCTCCTGGGGAAGAGAACTAAAGCTCAAGGTGATGAGGACCTTTGAGTGCAATTACTTTGGACTTGCTCAGTCACCCACTAACTTTTCCCTCAGGAAAGACTCAGAAGACACTGTTCTCACCAAGGGTGTAAGAAGAAGAAAAGAAAAGAAAAGAAATGCAATCTTTGGGAAATTTTGAAATTATTCAACTGAATATTCTAGAATTTATTTACTTCAAATTTTTTGAATTTATTTCTTTAACAATCCAAAAAAAAAAAAAAAAAAAAAAAGAAAGCAAAATACAGACTTTTCCAGTAATGTAAAAGCTGGAAGAATTTATCACCAGTATTCTCATTCTAAGAGAAATCTTAATGGAAGTTCTTTAAACAGAAGGCAAGTGGTACCAGAGATATGGATTTACAAAAAGGAATAGAGTATTGGAATGGTAACTTCATGGGTAAATACATGACTTTTTCTTCTTGTAGTTTAAATCTAAATTACTTAATTTGCATTCCCTTAAAATTTCAAGTTAAATGGAGCTCTAGGGAGCATGTGAGTGTGTGTGTGTGTGTGTGTGTGTGTACACATGTGTATATGTAAAAATACTTATTTTTTTAAATATATAAAATATTGATTCTGTTGAACATGACTTTAAGATCATTATAACTTACTTGGAAAAGCATGGGATGCATACTAAGGGTAGCTCTAGATTATTAATAACCACTTACCTTTTAAAATATAGGGAGACTGAGCCACATGTTCATTACCATACAGGATCTCTATCTTCAACCCTTCATAGACAGTTTCATACATCCTATATCTCACCAAAAATGTTCCATCATTCCTGTCCAAAGGTTTAGAAACATGTATTCGAACTAACTCTTTAGGCGAAAGAGATTTGACTACTACTTTGAATAGTGTTTGACCTGAAAGAAAAAGAAACACAAATAACTTTACCATTTCATGATTATCAAACTTTAATTATCAGACAAATGTCTCTAGAAGTTACTTTTCCTGTAGCATCAATGATAAACAAAGATCATCTGAGCCTGGAATATTATGAAGGCCAGGTATTGTGTCTGGCTGATGTCATCAAACCGAAGATCTGAATTAACATTTGATTCATTAGTCATTTAATAAAGATTTACTAAGTGAATGAAATCAATTCATAAAAAAGCAAAAAAGAAACTAACTTTTTGCCTAAGCATTAAAGCTTAGGTATTTTAAAAAAATCCATGAATTTTAAGAATGACAGACCTCTACAGTAATTCAGTTTTCTCCATGTAAAACATACATGTTCTTTGTATATCATTTCAACATCTAAAACTTCTCGCTTCTGAGAAAACTTCCCCCTTTTTTAAAACCCAAATTTCAAGCCTTCTTCTGAGCCACTTCCTTACGTTCAGAGAGATTACAGTTGGTTACCAGACTGTGCACACACACTCACACACAAAACACACAAACACACAGGTTCACCTTTGTAAACACTAGTGTTTACTTCTCATTTTCCTCAGCTTAAAGCGAAATAGTCATACTATAATCACCCCTTCCAACTCCAAAATCCTATGGGATTTCTCTTAGTTAAGCATACCTACTTAACAAACTCCCTTTTCTATTAGCTGACTTATTTAGACTTTGAAACAACACTGTTGTGACTAATGTTACTGTGGCCTAGGATTAAACACTGGAGTCTCTTTCTTCAGAGTATAATGAATATACCATTGAGATCACCTTATCGAAGGGAAATGTTAAAAAAGTGGTAAAATCCTCTGAAATCCACAGCCCTTGTTAACAGCAAGTTGTAACCAAAGTTGTTTTTTTATCCCACATCTGTCACATTATGAAGTTAAGCATATTTAATATACATGTGTTTGAAATTACTGAAAAGTTTTTTTTCTTCTGTTCTTAGTCTCTAAATCTATTGAGTGTAAGATACTACTTTTTTTAAATCTTCAAGGGTTTTATTTCTTTCTCAAGAATCAGGAGAAATGTTTCTCAGTTTCTTCAATTTGGTCACAGAAATGTATTTGTTTTAGTCAGCTTCTTCACTGCTCTGATTTAAAAGATCTGACCAGAGGGGCTGAGGCTGGGGCTCAGTGGTAGAGTGCTCACATATGTGAGGCCCTGGGTTTGATCCTCAGCTGGTACCACATAAATAAAATAAAAAGGTATTGTGTTCACCTACAACTAAAAATATATTTTAAAAAAAAATCTGACCAGAACAATTTTAGGGGAGGAAGAATTTATTTGAAGGTTCAAGGTTTTGGAGGTCTCTCAGTTCACAGACAGCTGTCTCCATTCCTGGGGGCTCAGGGTGAGGCTGAACATCATGGCAGAAGAGTGTGGCAGAGGGAAGTGGCTCACATGATGATCAGGAGGCACAAAGAGACTCCACTTACCAGATATAAAATATATACCCCAAAGCCACACCCTAATGCCCACCTCCTCCAGCCACACCCCACCCACCTTCAGTTCCCACTCAGTTAATCCCTATAGGGGACTAATTCGCTGATTGGGTTTAAATGCTCACAACTCCCGGGCGCAGTGGAGCATGCCTGTAATCCCAGCACTTTGGGAGGCCGAGGCACTTAGTAACTCAGTGAGACCCTGTCTCTAATAAAATACAAAAAAGGGCTGGGGGGCTGGGATCGTGGCTCAGCGGTAGAGCGCTCGTCTAGCACATGTGCCACCGGGGTTCGATCCTCAGCACCACATACAAATAAACACATTGTGTACAACTAAAAGCAAATAAATAAATATTAAAAAAAAAAAAAAAAAAAAGGGCTGGGGATGTGGCCCAGTGGTCGAATGCCCCTGAGTTCAATCCCCAGTACCAAAAAAAAAAAAAAAAAACAAACAAACAAACCTCACAACTCAATCATTTCTCCTCTGAACCTTCTCGCATTATCTCACATGTGAGCTTTTGGGGGACACCTCACATCCAAACCATAACAGCATCTGAAATCTTATAATTAATTAAGTGTGAAACACATAGGTTATAGGATCCTTGAAACAAGTGTGAGAAACTTATGAAAAAAGCCTACTAAAATAAATGGACTCTTATAAGTAAACAGAGGATGTTACAAAAAGGTAATCATTTAATATGCAATTATTAGAAATGTTGACCAATTACCTTAAACATATGAATGAAACACACAGATTATTGCTTTGTGTTCCTTCCCACTTGGCTTCAGGAAGCCAACAAATTTCAGCAGATTGAAAATTAGGGGAGCAGAGACTGGGAATTAGACAGCTATTTCCATTGATCCCTCCTCCCTTTCCAGTTGGAAACATACAAACATTGTCTTCTGATCAAATATTCCTATTTGCCACAGTTCATTATTTCAAACACACAAAACAGATATAAGAGAAGCATATCATTGATTGTGTGATTTTTTTTTTTTATTTAAAGAGACTTGTGGAAGAAAACTAGCTCCAAAACACAGTATTATTTGTAAACAGAGAATATCAACTTGGATCACTATGATCTCTTCCAGTTATATTTAAATAGCATTTAAAAATTATATTTCAAGATGTACTTATGAAACTGTAATATAGCCATTGGAAATACGTGTTTTAAGTGTTCAGTTATTTTTATAGTAATCCTCCATTCCGTGTCATAGATGGCATGAAAATTAATATGAAAATCAATGCAAAATAATATTTATCAGGACTGAAATAGAAATAAGTAACTCTAACCTCATAAAGAGAAAATGAGCAGAATAAAATTCCAAATTGCTTCAAAAGGGAAGACTATGAATTTTCATTTGCCCTGGTGGCTTTTCTCATTCATAAATTCAAATGCTTTAAGACAAACAGCTAATTGGGTGAGAATATAGAGACTTTGGAAGGAGGTTGGAAGGATCAAAGTCTTACTTACATAATTAGAATCAGAAAGTTTGAACAGTTGATTTAGAAAGAAACCAAAAGCACTTTCAAAAATTAAAAGATGATCTATACATGTATTATGAATTGTAATGCATGCTACTGTTATAAATACAACTTTGAATTTAAAAAATTTACTTAATCCCTACTATGTTTCAGTCCTTGACCTCATATGTATTTTCTATCCCATTTATTTCCTAGAAGACCTTGTAAAGTAGGTATTTGTGGCCTTTTTTTATAGAAGAAGAAACTGAAGTTCCAGGAAGTAGCTTGTCCAAGGCCACATACATAATGAATAGCAGTGCCAGTGTTTGAACACAGCTTTGAAACATTCAAAGTTGGAAGAATAGCTTGAGTACTTTTGGTGCAATGAGGTTCTCTCCTCTCCTGATGTTTAGGAAGTTTTAGAAAACTCTCTGTAGCTAGAACAAGTGTTGATCCTACATGAACAAAAGAAGAGGCCCAGAAGACCAAGGTGTTGTGTCCTGAGACTAAGAGAAAACCTTGCAAAAATGTCTGACTGCCTGCTAACCATGGACACTCTTGAGGACCTTACTGAAAACTGATGCATGGCATTCATATTAAGGGCGACTTCATAAAAGTGAAAGAGCAGTGACATAGGTGTTCAAAGGGCTGAGTATCTGGTCTTGGCTTTGACACTTACTGGCTGTGGGGCTATGGACGAGACATACTAGCTTCACTGAGCCTCAGTTTATGTGTAAAATGAAGACAATAATATCTCTTCTTCCTACCACATAAGACTACTATGGAGAACAATTAAAATAGGGCAGTTTAAAACACTATATAATTAGGAAGTAAAATTATTTTATGAAGATATCCTGACTGAAGAAGGTAGAGGACTGAGGAGAAAACAAGGATATATATACTTTCATCTTGATCTGTTCCAACCATCTCTCCCTCTACCTCTTCTTTCTTTTATTCTATAACACTTACTCATTATCTCTGCAAGGCATTGTGCTCGATTCTGAGAATATAAGAGTAGCAACAAATTCTATGTTTATAACTGAAGGAAATGCTCAACCAAAGTCTCAGAACTCCCTAATTTCTCCCCATGGACCCCAGTTTGAGATCCCTGCTTTATATCACTGAAGTTCACGTTTGTTTCAGTCACTTGTATATATGCAGCATAATAATGGTATTCAGATAAATGTTAAATGGGAGTGATAATAATGGAATTTTTGTTTCATTTACAATGGGCTACAACTTGAGAAAATTGTTCCTCTTTTTCAATTAGATCTTAGAGAAAAATATCAGCAATTCCAAGTCAGTGAAAGTGGCAGATAACATGAAAAGCTGCTTAGGTGAGCTTTTCAGAACTATAGAACAGCTTTTAAACTAAGTTAGAAACTTAAGTGACCTGAAAGGAAACAAAGAGAATTCAAGGAATGAAAGTAAGATTGTCTCAAAAGTCTTTGGAGACTTGGGCAAAGTCTGTATTTTTTTCCTTATGATTTTTTTTCTGATTATAAGAATAATATAATCTTTTGGGGGGAATTTTTTTGGAAAAATGAAGAGTATAAAAAAGAAAGATCCTTACTCTCTTGTTACAACCACTGATGATACTAATGAGCACAGATACAGGTTCATTTATTTATCACAAAATTGGAATTATATTAAATAACTTTTCCTGTTTATTTTACCCTTACTTAATCTAATATGAGCATAATTTAGAAATTTTAAAAAAGCTTTCCTAAAAAATGTAAAACATTTAAAATTGTTGTCAAGTGGGGCGCGGTGGTGCATGCCTGTAATCCCTGCACTTTGGGAGGCTGAGGAAGGAGGATCGCGAGTTCAAAGCCAGCCTCAGCAAAGTCGAGGCACTTAGCAACTCAGTGAGACCCTGTCTCTAAATAAAATACAGGAAAGGTTGCCGGGCGCGGTGGCACACGCCTGTAATCCCAGCACTTGGGAGGCTGAGGCAGGAGGATCACGAGTTCAAAGCCAGCCTCAGCAATGGCGAGGCACTTAGCAACTCAGTGAGACCCTGTCTCTAATAAAATACAAAAAAGGCCTGGGGATGTGGCCCAGTGGTCGAGTGCCCCTGAGTTCAATCCCCGGTACCAAAAAAAAAAAAAAAAAAAAAAAAAAAAAAAAAGAAACAAACAAACAAACAAAAAAAACAGAAAAGGTCTGGGGATGTGACCCAGTTGTTGAGTGCCCCTGAGTTCAATCCCCAGTACCACAATAAATAAATAAATAAATAAAATTGTTGTGAAAAAATACAATAAATCTGACCATCCTAATTGGTTTGTTTGTAACCCAGGGCCTTATGTGTGCTGGCAAGCACCCTACCACTGAGTTACAGCCCCAGCCCTATGCAATTTTTAAATGTACAGCTCAGTGTGTTAAGTACATTCACATTACTGTGCTATTGTGCAATAAATCTACACTTTTTTTAAGTACTGGGGATTAGACCCAGGGTGCTTAACCACTGAGACACATCCCTTGCCCTTTTTATATTTTATTTTGAGACAGGGTCTCACTAAATTGCTTAGGGCTTCACTAAGTTGCTGAGGCTGGCTTTGAACTTGAGATCCTCCTGTCTCAGCCCCCCAAGTAGCTGGGATTTCAGGCTGGATTATAGGTATGTGCCACCATGCCCCACCACATAACCTTTTTTTTATCTTGCTTTACCCGTTCTTGTGACAATCACTATTCTACTTCTATTTCTGTGAGTCTGACTATGTTGCATACCTCACATAAGTGGAATCTCAAATGTTTCTTTTTATGGCTGCCAAACATTTTGTTACATGAATGTATCATACTTTATTTAACAATGATCTTATAGTTGGTTATTTACACTTCCATAACAAATAATTACAGTGCTGCAGGAGTATCCTTCCTCATAATCTTTGACCACATTTGGATTGTTTTCCCTGGACAGACAGCTGGAAAGTCAGATTACCAGATAATAGGGTGAGGACTTTCTTTGCAAATGATGTCCTGTTTATTTTTTGGCGCTGGGGATTGAATCCAGGAGCTCTTTGCCGCTAAGCTACATTCCCAGTCCTTTTTATTATTATTATTATTATTTTAAATTTTGAGACAGGGTCTTGCTAAGTTGCTTATGGACTTGCTAAATTGCTGAGGCTGGCCTCAAACTTGCCATCCTCCTGTCTCAGCCTCACAAACTGCTGGGATTACAGGTGTGCATCACCACACACAGCAATGATATCCTTTTTTAAAATAACATTTTCTAATTATTGAAACTTGAATGGTCTTTACATTTTAGAAATTAAAAAAAAATTAAAAGAAAACCATTTTGTAATGTGAAAAATTATATGAAATTCAAATTTCAGTGTCTATAGTTTTATTAGAATGCAGACAGGCCCTTTTGTTTACATGTTGTCTGTGGCTACAAAACAGAGTTTTAAAAGTCTTTGTTACATTTACTGACCTATAAAATCTAAGTATTTATTATATAATCTAAATTATTTACTCTCTGATTTTTGAAGACAAAAGTTAGTGAACCCTGATATACTCTCGTTATTCTCTGTCAATGGAGTTGAAATTATTCTATCCCACTTCCTATAAAGTATAGAAAACCAGTTTTCTGAAGATTTAGGATCTGATAGATATATTATCAAGGACAACTTCAGGGGTGTTCTGAATTAAGTGTACAGCAACACCCACTGAAGTGGTTAAGGAAGAACAGTTTCTCATCAGGCCTCAGCTCAAAATTCTCCAGTGGCTTTCCTTTATTTCTAAAAATCTCTTGCCTGGCATCCAAGGCCCTTGAAGATTTCAAACTACAACCTGACTTTCTTTCTTTTTTCTGCTTAGCGTCAGTAAATTACTTATTTTCCTGAACGCCACACTCTGTTAGGCCTTTGCGCTTTTGCACATTGTGGAGCATCTGTCGGCAGGCCCCGCGGGCCACATGCTCATCCTTCAAATCTCTGCTCCTGGAATTTTTCTAGACTTCCCCAGGAAACTGGTAGTTCTTCAGTGTTTTCACTGCACTCTGGACATACTTACATTGTAATGATTATGTTGTACAGTCATAGGCAATTTGCGTATCTGTTTGCCAAATAGATTGTAAATTCCTTGATGGGCAGGCATTACCTTTCCATCCTTATATCCTCAGCAGGATTACCAATACATAGTGGACAGCAGATGAATATTTGTTTAATGAGTGAAATTAATTATATACGTATGCATGTGTGTTTATCTATCTATCTATCTATCTATCTATCTATCTATCTCTACATATGAATTGTTTGGCTCTTAAATTATTTGCTTAATCAACAGTGCCCCCCACTGCCACCCCATGCTCCACATCCTACAGGTAAGTTTCCAGCAGGACTGGAAGGGTAAGAGGCACCAATGCATTCCTCGTCTTTGTTGATAAAATAGGGTGCCAGTTGGCTGGAACCCTAATTTGGATATAAATTAGCAAATCCTGACTGGCAACAACTTGAAACCAGCAGGACAAGTTGTAAGAAGTTGCAAAAGTAAGATGTGAAGGAGAACGTGGGAGGCGGATCCCTCAGGAAAAGATTGTCAGGACAAGATCCACCCTCCGTAAAGGGAATAACAAAATTTCTACTGACTTTCACTAATTCCTGTAATATGCTCTCAAGAAGTCAAAACCGCGAAGAAAACGAAAACCTAGGCTGCAGAACTGCCTCCTTTCTGCCTACTGCTCTGATATTCCCTATTAGAGGAGTTTTTCACGGTTTCAAGTCCATCCGGTCTAAAGCAAGTAATCCAAAACAAAGCAGTCCATCCCTCACGTGATGACTCACCAAGCCTAGGAGGTCTAGGAAAGCCCTCCTAGGAAGGCACTCCCCACTTGCCGGAAGGACCATCCAAAAACATGTGACTCAGGTCGCATTCATTATAATGCCCTGGGAGCCATCCACTCGGAACCTCAGTCCCTGCACATTAAATGTGGGAGGGTTCTTGGAGTCATTCATTCTTTCGAAAGACTTTCAGGGTTTCTTCCTCCCTTTTTGGTGTCGGGGAGGAAGACGGAAGAGAAAGTGACCAGACTTAAGAAACGGCGACGCACGCCGGGAGGAGGGGCCGGGTGGATTCCCGGGCGGCGCGGCGGGGACGAGAGCGGGGTGGGCAGGAGACGAGGGAGGCCGGCGGCCTGACGCTACCTGGGGGCGAGCGTGTGAGCTTCTGGCCCTCGGAGTTCACCGCTTGCAGGTAGAAATAGCGGACGGGCAGAACGACGGCCGCGCGCAGCCCGGGCCCCCACACCAGGCTCCGCGGCGCGCTGACTGGGGCCTCAGGGGCCCCTGTGGCCAGGAGCAGGGCGAGCGGCAGCGGCAGCAGCGGGACCCGCGCGAGGCGGCGCATGGTCGGCCGGGCAGCTGCGGTCCAGCTCGGCCGCGCAGGGAAGGGCCCGCGCGCCGGCGGCCAGGGCAGAGGCCCACCCTGGGGCGGACCTCTGCGTGGCCGGCCGCCGTCCCGTCCCGCCCCCCCCCCCCCCCCCGCCCCCCGGCTTCTCAGTGCTGGAATGCGAGGGAGGGGGGGCTCGCCCGCCGTGCTCTGCGCAGAGGCTGTGGGCAGCCCCTGACCTGCAGGCTCCCGAACCCTACGGAGGACCGGGTGGAAGGACCCAGGCAGAGACCGAGGCTACGAGTGGGCACGCTACGTAGCTCAGGCCTCGGCATGCCCGGCTCCACCTCTGGTAGCTTGAGTTTGTCACTGTTTAGAGAAAACAGGGCGAAGACCCGATGGTGACTGCTGTAGGATGAGAGAAAGGGCACAGTCCGCCGCTAAGAAATTTCCTTTCTCCTGAGAGTTTCACCGAGTTCACCTGATGCAGAGCCCTTGTCAGGCGTCCCTTCTCTTGGCTCTCTCTGTTCACACCAGCGCTCACCCGGTTCTCTGGTCCCCTGTGGTTTCTTTTCTTCCCAGAAGTCTCCCTCGTTGGAGTGTGATTCCCTCTACCCCTCCCCTTCCCTTTTCCCTTTCCCGCCACATTCCCCTCTTTCAGTGCTCTTTTCTGAGCATTTACTGAGTTGGGGTCAAGCCTGGTGGCTGAGCTTCACCTCGAAGCTAGGAATCTCTTGTCCCTGTTAATTAATGGAAAATGGTTGGCCTTGTTCATCTCCACCACTTCCCAGAAGCTGGAGACTGGGTCCAGGAAGAGACTGGTAGAGGCATCCAGAGCCCAAATCACTCTGCCTTCTTTTTGTGGCCATTTAATCTATATTTGACATTTTTCTTTGTCTTTATCTGATTATGGCTTGAATCTGTTCAAAAGGAAATAAAGATTCTGCGAGGGAAATCACACCCAAGAATGGACACGGGGTTTCTGCACCCACTTGGCAGACCTCAACCCTGACAAGTCAGAACCAGATCCTGGGCAGCCCTCTGTCTTCTCAAGACTTTAATTGGACTATTCAGCATTTTTGCTATGGCGTGTGTGTGTGTGTGTGTGTGTGTGTGTGTAGTTGTGTATGGACAGTATGCTTTTATTTTATTTGTTTATTTTTATGCGGTGTTGAGGATCGAACCCAGTGCCTCACACAAGCTAGGCAAGTGCTCTGCCACTGAGCTACAACCCCAGCCCTATGTCCAGGTTTTATCAGGGAAAAAAACTATCCCATATTTTTACCAATTCTCTTGACTGATTTTAGAAAGGCTAAACAGAGATAGATGGTATTCTTTGAACTTTGGAAAGATTATTGGGAACTGGGAGTAAATCACTAGTAGGTAGTAGAGCTAAACTGTATCATTACTTGGTGTTATTTTCACTTGTAAGTTTTATTTTCTGGAGTTGTTTGTATGTTTTAAATGGATTCTGCTTTGCTCTGTCCATCACTAAAGATTGTATAGAACACATTTTGTTCACACTCTTCTAAATTCAGACTTAAAACTTACCCCCTCCCCAGAGAAATAATCTAAGTAGGTTAGCTGGTCCTGAGTGATAGTGAAATATGGCACAATAAATTTTATAACACTTGGGGTAACACCCAGTCTTTTAATTTGTGAGAACCCATCAAGGAAGCCATATAATTGTATCCAAACACTCTCTTGTTTAGCAATACTGAGTCTGTACCAACCTGTTTTCTTTCTTATCTTAATCCATCTTCAAAGAACAAACATATCTCTTTAGATCAATCAATGCCTTGACTAGATTCTTTTTTTTGTTGTTGGGGAGGGGGGCTGGAGATGAAACTCAGAGCAACATCCCCAGCCCTATTTTGTATTTTGTTTAGAGATAGGGTCTCATTGAGTTGCTTAGTGCCTCACTTGCTGAGGCTGACTATGAATTCGCCATCCTCCTGCCTCAGCCTCCGGAGCGGCTGGGATTACAGACGTGTGCCATCATACCCAGCTTGACTAGATTCTTTATCATCAAATTTCATTCATTAAATGAACTCCCCCACCACCACCCCCGGCCCTTCCTTTCTTTCCCTCTCTGGTACTGGGGATTAAACCCAGGCCCTTGAACCTGCTAAGCACAAACTCTACTATCAAGCTATACCCCTAGCATTCATCAAACATTCAGTGTCTACTATATTTTAAATTGTTACCTGTATTTAAGGTGATGACATATCTTGTCATTGGTGGAGAAAGGCCTTTGGTTTGCTTTTCCAGAAAAGATCAGTACTAGATACGTTGATGGTCTAGATAGATTAGTATAATCCTATTAATTTATTTGCTTAGCAGGAATTAACTTGGCATGCCTTATATTTATCTATAAAGACCTGTTTATCTTTCATCAGTGCTACCAGGCAGTGGATGACCCCCAACTCCAATTAGCTCCCTTCATAAATGTGAGAACCCCAGAGAGAAACACCAGACCTTCTTCATTCTTCTATTATTCATCCAAGCACACTGATCTCCTGATGTTGGTTGGTTTTATTGTTGTGGTTGTTGTTGGTTGGTTTTTGGGGGTGGTGGGGTGGGTACAAATAAAAAGAGAAACAAGCCTGTTTTTTTTGGTACTGGGAATTGAACTCAGGGGCACTTGACCTCTGAGCCACATCCCCAGCCCTATTTTGTATTTTATTTAGACACAGGGTCTCACTGAGTTGCCTAGCACTCTGCTTTTGCTGAGATTAGCTTTGAACTTCTGCTCCTCCTCCAGAGCCCCTGGGATTACAGGCCTGTGCCAGGACACCAGGCCAATCCGCTGTTTTTGAAAGTGTTATCTATAAAGGCAAATATCACTCAATAGTTACCAGAAAGACTGGTTTAAATACTTTTGCCCCAGCCCTTTGCATTTTCCCTGGAACTTTCATACTTAAAAATAATAATTTGAGGATGGGAATAAAAGCCAAGTCAGTGCATCTGTTTAAATCATTTATTTCAACATAACCATTATTTTAAATTTACATCTGTTAACATATTTAATACCTTGAGAACAACTACATAAAAGGATTATTTGACAATTTTTTAACAAAAGTGCTTATGGCTTATTTGTTTCAGAAACAGAATTGCCAGTCACAAAGAGACACTAAGTGTTAACACATTCACAAATTGACTTGGAAAATAAAATGTTTACATATTTACACTGTACATTCAAACAGGATTTTTTTTTTGAAACAGGATATTCTGAAGCTTTATTATTAACAATAAACTTACTAATAGGTCTCTTTAACCCTCTGGCATTCAATGGATGGTATTAATTTTACAGAGGTGTGACTGTACATGTGATTCCCATCTTTATCATAACCTAAGTGAACTTTCTTTCATCACCTCCAGGTCACATGTTTACCTTCCATATGAAGTAGGTTTTTTTTTTAATCAAACACTTTGTTATTGCAGTTGGGGTTTTACTAACATCTATGTATTTACAATATAAGGACAAATTATTTTAAATAATCTCATTAAGTCCTTCTTAAATACATTTTTTAAAAAAATATTTATTTATTTGCTTTAGTTGTACACAATGTGTTTATTTGTACGGTGCTGAGGCTCAAACCCGGGCCACGCACGTGCTAGGCGAGCGCTCTGCCGCTGAGCCACAATCCCAGCCCCTTAAATACATTTAACAGCATAAAGTTTGTGGTTATATTAGGCTAATATCTAAACAAGTTAATAATTTGTTAGGTACTTATTAGTATTAATTCCCTAGTGGTTTACTCCATCCACATGAGAATTTATTTTAATAATGATATATATATAAATGACATATATAAAGATATATATAAATGATATATATATCTTTAAAAACATTATAAAATGACTAATATAAATTACCATAGCTATGACCAAAAGTGAACATTAAAAAAGCAGTTTGTATGTTAAAATACATAGAAATTTACTATACTTCTTTAACGAAGTGCTATTTATAAAAGTATAAAACTGTTCAAAGTGCTATTTTCATGAATTTTCCATTTTCTTGATTCTTGAGCCAGACCAACAAGCAAACATTACAAACAGTGCAAGGCAGCACGGGCCGTCCATCACCTTGAGTTCAGACATTAGACTCCAGTGCAAAGTCTGAGCCTCAAAGCAGTTGTTCATCCTTACCTCACTCACCAAAAACCAAAATAACTTCATTTCATCTTTTGTAGCAAACATGTAGACTCAAAAGTATGTATTGAAGTAGAATTTGCAAGCTGATCATTTAAAAAAAATCAAGAATCTTAATATGAAAATATTTACTCTGAATATCTTAAAATCACATGGAGAATATAGGCCATGGTGTATGAAAATTTAACTTAAATAATAAGATAAATAGAAAAGGGGAAAGGTAGACATTACAATGAATAAAATGTTATTCTCTGATTTTTTTGTGTGTGTGCTAGGGATCAGACTCAGAGTCTCCTATAGGCTAGGTAAGCATTCTACCACTGAACTGCTACACCCCAGCCCATTTATTTATTCTTTATCACACAAAGTTAAATTCAAAAGTTCAGAACAATTGATTTAAAATTCTCAGTCTCTTTGAGCTCAAAATTGGTCAAAGTTTGAAGTTTAAAGGAGTTGACAGATTTAAGGAAGAGCTTTCATGTTAGTTACCTCATCTTCGTTAGTTTTGAGTTTCATGAGAACAATGTGAACCAACCCCGGCATTTTGCTTCTAGGCAAGACAATGATTAGGAGGATAATAATAACATAGTTCTTTTTTACATTTGTATCAGTGCCAGATCTCTATACACTTCACCAACACCTGTCATTATCCTTAGTTTATATGGATGAAACCGAGTAAGCTAGAAAAATGGAAAATAAAATAGAATGGAAGCAAATAACAGATCAAGCATGATAAAAATCCACTCATGATGACTCTCATAATATTGAGTTCCAGGATTACATGTTCTCTGTAGGTCTAACAAATTATTTTCACCACTATCCATTGGTCTTTACCCTGAAATAGGAGCAAAATTCCCATATGTTCAGCATGGCAACTAAAGAGTTAGGAAAGCCAAATTTATCATTGGGAATCAGAAATGATGTACTTTAGATAGATTATTTCTTAAAAATGTTGTGACAGACCCTAAGGAGCTGTGTTAGAATTTCCTGAGGTTTTGATCAGTGATTCAGCAGAGAAGCATCTGAATCCCACAATGATAATATATACCCCTCTATCATTGTCCCCTACATTTTATCATGAGGACAGGAGGTAGACTAGAAGAGGCAATACAGTTTTGTGGCTGTTCTGGGTATTTAACAAGTTTTTTCTGTGCTTGGAATGTTAGGGATAAAAATAAGTCACAATGAAAGATGTAAAAGTTGGTGAGAATAAAGTGGAGAGCAAAATTGGACAGTGACTTAGAGAAACAGTTGGGCGAGGAAGAGAAGGCAGTCCACGAATAAATCAAAGGGAGAAAATAGCAGAGAGTATCTCCAAACAAGAAACCACTGTCCTTAGAATTCAGGAAATGTGTGCAGGGTGTGGAGATTAAAAAAAATAATAATAATAAGGAATTGGTAGTTTCCGTGTAGACACTGTCCAGATGAGAAATTTTATATTGTGTTCTCATGGACATACAAATTTATACTATTTTTATTATAAACTTTTGGTGAAAAGAAAAATGCAAAAATGCAATGCATTATGCATTTTTTTGAAAAAGCCTCAGAGTTCTGACTCTTTGTCATTTTCATCCAGGTAGTATTCATCATCTGTGGTAGTGTCTGTGTCACAATCTGAGTCTATTGGGTCTTCCTCATATATATTAAGTGGTTCTTTGGGAAATAAGCCATCTTTTAGTACCTGACTGCTAGGAGAATTTGAGCTTAATGACTCTGATGTGTTGGAAGTGTTAATTACATCATCTTTCAGGAAGCCGGGGTTCTTAAGAAAACTTGGTTTCCATAATCTTCCTTGTGTGAGTGACCTCTTTACATTCTCCAAGAAAGCTAACTGTTGTTCTTTCCCAAAAATCCCATAGTCAATAGGTCTGGATATAGATGATGCAGACTTGGGGCCTGTTTTCGTCCTGCTGCTATACAAAGCCCAACTTTCATTTTCATCATAGGAAGGAAGTTCAGAAAAAGATTTGAATCTTCTGCTATATCCAGCATCCGTAGAGAATTCATTCCCCAAGGTCAGTTGACTCAGGGCATTGTCAATAGAAGTGCTTTCAGAAAAATGGCGCTCCCTGACTTTGGGAGGACCACTTACATATAGCTGATCACCTAGTACATTGATGTTCTTCAAGCTCTTTGAACGATAGAGGTGTGGCTCAGATTCCCTGTCAAGAGGTGGAGCACTCCTTTGTTGCTGTTGACAAGTGGCCAATGAGAGGTTGGTTGTAGATTTTTGTGCAGGCTCCAGTGGGAAAGGAGGGCTCAGCCTCTTCTGATGGTCAGAAAAGTCAACTTCTCTGAGGTTGGTGAATGTGAACTGGGTTGGGGTTCCTGATTCTTTTTCCAAAACCTGAGCTATTGTCACATCTTTAGAATTCTCATGCTTTGGTGGTAATTCTGAGACATTTTGAAATTCATTCTGATGTAGTTGTGAAATACTGTCAGACTTCTGATCACAGGAGTGCCTAGAAGTTTCTCTGCTGGATGATATCATACCCTGGAGAGGTCTCTCAGATTTCTCCATATTCATCCCATTATTACTCAAGCAGCTTTCATCTGTGGAGCCTGTGGAATCTGGAGTAGGCTCAGGGGACAGTGGGTCATGTTCCAGATTGTCAAGTGATAAATGGCCAAAACCAGATTTGCTCCCGCTTTGGGGGAAGATAGTAGCTAAGTGTCTTCTAGGACTTAAGTCCTTAGTGGGGAATTTTCTGTTTGCTTTAGACATGGCTGCCAATCTATGTTTAATTGAAGATTTGTTTTCTGCTTTTTCTGGGTTATTCAAGTTGGTTTTATTTTTATTACTCCCTCCAGGAAGTAAAGTTTGATCCCAAGCTAACTTCTGCATTTCATCTTTAACCTTCCTGCCCTCTGTTATATTTACCCCCTGACTTGCTTGAGGTAATTCTCTGGGTCCAGACGCTAAATTCTCTAAATCTTGTTCAATTGAATGAGTCTCTTCAACTACTTGTAGTTTGTGGAATGCCGAAATTAAAGCAAAGACTTGGTTTTCTGAGTCAGAAAGTATTTTATCAGTTCTTTTGTGGCAATCTGTTTCAGTTTTCTCTCTGACCTCCCTAGGCTGTGATCCACTGGAGCTATCATCTACAGATATTACTGTGTGATCTTTTTGAGGACATTCTTCACTTGCAGTAGCTATAAAGTCTATACCACTACTTGCACACTTCCTGGAACTTCTGGTTTGGAAATTTTCAACATTATCTTCCAAATGGGCTGGGAGACCAGAAGGACCATCATTTCCTGCATTAATGGAAATTTCAGATTTTTCTTCAGTAGCATTTCTTTCCTGAAGCATTAATGATGTATGCAGCATTTCACTTTGCCATTTTCCCCCTTTCTCTTTTCTGCTTTGTAAATCACCTAGAGGTGTTTTAGCTAAGTTATCTGGGGAAATATTTCTGGTCCTAGATTCTCCTTTAGGAAGACAATCATCTGCCCCAACAGAAGCCATTTCTGAGAGCCCACTGTTTGGTAATTTTAAGACAGCCATGTTTTCAGTGGTGTGAGAAAGATAACTTTGAGCAGAGTTGACTGGTACCTTTAGATCTTCAGATGAAGGTGTTTCTGACTGTTCTTGTGGAGAATAATTTGGTTCATCTCTTTCTAAATCATTAGGAAATGTTTCAGTTTCCACTTGAGGTGATTCTATAAGTGGACTGGCATTTTGTGTATACCGTTGAAGGAGGTCACAGAATTTTTTGCTGGGTTTCCTTGGTAGTGTATAATATATTGAAACCACCTCAAGACATTTTAACATTGTCTTCATCACCAGAAACAGAAAACGTGCTAGTAGTCTTAAATTTGTGCAATGTTTTCCCACTTTCTTTTCCTGACAATTCTGCACAAAAAGGTAATGGATCTTCATTTGAAAGGGAAAATACATTCATCCCGGAGGCAATAGTTTCACCATCCTTTTCAGTGCATTCTGAAGATAATCCCTTCAGATGGTGTCTTTTGGTTAAAGAACAATCTCTAACAGATGAGTCATTTTCCAGAGAGTTAACCATTCTCTCCCTAGGACTTGGTGTTACAGCAGAAGTATCTGTGTCTGAAACTGATGACTCTTTTCTTTCATCTTTTCCAGTTGAGGCACATGTCTCCCCTGAAGGACAGGACATAGCCCTCTTGAGGAGGAATGGAAGTGGCCCTTTTCTAACAGAAGCATTTCGAATGACTTTCATATGTGTCTTCTTCTCTGTGTCTTCAGGTGCTACAGGAACTGAGTCTGGAACAACTTTGGAACATTCACTTATCGATTCAGGAGAACCAGGATTGAATTTGTTTAATTGATACTTCCCGACTGGATCTTCCACATTGTTTTTTATTTGGAATGGAAGTGGCCCATTCCTAATGGAAGCAGCCATTATCTTACTTTCAGGGTGTCTGCGGCTTATGAGAAAACTGGCTGATTTTCGTGGCAAGGTGCAATAAATTGTGTTAAGCTCAGAAACTTTGGAATTGCTTTGGTTCTCCTCAATGAGGCTACTGCCTTCACTTATGGGTATTGATCTATTTTCTATTTTGCTTAACTTTTCAATACAGGATATGCGACGTCTTATTCTACCTTTCCCCTTTCCATTTCTGAATGGAATGTATGAATGGCATTTGACTACATCAACTGCTTCATCACCTATAGGCATGTTACTATCATTACTCTTCTGATTTCCTGAGGAGCTTACAGCAAACTGATCATTTTGTTTCTTGCTAGCATTGTCTTTTCCATCCCTTTCTCCCAGAAATAGATCTTTGTCTGAAGGACTTTTCCTGGAGAACGCTGTAGTAGAAGGAATCACAAGTGCATCAAGGAAATAATTATTTGATGGTGAGGAATCTGGTGGTGTGCCTGATGACAGACCTGAAGAACTGCTTGAGCTATTGTTCCTGGCAGCCAACTTGCTGCAGTTGGTAGAGTGAGTTGTGGGACATTGTTCTCCCTCAGTATATGAAATGACAGGTTCCTCTGGAGACTGTGTGCTTTGAGTATCAGTAGGTTCAGAGTGCCAGGAGTGATTTTTAATAATGCTTGAAATATCTTCACTATCTACTGTTAATTCCTGATGACACTCTTGATTTGAGCTTAGGAAAGATGGTGGTGTTCTGCTTTCCTGAGTGAAAGAAAGGGAAGTTGTTGAATCAATTTTTTTGTTCCCAAGAAAACTCTTCTCTTTTTTAAATTCATTGGCCTTCTCTCTGTGTGATATATAAACTTGGGAGGTATCATTCCTGGAAAAGACTCTGGGTGACCTTTTGGAACTTATCTCAGTAGGTACATTAAAATTAAACCTATTGCTCTTGGCTGAGTCCCAGGAGAGAGAATTCTGAGAATCAGGTAAAGGGTTAGAGATCACTGTCTGTGAATCAGGTTGGGGTATTTCACCTGCTATGTTCATCTGGTCCATCTTGTTTAGTTGTTTGTCTTCTTCTAAAATAGATTTAGTTAAGTTCTTCTCATTATTCATTTCTGTGACCAAGATATCGGGCTGACTTTCAGCCAGTGACAGAGAATCAATTGAATTGCTGTCTGTCATATATCTTTCATATGGTTTCTTATTGGAAGGACATCTGGATTATTTGGAACAATTTTCTGCAAAGTCACTGTGGACTGCTGCAAGTTGAGACTCTGAGAATTCCCTTGCTCATCAGGAATCCGGGAGAAGGAATTTTTGAATGAGGATACTAGAGTCTGAGCAATTCCAAATGAGTAAGGTTCTTTGTTTGTCAGTATTTCTCTAGGAGAACTGTCCTGATGACATTCCAACCTACTAGATTTGATGTGATAACCTGAGCCAGTCCTGGAGTAAACATTAGGTGTACCAAAATGAGGAGCAGATTGGCTCTCATTACCAGGTGATATCTCCATGCTCTCCGGTGGGGAGGTCTGAAAATCAGGCTGCCACAGATGTGGCTCTTCTTGGCCTCTGAAAAGATTTGTTCCATAATGAGAAGAAAATGGTTCCCAGTATTGAGAAGGGATACTGTGACCATGAACAGCTGGTGCAGTATTTGCTTCAGTAGAAATCATTTCAAAGTCTCGGTCAGAAGAAGTGAATGGTTTCCTACTTGGATGAAAGTCAGAACAGGGAGAATATTCTTTCTGTTGATTCCAAAAAGAACTTTGTCCAAATCTCTGTTCTATGCTTTGTCTAAAGGTATTGTTAAAGAAAGACCTAGCAAATGGGTTGTCTTGGTAGTAAAATGGCATATTCTCTGAGTTCTCAAATGCATCAGGACTCATTGCATTATCCATGGAGGCATTTAAACTAGGACTTTGGAAAACATTTCTGGAATGGTACAATTGATATCTCCTGTTCTCCTGAAAATACCTGGGGTACATATATTGATCAGCAGGGTCCATTTCCATGGGTGATGGTGCCCTCAAAAACTCTTCCTGGTTCTGCCTGTCTCCAGAAGAATCTGATCTATTCCATATAATGGATGACAAAGGAGTTCTCTTTGGGGTCTGCTGGTGGCTTGGTGGTATAAACCTACTCTTGTTCTGTGTTGTGGCTGGAAAATGTACGCTTCTTGTTGTGAAATGCCTTGTGGCTGGTGAGGCTGATCGTTGCCTGCTGTCAAAACATAGAGAAGTACTACCAAGAGTATTCTTCTGTGCATAATCTTCTTTTAAGATTCTGGGCTCCCTTGTCCTGTACATATCACAAATTGTCCTTGTCCTGGGAGAAAAGGTTTTAAAACCTTCTCTAGGAGTTCCCGGTCTCAGAATGTCATAAATTGACATATTGGAAGTTTCATTGTAGCGATGTTTGTGTGTTTCTATAACATTGCCACGTCTGTTCCCACTGGAGTAAGACCGACTGAAGGGTGTTCTTGATCCGTAGTTGAGGGGCATGCTGGAATTCACGGAGCTTGCAGACTGCTCTTGAGCCAGTGTGCTATCTAAATCATCTAAAACTAAAGGAGAATATGAGTCAATTTTTTGTTTTATCATTTTATAGTTTAATAATAATTTGAGTTGTTGAAGATCTCTCTTCAAGGAACATAATCATTTATAATTTTATTTTATTTTATTATTTTTAAAAATACTCTTTTAGTTGTAGATGGACACAATATTTTATTTATTTATTTTTATGTGGTGCTGAGGATCGAACCCAGTGCCCCACACATGCTAGGCAAGCACTCCACCACTGAGCCACAACCTCAGCCCCTATAACTTTATTTTTACCGTGCTATCATAATTATGATGACATTAATTTTGATTATGTTTTTAAAGTCTGTTTTTACAAGACTATAGTGAAGGAAATCAAACTTTTTCAAATTAAACGTTCCATAATGAGTTAAGAACAAAGAGCTATATTTTTTCCTTACAATAAATTTTATTCATGGTTTCTTTTAGTGCATTTGAAGTATGCTGAGTTTTTATAAGACATGGGCTAGTAACAAAAGAGAATTAATAATGTAGGTTGCAGTATTGGTTCTACCATTGAATAAATAGACAACCTGAGTATTATTAAACCATGTCTTTCTATTTCCTTCACATCAACAAGTGGCTATAATATTTCAACTATGTTTGCCTCATGAGATTGTAATAGCATGTGATTTCTTGGTTGTATTGTTCAGAGAACAGCATCACTGCCAAAAGTTTAGCATTACCACCTAATTTATAAATGTATTAGTTAGATATATTTGAACAATATATATAAACTAAAATTTTATGCAATATTATTAAACAATATACAAATATTATATATATTTTTTAAAGTGAGTTATTCCATGCGACATATCCTCCATCAGTTCTTTTTCTTAATATTTATTTATTTGCTTTAGTTGTACACAATGTGTTTATTTGTATGTGGTGCTGAGGATTGAACCTGGGCCACGCATGTGCTAGGCGAGTGCTCTACCGTGGAGCCACAACCCCAGCCCCCAAATATTATATTTTTTTTTGCTAGAAAAATTAAAATCCATTATGCTACATTAGTGCACTTTCTCTGTGTCAGGCACAGTTTTAAGCATTTGATTTAGTAACTCATTAAATCCTCACATAATCTTACAAGTTTGTACTATTACTATTTTTATTTTATACTGAGGAAACTGAGGCACAAAGAGATTAAGTAGGTCACCAAGGTCACATAGTGCAGGGATTTGACTCCAGGCAGCCTGTCTCTTGAGTCTATGTACACAATCACAGTGCAATGCATCCTCTGGACTATAAAAGCTTCCTTTTCACTTTTTGCTCTATATGACTTGTAAACACCATTTCACTATGAGATGAGCTATCATTTTACCAGGATGTAAAACTGCTTTTGTCAAATAATGATTATGCTTCTCTCGGTAGCAAGGTCATAGAGAGGGTGATGTCCAGGTCAAGGCTCAGTTACCTCCTTATCATGCTAAAGACCTAGGTCAAGCTAAGACCTGGACTCAGGATTACTAGGACTACAGTTTCTGTGATCTCATGTAAGTCACACTATATTTTCAGTGATATGATTGGTATTTCTTTGAGTTGTGTTTATTTAATCATATTTGACATATTTTCATCAATAAAACCCATTAGAATTTGAGTAGAACCATAATCTTTAAGGTTTTTAGATTCTCTAAGACCCACCTTGTCATACCTATAGTTCACCACCCTTCATCTTACAATAAATACAAATAGGTTATGTATTTATTGAAAAAACTCATTAACAGAAATAAAGTCTGACACAAGAAATAAGTAACAGTATTATTTAAACTGCTGAAGGAGTTTTTGGCTTATAAAAACTTTCATTCTGAGTTACATAAAAGGTTATGTGCTTTATTTTAAATTTTTTTATTATTTATAATTTTTTAAATGTAAAATGACAGGAAAAGTGAGTCATATCAGTGTCTTAGTGCTTATAAATGGGATGCACATGTGACATATTAGTTATATTAGGGCAGGTGCTAACAGGATTTTTGATGTCTGTTTTGGATTTTCCCTACCGTATTTTATTTGTGAGTTGGTGTTATTAAGTTTATATATCACAAACAATTAGTCTCAAGCATGAAGGATCTCTAAAGAATTCTTTTTTTAAAAAAAATTTTTATTTATTTGCCTTAGTTGCACACAATGCGTTTTATTCAATGCGTTTTATTTGTACATGGTGCTGAGGTTCGAACCCGGTCGCCCACGTACTAGGTGAGTGCTCTACCGCTGAGCCACAATCCCAGCCCATCTAAAGAATTCTTTAAAGAATCATCTATCAGTGTTTTAAAGAAAAACTACTTACTCATTCTTAGTTCCTGAAAAAATTTATTCCTTTTACCCACAATAAAATAATCAAACAATACCAAAGTGTAAGACAGTGAATAAAACTACATAATAAGTAAAAAAAAAAAAAAAATCTGGTTTAAAAAACAGATTATAATAAAAATCCCTTTGATTTTCATTCTCCCTTTCAAGTTGCTTTATGTTAGTTCCCCCCCACCCCCGAAGACTTGCTAACTACAAAAGCAGAATATACTTCGATTAAAAAATCAGGTATAGCTGGGCACCGTGGCGCACGCCTGTAATCCCAGCACTTGGGAGGCTGAGGCAGGAGGATCGCAAGTTCAAAGCCAGCCTCAGCAATGGTGAGGCAATTAGCAACTCAGTGAGACCCTGTCTCTAATAAAATACAAAAAAGGGCTGGGGATGTGGCCCAGTGGTCGAGTGCCCCTGAGTTCAATCCCCGGTACCAAAAAAAAAAAAAAAAAAAAAAAAAAAAAAAAAATCAGGTATGTGTAACAAAAGAGGAAAAAGCCATCAGGAATCCTCTAGAGGTAACCACTCTTAATTTTCTTCATAATAGGAATTTAAATTATTCAGTAATTGAGAACCCAAATTAACAATGCTGGCTTGCTCAGTTCTCTCAAGGTGAGAAAAATTCTTGTTTTTCTCATCTTTATTTTCAGAAAAGCCAGGACATCCTCTGCACAACACCCCCCCTCACTCTACCCCTAATTCTGTGAACAGCTCGCCTTCAAACAAAACCTTCATTTTTGGAGCAGAGATTTTCCTCTGGGTCTCTGTCAGGGACCACCTTCCTGAAGGGCATCGTCAGGTTGCCTGTCCTGCTGCATGTCTCTCACTGACTACCTCACCTGTTCCACACCACAGGGTTGGGGTGATGTCCCTGCCTTTGCAGACCCAACTTAGCTTCTCCAGGTGATGCTGGTGAATGACTTGAGAGCTAACTTTTTGAATGGTCAACCTTATTTTAACATGAGATAACCTATGTAAAGGTGAACAATGACTATAACATAAAAAGATACATGTACATGTGGTACTTGTGGAATCTGTTTCAGTTTTTATCATCTGCTATACAAGGTTAATTGTTTAACAACAATTAGATTTCATCACAATGCATTATGTCCTAATCAAGAACAATAAAGTCTATTTAGAACAGTAAACTTTATAGATGTATTTCCTTTTTACCTGAGGTTAAATATTAAACAAGCTCCTGAGTGGAGACTATTTGGTTAGATTACATTTAACCATAAAGTTCTTCAATATTTGTGTTAATAGCATACATCAGTATCTACTTCAGGTGAGGTAAACAAGAGGACTTCAAAAACACAGAGTTTGATATGTTTTGAGCACTTTAACTCAAACTAATTATTTGCTTCCCTTTAGCACAAGGAGTTCCAAAAATAATTTAATGTATAAACTTACCTTGGAAAAACTCATTCTCCAGAACTGAAGCATCCCATGGAGGAGGTATTCCACTCCCCACCCTCATGATTGCTGGTGTGGGGACAAACGCACTGTCAACTGGTTGATTTTCCAGAGGTGAACTATGTATTTTTGCCTGCTAATTTTAAAGTAAGAAAAAAAAGCAAAAAACAAACATAATATTATTTCTGAACCTTCTCCAGCCAAACTGCTCATGTGTTCCTACAAAAATGTCACAAGCTTTAAAGTCCTAGACACAGCACTGCCAATCATTTTTCCTAACATTTATTTCTCAACTTACAATGTTTTTTGTTTTTTGTCTTTTGCAACTGATCATAAATTTCTTCATACCTGTTTTAATTATTTTAATTAATTACAGTATTAGTGTTCAGGCACTAATTGAGCCTTGCTACTAAGACTTTCTAAAAGCTTAAACAGAATTACACAAATCTCATGGAGTAAGGGTGGTTCCTAGAAATCAGGAAAGAAACTAATCTCTTTCAAGTTGGGAGTATTGTCTCCAGGGTCCCAATGGCTGTGATTTTGGATTTTCTAACACTGTGCATATATTATATCAAGAGCACATTAGTTGAAGCACATAGTGTACTTCAAGATGTGTGAACTTGATGAATTTCAGGAAAAACAGTGTTTCTATTTAGAGGTATCAAGAATGTAGAAACCCCACTCTCACACCAGACACCATACAGAAATATTTACTAGTTCTAAAACAAAACCACTGATAAGCATGATCTTATTATATTATTAACTATTGCTAGTTTTAAAGGATTTAGGAGATTAGTATTGAGTTAAACTTGTTGTCTTTTTTTTCCCTTAACTAGCAAATGTTTGTCTTGATTTCATCAAATCTAATCACTGATTTACTTTTAAGCTTGATTTGTTTTCATAACCTTGGAGGAATTAACCACACCCACATTTTTACTTTCTTGTGCCAACATTCCATTTGCATTTCCTCTGTCAAACTGGCTGTATCGCTCTTGTCTCCACTTCCGCTTATCCTGCACTGATCCCTGAACAAGGTTAGCGGCCCTCTTCTTTCTCATCTCTTAATTTTCAGCTCACTCTGCCACCTACTCTGCCTCTTGAATCCCTCTCCTCCCCAAGTGTTCCCTTTCCATTTTATATTCACCATTACATTTCATCTTATCTTTGGTGCCTAACACCAAATGTCTGAGTTTTCCAAAGTTCTAATTTTTTAATGTCTTCATCACAGGTCTAGGTTCTCCTAACCCCTACATTTCTCACAATCTAGTAAATTAACTCTTGCCTGGTGTTTTTTTTTTTTTTTCCCCCTCAAGGTCTAGGTCAACTATTTCTTATAGATACCTGCCCAAATTTTTTTTTTGACATGCAGTTTTCAGCTCCAAGTCACAAGTGAATACTCACTAAGGAGATTTATTAGTAAGGAAGAAATTCTCTCATAATGTATTAGTCATTGGATATAATTTAACACACTAATATAAAATTAAGAAATAAATAGATTTTAGAATCAATACATAATTACAGAGAGATATTGATTGGAGGTAATAAAACCTTAATCATTTGAGAAATCAGATCAAAGTTAATTATTTTCACCCTAAAGTACATTGAGGTGGTCTGTTTTGTTCCCTGCAACAAAATGTCTCTCCAACTCTTTATAACAATTACCCATGGATCTTATAATCCATTCTTTACAAATCTGCAGTTTAAGTAGTTGGTGGAGAATAGATCCTGATTAAGAGACTACCAAGCTTCATTGTCTCTCAACCATTTAGCATCTGAACAATCTTCAGATTTCCCTCTGTAGACCACAGCACATTCCTTGTGGCTTCCTGGATCACATCCTTCAATAGTGAAAATTTACAGTGAAGTGGAAACTGCATGGACTGAGGGTTCAGGTGAAGAGAAGGCTGGGAAGGATAACTCCCATCTACAGACCCTGACACACCTGCTTGATTATGTTTCTGTCTGGATCCTCTTCTTCAAGACCAGCCCTACTCACCCAGCATGTACAGGATGCTTGTGACACATAGAAATGTAAATTATGCCATTAAGAGAAAATATCAAGATTTTATTTACATTCAACTTTAACTCTGCAAGGGTTTTGTAGTGTGTGTGCATGTGTGTGTGTGTGTGTGTGTGTGTGTGTGTGTGTGCGTAAACCTAAAAAAGGAAAAGTAACTGCTTTTCAATGGCTGGTATCTGGCATAAAGAAGACTGAACATTATCACTGCTTTATAGACCTCTAACTTTCATTTGAGCAATATGTGAGATATTATTAATAGTGTTCTGAGCAGCAGCAGCAACAAAAGATTGATTATTGTAGACAATATGTTAAGGGGTTTGTAGGGGTTACTTTATTTCATTATTTTAATAACCCTATGAAGTTGGTACTCCTATTGTCCCTCTTTTGAGAAGTTTCTAGAGTCTGTTCTGAGAAGATGCATTCCAGGGTGTCAGATTCCTGAGCCCTTGCTGACTCCTCCCTGCTCCTGGTAAAGTTCTGCAGCTCTGGGTTTTTATCAGCACCCTGCATCCTAGTGGTAGGCATACTCTGTAGCCTAACATAGGTCTTAGAACAGCTGGGAAGCATCCTCAGTTCTTTGAGACCCAGAGCAGAGACAATCCCTTCAGGTCCCTGACTAGGCACTGATTCTCAGTGAAGGCTCAGCCTCAGCCTCAGCCTCAGACTCTTCTTCAAAATAAAGCTCAATGCTGTGGAGTTGCCATAAAAAAATAAAGCCTGGAGGATGAGGCCTAAATACCTCTTTTTTGTTTTTACACCTTTATTTTATTAATTTTTTTTTATGTGGTGCTGATGATCGAACGCAGGGCCTCACACATGCCAGGCAAGGGCTCTACCGCTGAGCCACAACCCCAGCCCCCCACATACCTCTTTTTTTAAAAAAATATTTATTTATTTGCTTTAGTTGTACACAATGCAATGCATTTATGTTTACGTGGTGCTGAGGATCGAACCCGGGCCGCGCACGTGCTAGGCGAGCGCTCTACCGCTGAGCCACAACCCCAGCCCCCACATACCTCTTTGCAACAAAAATATGTCTGAATCTTTTCCAACTTTTTTTTTGGGGGGGGGTACCAGGGATTGAACTCAGGGGCACTCGACCACTGGGCCACATCCCCAGCCCTTTTTTTGTATTTTTATTAGAGACAGGGTCTCACTGAGTTGCTAAGTGCCTCGCCATTGCTGAGGCTGGCTTTGAACTCTTGATCCTCCTGCCTCAGCCTCCCAAATGCTGGGATTACAGGCATGTGCCACCACGCCTGGCCTTTTTCCAACTTTTGATGTAAGCTTTTCCTCTGCTTTCTCTCCAGATGTCCTGAGCTATAAGCTTACTGCATGCAATACCCGCAAAATACCATGCATTTCTAGACCTCTGTGCCTTTGCTCCTGATTTTTGCTCTTTCTGCACTTCTGGAAAATTGTAACACGTCCTTCAGACTCCAGGTCCTACATCACCATCTCTATGAATCCCTCTCCAACTCTCCTGAGCAGAATTAATTTCCACAGTATATTTTAGGCACTTCTGATATTATACCTATAAGCCATATTCAAAGTTGTTTGCATTCTTTCCACTTTTACTTCACTAGCTCTCTCTCCTTCCTACTACAAATTTCAGTCTCTTTTCTGATCTAGGAACCAAGGATTCAAAGACAAAGGAAACAGGACCTTGGAACTGGATCAAAGTGACCAAGAAAACATCATATTTTCCTCTATATTCTGAGCACCAAGCATGGCAACTATCGTGCGAGTGATGGCTTAATACCAAATCCAAGCCACTTACCCACAGTAATACTCCCCTTTTCTAGATTCCTCTAATGAATCTTTTGTATTCACTTGCCACCATTTTTTTCACATTTGAACAGAAATGTACTAAAAACATTTATTCAGTTTTTTAAATAATTTTTTTTCTTTTTTCTTCTAATTTGTTGTACATGCTTGCAGAGTGCAATTCATTTCATATTACATATAAAGAGAACAATTTTTCAAGTCACTGGTTTTACATAAAGTATTTTCACACCATTTGTGTTTTCATACTTTTATTTAGTTTTTTAATACTGTGCTGTTTATGTCCTCTTGCTCTGGATTCTTACAACAAGTTTGTGAATTAGGTAGGGGTTATCAATCCTATTTTGCAGATGAGAAAACAATTTCAAGCATGTACCTTACTTATCACATGAATAATACATGGTAGTATTGGCTATTCTCATTCATCTGATCTGATCTCTAATCCCGTTCTTTCTACAATGTTTGTTCTTACTGTTATTTTACTAATGCACATGTCTTTGGTTAGATAGTTATCTTTCTGGAAAGAAGAACCTTGTCTTAAATGTTCCTTGCCCTCCACTGCATGAGACATTATACTTTTCACTGAGATATGAAATAGTTAAAAGTGGCAACCAGGAATTACCCTCTAATAGAGAATTATTTCTATGTTGAATTAATAAATTAATTTATGATATGTCAAGGTAGAAAACTACACATGAGTTTCTGGTAAAGATTATAACAACAACTGAGACATTAAACATTTATAATATTAGCACTCAGGAAAGCATGCTGGAGGCAGGACAGCATAGTGGTTAAACATATCAGCTCTGCATAGTTCAAATGCTGGCTCTGTCCATTAAAGCCATATGACTTTGGGCAAGTTACTTAACTTCTTTGTACCTTAGTTTCTTTCTTTGTAAAATGAAAATAACAGCAACAATGAGAACAACAACACTTTCCTTGGAGGGTTGCCAGGTGATTAAATCTATTAATAGTTGTTAAAATAGTGAGAATGGTATATAGCACTCAGTACTTCTTTATTTTTGGCTATTACTGTTCTTTGGGGTTATAGAGAATTTCCAGAGGACTCTTGCTGGTATTGAAACTCAATAAGCTAAAAAAAAATATCCCCCAGGACTAGAGGCCTGGTCTCAAAATGCTGGCTTTCAGGATCTCAGTCACATTCTCAAACACGGTACATAAAAAGTCTGAGTAACATGAGGCCTTTTACACAACTGCATTCTACTGACATTGTCTGCAATTCTGACATGATTAGTTAGAAAAACAAACCTTCAGTCAGAGAGTAACCTTAGAATATTTGAGAACATCCTAGGGCAGCCAAACCTGCAGAGCAGCTGTTGGAGCTGAAACCGAAGCTCACTGATTTTATCAAATGCCTTGGTAAAGTCAACAAATTAGCTTTTCAAAGGATTCCTGATTTTATTGTGTCTGTTTTCCCACATGGGTCATATCCACCAATGTACCCTGTGACTTTGACCCACTTATTCATTTCCTCTTCCAGTTACTGAGTGCTTAGGTTGTGCCAGGCAGTGGGGGTGCACAGGTGGGCGTGACGCAGTCCCTAGGTGTGGGAGCTCACACAGCCCAGCATGGTAAGTGCCACATTGGAGGTGTGTTCCCAGGGGGACAGAGCTGGCAGTATCACTTAGGAGTGGGCCCAGCCAGAATTGTTCAGAGATTAGAGTGGTGAAGGCCATATGTTTTGTCTCTATTCTTGAAGATAGATTTTAACTTTGGATTCCTCTCCTGTAAGGAGAGTTCTCACCTGGAGGCCACTTGTTCCACTGGGAACATTTGGCAATATCTGGAGACACCTTTGATTGTCACATTTGGGTGGAGGAGAGTTTCTGGCATTCAGTAGGTGGAGGCCAGGGATGCTGCTGAACATGCCACAAGTCCCAAGATAGCCCTCCAGCAGAGAATTATTCAGCCCCAAATGCCCACAGTGCTAAGTTGGACAGAAACTCTGGGCTTTATCTCTAAGTTTCTGACTAGCTCTAAAAATTCTGTTTGAGAATTTTTGCTTCTTTCAAGCTTGTACAAATGTTTCAATAGCAACTTCTTTTTCCTTCTTTTTGGGAGGTCATCCAATAATGTATTACAACTGCTTATAAAATACTGAAATCCCTTTGTATCATTCCTACCCAGCTGCCAACTAAGTGGTAGGAAGTTCCTCATCTCAAATCTTGGCAAGAATCCCCATGGCATCAGTGGCCAACTTCTAGTTCTCTGTGGGATGAGGGAACAGGACTTTTTATAAATAAATAAGGGAAATCTACAAGTCATATAGAACATATAGTATTTTATTATTTTCTCTCTCCTACTTTTAAAATAGCTGTTAACTGGGAGCTACAAACGCTGACCTAAGTCACTAATTTCCCATCTCTTCTTATTTATTTATTTACATTTTTTTGATACTGGGGATTGAACCCTAGCATGCTCTGCCTCTGATCTATATCCCATCCCTTTTTATTTTTGAGATAGGGTCTTGCTAAGTTGTGAGGGTCTCATTAAGTTGTCAAGGCTGGCCTCAAACTTGTGATCCTCCTGCCTCAGCCTCCCAAGTCACTGGATCATAGGCATGTATCACCCTGCTGGGCTCCAGCTCTTCCCTTTTAGACTGACATACTCTGAGCTATGAAATAGTTAAATAAAAGCAGCAACCAGGAGTTACCCTCTAAAAGAGAATTATTTCTATGTTGATATTTATTGATCCTCAGACTGGATTTTTAAATTTAAAGAATGCCAAATTCGTTTTATCATTTCATAAGTTCTAGGCATTTGTTTTTCTTTATGTAGATTCTCCATCTCCTTCAGATCTCATGGCTCTCAAATGGCAGAGGATGGTCAGTTTGAGCCCTTCTTTCAGGAAAATTAAGAGTGCAGAAGCATTCTGAACCAGGGCTATCTCTTCTTAGAAAGCAAAACTGAATGCAGAGGACAAGCTACTTGAATCCACTGCTCAGTTACAGAAGTTTCTGCAGGTAGCAACTAACTGGGGTCAATATGCAGACAGGGCTTTGAGACAGACTCCTATAGGCATCATTGACTTTTCTGACCGTGAGGTTATAGAGAACTGGGTTTTCTAATCCCGACTCTACCTTTTGCCAGTGTGACACTGAGCAGGATCTTTAATTTCTCTAAACCTTGGTTTCTTCATCTTTCAAAAGGGGCCAATAATAGTATGTACTTCAAATATTTTTCTCAATTAAACTAAATGAGCAGGGCTGGCGTTGTAGCTGAGTGGTAGAGCACTTTGCCTAGCACATGTGAAGCACTGGGTTTGATCCTCAGCACCACATAAAAATCAATAAATAAAATAAAGGTAATGTATCCATCTACAGCTAAAAATATTTAAAAAACTAAATGAGCAGTGTTACATGCCTGTATACTAATAATACATTCTCTATAAGAGGGTTGTAATTCCTGGTGCTGCAGTCATGACTTGGACTGAAGCATATGGAGGAGTCAAAATAGGGTACTTTTCTTATTTAGAGAGAAGCATCATTACTCAGAAGAGGATAGGAGATTTGCTTTTGTTTTTAGTGTCAAGAATCTCTTTGTAGGCATACTACTTAACAGAATTCTACTCATGCTTCTTGTAAAAGTGGGGGGAGTCCTAGTACTTTACTAGGACTCGATAAATTGAAAAATACCTCTGCCATTCTCCTAATGTGGATCCTTCTCAAAAGTCTGCCTTTCTTTCATTTCCAAACCACATAAGTTACACAGAGAGACACAGGCAGAAAAACACATACGTAGAATTTTGATCCTACTTTTTTTTTTTTTCTTCAGAAAAAACAGAAATAGAAAACTTAAAGCTTCTCAATCTCGTAAGCATGTGATCATGGTGGTACATTTAAATTTAAGCCTTTGGTGGAGAGAGGGTCATACTGGTCCAATCTCCTCATGTGAACCTGCTCTAGCCAAGAGTGCCTCACATCTCTTTGAATGTAAATGATGATCACACTCAGAAAGTCCAGACCACACCAGTTTACAAAGCTGCCTGTAGCTACCTCTTGTCCCTTCCCCTGTCAGCTCATTAGGGCTGTGCAGGAGTGACAGACCCACGGTACAATATCAGAGATCTGCCAATGATGTGATGGAAACACCATGGCCCACTTCTTCCAGGCAGAGCCTTATATTTGAGCCTTCCAGTTCCAGAGCCAACTGGAAATCAACCACAATTGGGGAATTTGAACTCTGGAGGAGAAATCTAAGCTTCTAAAGTAAAGTTGAAGCTGAGCCAAGGAGAATCCAACTCAAGTAGGCAGCCAACCTGGGATTACTGGATTTCTTAGAGTAACCTATGGTTCTCCGTCACTTACCACAGTCGCTCCCCTTGCAGACTCAGGAGGTCCTACACGGCCATCACATCTGTGGAAAGAATTTAAAATAATTTTTTAGAAGAGCTCCATTTTCACCAAGAGGAGATTAAAAACATATGTGTTTCAACACTATGTGTTGAAATCTCAAGATTTTTTTTTTTTTAAATCTTTTAGTTGTAGTTGGACACAATACCTTTATTTTATTTATTTTTATGTAGTGCTGAGGATTGAACCCAGGGCCTCCCTCATGCTAGGAGAGCACTTTACTGCTGAGCCACAACCCCAACCCTCAAGATGTTTTTTTGTGCCCTGTAGATAGACATTTATTGGTTACATTATTGAACAGAATTTCAGAAATATTTTCCTGTGATTGCTTAGTCAATGTTTTACAACTTTGCCACTCAGGTGGTCAAGAAAAAAATTATATGCGTTGATTCATATTTGAACACAGCATAAAAACATAATAACAAAACAGTTGCATCTGTTGAGTGTTTAGTTACACCTGTTAAATGTTTACTATGTGAAAGGCTCTGTTCTCGTGCTCCATCCACATAGTAACTCCTTCAGATACTTCACTCCCATGAAGTGGATATTATGACTGCTCCCATTTTACAGATGAGAAGATGGAAACACAGGAAGTTAGACAACACTGCTCAAGGAACACAGTCAGTGGTTGGGCTAGGAGTTAGGCTCAGGTTGTCTGAATCCAGAGTCCTCTTTAACAATGTGACACATTGACTCTTCCTGCAAACATTTTTTGTTTCTGTGCATTTTTATTCCAAAGAGAAATTAAGTCAGGACCAGACTTAATCCACAAAAGAACTGTTGAAAAGCAAACTCTAAACTGGGTGTGGTGGCCACACCTGTGATCCCAGCTATGTGAGAGGCTGAGGCAGGAGGATTGCAAATTGGAGGCTAGCCTGTGCAACTTAGCTAAACCATGTTTCAAAATAAAAAATAAAAAGGGCTGGGGTTGTGCCAGGCATGGTGGTGCATGCCTGTAATCCCAGTGGCTCAGGAGGCAGAGGCAGGAGGATCACGAGTTCAAAGCCAGCCTCAGCAATTTAGTAAGGCACTAAGCAACTCAGTGAGACCCTGTCTCTAATAAAATACAAAATAGGGCTTAGGATGTGGCTCAGTGGTCAAGTGTCCCTGAGTTCATTCCCTAGTACCAAAAAAAAAAAAAAAAAAAAAAAAAAAGGGGGGGGGGCTGGGGGCTGGGGTTATAACTCAATGGTAAAGTGCCCCTGGGTTCAATCCCCAGTGTCTGTCTGTCTTCATGTCTTCATGTCTCTCTCTTTCTCTGTCTCTCACACACACACACACACACACACACACACACACACACACACACAAACTACAAATATTGTTTTAGGATTATTATTTTTAAAGATGCCTGACATTATACAATCATTTCTGAGGAATAAATATGCTTTTACTATTTATGCTGCTTCTCTCAAATTTAGTGAGAATGTAAAAAATTTACAAGACCTTTTACATTTATAATCTTATTCCAAAGTATGGTCAGCCTGAATTCTTATTCAATATTTAGTAGACCATTCTGACTCAAAGCTCCTTAGGAAATCAGGCCATCTCTTTCACTAAACGAACAACAAGGAGAATAATGAGTTAAACAAATTGGGACTCTTAAGTTGGAATAGTCAAAAGTGGCAAGGCACAGCTATCTTTCATTTAGACTCCTTGCTGCTTTGTGGCTCATGAAAGTTGAGCAAGAAACCTGGGCAGCCATTTTATATTTTATATCTTAAGGATATTTTATATCTTAAGGATATTCACATGTCATGCATTTTATAGTTTAACTCAAAATTTAAATAGAAATTGAAATCAATATTATGGGCAGTTTTCATATTACTCTGAAATTTTCTGTCTACTGACAATGTCTGGAGGTTAAATCCAGATTGGATATTCCTTTTCCAAAATGCTTGGGACCTGAAGCATTTTGGATTTCAGGGTTTGGATTGTGTGTATACACATGTGCATGTGTCTTATACTTATTTATTTATTTTAATTTTTTAAAATTTTTTAGTTGTAGCTGGACACATATCTTTATTTCATTTATTTATTTTTTTATGTGGTGCTGAGGATTGAACCCAGGGCCGCACATGTGCTAGGCAAGCGCTCTACCCATGAGCCACAATCCCAGCCCTATGTGTCTTATATTTAAATATAACTAATGAGATATGTTGGGGATGGGACACAAATCTAAACATAAAATTTATTTATGTTTCTTATACTACACACACACACACACACACACACACACACACACACAGCCAGAAGGTAATTTTACTCAGTATTTCTAGTATACCTGAAGTTTGACTGCAACCCATCACCGTGAGGTGAGGTGTGGCATTTTCTACTTGTGGTGTCATGTCAGTACTCCAAAAGTTTTATATTTTGGAACACTTTGGATTTTGAATTTTTGAATTAGGGATGCATTCATTTTTATCTTTCCTCTCTGTAAATATCCAGGCTGCATTCCCCTTACATGCTACATACTATTTTAGGATTATTATTTTTAAAGATACCTGACATTATACAATCATTTTGGAGGAACAAATATGCTTTTACTATTTATGTTGCTTCTCTCAAATTTAGTGAAAAGGTAAAAAATTTACAAGACCTTTCACATTTATAATCTTATTCCAAAGTATGGTCAGCCTGAATTCTTTTTTTTTTTTTTTTTTTCAAAATATTTATTCATTTGCTTTTAGTTGTACACAATGCGTTTTTACGTGGTGCTGAGCACTCTACCGCTGAGCCACAACCCCAGCCCCCAGCCTGAATTCTTATTCAATATTTAATAGACCATTCTGACTCAGAGCTCCTTATGACTGAGATAGGGACCTGTTCTCTGAGAGTTTTCAACAATAGGATAGACTAAAAAGTCAAAATACAAGGCAAGGCTTGATAAGGACAATAAAGAGATATAAATAAAAGACACTGAAAATAGAAGGGGCCCACAAGTACTTCCTGGGGATAAACAGGAAAAGTGATAGGGAGAAGCTGGCAGGGAACAGGCACAGAGGTGAAAGAACTGCAGGAACAAAGGCTTGGAGGAGAGAGCTCTGCAAGGGAGGTTGGAGACCAGCAAGTAACTCAGTTTGCTTGGAGCCAATAGTACCTGCTGATGGTGCAGATTCTTCCCAGATACCTTCCAGGCTGTAACCCTTACAGTGCATCCCCACAGCCCAACTCTTAGCAGTTCTCCAGGCCCCTTATCGATTTGGAGTAAGGGTAGCAGGGGCAGGTTGCTGAGAATGACAGGTGAGTGGAAGAAGCAGTTAACAGACCAGAGGATGTCTGGATCGTAATTAGAGTATCACCAAGTGCAAGTGTGTGCATCCAAAGATGCACACTCACCTGAGGGTGTGCATGGCTATGTGTGCCACTATGAATTTTGGAGGAGTAGGACTCTGCTGACATGGGGCTCCAGAGTCTCTGCACCCACTCCAGACCCTCCACAAGCTAAATCATGTTTCTAATAAGAAAAGCTTCCACTTGTAGAGTGAATAAAAGCAACAGCAATGCCATATAGTCTATGTTGGTATGCACCCTCCAGACTTAGCCATGTCAAAGGATACAAAAATAAAATACCTCACCTCCTAAGTTCTATTGATTCTCAGAGACTTCTCACAAATAGCCCCATTTCTCCACCACCACCAATTCTGCCTGATAGTTACCTTTCACATTTTATCTTCTGGACTTTTCATAATCCTTTACAACACCATTGAAAATGCCTGTCTAAAATGCAAATTAGATCTTTTCAATCCCCTGCCTAAAAATCCAAAATCTTAAAAGGCCTAACACAAGGCCTTTCTTTTTTTTTAAATATTTATTTATTTGCTTTTAGTTGTACACAATGCATTTATTTTTACGTGGTGCTGAGGATCGAACCCGGGCCGCACACGTGCTAGGCGAGCGCTCTACCACTGAACCACATCCCCAGCCCCACAAGGCCTTTCTTTTATCTGGTGAACCCTCCAGACAACGCCTTATCTGTAGAACTTCATCGCCCCACATTCCACGAGTCATAGGTATCTGCACTCCAGACTTGTCAAATTAATCCCACCTCTGTAATTCTTTTCTTTCTTTTTTCTTTCTTTCTCTCTCCTCTCATCTCTCTCTCTCTCTCTCTCTCTCTCTCTCTCTCTCTCTCTCTCTCTCTCTTTCTTTCTTGGTACCAGGGATTGAACTCAGGGGCACTCGACCACTGGGCCACATCCCCAGCCCTTTTTTGTATTTTATTAGAGACAGGGTCTCAGTTGCTAAGTGCCTCGCCATTGCTGAGGCTGGCTTTGAACTCGCAATCCTCCTGTCTCAGCCTCCCAAGTGCTGGGATTACAGACGTGCACCACCGCGCCTGGCTTGTAATTCTCTTTTCTTTTCATACCTTGCAAATACCAAAAATTCTCATCAATAAAGTAGGGTAGTATTTGCCAGGTGTGGTGGCACATGTCTGTAATGCCAGCTACTTGGGAGACTGAGATAGGAGGATTGCAAGTTTGAGGCCAACCTTGGCAACTTTGTGAGACCCTGCCTCAAAATAAAAAATAAAAGGGTCTGAGGATATGGCTTGGTGGTAAAGTATCCCTGAGTTCAATCCCTAGTACTAAAAAGAGAGAGAGAGAGAGAGAGAGAGAGAGAGAGAGAGAGAGAGAGAGAGAGAGAGAGTTAGGTGGGGCTCAAGAATATTTTTTTCTAATCAGAGCCATGGGCTGGTGGAGCACACTTTAACCACTGAGAAGCTCCCCTGGGAAGGCCACAGGCACTCTACATTCTCCTTCTAGCTCTCCTTCCTATCCAATCAATCAATAAATCCTGTGGATCCACACTCACATATCATCCTCTTCTCAGCATCTCCTGCCCTTACTGTAGTTAAGACTTTGGTCATCTCTTGCCTTTATTATTTCAACAACCCCTTAGCTCTCTGTCTCCAGGTTTGTCCCAATCAAATCTATTCTCTGTACTTAAGCCAGAGCGATCAGTACGTTTTAAATCATGCCAGTCCCTGCAGACTTCCATTTGCTCTCATGAAAGTTGAGGCCCCAAGCAACTTAGTGAGATTCAGCCCCCTCCCACCAGGAGGGGGTGCTGGGGATGTGGCTCAGTGATTAAGTGTCCCTGGGTTCAATCCCCAATACCAAAATAATAATAATAATAATAATAATAATAATAATTAAAGCAATCAATGGAAAAATATGCACATATGCGTGGAGAGGAGGGAGGGAGAGAGGAAGAGGGAGAGAGAGAAAGACAGATGGAGAAACAGAGAAAAAGAGAGAGAGGGAGAGAGAGAGAGGAATACACCAAAATGTTAGTATTTGTCCAGATCAGTGGGTGTGGTGATTATTTTTATCTGTTACACATATATAATAAGGACAAAATGGTATTATTTTTAAAGGGATTAATGGCTGCCCACTGCATTCAGGATCAAGACTAAGCTTCTTGGCATTGCATATATAAGGTCCCTGTGTTCTGGCCTCTGCCAGCCTCTTCCACTCCATCTCTAACTAGGCCTCTCACCTCTCACCTCTCACGGAATCTCAGTGACCTGGATGAATTCCTATTTTCTCTACTTTCTGAATCTTGGCTTGTGTTATTTCTTTTGCTTGGTATGGCCTGTGGACTCTTAGTTGCCTACTTTAGTTCAACTTGACTTCACATATTGACTCCCTACTTCCAGAAAGCCTTCTGGATACTTCAGTCTGAGTTAAGTGTTTCTCCTACAATGTTTCTTGGCAAGAATATTACACATCATCATAGCACTCACCACATTACACCACAGTCATCAGAGTACTTGGCTGTTGCTCAGGCTATAGCCAAGCTACCTGGTGTTCCTGTGTGAATTCTAAAAGGCACCCCTTACTCAGGACCCCTTAGTGTCATTTGCAGGAAATTGCCACAATAAATATGCAAATCCTAGATGATCATGATGCACTTCTCAGAGTTCTGTGGTGTACCCCCTGCCCAACCACACACAGCAATCTGATGTTCCTTACTAGATCATAAAGTCTGTAGGCATGGAATTTGTTTTATTTTCACTATTTTATCTTCAACATTAGACACAGTGTCTGATCTTGGGTAGGACTTTGATAAAAGCTTAATAAATATATATGAAACTGTGGCCTTGTTATACCCATGCGAAGAACTTTGTCAGCCCTTACCACAGTGGGAATAACTAAACTGCAGTGGTTCCCAACCCTGAATAAGAATCATATATCCTGGAGAATTAAAAATTAAAAAATAAATCTCCCTGTGCCCTTCTTCAGACCTTCTGATTTTAGAATCTCAAGATAGGGGCCTGATTATCTGTCTTATTTTATTTATTAATTCTTCTTTAAAAATTAGGGGAGGGGCTGGGATTGTGGCTCAGCGGTAGAGCGCTCGCCTAGCACGTGCGCGGCCCGGGTTCGATCCTCAGCACCATGTAAAAACGCATTGTGTACAAATAAATGCATTGTGTACAACTAAAGCAAAATAAAAAAAAAAATATTTAAAAAAATTAGGGGAGGGGATTGAGCCCAAGGGCATCCTAACACTGAGCTATATCCCCAGTACTTTGTTTTGTTTGCAATGCTGGGGATTGAATCCAGGATATCACACATACTAGTCAAGTACTCTACCACTGAGCTACATCCCCTTACCCAGTCATTTTTATTTTATATTTGCGAGACAGAGTTTCATTAAGTTGCTGAGGGTCTTGCTAAGTCACCCAGGCTGGCCTTGAACTTGCAATCCTTCTGCCTCAGCCTCCTGAGTAGCTGGGATTACAGGTGAGCACCACTGTGCCTGGCTGTCATTAGTTTTAAATTGTTGATGAGATTATAATTATGACCAACCAGATCAACTGGAAATCATTGGCCACCCAGAATGAAACTTCAAACCAGTCCTCTTGTCTGGCCTCTCCCTCCTGTCACCACAAGCCTACTGTTCATCTGTGGACGTCACACCTGGAATCTACAAGAAACCAGAAGGGAACATTGCCAAGGCAGAATCTTGCTTACTCTGATGTCTCTTTCAGTTTAAGTGTCTTGGATTCCTGTATCTTCCCACTTGAACATGGGCTCTCAAGTAGGAAAGAGGAAGTAAGCGGGGAGGGAGAAGGAGAGAGAGAAATATCCAGGAAAAACAAATCTGCTTTTTAACTTTCCAAAACATTATTTGACCTTTTTGCTTTACATAAGGGAGGCCGCAGTTCAATGGTCTGAGCTGTGTATGCCCTATGGATCAAACAAATTTGGGCAAGTCTGAAGAAGCAGCTAGGAGGATCCACCAAAGCTCTTTTCATGTGAAGGGAAGAAAATCATCCAAAAGGAGCAAAGAAGTAGGCACGCACACTGTTGTTCCAAGATCACGGTTATCACTCCAATCACAACTCTGTAGTGAGCAGTCACCATATGCTAAGCTCTATGATAATTCTCAAAGAAATAAGGGCTCTTTATGAGCCTTATAAAGTAGTTTTCTTGTACTTCCACCTTTTCCTAGAAGTTGGGACTGCCACAAGGGAAAGAGTAAGGAGAAAAATATGCACATGCCTAAAATTGCCACAACCAACTGGTAGCAGGTTGTGCAGCTTGAGGGTAAACAGCTCCCTTGAGTCAGTGGAGCCTGACTTCCTGGTGGAGCATGGAACAGAGTGGCAAAGTGCCCTACCTGGTGGGTAGGGCATCACTGGAATGGTTTGTGAGGAGGACTGCATTTATAAACTCACACCATACACTACTGGATACTTACTGAACTATGTGGAGGGACTCTGTGAGGACAGAGTTACTGAAATTCTGTGTGTGTGTTGGAGGGAAGTGGGATGCTGAGCACAATATGTCACAAACACCAGATACCTGGTAACAAGACACAAGCAAATACAACCTAAGGGAAAATGTTGGGGGAAAGCTACAAGCAAGAAATGTAGATTCTTGAATTTGTTGGCTAGCAATAAATAAAATATAAACAGAAAATATTTTTCTTTTTTCCTGGATTTGAGTCAGGTCAATCATTTACTAATAGTATTAAATACTAATAGCATTAAAATAATGATGGAAAAACAGAGAAGTACCATGCATTTGGGAAGAGAAAGAAATCATTTTTTAAACAGCAGTGGTTAACCTTTTTTCCTTTTTATAAATTCATAAAGTCACTGTGTTCCCATGACTTTTTTATCCATTAATAGTAGGAAACCAAAGCTTTAAGATGTCATATACATTAGGCCCCTCTTATCCTGGGGACGGGATATGTTCCAAGAACCTTTATAGATGCCTGAAACCATAGATAGTATAAAAACCTGAGAATATTATTTTTCCTCATATGTACATATGATAAAGTTCAATTTAAAAATTAGGCATAGGAAGAGAGTACCAACAACCAATAATAAAATAGAACATTTATAACAATGTATTGTAATAAAAGTTATGTAAATGTGCTCTTTCTCTCTTTCAAGGTATTTTATTGTATTCTACTGTATGTTTAGACCATGACTGATTGTGGGTAGCTAAAATGATGGATTGGGGTGGGGGGGGGGGGGCTGGGCTGGGGCAGATATTGTACTTCTATTGGCTGGCCCTTAAAGTAAATAAGTATAACTGTTAAAGTGATGAAGCCCACTTTTTTCTGAGGAAGGTTACCTACTATCCAGTGTTATTTTTTCAGTTAAAAATCAAAGCTTAGAAGAGGAAAAAAAAATGTCTCTGATAATCAAGTATTTTAGAATTGAACAGAAGGTTGTCTTTTGCATGTAAGGGTTGGTTTTTTTTTCTCTGATTGGCAAAAGATCCTCTAAATTACTTTGCTGACTTGTTCTCCAGAGCACCAAGTGTGACAGAGTAAGCCATCGATGGCTTCAGCAAGTAGAAACCTGAGAGCTGCCCTACACAAAATGACTGTGCTTCCTGGGCTCTTTGTCAATTCCTTCTAGTGTGCTCGCAGTAAGGAGGAGCTCCTGAATGGGAGTCTGTATTCTGAAGGTTGATTTTTGTATTTTGGAAGATCAAAACTTTCAAAGAAAGTTAGACCCTATCTGGGATTTAAAAAGCCCTCAAGATGTATGATACACAATTTATATAAACTACCACACTTAAAAATACCTACTCCCTTACATTTAGGATTGGTATCCAAATATTTAGGTCATATTCATATTCAAATTCAAAAATAAAAAGGACATGATTTTGCATTTTATCTTCTAAAACCTCTTCAGAGCAACCACCAGTGTCTTCATTATATTTTGCACTAGCAGAAATTAATAAATATGTATCATATTAATGATCATTAAGATAAATGTTAAATTTACCCACTTACATTTTGAAAGTAAAATTTATTTAAAGATGAGAGATTCTGAAAACTGATAAACATATACATATACTTTAAAATTATAAGTTATTTTGGTATCTAAGACAGACATTTGCTAAATAGAATCTTGCAAGTTTTAACTTTTTTTCCAATTTGGTCTGTGGCCAAAGCACACGACACCAAGAATGAAGATTACAGAGCTTTTATCTTCTTTGATTCACTTTTGCAGTAACTTGAAACATGAACTTGGAAATAACTTGTCCACAAAGTTAGCAGGTTTCTCAACTTTTCTGACTTTATTAATGTTAGACTGTTCAGCTACATAAAACTTTGCTTTAGAGAAAATCACCGAAAATACAAATTCCATCACAAATCCTAACTACCACACACTGGGAATATTTCTTTTCTCTTTAAAACAAATATTTCCTATGCAGGAAATACTCCTCAGTTTTTAAATTCCCCACATGAGAAAGAATTACTAGTGTCTCAAACATTTTAAAAAAGAAAGTAACTCACCTACTTGGAGACTTTTTTCTCTCAAGTGACTCTGGTAGGGACAGTCACATAAATCTACATTTTGCTCAGCTCTTCATTATTTCATCAGACAAAAAGAGCCTCAGGTGAGAGCTGAAAGTAAAAATCCTGCTATCCACCCGAGAGGGGAGGCCAGTGCTCTGCCAAGCTCAGGAGCCTCATCACACGCTCCACCAGCTGCTTGCTGCCTCTTGTTTTTCAGCAACAGTGACCTCCAACACCTTTTATTTAGCAGTGTAACGCAATCTGAATGGTTTGACGGCACAGGGAACACATCACGTGCCAAGCCAACACCTTAAGAGGGTGGGAAGCTTTGCAACCAGGAAGACATGCCGAAATATTTAGCAGTCAGCTCAAATACACATCAGCATAGCCTCGTTTGTTTTTCATGAAACAATCCAACAAAGTAATGAGTCAAGATAAACTGATTTCTGCAGTTCTAAACCAGGAACCATCTGGAATTATGCTACCACTGCTCCAAAAGCTTCCCCTTCCTCACCTTATGTTTAAATTCTGGGTAATCACATGGGGATGGCTGCTGTCAATATTTCTGGTAACCATCATGCTTTCTTTCTCTTCTGTCTGTTTTAGAGTTCTGTTTTCCTGTTCTCTTTTGCTTATCTCATATTTACTCTCATTTAGTCTTTATGCTCCAACTCCCCTTATGACTAGGGACATACATCCTCCTAAAAGGAGCAGTTTTGATTAAAATATATCTTCCCAAATGAAGCATAAGAACATACTATTGGAGCAGTGGAACAACTGCCAATAACTATTTCCCAACATTTAACCCATCATTCACCAAGTGTATCACCAAGGACGGTCGCAATTGAGTAGAAGTTGAATTTCAGGTGAGTCATGTCTTATGATTTCCTAAGAACTTTGTCACTGTTTGAGCTAAGACCTGTTTCTTTTGTTACTGTATTAATTGAAATTCTAAGAACAAACATTAAACTAAATGGGCAACTGGCCTCTGACATCAAATAACTAAGGAGCTGTCATGTACGTGATCTGAGTTTAACTCACCCTTTCTGTCCCAGAGATTGAAGCTTTATAATCTCCTTCCAAGGTTTTCTGAATGAGAACAAGGAAGCAAATGATGATCTGAAGCTTGGTCGGGAAGGCACAGATGTGGAGTTTTTTTGATTAGTTAGAATTTTAGATCTTGATGTTTGTAACTCCATAGGATCTAAAAAGAATCATAACAATTTTTGCGTTGTTAAAATCTTTCCAGAACAATATACACAAAACAATGAACCTTTCACTCTTGTTTCCCTCTCTCCCTCTATGCAGTCTACAAACAGGTCAGGATTGCTCGCAGGAAGATTTTGGAATGAAGGGGAACCAGAGCAGCCTCTCAGAGTCCTGTGACCCTGCTGGTTCTGCCCAATAGAGAATATCCTCACAAGCTGCAGAATATCCTCGGTATGCACATGGGTCACAATTCTGTAGGCGATCCCTTGCCTCACACCAGCCGTGAGTCTTTCTCATCATGTCTTCCCCACGTATGTCCAACACTCATGGTAGTAACTTCGGAGCTCATCCAATCCTCACATGTTGAACCACTGTTTCTTTTAGAAATTTTCATTTTTAATACTTTAAAGTTATAACTTTTAAAAAATATACATTTTTTTAGTTGTAGATGGACACAACACCTTTATTTTATTTATTTATTTATATGTGGTGCTGAGGATCTAACCCAGTGCCTTACATGTGCTAGGCTAGTGCTCTACCACTGAGCCACAACCCCAGCCCTCATAACTTTTCTATACCAAGGAAAGTAAAGGAAAAGGAAATCAAACCATTTAGTGTCTCTTTCCAAAAGCCTCTCAGCATACATGTATTTGCAACATAAAAGGTTTATGTAAGTGTGTATATGTATAAGTGATAGTTTTACATATAACTATTTAATAATTTGAAGGCAATAATTCCATAATACCATACAGACCATAATACTTTAGGGCATGCTGACTTCATAATTATTAAAGGAATTCAAGGGAACAGCAAAGTCACCACGATATATATAGGATTAATCTGAAAATTGGAACTGTGAGTCTTTTTAGGTAGAGTGGTTTATTAAGGGAGTTATAAGATATTGTCAGTATATAAATTTAGAAATATTGTTCTATGTTTCATTGTGTTACTAATGTTGATAACATATGCAATAATAGTGTCAATATGACTAACAGTATAAAGTCACTTTATTCTGTTTTCATAGTTTATAGTTTTTGGTATACTTTGTTATTCTCACAATAGTCTTGAGAGCAAGTCTTACTACCCTCATGTATAGATTTCAAAATTAATTGACTGGTAAAGTTAAGTGACATGCTGGGAATCACATGGTTAGAATGCCCATAGAAGACACTTATTTGAAGTCATTTATGGAGCTGACCAAAGTTTCAGAGGGATGACAGCTCCTCTGCTGCCTCCTTCCCTGCTCCTTCCCCACTTGCTCCTCTCCTCTCCTTTCCTGCAACCCTCCCGTTTCTTCCTTCTCCATCATAACCCCATTTATTTAAGTGCTTGCTGTGCCAGACTAATTCTTTATAAATATAATTGAATTTATTTCTCACAACCACCCTATGAAGTAGGCAATAAACCCATTTAAAGAAGAGAAAATTGAGGTTTATAGGGAACAAATACTTGAACAGACTCACATGGATAGGTTGGAGGTTTGAATCCAGGTCTTTTTTGACACCCATGTTTGTGTTTCCAAACACTATGCTACCAAGACAGTATTACAGTAAAATTTCAGTTCACTCTTTTTAGTGTATGTTATATTATAAAACTTTTGCACTTTATAGTATTTCTAAGCTATAGATTCGTTTAATGGGGGATCCATTGATCTATTTCTATAATACTATATCACTAGTTGAAAAGAAGAAGTGATTTAAATCTAAGTTTAAATCTAAGTTTTCTCACCATTTTTTGCCATCCCCTTCCTTAGCCTGTATGTGAGTGGTTGTTTTATCATCTGGCTAACATCTGTTTCATTGCAAAACTTTTTTCTTTGAATTTCTTCAAACCATTCTCCAGTCACTCCTTGAAGCCATCTGATATCCCTCTTTGTCTTCTGAAGCTTGCTGAAATAAAACAGAAAACATCAATGCATTCTTCAAATTCATTTTTTTTTTTTTTTTTTTGTACCGGGGATTGAACTCAGGGGCACTCGACCACTGGGCCACATCCCCAGCCCTTTTTTGTATTTTATTAGAGACAGGGTCTCACTGAGTTGCTAAGTGCCTCGCCATTGCTGAGGCTGGCTTTGAACTCGCGATCCTCCTGCCTCAGCCTCCCAAAGTGCTGGGATTACAGGTGTTCGCCACCGCACCCAGAGTTCTGCCTAATGAAGGAGCAGTATAAACTATGTGTCTAGGGAAAAAAATGGCTCTACTTAGATTTTCCTTTTGACCAAAGCATATATATTTTAGATGTGTTCTTCTGTACACCATGACAACCTAAAATTTTTGCCAGTAGTTGAGTTAATGACGACAAACTGGGTTGAGCAATATGCTAAAACCTGATCTAATAATGCAACTAAATGATAGATGTTCTAATAACATGTAGAAACTAGCATATTCTAGTTCCGATTACTCATCCACTCATTCATTAATCCATTAAATGTTTATTGAGCAATGTTAATCAATTAAATGCTTATTGAGGCCCCATGTAGGTGATGGGGGTTCACAATGAAATAACAGGTAGGTTGCTTACTCATCCATCCCATGGTCAAAGATAAAAGCTAATATGCAGAAAATAAATTGTTACATGGAAAGGTCTTAGATAATGGAATTCTTCAAACACAAAGACACAAAAACCCATGAATGAGCACAGGGCTAATGCTAGAGTTGTAGGGAAAAGTGGAATTTGAGATAGTCAGGAAAGTTTATTGAGAGCCTAAATATATCCTCTCTGCACCTTGAAAATACCAGGCCTGAAGTCCTACCTACTACTTTTGCTTTCCTGCCTTTCCTGCTTAGTCTTCTTTCAAATGAAAATGTGGCTTTAAAGTCCTTACTTAAATCCCCAGTTGTGATTTTTTTTTTTCAAAGTTGATCATTTTGCTCAATTTCAGGAGGACCCTAGAACTGTTTGTAGATCTAGAGGGAAATCTCCCTGGGCAGAGCAAAAAGAGCAGAAAGGGGAGTTTGAAGAATATGGTGACAAGGCAGGGCTGGGGGTGTAGCTTATAAAGTAGTTGCTTTTGTATAACACTAATGAAAAGGTTAGGCTTCTTGTTGAATTCCAAGCAGCTGTCATCCTTTATCCTGGGCCTGCTGTAATTAACCAGTGTAAGGTCTTCATATTTCTAAGAAGATGGTGAGCAAGATGTCTCCAGAATGGCCAATTTGGGGTTAAAGGCAGTGAACTGAGATGGCTATAACTCATGCTTCTGCTTGGGGCTATGATACTGCTGTTTTATAAAAATATTCAAGAAGGAAGCCAGAAGTCATCTTGCCCAGACTTGCATTTTGAAAAGTATTAGGCAGCAATCATTATGTTCAGCCCACAGAATTTGCACTGATGCCTCTTCTTTTGGCAGGGCCACCCTCTGACACCTGGTGGCTCCTGTCTATAGTGACTTCCCTTACTACCAGAATAGACTAAGAGACCCCCAGTATCTGCCTCTAACGCTGAATGAAGAGGCATCAGTGCTGCTCTCAGAGTCCTGTGCCTTTGGTGGATCTGCTGAGTAGAAGAAATCCTCACAAGCTGCAGGACATCTTTCAGTACACATGAGGTCACAATTCTATAGGCGATGCCTTGCTTAGATAGCAGTGGGGGACAGGAGATCAGTCAGGGTTACTTGTAGGGGCTAGGAGACAGAGGTGTTTGCTTGACCAGAATGACAGTGGTGATGCTGAAGAAAAGCAGAAAGCACTCAGAGCAACTTAGGGGGTAAAACTGACTCTCAGATGTCCATTGGGATTGAGTGATTTTGGGGGCACTGAGGGCTGAGACATGTCAAGGAAGACTCCTAGATTTTTGATTTATGTAAATGTACAAAATACGCCATTCATGGAGCTGCTAGTAAGTTAGAGCTGTCTCTAACTTATTAACACCTTACTAATGTCCCACATTGGGACATGACCTCTACTTCCTGAAACCCTCCCTAATTGTTGGTTCCCCAAAGTCAGCACCACCCTCTTCCACTTCTCCACAGACTCATCTTATTTCAGAAGGAGGTCAAGCTACCTGACTTAGGAATGCCCAATATAAACATAACCTTTTCTTTTTTCCCCTTGGTGCAACTTGGACTCTCTTTTAAAAATAATCACAGTTCACTTACTGCCATCTCAAGGACCTTGCACACATACCCACAGCTGCCTATTTCTTTTCCATCTCATTATCAACAGACTCATAAATCAATATTTTCCTATGAATACTCATGCATTTTGAATTCCATTTCAGGAAATGTATCTTAAAGGAATAGTCACTCCCTAGCACACATTTAAATGAACATCCATGTAGTTGCTAACAATTATTATGCAGGCAATAGGGAATCCTGAGAAAATTCACATGAATTTACATGAAATGGCAAAAAACAAAATATAGCATTTTACCAATGAGCATGACTGTGTAAAAATGATGCAATCATTTGGACGCATGGGAACAAAGGAAAACATCTGATCTTTTAGAGTAGAATAATTATAGGTATCATTTCTATGTTTAGCTTTTTTGTTATGTTGCTTCTACAAGTACAACATGTACAGCTGTTTCTTTTTTTCAGCAGTACTGGGGATTGAACTCAGGGCCTCTCACGTGCTAGGCAATTCCTCCACTATTGAGCTATCTCCTCTGAATGAGATGTTTCTTTTTGTTTGTGAATTTTTATTTTAAAATTTGTGCATTACATATTTGTGGAAGATAGAGAAAAAGGTCATATTTCTACAATCCCAACACATCCGTTATTGCCTTTTTTATGTGTTTTATCCTCTGTGTTTTTCATATGGTTGTAATAGAATTTATTCAGTATATATCTGCAGAAAGCCTCAAATGATGCAGATGCTGGCATTACAACAGTGAGCAAAACATATTTTGCTCCACTCTAAGGAGCTAACAGTCTAATGGGAGAAATTAACATGAGTCCAGTAACAATAGAGATGTAATAATAGTGGTAAGTATAAGTTATTCATTCAACACATGTTTGAATCCTGGGTAAAGAGTTCTTGCCCGGGCTGGGGTTGTGGCTCAGCGGTAGAGCGCTTGCCTAGCATGTGCACGGCCCAGGTTCTATCCTCAGCACCACGTAAAAATAAACGCATTGTGTACAACTAAAGCAAATAAATAAATATTTTTTTTAAAAAAAAAAAAGAGTTCTTGCCCTACAGAACTTAAATTCTGCTGGGGTGGGAGCATTTATGTTTGTGTGTGTTGGTTGGCTGGGGGGGGGACAATAAACAATAAAAAGTAAACAGGTACTACAAGAGCATGCATCTCGGGGACCTGCCTGAGATAGCAGTGAAGATTCCCTGGAAGGATGAAGCATGAGGTGAAGGGTAGTGGGCTGGGGGGGGTCCCAGGCAGAGAAGTAGTAGCGGTAGAACAATAGCCCTGTGGCTGGAGGGTGGCCATGGAGAGGAAGACTAACCAAAGGAAAGAGGAGAGAGACAGCCACTAGATCATGCAGTACTAGGGGTCAGATTAAGTGCTTTGGTGTTTTGATCCTAAAGCAATCAAAAATAAAGCATTAGAGGTGTGACACATAAGATTTGCATTTTTAAAAGCTCATCCTAGTTACAGGTGGAAAGCAGATTCCAGTGCGGGGAGAGGAGACCAGTCAGGGTTACTTGTAGGAGAGAGGTATCTGCTTGGATCAGGAGGATGGTGGTGAAGCTGAAGTGAAGTAGAATGTTCAGAGTGACATAGGGGATCGACTCCAGGTGTCCATAAGGATGGAGTGATCTGGTGGGGGTGGGGTTTAAGGGCAGAGACAAGTCAAGGAAGACTCCTAGATGTCGGATTTACCTAAGTAAATGCCATTCATAGAGATCATGCCTATATAATCTTAAAAAAGCCCTTAACACTTTGTCAAAATACTTTTAACATTACTCATCTTCACGGCAATCACTAAATATTTGCATAATATTCAAGTTAGTATGTTTTCCATAATTTATTTACCCTTCCCCTGGTGAAGATTTTCCCTTGTAAATATTGCAATAAAAAACATCATTGTGCATTTTCTATATTTTAAAAATATTTATTTATTTGCTTTAGTTGTACACAATGCAATGCATTTATATTTACATGGTGCTGAGGATCAAACCCGGGCCACGCACGTGCTAGGCAAGCGCTCTACCGCTGAGCCACAACCCCAGCCCCTGCATTTTCTATTTTTATAGTGTCTCTGACAGAAGAATTGAGTCAAGGAGTCAAAATATTTTTGTGTTTCTTTATACTAACTACCAAAATACTTTTCAAAAGGGATGTAACCAATATTACTCTTTCTAGTAATGTACGAGAACTACCCATCTCTGGAAGGCTAGGTATTATTATTTCAAGTATTTTTATTTTCCTAATTTAATATTTTAGTGGTACTGTGTCTATAATTGCCAATGATTATTTTTCTTTTTGAGAAGACTTATTTACTTTGTTTAATAAAATATGCTACATTTCTTTGATAAATAGTGAGGTTTGAACAATTTCCCATATGTGTGTAATTACATTTTGTGTTTTGGCACTTGTGTGTTTTGTTAATTTATGAATCAGTGCCTCAGAATTTTTCATTGGAATGAGAAATATTTAATAAAAACTAATTCATTATTCTTTTTTAAAAAATTTTTATTTATTTGTTTTAGTTGTACACAATGCCTTTTATTTTTACGTGGTGCTGAGGATAGAATCTGGGCCGCGCAAGTGCTAGGTGAGCGCTCTACCAATGAGCCACAACCCCAGCCCCTCATTATTCTTATTTCATCCAGGCTTTTGACTTTTATTTTCATTAGACTTTGAATGTTGGGCCACAGAAACCTCATTCTAGCTAGGGATAGAGTAGGTAAAACATAATTAATCTGTAGATATGTTTATGGCAATATTTGTTTCCTGAAGGCAATGAGAAATGACATTCAGACAGTAGTGACATGTAGATACATGAATGGGGCAAGATTTTGAAGAAATTCAGAAGCTTTCAAAGCACAAATATTTCAAGGCTGATCCTAGGGATGGTTGTCAGGAGATTGGATGAACATGTTAATCATGAGCCAGAAAACCAAAGTCAAGGCTGTCAAAAGCAGTGATTACTATTACTAAGGAAGCAAAATGAAAATAGTTATGACTTTTGAAGTAAGAAGTGACTCTTTATACTCTCTGGGAACCTGAACATGCCTTTTTTTTCTTTTTTTTTTTGTGGTACGGGGATTGAACTCAGGGGCACTTGACCACTGGGTCACATCCCCAGACCTTTTTTGTATTTTATTAGAGACAGGGTCTCACTGAGTTGCTAAGTGCCTCACCATTGCTGAGGCTGGCTTTGAACTCGCGATCCTCCTGCCTCAGCCTCCCAAAGTGCTGGGATTACCTGAACATGCCTTCTTAAATTTATATACTCAAGAGTCTGTGTCCAGTAAAATATTATTTGCATGTTTATGATGGTTGCCTTAGCTTCTTGTACTAAAAACACAACTATTATAAAATTAGTGTGGTTTTGACTCACCAATTTACTTATGACATAAAATATCCAGCAAGTTCAACATCAGCAAGTAAGAGAAATGTCTGAATATAAAAGCAAGGGCACAGTGATGTGTGAAACTCAAGGATAGTGTTTTCTATCTCAGCCTAATGGGGATAACACGTGCTATAAACAGAATTCAACCAAGCTCCAACCAGCCTGCGTGGCACGAGACTCTTCCTCATCTGTGTTGATTTGTTACATACACGGCCATCCACTTGGTGTGTACAGTCCACTTAGGCCAATGACAGGAACTCAGGGTTATAAATGACATATATATAGGTAAATTACCAGTACACAGCTTGTCTGCTTAATTAGTCCAGCCTGACTCAACATATCACAAGTGACTGTTGTCTACACTTCTAATTTGCTTTACCCTCAGGCTGATCAACTTGACTAAATTAAATCAGGTCCTTTCTTGCTGGGTCCAGCCCTCAGTTCCAAGTCCAAATGCCCTTCTTCATTTGCATGAATATTACCCTGCTGGGTCTGCTTAGGATTTCATCTTGGCACCTCCTGGACATGCCACTCCTTTCAGGTTCCTTTTCCTAAGTTAAATTTATTTTTTTCTTGATTTTCCAACCTTGAGCTAAGAATCCCAAACCTCCTCCTCTTTGTCTTCCCCATTTGTTCCCTTGCTGACCTTCACTAATCTCCTTTGTTTGTCTTTATTCTGAGCAAGTCTTTGTCCTTACCTTTGCTTTGATGACCAATAATTATGTACCAATCATTGAGAATGTGCTCAGTAGATGATAGTTGTCTCCTTATCACCCATTTCGTGTCTATACTTTCCTGCTCCTTCTCAAACTCTGGCCCATTCTTGAGTTATCATCAGATAGTAGAAAGAGCACAGTCAGGTTCTAGCTGGATGATGTTGGTCACATACTTAACTTTCTTGGCTTAACTTTTCTTTATTGAACTTTCCCTCATTTGTAAAAGAGGGCTGGCTAGATGATGTGGTAGGTTGTTTGCAAAGAAAGCCTCAAAATTCCTCTCCTCCCTGAAGGTACACTCCTTTGCAATGTGACTTTGCCACTCCTCCCATCAAGAGGTAGGATCTCTTTCACTGCTCCCTGGGATCTGGGCTGGTCTTGTGCTTTCTTAGACCAACAGAATGTGGTGGAAGTGAAACGGTGAGACATCTGAGCCCAGGCTCCCAGAGATCTTGCTGCTTCTGCCTTCTCCCTTTTGGAATCTCGAGACCACTGTATTATAAAGCCCCAGGCTAGTGTCCCTGAGGGTGAGATAATTCACAGAGACCCAGCTAAGAGCTGTCACCAACTGCCAGACATGTGGGCAAAGGCATCTTAATCTATCCAGATCCAGGTGACCCCCAGACTACTGAAACCAAATGAGTGATCCCAGGTGGCTGGCCCAGCTGAGTCCAGCCCAACTGGCAATCTCACAGAATCATAAGCTAATAAACAGAAACTGTCTTAACTCTTTTAAGTTTTGAGGTGATTTGTTGTGTATAATTTTTAAAAAAAATATTTATTTATTTACTTTAGTTGTACACAATGCAATGCATTTATGTTTACGTGGTGCTGAGGATTGAACCCGGGCCGCGCACATGCAAGGTGAGCACTCTACCGCTGAGCCTCAACCCCAGCCCTGTGTATAATTTTTAGAAATTGGAGATAGATGAGATTATCTTGAAGATCTCTTCTGTTCTAAAATCTGTGGTCAAAACCCCTCAGTATTGCTATATCACATTTAAGTGAGACATCTTAGGAGCCTGACAAGAGCCTTAAGGCATAATCAGTTCCATATCCTTGTCTGCAGGTAAAATAATAACAATAAAAAATAGTAATGGCAGATGATATGTATTGAGCTCTTCTTATCTCCAGGATCTTACAGTCATTATTGTTAATCCTCGTGATAATGCTGCAGGTCCTTATTTACAGACAGGATACTGAAGCCTAGCAAACCAGGTATGCTGGAGTTGTTGATCTGCACCGTAAACTCATGCTTCTGATTCTAAACCCCGTGTTCTCTTAACCACTTATCTTATGGTCTCTGTGTATTATTAACCCCACTAGTGAACAATACAACTGCTATGAGCATACATTCTCCAAGTGGTGATGATAATCCAAATATGCTGGAAACAGAGCAGTTATACAAAATTTAAAAGCAAACAAGTCCCCTAAGCCAGAAAATAGGAATTATAGCTTCCATGATCTTCTCAGCAAAATTTCAAATAGTTCTCAAAATAGCTCCCCTTATCAGGTCCTCTGGCCAAGGACATCGATTCCTTTTTCTCTCTTTCTTCTGTTCTTACCTCTCTTTTTATCTTCAACTGGTATTCTTCCCTCCCACCCCACTTTTCTTACTTCCTTGGCTTCTCTGTACGCATGTTGTTTTCTTTTACAGATGACCTTTGCGTGAATGACTGTCCCATTACATCTTGTACTGTCTTCCAGGCAGCCAGGAATCCTGATCACTATCAACCCTCTACTCTAGGCTTTAAGGACCTCTTGCCAAATTCTTGAGGAATCTCGAACTCTCCACCCATTCTTGTCTCACAGGTTCAGTCATAGGTGAGCCCCAGAATGAATTTTTCAAGTACACTAAATCCTGTGAAAGTCTCTTTATTCACAGGTGATCAAAATAGCATAAAAGTTTTCCTCCCACACAGGAATTCAAACATATTTTGTTTCATATTGACACAACATGCAGGAAAGCATAAATGTAAGGCATGGAGCAGGAACTAGTTCTTGAGTCACAGTTTAGACTAGGGTTAATGTCATAATGAAGAATGGATCAGTATGCCCAAGCAGAAACTTTTCAAAATGCTGAATCCCCAAAGCAGACTCACCATCTTTGGAAAACGTTGCTTTTGTTTTCCTGCTCCAGAAAGGCGATGTTTCCAGGTAAAGATTTCTTACTGTACTCACCAACTAAGGAATGCTTAAGGACAAGGTATGAGTTCTTAGCCAGGAAGAGGCAGAATAAAGAAAGTAAAAGCCCTGTGTTTCAGTGGCTGCACCAGCAGCTTTACAGTCCAAGGCCTGGTTCTTCTTCTCCTGGTTGCTCCTCTGAAAAGATTTGTTATTTGAGAGCTTTTGCCCTGACATCAGAGCCTGGTCTTTGGCTCAGCCCACAGGGAGGGGCAGAGACTAGGAAAAACAAGCAGGTATATCGAAAATGTGTTCTTTTGATAATGGCAAAGTTAAACCACAGAGGGAAGTCTGGAGGAAGAAAAGCTCAGATATGGAAAAAGGGTAAAGTGAGCAACAACAACAAATCTTTAGAACTCAAAGGGCAGCAACACAACAATGACACCAGCATTCAAACCAAGCTCCATGATAAAGTGAATGGCTGTGATCTAGACTACCCATCGTGGATAAAAGACAATCGCTTTGTATTTTAACAATTGATCATTGTTTCCCTTCTGCATGTTTGTTTTACTATAACACAAAATCACAACAGAAGGAAAATAGAAATGATGTAAGTAAAAATAAAGACATGTAACTGCTGTACTGGTTGAGCTCACAGTGAGTGATCCCTTACCACCTGAAAGAAGGTGCTGTAGAAAAGACTAGCTGCCCACCTGGAGGTCTGACTTGGAGTTTAACTGTCAGTTCCCCTCATAGCCATCAAGGCTCTTCTGTCCTCCTAGATTTACCTGATCTCTTTTTGTTTGTGCCTTTTACCTAAACAACACCAGAAAGCACCCAGTATCATCTCCACATTTCCCAGATTATATTGAATTACTTGCCATGTCCCTGATTGGCTGTCTCACTAGGCTTCCAACTCCCTGAGGGCAGGGACTGTGGCTTATACACTGGGTTTCCTCAGAGCTCAGCATGGTTCCTGACTTAAAGTCAATCAGTATAGATTTGTACCACTTTTGGAGCAATGGATGAGTTCTACAAAAATTTTATGTCATCATTGTAAAGCAACTCAGTCAATATTTAATGTGACAGATGTGACTCTGCACACAAATTGAAATCATGTATATAAAAAGTAAATTTTCCATAGGACTAATACCAGAAAGTTAATTATAGCTAACATTTACACAGTGCTTTTACTGGGCCAGGCATGGTTATACATATTAACTAATTTAATCTTCACAGGCACCCTTGTGAAGGTAGAAAATTATGATTTCCCATTTTATCAATGAGGACATTAAAATACTGACAGGCTAAATTAAATTCAGACTTATTGACTTAATGCTATCCTGGACCTTTATTACTTATATGATTTTAATTTCTCTGTTCCTCATTTTTCTCACATATCAAGTGGGAATCAGAGGGATGATTTCTCATGGTGCTTTTGTGAGGATTGAGTTAAGGTATGAAAGGTCCATGTTTAGCACAGATGAAGTGCTGAGCAGGCTGGGAGGTAAAGTTGATAGAGAGGAGTGCTGGGGTGGAAAACTTGTATCACCATCCCAAACACAACAGAGGAAGAGACTGATCTTTGGGCTTTTCCTTCCTGTAAGGAAAGTCAAAAGCATCAACTATTTGGCTTAGACATAATAGATCCCCTCTGGATCTCCATGTTGTACTTAAATCAACAGCATGCTTCCGCCAAAACCAAAGCTATCAGTGCAGGTGTTGACAAATAGGCTCAGATGTCACACTCAAGATGGAACTGGCTGGGAAGGCCCACTGCGGGCCACTGCACTGCATGGCCACTCATTCACGCTGTGCTGAAATGCAATGGCTGAGGCCAAGATTTGGGCTTCACAATTGCTACAAGTGTTGCATCAATTTTATTAAAAGATCTAAAAATACACACTATTTTAAACACAAAAAGGCAAATGTACATAAACTGGGAAGAGCTTACACTTTTATTTTTCATAAACCTGGATTCCTATCACATTTCTGAAAGTAACCATTCTTTGATTCAATTGATAGTTATTGAGTAGTAATTATGCACCAGATACTGTTCTAGGAGCTTGGGTCACACAGTGTACAAGAGACAAAGGTCCTCACCTTCCTGGGGCTTGCAGTCTATCAAGTATTTCCATAGCCACATTCCTTGTCCAAACCACCACCATTTCTTATCTGGAAGGCTACTTTGGCTCTCCTTCTATCCAGACTCCACACAGCAGCCAAAGCAATTTCCAGAGAACAATATTTTGACAAATTGAAATGTTTAAAAATATATATGTTTTTATTTTTTAGTTATAGATGGACACACAACATCCCTATTTTATTTTATTTTTTTATGTGATTCTGAGGATTGAACACAGTACCCCACATGCTAGACAAGTGCTCTACCCCTAAGCCACAACCCCACCCCTGGACAAATTGAATTTTAAAGATTAAATTGTCTTATATTAGCAATTCATGAATTGGGCAGCATCCCATTTACAAAATAGCTCTGTTGGGCATGGCAGAACAGTTGATTTTTATAAAGTAGTTTGAGCAGGATCAAGGAAACAGCAGAATATAATAAAGCATATTGGTTAATGTAAGGTTATTTTAGGTTACTTTCATTGTAAGAACTAAAGCAGAGGGAGACTTTCTTATCATGTTGGCTCAGGTTGACTGATGGTTTTGATTATTTGTTGTGATTTTTTTTAAACCTTATCTTTTGGGTTATTTTCTTATTTATTTGATTTCTTTTAAGTTTTAATCCAATTATGTGACATTTCACACAAATGACTCCATTTTGGTATGGCTACTGAGGACTAGTGTAGGAGCTCAGTCTAAAACAATGGCCTACTGATACCGATCTCATTGATGATTGGACAGAGTTTGTCTTTCACAGAGCTAAAGAATGAACACAGTGAACTGCTGAGGTGAGTAGGCCTAGCAGGATTTATTTTAAAAAGTGATAGAGGGGGCTGGGGTTGTGGCTCAGTGGTGGAGCACTTGCCTGCATGTGAGGCACTGGATTTTATCTTTAGCACCACATAAAAATAAATAAGTAAGTGAAATAAAGGTATTGTGTCCAACTACTACTAAAAAAAAAAAGTGATAGAGGACAGACTTCCCTGGAGACAAGGGGACTTTCAGAGCCCAAAAGCATGTGGGAGGGATGCAACTTGCCTTTATTATAGCCTTCAGAACTTCTGTCTTTCATTAATTATCATCTTTCCTTTCTCTCCCTATATGTGCCTAGGAACACAAACATGAAAGGTTTTTTTAAAACGTTTTTCTTGAAAAATAACCACCAGCAACTCTTTTATTCTTTCTTTGAAAACACTCATTACCCTCTGAACCCTCGTGATTTTTACACGTCAACTGCCTGATTTGAAAAAACAGTTGTTAGCCCATTTTCTCATTACTAGACCCTCCTCATTTTATCTACACTGACTACCTGACCTTTTCCCCTGTCTCAATACATAAATTTTATTTTACACAATCTTTTATAAATGTAAGCTATTTCATGTCACTCCTCTACTTAATTCTCTCCAGTAGCTTCTCACCATGCTTAGAATACCATTAAACTCCATGGTCTTCATGGCTATCTAGTATCTGACCTCTGCCTTTTCTACCTCTGTTAACCACACCACCTCTCTGTTCCTCTCACCAGTCAAGCTGGTTCCCACTGGGCTTCACACTTGCTGTAGCCTCTACCTGAAATGCTCTTCACTGTTTTGACACACAGCAATTCCTTTCTCTCATTTAGGCTTTAGCTAAAATGTTACATCTTTACAGAGGCTTTCCCTGACTTTTCAAAACAAATCATCCCTTCTCCCATCTATAGTCACTTTTTGTCATTACTTGGTATACTTTTCTGAATCTCATTAATCTTCTTTTGAAATCATTAGCTTCATTTATTTTCTTTTTTATTGTCTCCCTATGCTCCACTAAAATATAAGCCATAATAGCGAAGACCTTGCCTGTCTTTTTTTCTGGAATGATGTCAGATGTAGGCCAGGGACTTAGTAAGCCCTTGGTGAATGAATGAATATGAATTTGGGAAACTCTTCTCTCTGAACATGCATTCCTTCACCTATAAAATGAGGGGCTGAACTGGAGCCTCTATGGTGCCTTCCTGCTTGCTGTGAGTCTAAGCATACTTCTACAAGGGTCTCAAAGGGAATGGCCTCATATTCCAGGATGTGGTTGACAAATCCACATTTAGCTTGGTCTGAGATCTCAGAGACTCCAACTCTATTTCCCCCAGGCCTCTATGTTTCAGCCCAAGCCACCCCAGTGTTTTAGTTTGTCCTCTTGTGTCCACTGTCCTTTCATGTCCTCGACCTTTCTTTTTGTTGCTTTTCTCTAGGTCCATTATGAGATTAAAATGAAACAGCAAGAAGAGAACAACATGATTCCAGATTCAAACTGACAATAACGTGAATGAAGACACTATTTTGTTCCATTTCTGGTGTCTTCATAATGTTGCTGAACTTGAACAGAACCTGCACACTGTATAGCACCTTGTTTCCTGCAGGGTAAAGTGGGCCTAGAATTAAATGTTAAGCTTAAGTTACATGACAGCTGCTGCACTGGGAACTTCCACATAAATTATCAAATTAAATCACCACAGGAACCCCATAAAGTAGGTGTATTCACAGGTTCCCATCCCAGACTCAACAAACTGCAGATGCTCATACATTGTTGGTGGAACTGCAAAATGGTGCAGCCAATATGGAAAGCAGTATGGAGATTCCTTGGAAAACTTGGAATGGAACCACCTTATGACCCAGCTATCCCACTCCTCGGTCTATACCCAAAGGACTTAAAAACAGCATACTACAGGGACACAGCCACATCAATGTTTAAAGCAGCACAATTCACAATAGCTAAACTGTGGAACCAACCTAGATGCCCTTCAGTAGATGAATGGATAAAGAAAATGTGGTGTATGTACACAATGGAGTATTACTCAGCAATAAGAGAGAATGAAATCATGGCATTTGCAGGTAAATGGATGAAGTTACAGAATATAATGCTAAGTGAAGTTAGCCAATCCCAAAAAGCCAAATGCCAAATGTTTTCTCTGATATAAGGAGGCCGATTCACAATGGGGTTGGGATGGGGAGCATAGGAGGATTAGAGGAACACTAGAATGGCCAATGGGGATGGAGGGGAAGGGAGGTAGCAAAAAGGTGAAGAAACAAAAAGATGGTAGAATGAGATGGATATCATTACCCTAAGTGCACGTATGAAGTCACGAATGGTGTGAATATACTTTGTATACAACCAGAGATATATAAAAATGTGCTCTACAAGTATAATATGAAATGTAATGCATTCTGCTGTCATTTCTAACAACTTAGAATAAAAAATAAGTTAAAAATGTGCAAAATAAAAAAAAATTAGAAACACTGGTTGTATTGAACATGCACAGATATTTTTCTTGCTATTATTTCCAGAACTATACAACAACAATTTACATAGCATTTGCATTGTATTAGGTATCATAAGCAATTTAGAGATGCTTTAAAGTATGTACAGTCAGGCACAGTGGTATGGATTTGTAGTCCCCATACTCAGGAAGCAGAGGTAAGATAATTGCTTGAGCCCAGGAGTTTTGACACTAGCCTGGGCAATAGAGCAAGACCCAGTCTGAGAGAAAGAAAGAAAGAAAGAAAGAAGGAAATAATTAAAGAGAGGGGGGTGGAGAAAAAGGAAGGGGCTGGGGTTGTGGCTCAGGGGTAGAACACTCGCCTAGCACGTGTGAGGCTCTGGGTTCGATCCTTAGCACCACATAAAAATAAATAAATAAAATGAACGTATTAAAAAAACACCAATCATATTAAAAATAAATAAAGAAGCAAATGAATGAAGGAAGAATATGGGACAGTGTGCACTGGTTATATGCAAGTACATATACTATTTTATATATGAAACTTGAGCATCCATAGATTTTGGTATCCATTGGGGGATCCTAAAACCAAACCCTGCAGATACCAAGAGATAATGGCATTCATTTAACAGTTAAAGGAATTGAAACTATGAAAGATGAAAAACTTGTAGAGGTTGTAAGTGCAGAATAAAAAAGTTAAATTTCCACCTAGCTTAAGACCCCATTTGTTGAGTGAGTACAATAATTTTCAGTTTATTTTACTCAGTGCTTGAATTATTCAACACTTGCTTGGAATAAACTTTCTCTGTAGAGTGTCTAAACTTTTTGCAGGCTGGTTGTCTTGTCACTAGACTAGCAGCTCCCTAAGTCAGATGCCAGAATTCCTGTACACACCAAAGCAGTGAATAAATATTTGTTGAATAATCCAACAAATGAATACAAAAGAATTTCAAACTAGAGTTTTTTAAAAATACTTTTTAGTGCTGGGTATGGTGGCGCATGCCTGTAATCCCAGCACTTGGGAGGCTGAGGCAGGAGGATCACGAGTTCAAAGCCAGCCTCAGCAATGGCAAGGCACTTAGCAACTCAGTGAGACCCTGTCTCTAAATAAAATGCAAAAAGGACTGAGGATGTGGCTCAGTGGTCAAGTGCCCTTGAGTTCAATCCCTGGTACCAAAATAAATAAATAAATAAATAAAATAAAATTTAAAAACTTTTTTAGTTGTCAATGGGTATTTATTTATTTATATGTGGTGCTGAAAATCAAACACAGTGCCTCACACATGCTAGGCATGCGCTCTTCCACTGAGCTACAACCCCAGTTGGAGTTTGTAGCTTTTGCATCCCTCTTATTCCCCTTTACACATATGCTTAAACATCTTACACTGAGACTTGCAAGGTGATGTTAGGATTCTACAAGTGCAGGGGAGCTGTGCAGAGCTGCAGAATCAGATGTGACTCCTGTCAGGCTGTTACTAGCACAACTGCAAGGCAGGTTAGAGCTAATAAAGTTCTGATCCATAGATAAAGTGTATGATCTCAACACCTTGGATTTGTTTATTATATTATTCATGGCTTCTTTCCAAAGGCAACTACATCCTGAATTCTGACCACATCCTCTGTACTGCTAGTTATGTAAAGTTAGGTAACAAGACACAACTGTACTACTGAGACTCTGGCGCATCCCTCCTTTGTTTTTCATTAATAAGAATGAATTTGAATGCTTATTTTGACAATATGTCCTGCTAGGAAAAGAAGACAGTAAGAGAAGCCTAGGCAATTTCACAAGGTTAGAGAAAAGTGATGCTCCCACAGTTTATTCTGGGTCCAGGCAGGAAGGTTGCAAGATTTCCTTACATTCATTTTTCATTCTCTAATTAAAACCCACAATGATATTCAACTTAATTCACCCTCCATGCCATGACATCTTAAAGATGTTAGAAAACCAACTCAAATCTAATCTGACTTTCCAGAATTAGCTTCAACTTTAAGGAATTTAATGTTGCGATTCAAGCTTTCCCTCCCCTCCCACTCCATCTTTAAACACTGATCAAATATACAGGCCAGGAAGCAAGAAAGAGAGATCTCAAATAGGTATTCAGTCTTTGATTTAGGCCACCGAATGCTGAGAAAGTGGCCTGGGTTTCCTGAATGTCATCACCATGAATGTATTGCTCCTGGGTTCCCAGGGATGATGGAGTTGAGGAAAGTCTCTGAGTAGTAAACCATTATCCACTGCAGGATTCACTGACTGGGTCAAGGAAGCTTGATGGGCTCATTGGTCTGTATTACAGTTTGCAATATATTTTTAAAAAGACTTAACTCTTGGGCTGGGGTTGTGGCTCAGCGGCAGAGCGCTCGCCTCGCACGTGCGCGGCCGGGGTTCGATCCTCAGCACCATGTAAACATAAATGCTATTAAATTGTGTACAACTAAAGTCAATAAATAATTAAAAAAAAAAAAAAGACTTAACTCTTGAAGTAATCTTTACTCAAATGATTCCTGCCTTTTCCAAGTCTTCTCTGGCAAAACTGTTTGTCGAAGATCAGTGCTGTGTTTACACTGCTTTCATCATCAGCTGACCAAAAAATGACCTGAAAAACCATCCCACCTCTTCAGAAATTATTGAAGAACCACATTCCAAAGAGATTTACTTTGAACATTTTCCCCTTAGATCTTCCTACAAAAGGTGATCATTAGAATTATTACTCTGCTGATGTTACACACACACACACACACACACACACACACACACACACATGAGTAAGATCTCATCCAGAAGAACTTACTAAGTTTTGTCTTAAATGTAATTACTTTTATTTACCAAAACATATTCCTGTGAAGCACTGCTAAAATGATTCTATAAGAAATTCTGTACCTGGGTGAAATGAAGTAATGCTGGCAGTACAAATGTATGCATCTACTCCAAATTACATAACTTATTTAAGGAAACCTAACTTTGTATAAAAGAAAATTTTCTGGTAATGTCATTGTGTTATGTTATTATTTGACATCATTATTTAGTCTAGTAGCTAAATTCTTCTTTCTCAATCTCAAGAACAAACACAATTTGTGATCACTCTGTAATGCATTAAGTACTTTATCATGAAATCTCAATGTGTTTTGGAGAAAAGGCCTAAATGAAGCTTTGTCACACAATACAAATGATAATATAACATTGGAGAATATTATGTACTTTGAATATGTCTCTGTGCATCATGAATAGGTTCAAAATAATTGTACTCAGTGTAAACAACCAACCAATCTCTCAGAAATGAATAGAAATGTTAATGCAGTGATGCCAGGTGCATTTTATAGAAGAAAAGGAAAAATGAATAAAACTATTTACTTGGTATATGTATATAGGTGTGGCCTATTCTTTATTAACAATGACCTTACATTTTAAAAGTCAATATTCTTTTAGCTTTGAGTCATTTTGCCCTTGTTGGCAAAAATACTTGTTTTCTTTGGGTTGGACAAAGAAATGTCTGGCATAGAAAAATAAATCTTGATATCTGATTTGCACTGTTTTGTTTTGCTTAAAATCATTCTGTACCTCTATTCTCTTTACCAACATTCAAAAACAGGATTAAAGTCACAGAAGCAATGAATTAAGCATGGCAGTGGATCTGTCTGAGAGAATGGATGACTTTTCTAGCATACTGGCAACCCAGGATGTGGTGGGAGCCTGTCAGGCTCATAGTAAAATAGTCGTGGATAATCGCTGTGCTTTGGGTCATGGGATCCACCCCGCCACTGCCTTTTTTTTTTTTTTTTTTTGGAACTACTAGCCCTAATCAACTGACCTAAGGATTCTTGCTTGACCCAAAAGCTAAACATAAGCAAGAATGCTGCCCAGCTGGTGAGCTCTATTTTGAAGTGTGACTGACAATTAATTCATGTCCTTCCTGTTGGTGTGTCTCAAAATCATGATGACAAGTAAGACAAACTACAGTGACACAGAGGCTGTGAAACACAGCAAAAGGCATTGAGCAGTACCATGTGGATGACTGGCACCAGAATGCTGCTGTATTTTGATCAACATTACCGTTCCCAAGGACTGGCTTTGCTAGGCTGAGGCTGTTTCCTTACTCCCTCCTGTATCCTTATCATAAAATGCCATTTACACTTGTGGCAAAGTAGTGTATGTTCCCCATCACCTAAAAGAGCATAACTAAAATACCCAGCCATAAGTAACTTGTAGGAATTCTTACACAAGGGAATTCCTAGCATGGGGACAGGAAATTTCAAATGTCAACAAAACTGAGTTTTATTTTATTTTTTGCCACTTGCAAGTTTTTCAAAATTAATTTTTTAAAATTGTGAATATATAATTATACAAGATGAAGAAGACTTGGAAATTATACAAAAGTTTTAAGGAAAAAAATTATTAATAATCCCCGGAAGACCAGAGAGACTGCTTTCATGCTCTTTCTCAGAGTGTGTTTGTGTGTGTGCCCAAGTGTGTTTTTTATTAAATATTTATTTATTTGTTTTTTAGTTGTACACAATGCCTTTATTTTTAAAATAAAAAAATCCAGGCCGCACATGTGCTAGGCGAGTGCTCTACCACTGAGCCACATCCCCAGCCCCTGTCCAAGTGTTTTAAAGCAGAGGTAACAGGTGTAGGAATCTGCCCATCTTAGTTTTAGCTGAGGTATGAAAGCAAGAGATTCCAGATATTCAAGTGAGAGGTGAGAAAACCAGTAAAAAGAACTTCGTTGCTAGAATTTACAAAAACAATAAAAAGCCAAAGCAGTCCTGTTAAAAGTTACAAGTCCCTTTCCATAGAATGGGTCACGAGAGAGGAGACAGATGGAGGATTTGTAAGAAGGTTTTCTTTAGAGAGAGGGTCTTCAACATTACTACTGAAAGAGCATAATCATGTCCCTTGTGCTCTGGGGGAAAGGCAAACTGGTTTCAGACTCCTGCCTGAGAAGTCTGAGTTTGAGAACTGGGGCTGGACAGCTCTTTGGCTTGCAGAGTGAAGTGCACAGCTCACTGGTGGTCAGTCTTTTTTTCCAGGGTTTCTTGGGCAAAAATTTTATGTTTCCCATGCACAAGACATGGGCCACAAGATAGGCTAAGGAGACATGGCATTCTCACAGTTCATGTCCTTTAAAGCCAGCTTCACAGGTAAAAGGACTTTAGTAGAAAGAGGTTGTGGGTAAATCATTGGGTTACTAGCAGAAAGCAGGAGAAAGCTTATCATCTGCATCAAAGACCTTCAGTACGGGGCCTGGCCAAGGGCATCTCTGAGAAAACCACACAGGCACACACAAGACAAGAGGCACATTTAAACATCTGCCCAACCCAGAGACCCTGAGCCATCCTACAACCATTCCAGCCAAGAGATAGCTTTTCAGCATATACCTCCCATCCAAACCAGTACTTCTCCTCCCACTGACCACCATCCACTTCAGCCTTGGAGTGGTCAAAACCAATCACTGAAGGGAAGAGAGGAAGAGGCTTATAGGGAAAGGGAGAAGGATGGATTCCCTCCTCACTGTTATGGGCAACTCACCACAGCAAGTGGTGGCTGTGGGAGAGGAATATGGAATCCTCTGAGTAAGGCTGGAATTAACCAGGGACTGGACATTCTAATTATCCCATTGAAGTGGGCTGTGTTTTTTGTCTTAAAGTGACCAGAGGACTCTTATTATATAAGAGTGAGAAGGAAGGTCATGGGAACACTTGTTTTTATCCAGTGGCATTTAAAGGAAAAGTAGAAGACAAAACTAAAGATGCTTTCTGATTATATTTCAGGATTCCCACTTGAACAACGTGTAAGTTATATATATACATGTGTTTTTTTTTAATGAAATTTTTTTAGATGAAATCTTCCTGTGTTCCCAGACTGGCCTTGAATTTGAAATCCTTCTGTCTCAGCCTCCCAAGTTGCCAGGGTACAGGCACTTGCCATACTTGTATGCATTTATTTTTTTTTTTTTTTTTTTTTTGTACTGGTGATTGAACTGAAGAGGCACTTTACCACTGAGCTATATCTCCAGCCCTTTCTATTTTTTATTTTGAGACAGTGTCTCACAAAGTTACTGACTGGCCTTGAACTTGTGATCCTCCTGCCTTCTGAGTTGCTGGAATTACAGGCATGCACCACCATGCCTGGCATCCTTGTATGCATTTTTTTAAAAAAATGCTTACACTGTACAGACTGTTGTGTAGCCTACAGTTCTCATTTAGCATTACAGTTAAGAGTGGTATGCTACAATATTCTACTATTGTAACTCTGTTAATATATATACCTACTTCAGTACTGTAATAGTTATCAGATGTTATTATTGTTGGTAAATATATCTATTTCTAAGTTTTTCAGTCATATAATGTATGAAGTGAACTCAGTTCAAAACTGGCATTTGTGTATATATCTATTTCTAATTTTTCACCTGAAGTGAACTCAGTTCAAAACTGGCATTTGTGCACACCTGTGATTAATTATGTAGAATAAATTTCTTTGAAGTGGAATTTCCAGGCCAAAGGATGAACATGTTTTTAATAACTTATAAAATACAGTACCAAATTATTCTGGAGAAAAGTTGGTACGTACCCTTTTCTCTCATAAGAAAGCCCATTCTTCCATGCCTTTGGCCACATTAGTTATTACTATTCTTTTTAATCTTTGCAAATTTGATTGGCCAAAAAGAGAAAAAAAATTCTCTCTCTCACTCTCTCACTTTTTCGTATTTGATTATTGGAGAGTTGAACATTATTACATGTGTTCTCTGGATATGAGCAGTTTAATAACCTTTGCTTATTATTTCAACCTAGGTGTCATTGAATATATTGGTTCTGTGATGTTCAAGATGAAGCACCAAAAGCATAGCAGGGTTGGAAACTCTACACATATGCTTCAGACTGTAGCTCACAGCCTGGTCTAAATGTCACTAAGCAGGGCTCAGCTTGGTCATGACGGTGTACTATAGACCAGTGCTGGATGCTGCCTTTTGTACACTCATTTTCTTGGTTGTTGGCCTCTTCTTGCTCTTGCCTCCATTCAGGCTGCAGTGATAAATCTAAAGAGAGGTATAATGCAGCCTAACTACACAGACAATAGTGCCAGAGACACTATCACCGTCCTCATCTTTTCTAGCTAATTGCCCCAGACTGGCGTGGGAACATAAAATCACTGTCTGGGCTGATGTGAGGTGCTGGGCCTGGACGGTAGGTCTGATCAGGTGATGGATTCTAATCCTTCATTACCTGGGCTGATCAAATAACAATCAAATAACATCTGTGTCTCATTTTCCTCATTTGTGAAATTCAACTCTTCATGACGAGTTCCCTGCTTTCCTATTTGAACTGTTGCCCAATGCTCCCTCGTTCAAACCCTACGTGCCAGCCATTCCAACCTCTTTGCCATGCCTCCAGGCAGTTTTTTAAAATTTCTTTTCTGATTGCAATGTCCCTTCTACACAGCCTTTGTCCCATGGCCAACTCAGTGCTTTAGCACCCAGCCAAAGGGTTGAAAAATGTCTTTTTGAGTGAAACAAAACAAAACAATTCAACCATGATAAGACTTCAAATTTGTAAGGATGATATGAAGACACGTTAGGAAATTTAGGATCTACTGGTAGAAAAAGATACATTCAAAGAAGCTGGGATGTAACACAGGACATGGTAGACCATGTATAATAGAAAACCCAGACTTTTTATTTACAATCAAGATAAATTCTAGTTAAGGGCTGGAAAAGCGTTTGTAAATATGGGTCTTAAAAAGACAGAACTAAACTTTAGAGGACCCTAAAGTCCATTAGGGCAGGATCTGAGATCATCATTGTTCATCAATAGTGATACTCATTCCCCAGTGGATGTGTGAATGATCTGGAAGATAACTTAAAAAAAATTTTTTTTAGATGTTGATGGACCTTTATTTTATTTATTTATTTATTTATTTATTTATTTATTTATTTATTTATATGCAGGGCTGAGAATCAAACCCAGTGCCTCACACATGCTAGGCAAGCACTCTACCACTGAGTCACAACCCCAGTCCCTGGAAGATAACTTTGATGTGTACGTGAGGGATGAGGGAAGGTCATCATGGGCATATAGAATAATCTGAGTAAAGGAAGGAAAGTAGGAGAGAAAATTACTTAGCTTTGTTTTGTTTGTGGTAAACAGCATATAACATTTTCATGTGTTAGTCTTACATTTGAAAAACTGTCCAAATTTACTCATAGAGGGCAATCATTCTCTATTAACATTTTTATTGCCACACTGGGTTACTAGGCTATGAACAAGAGTCCCCAAAACTGAAATTCTCTCAATTTCTTGGTAAATACAGAGGAGAAGTTTCAATACTCAGGTCACATAAGCGTCTGGATGCTTCCTGCACACCCACGTAAAGGACAAAGTCTGAAGGGGAAACTAAAGGTTTCTTTTTGTGGCCTCTTCCCACCACTCACTCATACAGAGCACCAGTGCATGCACAATTGCTCCCCTAGGCAACAGGTTCAACTGGAAGCCAGAGACATAGAGAAATGAAACTGCAAGTCCTTGAGCCATATTTCATTTCTTTTTCAATCAGAAGTTATTTTGCGCCTCTTTTCTATTATAAATTTACAGGATTTAAAAGTAAAATGAAAGAAGTTAAACTAAAGCTCATTCTCTGTGTGCTGGGTTGTTAAAAATTAGTGAACATTCCATAAAAGTTACTGAAGGTGAACAGATTGCCGAGGAGAGGGAATGCAGGACAGCCGGCTCCAGGGCAAGCCAGCAGTCACCACAATGAGCAAACAGCAGTCTTTCCTTCAGGACTTTAGTTTCCAATATTGACATGAATGGTTTTCTGAATTGAAGATGCACACATTCCAACTATGAATCAAATTCAATAGAGTTTGTTATGTAGAATTGATTCAATGGAAGTTTTAACAAGACATAACTGCAAATCATTCCACGTTGCCACATCACATCACTCTTCAAGGTGAGCCTCTTCATGAAGGCTTTCCTACAAGCACAGCTCCTATCCATCTTTCACTCCCAAACCCTAGTTCGCTACTGTCTGTGCCACCCATTAGGCCCTTAGTCATGTGCAGGCCTGTAATATTGTTGAAATTCTCATGTCCTGTCCTCCCAGTAGGTTATAAATTTCTTGAGCCCTACGTTTTGCATTTATCATAGCAGATTGCATATCTCACACAAATAGTAGGCTATCAAAATATTTGTCAAGTGTCTCTTATTTTGATATGAATGAAAACATCAGTCATCCTGATCCTTCAAAATTTGGGATTTGTTTATGATAGTCAATTCATGATAAACGTAGAAAGGGATATCTCTTTCCTTTATCATCATGCCTTGCTGAAGATACCATTTTTAACCTTGCTGCTTTGACTCCAAAAGTGTGTGTTCAATATATTTAAGCAAATTCTGGAATAATGGCTAAATGATCTTCCAGGGGGTTTCATGCTGGTGCATGGCAGCTTACCTGGTGGGTGTTGAGTAGAATGACGGCTCAGCCTCAGTGGCTCTGGATAAGCTTCAAAACCAAGATCCGCAGTGCCCTAAGCTGGCAGGTAGAACACATGGAAGTGAGTGGACTCCCACTCACTGAAGGTGAAGTACACTTCTGCTGATCCTCTATTAAAGGGGAGCGTGCTGCTAAAAAGCTGGCTTGTTGCTGACTGGGAAGGAGAAATAGCCACTTGAAATGAAGCGTCCTGTTTTTTTTTTTTTTTTTTTTGTTTTTGAGTGGGGAGTCTTAATGATCAGTTGGCCTTAATCACTTTTGCTTGGAAGTGGAGAAAGATAAAGCTCCTGACCAAAGTACAAAGCTGACAGGGAGGAAATGAGAGCACCTGCATTTTCCTCGGGCTCACTGGGCACCTGCTGCCTAGCAGGCTGTTCTCCATGGCTCGCCTATGTGGTGGCTTCTGTGGGCCAATCAGTCCCCTCCTCTACTGTCAGGTGACTGCTTTCAGTTTCTCCCCCAGAAGTCCTTCAGCAGGCCATCTGGAGCTGAGGAACAGTTCCAAGATGCTTGCCAGAGTTCTACTTTGAAATCTGCCTACTTTTCCCCTCACCCCCAATCTTGGACACAGGCCTAAAACCTGACCTCAGTTGCCAAGAAATAATCCACATTAAGAGATAATGTCACCAAATACGTCAAAGATGATAGAAGAATAGGAATCCTTTAATATTCAGCTATACCACCTCACACTGGACTCCAGAGTAATCCATTCGAATTCACCAGCTACAGTGTAAACAGTAGGTTGAATACCAAAACTCACTGAAGCCAGAAACCTGAGTTCAAAGTCTCCTTTCTCCCTCTTCCTACAGCTAATCAGTCACTAGGTCCTGCTAATCTGGCTTTCCAAATATTCTTGAATCTCTCACCGACTTCTTCACTCCTAGTCAAGGTCCCCACATTAGTCCATTTTGTCTTGCTATAACAGAACACCACAGACTGGGTAATTTATAAAGAAAAAACCTTTTTTACTCATGGCTTTGGAAGCTGGGAAGTCTAAGAGCATTGTGTCAGCATCTGGTAAAGGCTTCATGCTATGTCATCCGATGGCAGAAAGCAGAAGGGCAGGAGAACCTGAGAGAGCAAGCAGCAGGCAAGGAAGGGGTGGGGGTGCTGACTTGCTTGTATAAAAAACCCACAGTCATGATAAATAACCTACCCTTGGAATAACAACATTCAGACCTTCATGGGTGCAGAGTCTTACTAGACTGCACCTTCCAACACTATTGCATTGGAAGATAGTTCCAACATATGACCTTTAGGAGACACATTAAGCCCCTATACACAACTCTTCTCTAACAAAGACTTCACTCAGAAACACCCACTTAAGAAGAAAAATTGACTCTGTTTCTTTGTTGCTCTAAATATTGCAATGGCTCCTCCTCACTCCCAGCATTGTCAAGCCCTGGGTCCTGGCACGGTACACAGGCCTCCATCGTCTATCTTGTCTCCTCCTTGCTCATGCCCTTGCCCATTATTGCCTGTCCATGTGATCCTAGTGATATCCACTATGAACGGAGCCTGCCTGTCACCACATCTCTCATGTGCCTTACCTAGTGCTGCTGACTGTACAAGGTGAGGCGTGCCCTTCTTACCTTCATTCACGCCTCGCCTTCCCTGAGACTCAGTTCAGGCATCATCTCCCCCAGCATGGGGTTCAATGACATGGAAAAACTGTAGAGAACATTTTTGTGTCTCTGTTACTAGGTGCACAGTAAGAGCTCAAAAATATCTGTTAAATGAGTGCTGATGAATAGAGGTGTTACTGAATCATGATACAGAAAGAAAAAGTCTATCCTGTGGTGTTCTCATTACAGAGAGGAACACGAGGTCCCCGTCCTCTGTCCCCTGATGTTGTGAGGCACTGAGAAGAAGAAGGATCTGAAGCAGTAACAGCTTCCAATTCTCCAAATGGAGGACCTGCTTATACCTGGCAAGTCCAAGAGACGGAGGTAAAATTGCAATGTTACTCCCAACACTTAATTTTGATGGCTGGCTGACCTACAGTCAAAAACTCCTGATGACTACCTGCCTCCCAGGAATAAAGTCATAGCCAAGCTGAAGAAGGAGCCTGGACCTGGCTTCCCTCCTGGAATGACCCTAAGCCAGAAGGTGTAAGATTCCCCACCTTTAGGGGGCTACCCCTGTGAGTGCCTGCATTGCCTCACAGATGGAGCTCAGGTAAGCTGTGAACAGAAAAGCATTTGTACCACTCAAACCACAAATCATCACTGTTGTATTAGAACACTTGTTTGGAAATTGTGGCATTTACACATTTGTGAGCTAATTTTTAGAAAAATTAATTTTACACTTAGGTGTTGTTTTGTTCCTGTGAACACTCCTCAAGGCTCTGAGAGGTCCAGAACAGAGTTAAAAGTTGACAAGTTGGGGAAGTGGAAGGATAACTGGGGAGGAAGCTGGAACCAGAGCTCAGTGGAACTGGGTGAGGGTGGGGTCTGGTGTGGCTTTGAAGGTGGAGACAGCTACCCTGGAGCAAGTATGTGACTCATAAACCCTTTAAAGACTTTTGCCTGGATGGCAGTGGCAAAGCAATTAAACAGCTGTGGATAGACGTGACCTAATTTATTGGCCTTTTCAGTTGCCTTCTCTGGAGCCAGAGCTATACTGTGACCTATAAGTAAGAATGAGTTTTGGAGGGTGAGAAGGGAGATTACTGCGGATAGGAGGGACTGATGTCATTAAGGAAGAAGAGGTACCTGGAAGCAGACCAGAGAATGGAGCGGAGGTCCTGCATTTCCTTACACAGTTTCCTGTGAGACTAAGAAGTCATTGCCAGAATATTCTCTACTAGCACTTTTTCTACATTGAGGAGTAAACTACCTATAACCACTACTTACAGGACAACTTTCAGCAAGCAGAGCTCCTACTTAGCCTCTGGTGATCCCAAAGGGAGCTTCAAAGGACAAGCTCAAGGGCAAATGCTGTAACTTGCACGTTAGAACTACCCTCAGACATGCACAATCCCCAAAGTTATTTTTATATGCCTTAATGGCATCTTGGAGAAAAGAAGAGAATGATACACAAAATACAGACAGCAATTTGAAAAATAGGCATTGAACATACCCATTCAACAGCCAATGTGAAGAAATTCTGACTATAGTGGGATCAAGGAAGACAGTTCGTAAGACCAGGATCTAATCAGCTTGTGGCCATTACAGCATTTGTGTTGATAGTAACCCACACTCAGTGGGCAGAAAAATAAAACAAAAACAACAAAAGTAAAAGGTGATTCTTCCAGTTGCCAGACTAAACAGCTCCAGGGACAGGAGGTCCTTTGATCCTGCCAAGTAATTTTAAAATGGGAAAGTACTGGAAACAAGGTTCATTGCATTTGTCAAACACAATCCTCTCGGTTGTGCTTTTCTAGGACCCCAGGCTTTTCTCTCCCAAATTGCAGGCTTTCCTGAAAGATCAGTTGTGCCTCAACTCATGCAAAAGAGTGGATTGCAGAAAAAAACGAAACAAGTGGGGTCCACAACCCAGGTGCCCAGGAAGCCAAGGTGGGATCCTTAGTGCACATTACATCATCTGTGGAGCTTTAAAAATCAATTCCATACCACTCTGGTCACAGAGCAATTAAGTAAAAATGTCTTGGGGTGTCCTGGAGTGGGGAGACTGGCATTGCTAATTTTATTTATTTACTTTTTTTGGTACTAGGGATTGAACCCAGGGGTGTCTGCCTCTGAGCTACATCCCCAATGCTTTTCTTAACTTCTAATTTTGAGACAGGGTCTTGTTAAGTTGCTGAGGGTCTCACTAAGTTATCCAGGCTGACCTCAAACTTGGGATCCTCCTGCGTCGGTCTCTTCAGTTGCTGGAATTACAGGCATGTACCACTACACCCAGCTTGGCAGCTTGGAACTGGCTGTTTTTTTTTTTTTTTTTTTTTAACAGATGTATTATAATTTCTCTGTATTTTATCAGGTTCCAGTTGTTCACAAGCATGCATTTTGCAGCATTTTAATTGCAATGTACATACCATGCAACAATCTTCTTTTTCCTTTAATGTATTACAAGAATATCTCTATATATATTCCCAAAGTTGGCACTGGCTGTTTTGAAAGTTCCCCAATGGTTGTAATTTCAGTCAAGGTTGGGAATATCTGTCTAAGCAGAACCTGTGGCCTGAGATCTTTCATCACAGATGCTGGGTAGGTGCATCAGATGTATCGTTAGCCTTAATGCACAGGTGGATACACTGAGAAGAGAAGCAGAGCAAGTTCAGAGAAAGCAACTGCACAATTCCCACCAGTAGAGGTGTCTCAGCATATGCCACACCAACATTACATCACTGGAGTGGAACTGAACAGACTATCGTCCCTGCATAGAAAGTACTAAGCTTTCCCCCAGGAGATGTTACAGATTGGATACTTGGCCCTAGGGCAGCCCATCCCCAGGCTGGCTAGAGATGCATCAGGATGGCCATCACCATCAGGATCTGGACCAGGTGAAGAATGTAGGATGTGAAGGAATCAAAGGCATCCTGGGAGGAGGACAGGGTGGGCTGGGAGAGATGAGCAAGCGAGTAGCTGGTGCCTAGAGGTGTCTTGGTTCCCCAAGTCCTTCATATTCCAGTTTCAGTATAGGCATAACCTTTCCACATGGCCCCCTCTAACCTAAACGAGACTTTCTTCTTCTCCACCCAAAGACCTTGACTCCCACATGCATGAAAGCCTGATCACATCCCTTTCTGGTGAACTGAGAAAGGTGCAAGGCAGGGAGAAGCAGCAACAGAGAGACACATGGGAGTATAGGGCAACTCCCAAAGTGCAGAAGCAAGAGAAAGAAAGTGTAAAGGAGCAAAGGGGTCAGAGCAATAATATAGGACAACATAAAGATAAATTCCTGGGAATTTTCAGGCAATGAAGCAATACACAAATGAGTAATGAGAAAATGCAGAATCTAAAGGATGATAGAAGAAGCTGGACAAGGTGGTGCAAGCCTGTAATCCCAGCGGCTCGGGAGGCTGAGGCAGGAGGATTGCCAGTTCAAAGCTGGCCTCAGCAACTTATCGAGACCCTGTCTCAAAATAAAAAATAAAAAGGAGGGGGTGGCTGGGGATGTGGCTCAGTTGTTAAGCACCCTTGGGTTCAATCCCTGGTAACTAAATAAATATAAAGGTTGATAAAAGACAACAAGAGATGGAAGAGAAAAGAAGAGGACAAGTGACTGACCTTCCCCTGCTCTGCTCTGTGCTGCCAGGAGATGACCCTCCAAGCTGCATTTACCAGGCTCTCACAACCTGCCCATCTGCTTTCAACTGGGTTCTGCAGGAACTGGCAGGAGATTACAGAACAAGAAGAGGAAGGTAGATATTTATTCTTCTCCCTTTGGCTCATGCAGAACTTCTAGAAATGACTGTCTCTCCTACATCTCCAAATATCACTTAGTCATATCTGCCATACTTCTGGTTTCTCTTGGGGGACACTAGCCTGAAGGCTTAGATAACACCACCTGCTCCCATTGTCCCTCCAAGGAGAGCTGTGCTAGAGCTGGCTTGTACTGGCTTACGAGGACAGATCTTTAAGTATTCAGGAAATTTGCAAGCTGATTGTTAAATTCGTAGTTTGAAACTAGTCAACAACAAATCAAGACTTCCTCACCTCTGCCTCCTACCTTCTTCCCCCAAGCTCTTGTTTGCCTCAGCATCTCCTGATTGTTTTCTCTGCTCCTTTTTGTCACCTTGTAGCCAATTCACTGGGCTACCTTCTGTTTTCAACACAGAGCAGTTTTTTTTTTTTTCCCCTGGTTGGTAGGACCTAGACTGGTAGCAGAGAATGAGCCTCTGTAGAGCTCTCCCAGCTCCCCTGTGAGTGGGAAATGTTAAACTTACAACACGTGTAGTTTTCATTGTTTGCTTGCTAGTTTAGTCATCCTAATAACCACTTATCTTATGATTTAGTAGTTTTAAAAAGTAAATTAATTTGGGGGCTGTGGTTGTGCCTCAATGGTAGAGTGCTTACCTAGCATGCGTGAGGCACTGGGTTTGATCCTCAGCACCACATAAAAATAAATTAATAAAAAAAGGTATTGTGTCCATCTACAACTAAAAAATCTATATATTAAAAAAAGTAAATCAATTTTGTTATAACTTAGAAACTTATACTATCTTTGTTGGAAAGACAAAATGCTTTTACTTTGCTCTCATACTACAGCAATCTACGCTGAACACTACTGTGATCACGAATTATGTAGGGACCTCTCCCCACCAGTGAGCAGGCAGGCAGTTCTGCAGTGGACACCAGCCCATGTTTTCTACTTTGTTTCAGTCCTGACACTGTCTACCTGGAGAGAGTGTCAGATCCACAGGCTGAGGGTTCAGTCCCCAAGACTGCCCCACCCTAGCTTTTAGATGCCAGTTGTAAGCACCAGGTTATTTTTTTTAACCTGTGCTTTTGACCAGCTGGCTATAAGTCAGGGTTCCCACAACCCCCTCCTCAAGTTTGATTAATTTACTTGGGTGGCTCACAGAACTCTGAGAAACATTTACTTACTTTTTGTTATAAAGGACAAAGGATGCAGATGAAGAGAGGCACAGGTGGAGGCAAGTGGGAAAGGGCAGAGCACTTCCATGCCCTCTCCAGGTGCACCAGCCTCCAGAAGCCTCTATTTGTTCAGAGATCCAGAAGGCTTTCTGAGCCCTGTCTTTTTTTTTTTTTTTTTTTCTTTTAAAAACAGACTTCATTGCATAGGCATGATCAAAGCATGGACAGTCGTGCTGAAATGTGATTGGACAAATAACAGGTATGACCTAATGCTAGTGGGCTGGGTGGGAAAACCCAGCAAGGCCTGTCTGTTCAGATTCTTCAGCATTTTTTCCTCGTGGGTGTGGGTCAGGACCCTTCTGAAGTTGAAGGTACATCATGTGGTATCAGACAAGGCAGGTCCCAGAGTTTCTTTTATAGTCAACAGTTCCAAGGAAGTGGATCTGGGAGGGGAGCTGGATTAGAGTTTCCATGACCTGCTTCAAGGAGGAGAGATTCAACTGTTTCTACATATCATATCACACCACCTGCCAGAGCATTGATTTGCTTAGCAAAAGAACCAACTCTAAATGACAATCAGGTCATCTGATGCAGACTTCATGAATGGGACTACCCTCAGTTGGGTTTGCCACCTGGCATAGGAAAGGGGAAGAGGAAGGAAACTGAAACATAATCTATTACCTACATGCACTAATACAGGTATGGCAACCACACTTCTTTTTACCAAAGCCTCTTCCCTGCAATCTCCTGATTCCATGAAAGCTGATGCCGTCATAGAGCACAATGGCATACACTTGTGATCCCAGCTATCCAAGAGGTTGAGACAGGAGGCTCACTTGAGCCCAGGAGTTGCCAGCCTCAGCAATTTAGAGAGACACTGTTTCATAAGAAATAAAAAGAGCTGGGGATATAGTCCAGTGTAGAGTGCCCCCTGGGTTCAACCCCCAGTAAAACAAATAAACAAACAAACAAGAGAAAAAGCTGATGCCATAAGTGTTGTGCATCATTGATTCTTTGTTGTTTTTAAGACTTATTTGTTCCACACTCTTTTCCCTAAAAGGAATACATCAATCTCCAAGTTCATGGAGAATATGTTCCAAGTGGGTGCCTGAAACCACAGATAGTACAGAACCCTATCCACGCTATTTTTTTCTATACCTACACATCTATGATAAAGCTTAATTTACAAATTAGGCACAGCAAGAGATTAACAACAGCTAAGAAGGAAATAAAACAATTATAACAATATAGTGTTATAAAAGTTATGTGAATGTGCTCTCTCTCTTAAAACACCTTGTCCTGTCCTCACCCTTCTTCTGGTGATAATGTGAGACAACACAATGCCTATGTGACAAGATGAAGTGAGGTGATGGGGCTCTGAACCACTGTGTAAGGGTTCCCTGAACACAAGCACAAGAGGCCAGCGGAGGGAGGTGCAGTGTGGTGCACTGGGCCAGGGGATGACTCACATCCCGGGTGAGATGGACAGTGGGAGACTTCATCATGGTGCTCAGAACAGAGCACAATTTCAAACTTCTGACTTGTTTAGTAAGTTTTCCACTTAATAGTTTCAGACCGTGGTTGATCATAGGTAACTGAAACCCCACAAAGCAAAACTACAGAAAAATGGGGACCTATTATATATGGGTCCTCGAAGCAGATGGAAATCAATGGTACCAGGACAATTTGGTAGCTGTTTGTGAAAAATCAATTTATATAATTATCCTACTTTAAAGACAAAACATACATGAGATTAATTAAAAAGTTAAATTTTAAAAGACTTTAAAAAACTAGAAATGTTTTTATTTCTTTTCTTATTTTATTTTTTGAGACATGGGTCTTGTCATGTTGCCCAGCCTGGCCTCAAACTCCTGGATCAATATCCTCCTGCCTCAGTCTCCTGAGTAGCTGGGAATACAGGGGCATGCCTGGAGTAGAACTGAATGTTGATCTAAGCTGTAGTTAGGGAGAACCTACGATCTTAAAAGGAAAAATATTTTAAAACTTGTACATTTTGCTACAGAAAAATGAAGAAAAATTCCTACATTCAGATAGACATCAAGTATAAGCCAGAAACTGGTAGATAAGTTTATAAGACAAATATCAACTTCCTTAGTATATAGAGAAATATATAAATCCATAAGGGAAAAAACACACACACACACACACACACACACACACACACACACACACACACATAGCATAGTAATTGCATATAGCCTACATATTCTCCCATATGCTTTTAATAATCTCTAGATTTATTTATGATACTTAATAACACAATGTAAATGCTAAATAAATGATTGTTACAACATATTATTTAAGGAATAGTGACAAGAAAACAGTCCATACATGTCATACAGATGCAAGCTTTTTTTCAAACTTTTTTTTTTTTTTTGTACCGGGGATTGAACTCAGGGGCACTGGACCACTGGGCCACATCCCCAGCCCTTTTTTGCATTTTATTAGAGACAGGGTCTCACTGAGTTACTAAGTGCCTCGCCATTGCTGAGGCTGGCTTTGAACTCGTGATCCTCCTGCCTCTGCCTCCCAAAGTGCTGGGATTACAGGCGTGCACCACCGCGCCCGGCTATTTTTTCAAACACTTTTGATCATGAACTGGGAGTGTAGCTCATTGGTAGATCACTTGCTAAGACAAAGCCCTGGGTTCAATCCCTAGCACTGCAAAAATGTTAAATATTTATATTTAATTAAATTTATTTTATTTATTATTTAAATTATATACATATTTGATATATATTTCTGATCCCTATATATATTGATTATGTTAGTTTGAAGGAGCCCTAATTAGGAAGGGCTGTTGTAGCTAGCTGGAAGCCATGGGTTCCACCTGATATGTATGTGACGCACCTGTAGGCACCCGCAAACCTGAAGAATCAGAGCGGCCAGAACGTAGGCAGAGCGGTTACAGAAGAGAAACCAGATAGAAGAAGTAATGACTGGTCAGAGTTAGGCCGAGACTCCTGAGGAAGACAGAAGACAGAAGAAAGAAGAAGGAAGAAAGAAGAGAGAAGAAGCTCTAATCTTTCTCTAAGCTAAAAGCTCGCTTTAATCTTTCTCTCTAAAAATCTTTCTTTCCCTCTCTAAGCTCTAAGAAAGTAGAAGTAAAAGTAGTAAAAGCTTAACTCTGCCTCCGAGAGTTTTTCCTCCCGGTTTTCGGTACCAGGAAGCTTACAAATGGTGGTCCGTCCGGGGCTCGGCAGGCAGAGAAGAAAAGCTAAGAAATAAGAGCAATGAAAAAGCATAGCCTCAGACTCAGTTGAGACCAGCAAAAAGAGTAGAGAGCATAGCCTCTGACTCAGTTGAGGCCAGTTAAGAATTAAGCTGAAGCAGAGTAGCCAGCGAAAAGCCGAAGCGAGCCGGCCAAAAGCCATAAAAAATATAGAGAAAAAGCCTTGAGCTTTAGTATAAAGAAAAAAGCCATGAGCTTAAAAGAAAATAGAGAATTAAATAGCATGGTAAAAACCATGCAGGAAAAAAAAAAAAAAGCCATTGAGCTTTGGCAAGAAAGCCATAAAGAAAAATAAAGAAGAGGAGAAAAAAAAAAAAAAAAAAAAAAAAAAAAAAAAAAAAAAAAGTCAAAGCCGCTTATGCAATTGTGCTTAACTAGGTGCGTTAGCTGCTCCTCAGCATTAGGCTTCCTTAAAGCCACAGCACCTTCTCAAAAAGGGCTCAAATATCCACCCTTTCAAAAATAAAAGGTGAAAAGCTAGGTAGGGACAAGAAAATAAAAGAAAATAGAGAAAATAAAATAGAGAAAATAGAACAAAAGCACCTTTTTAAACTAAAGGGAAGGAATATGAAGGAGCCCTAATTAGGAAGGGCTGTTGTAGCTAGCTGGAAGCCATGGGTTCCACCTGATATGTATGTGACGCACCTGTAGGCACCCGCAAACCTGAAGGTATATAACCGGGTGAAAGCGGTCCGAGTTAGGAGAACGGAGAATTCAGTCAGCCGGGCAGTCACTCGGTCGGTCAGAAGAATCAGAGCGGCCAGAACGTAGGCAGAGCGGTTACAGAAGAGAAACCAGATAGAAGACAGAAGAGAAACCAGATAGAAGAAGTAATGACTGGTCAGAGTTAGGCCGAGACTCCTGAGGAAGACAGAAGACAGAAGACAGAAGAAGGAAGAAAGAAGAGAGAAGAAAGAAGCTCTAATCTTTCTCTAAAAATCTTTCTTTCCCTATCTAAGAAAAATCTTTCTTTCCCTCTCTAAGCTCTAAGAAAGTAGAAGTAAAAGTAGTAAAAGCTTAACTCTGCCCCCGAGAGTTTTTATCCCGGTTTACGGTACCAGGCAGCTTACATTAGTTGACTCCCCACATGAGAAACCCACAGATACAAAGAATTGTATAATAGTCTGTCTTGCTTTTGAGTTCTTCATTTGAAGGTTAAAAGCAAAAACTGTAACATCATTTCATGGATTTCCAATGTATGTAGTTCTAATATATAAAACAATTACAACATAAATTAAGAGGTGAAAACATATATGTAGTGTTAAGTTCCTACATTTTACTGGAAAACACCAAACAGTGATTCTGTGAAAAGTTATCTAATGTATCTCTAGAGCAACCACCAAAATATTGGACAAAGATATATTATAAAAATTACAATAAATAAATTTTAGAAGAATACTTTAAAACCATGCAAGTAACCAAAAAGAAGGCAGGAGAAACAGAGGAATGAAAAACGGGAAGAAATAAAAAACAAAAAGGTAGACTTGAACCCAAATGTACTAATAATTTCATTAAATGTAAATGATCTAAATAAACACTAAAACAAAGATAGAAATTGTCAGAATGACTAAAAAATTAAAAAATGACTCAGCTATACACAATGTAGCAGAAACTCACTATAACAACATATAGTTCACAACTTAGATAAGATAGATGCATTTCTTAGAAACCAAAAACTATCAAACTCATTCCATGATGAAATAGCCTGACTAGTCCTATGTGTATCAAATAAGTTGAATGTATAGTTAAGAATCTTTCAAAAAGGAAACCTCCAGTTCTAAATGATTTCTGTATGAATTTTACCAAATGTCTGAGGAAGAAGCAACACCAGTGCTATACAGTTTTCCCTAGAAAAGACAAGAGTACACTTTCTAACTCACTTAACTAGGTTAGAATTAACCTGACACCAAAACCAGACAAAAGTAGTATGAACAAAACAAATTAGTTGGGTGTAGTGGTGCACACCTGTAATCCCCACAATTCAGGAGGCTGAGGCAGGAGGATTCCCTGTTCCAGACCAGCCTCAGCAATTTAGGGAGGCCCTGTCTCAAAACAAAAAGGGGTGGGGATATATCTCCGTGGTAAAGCACCCCTGAATTAAATCCCCAGTACATATGTATTGTATCTTTCATGAACCCAGATGCAAAAATCCTTAACAAAATATTAACAAATTAGTAAAAAGTGATACAATATACCAGGGCTGAGTGGGATTTATCCTGAGAATGTAAATGTATTTGTTTGCTAGAGCTGTAGTAATAAAGTTCTGTGTAAAGTGCCATAATAAAGCAAAGTAACTGAGTGAACAGAAATCTATGGTCCCAAATTCTGGAGCCTGGAGATGAAGCTGTGGGTTGGCAGGGCCCTGCTCACTCTGAAGATGCTAGGGAAGATCTCTTCCAGACTTTTTTCTAGCTCCTGGAAGTTCCTAGGCTGGTGGTAGTGTAATGCCAGTCTCTCCAGTCTGCATATGACCTTCTCCCTTGTACCTGTCTGTCCCTATGTTTCTGTTTTCCTTATTATGACGACAGGGGTCATATTAGAATAGAGCACACCCTAAAAATCCCATTTTTTGTTTTGTTTTGTTTTTTTGGTACCAGGGACTGAACCCAGACCCACTTAACCACTGAGCCATATCCTCAGACATTTTTAGTTTTTATTTTGAGACAGGGTCTCAAGTGGCTTAAGGCCTTTCTAAGTTGCTGAGACTGGTTTTGAACTTGCCTTCCTCCTGCCTTAGCCTCCCAAGTTGCTGGGATTGTAGACATGCACCATCATGCCTTGCCTAACAATCTCATTTTAACTTAACTACCATTGTAAACACCCTTTTTTCAAATAAGGTCGCATTCTGAAGTACTGGAACTTAGGACCCCAGCATGCCTATACACACATACATACATACACACACACACACACATATATATATAAACATATATATACATATATATTTACATATATGCACATATATATATTTTTGAGAGAACACAGTACAATTCATAAAAATAAGGCTGGTATGCTATTTTAAAGTTGTTTACCATAAATTACTATATCAACTGTCTAAAGGAGAAAAGCCCCATAACCATGTTAATTGATGCAGAAAAAGCATTTGATAATAATTCTCAGGAGCAAGAAACAGAATCTGATAAAAAGCATCTACAAAAATATATTGCTAATATCATACCTAACAATGAAAGACTCGAACAAGGAAGGGATATGTGGTCTTAACACTCCTATTCAACATCATGCTTAGTTCTAGCCAGAATTAGGCAAGGAAAAGAAATAAAAGACATATCTATCAGAAAGGCAGAAATAAAACAGTCTCTATTTGCAGATGACATGATTAACTACATAGAAAATCACTCAAAAACTCACACACACACACACACAAAAGAAAAGAAAAGAAAAGAAAGAAAGGAAGGAAAGAAAGAAAGAAAGAAAGAAAGAAGAAGGACATCCTAGAACTGATAAGTTTCATTAAGTGGTAGGATATACAAGAACAATACACGAATCCACTGTGTTTCTATGTACTAGCAATGAACAATCATAAAATTAAATTTAAAAATTTTATAAAGATACAATGACAATTCAATGAAAGTCTTTTCAACAAATGGTGTTGGAATAATTGGGCATCCATAGGCAAAAATAAAACAAATCTCAGTCTAAACCTCGAACTTTACATAAAAATTATTTCAGAATGGAACAATGTCAGACATTAAACTATAAAAAGTTTTTTAAAATCATAGAAGAAAAATCTTTGTAATCTAGGCTTAAGCATGATTCATAACAGGAAAATTTTTATTTATTAAATTTCATCAAAATGAAAATCTTGTTCTGCAACGATACCATTGGACAAGCTACAGATGGAAAGAAAATGTTTGAACATTCCACAAAAGAATTAGAGCAGAATATATAAAGAACTCTTGAAATTCAACAGTAAGAAAATAATCAAACTAAAAAATATGTAAACAATTTGAACAGACACTTCACCAAAGAAAATTTCTGAAAGAAAATGAGCACATGAAAATATGCTTACCATCATTAGTCATCGGGGAAATGCAAATTAAAACTTGGTAACACTACAGACGTATTAGAATGTATAAAATAAAAATACTGACAATAACAAACACTGCCAGGATTGAAGAATCACTGCACTGTGATGTGCACGTATGTGTCCTCTCCAAATTCATATGCTGAAACCTAACCCTTGCAGTGACAGTATTAAGAGACTAAGCCTTTAGAAAGTGATTAGGGCAAGAGGGATCCACCCTCATGAATGGGATTAATTTCCTTGTGAAAAAGGCTTGAGAGGTAGTCTTTTATTCCCCTTCCACTATGTGAAGACACATACAAGGTACTATCTGTGAGTAATGGGCCCTTACTAGACAACAAATATGCCAGTACCCTTGATGTTGGACTTCCCAGGCTTCAGAACTATGAGCAATAAATTTCTGTTATCTATAAATTATCCATTCTGAGGCATTTTATTATAGTAGCATAAACAACTAAGACAAAATTGGAACTTTCATACACTGCTGGTAGAAATGCAAAATGTTAACAACAATTGGGAAAAACAGTTTGGCAGTTTTTTATAAATTCAAGAATATGGCCAAACATGGTGATACACACCTGTAACACAACTACTTGGGAAACTGAGGTAGGGGGATCACAGGTTTGAGACCAGCCTGGGCAACTTAGCAAGACCCTGTCTTAAAACAAAATAAAAAAAAAAAAAACAAATTTAAAAGGGAATGGGGATGTAGCTCAGTGGTAGAGCACTTGCCTAGTACATGCAAGGCACTGGGTTCAATCTCAGTACTGGGGTTAAAAAAAATAAATCTGACAATTCCACTCTAATAAAAACTTATGTTTGCACAGATACCTGTACACAGGCCTGGGGTGTAGCTCAGTGGTACACTGCTTGCCTATCATTTATAAAGCCCTGGGTTTGATCCCCAGCACTGAAAAACAAAACAAAACAAAAAAACACCACAAAAAGCAAAACTAAAATAAATAAACAAAAACATCTGTACACAGATGTTTGTTGCAGCCCTATTCAATATCCAAAACAGGAAACAATACAAATGTCCTTCATTGGATGAATGGACATCCATACAATGGAATAATAAGCTATACAAAGGAATGAATTATTAATACATACAATAACTGGTGTGAACCCCAAAGACATTTTGCTGAATTAAAGAAGTCAGTCTCAAAAGGTTATTTACTCCATGTTTTAACCTATAATAATATTCTTTAAAAAAATCAAACCATAGTGATTAAGAACACAACAGTGGGGGCTGGGGTTGTGGCTCAGCGGCAGAGCGCCCACCTGGCACGTGTGCGGTCCGAGTTCTATCCTCAGCACCACGTAAACATAAATGCAATTGCATTGTGTACAACTAAAGTAAATAAATAAATATTAAAAAAAAAAAAGAACACAACAGTGTTTGCCAGGGTAGCTTACTGTCTCCCCTTTATTATCTCCCTTACATCTCTTCTAACTTCAACTACAGTTAAATGCTTTGTTTTTAAAAGCTAAAACCAAGGCAAACTTGATAGCAATATAAAACCTCACAATGTGTTGTTGGAGATGGGGGCTTTGGTCATGGTAGCCTTCCATTTCTTCTTTCATCATTAGAAAGCTAACACACAGTGGCATGAGGAAGCTGGCTACTATGGTGTGCCAATTTAATATTTCAAATACAGCCTTTTAATAGGGCCATTTACAATGTCAATAAGGAAACATTCCTGAGAGGGAGAGAGAGGTGATCAAACATCGTGGCCCATGAAATAAGTACCTGCAGAAGAACAGACCTGCACAAAGATGGAGGAGACAATTCACCCACATGTGTGCAAGTACTTCAGTGAGGCTCTTGGCCTCCTGCTTGGTTTTAAGACCATGACCAATAATAGGGAAAGAACATTTTCTTACTAACCTTAATCTGACCTTCCTTTGACCTTCACATGGTTCTCTGTTTTAAGACCATCTGTGCTGCTGAAGAAGGAAAGTATTTTTCTAACCTCAACCTGACCTTCTTTCGTTCTTCTCATGGTTTCCCCAGATCTTTCTTTCCTTAGTTTGCATTGCCTGCACAGCAATAAGTCAAGTGCTCTCTCACTAGGTCTGAGAACCACATAAGTGTATGAGGCTCTCCCCCTGAGATAATCCTTGACCACAAGAAATCAAGCAACAATTTACCCATCTACACATTAACATTATAAAGAAAAGGACAAGGGCAAAAAACATTTAAACATTTTTAAATAAATTATTTAAAGAGACATTCATGGAGGCAAAAAAAAATAATCAAACATTCTGCATTTTCTTATTATCAAAAGAAACAAGTAGGGGCTGTGATTGTAGCTCAGTGGGAGAGCACTTGTCTAGCATGTGTGAGGCATTGGGTTCTTCGATCCTCAGCACCACATAAAAAAATTAATTAAATAAAGGTGTAAAATATACAATAAATAAAAGATTCAATCTGATTTTCAATATAAATGATTGTGTTTTCTGCAAATAAAGTTAACTTTAAAAAAAGGAGCCGGGCGCGGTGATACAAGCCTGTAATCCCAGCACTTGGGAGGCTGAGGCAGGAGGATAGCGAATTCAAAGCCAGCCTCAGCAATGGCAAGGCACTTAGCAACTCAGTGAGACCCTGTGTCTAATAAAATACAAAAAAGGGCTGGGGATGTGGCTCAGTGGTCGAGTGCCCCTGAGTTCAAGCCCCGGTACCAAAAAAAAAAAAAAAAAAAAAAAAAAAAAGAAAAGAAACAAATAAATTCTGGAAAACCATCCTAGGCTGTAATCTTACCTTTGAGGAAAGACAGTCTAAATCTAGACATGCTGTTTTTCAACTTGATTACACCAAGCACTTATACTTTACAAGTTTTCTGCAATAGGAAAAGTAAATAGTTTTAATTTATTCATATCTATGTTGTGAGCTGATGACGTGATAATTTTTTGGTACTTTCTGTATCAGAGTTCAATTCATGAGACCCGGTGATAAAGGTGTGTAGGAGAGATATACAGTAGTAGTTTTCAATGACTTGTAAAAAATAAGATGCTTTTCAGAATATACATAACATATTTATATATATGCATGTGTGTGTTTACATATGGACATTTATGTATATATACACTTATATATGCATGTTTGGGCATACACATACACAGAGTAAAAAAAATGCAAGTTTTAGAGCCATACAGATTTCAGTTCAAATTTTACCTCTGCCATTTGTGAACTGTGGTTCTGGGCAAGTTCCTTAACCTTGCTAAATATGTTTCCCTTCTGTAAAAAACCCATTAATAATACTCACCCCCAGGAATGATTATGAGTATTACTCAATGCTGATAGGTAAAATAGTTTTGAGATAGACCTGAAATGAATTCTGGACCTATGGCTTAATTTAGGCAAGATACATAAAGTTTGCAGGTTGTTTCCTTCTTTGCAAAGAAGAATTTAAAGAGTGTACCTAACACAATTATTGGGAGGATAAATTAAATCTGTATAACATGTTTAGTACAATGATCAGTATACAGTATGGGCCCAATACATGTTAGCTATTATTAGTACCACAATAATTACTATTATTGCATAAAAGGCAGCACTTAATAAATGTTGATGTATCCATCTCCTCTACTTCTGTCTCCCACTGAGAAATATTCAAAAATTGGACAACTTGGTTAAGGGCAAGACATATCTTTGTAAATTTTGTCATATTGCTCACAATAAGGCCTACAGTGAACTTAGGTCTCTAATAACATGCAGAGTCTATCAATTTCACTCCAACCCTCACCAGCAGTTTTTTTTTCCCCTGTCATTTTAAAAGTCGAAATAGAATATCTCAAGATTACTTTCATTTATTACCATGGGAGGGAATATTTCCCCATCATTTGGCTATCTTATAGTGTGAATGATCTATTTCTATTTTTGCCTATTTGTCAACTTGAATCTTGGTGGTTTTCTTAAAAATTTGAATCAACTTTTTAATGTATTAGAAACATTACTATTGTATTTAATGCAGATACTTTCCCAGGAAGCTGGACCCAGAACCATCTGGCACAGATGAGAGACCAGGGGAAAGTTCTGTGTATTCAGGTACATTTTTTGGGGGGAGAGGGGCAGGGGTTGCTGTCTCCTGCAGGGTAACTCAACTACTCTTATGGCTTTAGTATCAATCTCTGAATATTTCTGGATCTCCATGACTTTCTAGTCCTATATTCTAATTATGAAATGTTTCTTCTTAGTTGTCTTGTAAATACCTCAATTCTATCACAGGTACAACTAAGCTCATCAGATGTCCCCCATTCTGCTAACTTTCCAAACTTCCCCATTTGTTCCCTTATTGTCCTAGCCAAGAAATCTTGAAGTTGTTTCTCAATAGAGTAAAATGGCCCCCAGAATCTCTCAGACAGGCCTGTTGAACTGTCGCTGAAATCACACTCTTGAATTGTAAGTCATGTGTCCTAATTTCTGATTTGGAAAATATGATGATCATACATATCAAGAGAATGAGAAGAGCAGCCAAGTTGACATGTTACCTCAGGCCCTTTCTGCATGTCAGTATCTGCTACTAAGACCCATGCATGTGAGCCTGAAGCAGGTGAGCAGAACAATCCCATGGAGACTGGCATCCAGACATGGGTATTTGATATGAGAGCCAGAATTAAACAGAGAAAAAGAAAGTACTAGAAATCATTGCTTGGGCACTTGGTCCAACCATCTGCTTTCCTTAAATTGTTTTTGTATTTTAATGATGGCATCTATCAAATTGTTTGGGTAACTATTTTAATAGTTATAATGCTGATTTTGTCTTAGCATTGTGGCTTTATCTATCAATGCTTCATTTAGGATGTGAGCATCATGAAATCAGAAAATGAGTTTCAGCCTTCCATCCAACACATAGCCTAGTGGCCTTTGCAATCTATGTGTAAATTCAGTTCCCTCAAAAGTCAACTGAAGTGGGCACCAAGAGCTGCTATTGAGAAAACACAACAAGGCAAGCATTGGATCAAATATAAAAGGTCAAAATTCCCTTGAATGAAAATTAAAATAAATTATACCACTATTTTTAAGAATATAGAAGCTGAGTTGATAGCATCCTGAAAGGAAGTTTCCTTCCTCTTATTCTTTCCTCAATTTCTGCAAATATACAATGCATCAATTAAGAATCTCCACCTCTTCAGAACAAGAGCACTTTCAATAACACATATTAGAACAAACACAGTTGCTTAGTGCCTCAGGAACACATGTGTTGAAGTCAAACTCCGTTGCTGTTCTGAAGTTCCTCAGACTTCCCAAGTGTGGTTGTGTGCAGTGTATGCACATATGTGTGGATACAGGCACATGGGTGTGGACACACTGTTCTCAGGAGGACACGCTTGTTATGCTGTTTTGGGGAATGATGAAGCCTATTTCTCTAAAGGCAGAGAATGACAGGCTGGTGGTGCTCACCTGTAATCCCAGCCACTCAGGAGGCTGAGGCAGGAGGATTTCGAGTTCAAGCCTAGTCTAGGCAATCTAGCAAGACTCCGTGTCAAAATAAAAAATAAAAAGGGACGGGGATATGATTCTGTGGTAGAGCACCCCTGAGTTCAATCACCAGTATCAATGAATAAAATAAAATAAAAATCCTAAAGGCAGAGTATGTTGGTATGAAATTCATATCCCCAAACCTCAAATTTCACTCCTCCTCCAGAGTCATGTCTAGGGAAGAAGAATGAAGACAGGGATTTGGGCCCAGTATATTCCAATTCCTTTTACAAAGATTAGGGATTCCCAGTTTGAAGGGTGTCCTGGAATGACTTTTGGAGGTGTGTCCTTTGAAGGACTTTTGCAAGTAGGAGGGGATATCTAGTAAGAATTGAGAATCCAGAACTCACATCACCAGTTGGTTAATTACAAAGAAAACCACTTTCTAAATTCCATCCAACACCACACACTGTGTGGCCTGAGAGTGATGATCTAAATTCCCTTCCACAATTACCTAGTGAAGGTCTTGGATGTGTCTATTCCAAGTCTGGTGAGAAAAGTATTTCAATTCATTCCAGTACTTATCCCGTACTTCCCCAGCAGAAAAACTGGTTAATTTTCAACTTAGGTAATTACCTCCGCATTTCCTTCGCTGGGAACTAATCCCTCATTTACAACACTTTATTGTCAGGTCAATAGTGAAATTCCGTAGAAACTTCCTCCCTACAATACCACACACAAGGAGACCCATCCACTGCCGCCAACTCGCGCACGCAAGTCCCATTCACAAATCTCTTTTTGGCAAATTCCTTGAGCTCCCTCCCTTGGCTTTGGAGCAAATGGGCATCAGAGGAAGCAGCTGCCAGGATTCCGCTCTTGATAGCACCCCCATCGTATTATTTCACCTGCCTGAAAAGGCCCGGTGCCCCGACCACCCAAGTGACACCTGAGTACCAGCGCAGCGAGGTCACGCAGCCCCCACAGCGCCCGGACCCCGCGCGCCAGAGCATCGCCCACGTGCCCCGAGCACAGGCTGGACAGCCGCGAGGGACCCACTGGAAACACACGGAAGAATGCGCCACCGTCCTGCGGGATCCCAGACTCGCGGCCGAGTCCATCTGGGATACCAGGTCTGCAGAGCACCGACCAGGCATTCCAAGAGTCCTTCAGAGAGAAACGCCGCGCAGACTTCCTCTTCCCGACCCGCAGCCTCCGGAGCATCTGCCCGGAGCTCGCTGTTCCGCATCGCGCAGCCCTGGACAGGTGCCCCACGAAAGCTCCGTACCTACCTCGCGCACGCCTTGCTCTAGGAGAGCCGCGGACCCCTGGCAGCTGCTGGACCCACGCCTAGGAAAAGAGGAAGGAATTTGCTCTGTACCTGATCCTGTCCTTCTCTGCTCTTTGTAGCTCCTCATTTCTTTCCAGCACCTGAAGGATCTTCCTGGCTTCTTCCTCACTTAAAAAACTGAAATCGAACCCTTGAGGAACTTTCGTCATTTTCTCTGCCAAGGTGGGTTACACTTAAGCTCCTTGGCGCCTCCTCTTACGATGGCATTTTTCAAGATACAGAAGACTAGCTTCACGAACTTGATCCTACAGTCAATAAGTCCGCCCCTTTGAAAATCTAAAGCCACAAACCTAGGGAACGGCCCACATAAACAGGGATCATTTTGACAACACCTTAATGACATGTTTCTCCCAACCTGTCCAACCAAGATGCAAAATGAACCACTAAAGGCAGAGAAGGAGCCAATCCCATTCCGAGGGAGGCGGGCCCTGCCGCGTCTCCTCCCCCCAACCCACCTCCTATCTGACTTGTTAGGCAAACAAGCCTACATAATTCTGCCTAAGTGAGGCCTAGGCTGAAGTGTTGGCCCCAAAGTATTTTCTTTGGAGGTTGCTGTTTGCTCTAAGAACTTGAGCTTGATTCGTAGAAGGAGTGAAAAGGAAAGAGATTCATAACTAATCCTCTCTTTGAATAATTAAGAGCTCATAGAAAATAGAATTGCAGGCAGGAGCTTTAGAACTGGTGGAAGGGTTTCTCTATTTGAGAGACCAGGAAGGGATAACCTAACATTACACAGCCATTTGTGGACAGACCTGGCAGAAGGGCTGAAATTTGGGGTATCCTTGGAAACGAATATTTGCCAAACTTCTCATCTCTTGTAACCCACCACTTCCATTTCATTGTCCCACGGAAGTCCTTCTCAGATTTTGGAAATTCAGCAAACACCCCGTTTATGTTATTTTGGAAGACTGCCCTGGTTGGGGAAAGAGATGGTGAAAAGCTCCTCTGACTAAAGCAAAATGTAATCCTGTGAAACCACAGGAATAGCTTTTCCTACAAAGTAAATTATTCTGATATAGTAAAGTATGATGGAAATTTCCATAGATGTTCATATATATATATATATGTGTGTGTGTGTGTGTGTGTACATATATATATACATATACATATACATATACATGTATATATGTTAAAAATTGACAAGGCTTTTCTTGAAACATGCTGCTTCTTTTGGCTTTACTTCCGACATAAAAATAACTTTGTCAGATGGACTTTCCTGCCCCAATAGCTTGATTTGGTCACCTTATGAGGTGGTGATACGTGCTAACATTTAAAATGTCTGTCCAAATGTATCATCTCTTTTCATGCTAAATAAACCCAATAAAGATTTTTATATCTGACCATGGCTCTGTGGTGCATGCCTATAATTCCTGGCTGAAGCAGAGGATGGAAAGTTTGAGGCCAGCCTCAGCAACTCAGTGAGACCCTTTAAAAAGGGCTGGGGATATAGTTCAGTGGTAGAGTGCTCCCGGGCTCAATCCATAGCACTGGTCCCGCCACCAAAAGAGTTTGTATCAGTTAACAAGAATCTGAAAATCAAAAATAGCTATATTTTGGCCTCAGGGCCCTCTGGATCTTTTACTCATCTTAATCATTATTTAAAACATGTCTGGGAAACTAGCCATTTAAATAACTTTTTCTGGGTGTAATAATTCTGTACATTAGTGTCATAGAACACAGAGTTTCTTTATAAATTATTTATGTGGAGGGGGCATGGGGGCAAGAAAGATGGTGGAATGAGATGGACATTATTACCCTAGGTACATGGATGACTGCACATATGGTGGAATGCTACATCGTGTACAATCAGAGAAATGAAAAAGTGTGCTGCAATTGTGTACAATGAATCAAAATGCATTCTGCTGTCATATATACCTAAATAAATAAATAAATAAAATTGAAATAAATGAAATTGTATGTAAATGATGGTGATTTGGGAGTGTGTCTTGTATATGGTGTCCTATTCAACCAACATATTCTGGTGCCTGTTACATGAAGGTATTGTATACTCTAATTACCACTGAGCTACATCCCTAGCCCTTTTTGTATTTTATTTTGAGACATGGTTATGCTAAATTGCTTAGGCCCTGACCAAATTGTTAAGGCTGGCCTTGAACTTGTGATCCTCTTGCCTCAGCCTCCCAAGTTGCTGGGATTTCAGGCATGGGCTGCCGGGCCCCACTCATTGTCTTTAGAAAGTTTATAATTCAGTGGGTGAGACAACATGAATAGAACTATAACTACATAGTATAAAACATTCCATGAACATGAAGAAAAGAAACTAGTTCCAGCTAAGTGGATCAGAGAAGAGGATACAGTATTTAGGTTGCAACATGAAGGGTCAGATATCAATAGAGAATGACAAGAGAAGATGTGCAAGTCTATTCTAGGCAAGGAGATCACTGGATGTCAGACGTGCACTCTAGGAATCTTCCAGAGTGAGCAAAAACTTGGATGATAGAAAATTTAGGGACATATTCAAGGATTGGTGAGTGATCTGTTTTGGCTAGAACATACATTCTCAATAGGGGCAAAATCTTACTCTTTTTATGTATAGACCACAGATACATGTACAATACCTAGACGGATATACAGTATATCTGTGATATTAACATTTCATGAATGGAGCAATTAATTAAAAAAAAAAAAACTCCAAAAGGCTCCATGGAGGGTGGGTAAAGTAATGAAAAAGAACATTTAGAAACAGTAGGCTAGCATGTAGGGTACATAAAGAGTAAAAAAGGCTGAGTTCTTATTGTGAATACCATGCTAAAGAGTCTGGACTTATTGTGTAAGCAATGAGGAGGCAATGCAGGTTTTGAGGGTGACAACTATACATTTAAAATAGGACTTTGGAAAGATAACTATGATAGCAGGAGACAAGGAAGAGTAGAGGGAAAAAAGCAGCAAAGAAACCATCGTATGTGAAGGCTGATCCTGGAGAAAGGGGGAGGAGGGCCTGATCAAAGCAGTGGCAGTGACAGCAGAAAAGAGGGCTGGAGTCCAAAGATATGAGCTGGACTTAGTAACTCGTTAGTTAGATAGGAGGTTAAGAAAGAAAAATTCAGCCAGGTGTCAAGGCTCAAACCTATAATCCTAAACTACTCAGGGGACTGCGGTAGGAGGATCACAAAGTTCAAGGCCAGCTTGGGAAACAGCAAGACCCTGTTTTAAAATAAAAAGGACCAAGGATATAGCTCAGTGGTAGCATGCCCCTGAGTACAATCCCCATCATACCCCCCCGCCAAGAGAGATTCACAAAGATGATGCAAGATTTCACAAGTGTTTGAAAGGAAATTAGTCTATTTGATGGTACCAGAAACAAACTTTAGAAAGAGATCAGATGTTCAGTTTTAGAGACAAGGAGTGCCTGCAATTCATTCATGTGGTGATACCCAGCAAAAATGATAAATGTAGAACCAGAATTTTTGAAGCAGGGATGGAGAAGTAGATTTGAAAGTCTGGATAACATGGGTGCCGCAGAGTGGACAGGGAGCAGAGGCTGAGGTCAGAACTTTGAATGACCAAGGCCATCCCACCAAGCACATCAGCACTGAGTCATGCTTCAGCCCTGGGTTGTGGCACAATAGGGCATACTATTAAGAAATTTTTATACTGACATTTTATATTGAGAAATTTACAAGGTATTGAGGATTGCCCTGGAAAACATATAGATTAGTTTCATTGGGGTTATAATCACAATGCTTTTAAAATTAAAATAATTGTCAAAGTTTGTTTTTTTTGGGCTTGTTCAAGCAGCTGTAAGCAATAATTTTCCATCTCAGTATCTGGTAACCTTGGTAACCTCTGCCCAGGCTCTCAACTAAAGAGATGCTCATCCGTTTGTTTTTAAACAAGCTGGATAGAAAATAATACTCTTTAGAAATCGTCCATAGTCTTATTTTCTCCAGGTTCTTGTTGGTCACATCTCCAGCAGAGTTTTGTTTCTTGACTTACAACCACCCAGCCAAGAGAAAACATGATCACAACACTTACTTGAATGTTTAAACTTTTGCCATTTAGAGTCACATATGACCCTAGCAGGCCATTGAAAAGCAGCTCAAGAGAGTCTGTTTTCACAGAAGTGTCTTTCTAGCAAGTTTTGGCTCTTCTCCCTGGACAATCCAGAGGTCTTCCAATAATAGGTCATAGGGTGTGTTTGGTGGTGGTTAAACAAGCAAATACTCGTAACTTGTTAACTTGATAGATGTAGGTAACTGAACTTTATTAGTAAACAAGAGATGTAAAACTCAGAAAAGAGTTTGCACAGTTGTTCATTTCATTTTCATTGTTGTAACTCTTCAGTGAATAGCTTTGCAAATTTAGATTAAAAACTAGTTTTTTAGTTCCCTTTGAGGATTCAGTTCTATATCCACAATTATGGGAGTAGATTCCATAAAATATATCAGATCAAAAAATCCCTTAATTTTAGCTTTTTAAAAAACTTATGAAAGAAAGATCATAACAGAACCAACCTTATGAGTGTTGTAAAAATTCAATAATACAAATAAAGCAATTAATAAGGTTATTACATATTCAGTGCTCTATAAATGGTACCTACTGATATTATTTTCACATAGAGCATCCTACAATTATGAAAATGTTATTTTCTTTGATTATAAAAGTGATAACTATTAGTTGGGTTGAGCAAAAAAAAGTATGTGTATATATATGTATATATATGCATACATATATATGAATGTATGTATGTGTATATGCACATACATACATGTATATACACACATATACACATACATACATGTATATACACATATATACACATACATACATGGGTCATAATGATGAAGCCTCATTCTGAGGTTTATTGCTGACAAAGTTTAATGGAAGAATGTGTCTTAGTTCTGCAGCTAAACAGGCTTACTAGTGTGACCCTTCCAAATCTCACACTGAGGTAAAGCACCAAAGGGAGACTTGTATTTGGAGAATATATGTTACTGGTGATAGGCATAGGCAGGGAGTAGAGAGAATGACCACCAAATGCTTCAAACATTCTGATGGATTAGTACCACTCTGCTAAAAACCATGGACCAAGCTGGGTGCAGTGGTGCACACCTGTAATCACAGTGGCTCAAGAGGCAGGAGGAAATTTGAGGCCAGCTTCAGCAACTTAGCAAGACCCCAAGCAGTTTAGCAAAACTCTGTCTCAAAATAAAAAAGTCTGGGGATATAGCTCAATAGTAAAGGACTCCTGGCTTCAATCCCAAGACCTCCTCTCCCCCCAAAACGCATGTATCAAGGAGTTTCATGTCCCTACCACCCTCCAATCAGATAATTTACAATTCCACATACTCTGAGAAAGAGCAAGTAAGGGCCACACGGAGAGGCTGGAAATTATTCAAGTCATAGAGTTCCCCTCCTAGAAAAGTGAAGGAATGTTTTTTCCCCAATAATGTTCATCATATGTAAATGTAGTAATATGGAAAAAAAGTATTAATATCTTAATTCACAATCCCAGCAATTATTAACATATCATTATTAATATCATTATTTTATTATAAATGAATAAATAATAGTTTTATTTATGTCCATATAGTCCCATTTTCCATATAAATTTATTTAAAATAGAAATAGCATTAAATAGTCTCCTAGAATGTTCCTTTATGTGGCTGCATAGACTTCCTAGGATAACATGTTATTAGAGACCTTGGAGTCATCTGAACATTATGCAAGATTCATAATGACAACCAGAGACTTCTGGAGTGTTTAAACAAGTCACTGAGCCCTGATGTGATAGATGGCAGAAGCGTATGACACTGAAACCCCAAATAACAGATGAGGTGAGGGGTCGAGAGCCTCTCTTTCATGTAAGAATTCAATAAATCTGATGTCTAGATCTCAAAATCAACCTGACCAAAAACCAACCAAAAAGAAAAAAAAAAAAAAAAACCCAAACCCAAACCCAACAAAAATCTGATGAAATCCAGCAATGAGCAGCACACACTAATATTATTCATCCTAATTCTAAACATTCAATTCTTCCTAGCCCCACACCTTCACTGTAAGGGGCTTTCAGTGTTCCCACTCCACCTGAAGGAGAGAGGCAGTGGGCTCTAAGATGTGTATAAACACCTAGGACTACTCAAAACACAGAAAAAAATCAAATATTTCCAGATGCTGTGTGAATCTATTATCCTCATAGTAACAACTGAAAAAACTAGGTCAATAAACAACCACATAAACAACAACAACAATAAAAAAAACTGTAATTTCCCTAGTGCCTATGGAGATGTAAAAAAAATCCTAAGGAAAAAAAAATGCCAGAAAACCAAAAAGGTAGAAAAACATTATGTGGCTTAATATTACTTTATTCCTGGAATAAAGCATATATCAAAATTGACATGGTTTACTTTATCTTCCTTAATGGAAGCAAATTCTATGATCCAATGTTTTTGATAAAATTCAAGATTACTTTGTGTTAGAATTAAACTACATAAAACTAAATTTAGCATCCTTAGTAAACTAGAATTAGAATAAGGTTTCCTTGATACCATAAGGTATAGTCTGTCCCAGACAATACCAATGTTATAATTAATGATGAGTCTATTTAGTAAGAACAAATTAAAGATACCTTCTCTTTCTGGTAGCATTAATCAATAGAATAAAAAGAAAAAGCAATGAGGTGTAACTCTCAGAAAAGAGAAAATTGGTAATAGATGATGATTATCTGCTTAGAAAATAAGAAGAAATCCATTTTAAAAACTATTAGAACTAGAAAGAGAATACATATAAGTGGCTGTTGCGTTGTATCATTCAACAAATATTTATGCGATGTCCACCATGTTGGTAAATGTTCTGGACACTGTATAGGCAAGATGTTCCTGCCCTCAAGAATATTATTAGAAATAAATCTATATAAATTAAGTGTGTGGTAAGTGCTATGAATCAAACAAACAGGGAGAGTTGGAGAGAGGCTTCAGCCAGAGTGGTCAGGCGGGGAAGACAATGACCAGATGCCAGAGTAGTGGAAACTGGAAGGATAAAAAGCCAGACACGTGAAGAAGTAGGAAAATAAATGCAGAGATTTCCTCGAATTGGCTTGAGTTTGAAAAATGTGGACAAAGAATAGACTTATATGCTATTTATAAAATCTTTTGAATTTATGTCATCTCCATATAAGACATAATCCACTGGGCTCCTGCCCCAGATAATGTGGCTTAGTGGTTAAAGGCATTTATTATTTGGTCAACCTGCTATGTTGAACAAATGTTCAACCCCATGCCAGGTGCTAGAAACACAGAAGTACAAAAACAAATAAATGTGTAGCCTCGTGGACTTTGTGTTCCTGAGGGAAGAGACAGACAATATATACATACATAAATAAAAGATTTGCTAACTACAGTAAGTACTCTGAAGAAAACTAACATGACAGAGAACTTTGCAGGGAAGGTGCTACTTAATGTGAAGTGGTCAGGAAGCCCACTCTGAATTGACAGTGAAGTGGTAATCTAAGGGTTGTCAAGGATCTAAACTTGAGAAGAGCCAGAAGAATGGCTTGGTAAGCTGAGGCAAGGGCTCAGATGCAGAGGCAGGAGTTGGCAGGCTTTGGGCTGATGTTTATGGACCATGGTAAATGCAGGGAAAAGAGACATAAAATAATGTCCGAGAAGTAGGTATGGACCTGATAAGGTGGTTAGGCTAAGGTCAGAGTGTTTGGAGATTATCCTAAGGGTATGGGCTTGGAGTCAGTAGTTCTTGAAGTGTGAAGAGAGGGGGTGGGGGAGAGACACTTTTCAGCACATTTTCCTCCTTATACCTTCCCAGTTTCTGGGATGACAAAGGATTTGCCAGTGCCTTTTCTTCTCTCCTTGACCCCAACCTGGAGGAACTCTTGCCTCTGGGTAGAACCCACATCAAATATTAGTGATATAAGGGTTAAAATTGTTTTAAATTGAAAATATTACATGATGACACCAAAGTAACAACAACAAAAAGAAGATTATAATCCTATCATCCTAATTCAAGGACTCTTTCCGTATTTGACTATTATTCCAAAGTTCTTGACCCATGTGTGCATGTGTATAGTGAGCGGGACTGAAAGGTTTCCTTTTCCCATTCACAGGTGTGCAACAGACTCTTTGCAACCTCTGACTAACTGGATCATTGCAATTAATATACCACTTAATCTAATCAAATGGTGGTTCAAACTAAACCAGAAATTGTTTTCCCTCCCACTGTGCAGTTTAAAGACAGTTCATTAATGTGTTTACATTTTTTTTCTCATTTTGATTCAAAAAAACCTAGGTTTTATTTTTTTAATTTTTTAAAATATTTATTTATTTGCTTTAGTTATACACAATGCAATGCATTTATGTTTACATGGTGCTGTGGATCGAACCCGGGCCGCGCACGTGCTAGGCGAACGCTCTACCGCTGAGCCACAACCCCAGCCCAAAACCTAGGTTTTAAACTAGATAACAATGTCATCTGTTTAATGTGACTGGCACAGTATTGAGTTTGTGTTTAGCTGTAGTTATAATCACCACTGTGTATACACGTATCTACTAACACTTATTCAAAACAGTTGTAATCAGAGTGGTGCATATTTTGATAAGTGTTTCTAGTACTATTACTGAAAGATCTCTGTAGAATTTCCAAAATCTAGTTGGATTTTAAGTTCAAAGTTCCTTGAGAACTTTAAAGTGCTTTACAGAAATAAGATTGTTGATGACTTTATTTTACCCCAGGAACCAGATCTAGCATTTTATAGTATTCATTCTTTAGATACACTTTTGTATGGCAATTCTACCTACTCCTGTGTGCCTTTCTTTCCAGAGGACAGTGACCTTTCACTAACAATGAGTGCACCTGGAAAAGAAAGCTTTTTTGTTTATTGTTGGGAAATCTTCCATAAGTAAGAAAAGCAGCATTGTGAGAGTATCTACAAGGAGGGATGAATCCCATGACTGCTCTCAGTAAAAGACTTAAATGTTCTCAGTTATCAGGTGCGGGGGTGGCACACTCCTGTAATCCCAACACTCAGGAGGCTGAGGCAGGAGGATTGAAAATTCAAGGTCAGCCTTAGCAATTTAGCAAGAATCTGTTTCAAAATAAAAAGGGCTAGGGATCTAGCTCAGTGGTAGAGTGCCCCTAGCTTCAATTCCCAATGCCACAAAAGAAAGAAAAAGAAAAGAAAAAAGAATTTAAAAAAACTTTATGAGGGGCTGGGGTTGTGACTCAGTGGCAGAGTACTTGCCTGGCACATGTGAGGCCCTGAGTTCGATCCTCAGCACCACTTAAAAATAAACAAACAAGATAAAGATATTGTGTCTATCTATAACTAAAAAAATTTTAAAAAAAAACTTTGTCACTCACTTTTTCAAAAATCAAAGGCTTATGTTTGCTTCCATAATACTAATCCATTGAATTTGATTTTGCTGCTTGAGTCCAGGAGGTTGTCATCTGAGTAACTTGGAATGTACAAGGTTGGTGAAAAAAAGAAGACTTTTCCTGTACTTCTTCTGTATTGCATAGAGAGGTGGGGGAAGTGGAATCAAGTGACCAAAAATTCCAATACAGAAGACTGAGCTCAGTCCCTTCCATGTTTCAAAGAAACATTCACTCAGAATAAAAGGAGTGAGATTGAAAGTTAAATTTTCCTTTCCCCATCCTCAGGTGTGCAGCAACCTCTTTGTAACCTCTAATTAACTGGATCATTGCAATTAATTAATATGCCACTTACATCTAATCAAATTGTGTCTCAGACTAAACTGGAAGTATTTTTTTTCCCTTTGAGCATTTTAAAGAGAGTTATAAATTAATTAAGAGTTATAGATTAATGTAATTTTTTTCTCAGTTTGATTTTAAAACCTGGGTTTTAAACTACATAACATGGTTATCTGTTTAATGGGACTAGTGCAGTAACAAATTCAAATTCAAAATTTGCACTGTGATTTAAGTAGGCAAATTTCTATTAAGTAGATGTGATAATTGCATTTCTTGTTTCTAAATTTATTATTAGTACCAAGCTAGTTTCTGGCTAAGATCCTTAATGCAGAACTAACTAATCAAGGCTTCCCTAACTTAACCTCCATGAAAGTTTGGAAGTATTCTAAGTACTATACTTTCTGGTCCTTTGTTTCCTTTACTAGTTATTTATTCTCATGTATGAGGCATGCTTCAAAAAATACGTAAACCATACACACATATCAGGATTCTCTGGCATTTGATTTTCTCTGGTTATATTTGTTGTTTAACATGGCTAGAAGTTTATCATCAAGTAACAAGCTGGATGACAAATAAAATGTTCTCTAGTGCCATCCGCCAGGATAGTGATACCTACTTTCTAAATAAGAGCAGCTGAAAGACCATATGAAGTTGTTGCAGAGCATGGAGAAGCATGCTAAATTCTGAGCTGAGCATGCGAATCTAATGAGGGGCTTTCTCGGGTAGTAGAACATTTTTGCTGGAGGTAAAAATATGCCATGCTTGTTTGCTGTCCCTAGGTTAGAATGCCTAATTGAGCACTAATGACTACTCTTTTAGAATAACTTAGGTCTTACTAAATCCTATTAAACTAATTACTGTGTTGATGAATAATGCCAGTGCTTTAATTATATTACCAATAGTCACATGATGTAATGTATCATACCAGATGTTCTTTTGACCCAGGGGTTGACCAGATAGACAGACTTTTTAATTAATAGCATATTTTAACCCATAGTCATGGGGGAGAGAAAAGGCACTTAACATATTAAGAGATACAAACCAGGAATAGTATCCCCAAAACTGACTAAGAAAGGGTCACACAAATGTATAAATACGGTAGGTGTGATCCAAGCTTATAAACAATTTACATAATAGCATATGCCCTTCTATTTTTGTTAAGACCTTAAATATTATAATTCAATCAGTATTTTCCCCAGAGAGTTGTATTCTTATAATCTCATCTTTAGATATGACAAGCAGTGAAAGCTTTGGAAACATTTATCCTTTTCCCTTTGGTGTAACTGTTTAAACACAGATGATAGATTCTTTTTTACAGTGTTGGGGGTTGAACCCAGAGCCTTAGAAATGCTAGGTAAATGCTGTACCATGGAGCTACATCCCTAGCCCAGAAATGATAGATTCTTTATATTTCCCTCCTGTTTGTTTCTAAGACTGGCCCAACTGCAATGACCAAATAACCATTTAATGCATTTCCTAGCTTATCAAATTTCTCTCCTGAAACCCTACTCCTTGCATCCTGCATCCATTCTCATGTAGTCATTCATTCTAGGTTGTTTTGATTAGCTGGTTTAGAGAGTTGTCTTTGTTCATTCTTTCATTCAACTACACCTGCCATGTGCCAGGCACCATTCTAGGGCTGTTCTCTACTTTTCTAATTCTCTTTTTAGTTTAACTTCCTCCAAATTCCTGCCTTGATCTTTTAAAGCAGTTATTTGCCCTTATCTCGGACACCTCTCTTTTAGAAGAGTGTCTTTTATGTAGATTTGTGTTATCCAGCAATTTTTTAGAATCACAGGTTACCTGGGACAGAGAAGTTTTCTCCTATGTAGCTTGCTGTCCTCCTAGGACTCCCACTTGAACAAAGGTGTCTTTAACTAAAGTGGGTTAAATGGGATCAGAAGGAAAATAAATAAGAGAAAAGGAAATAGAAATCTTATACATATGGCAATTGTTGTGCAAATTATATATAAATCCTTAGTGTGGTTTGAAAATCATTTTCCATGTGTATAGGGTTTCCTTTGAAGGTGCTGAAGTGTTTTGGACCTAGATAGAGGTGGTATTCGTGCAACATTATGAGTGAACTAAATGCCACAGAATTTTTCATGTTAAAATGATTAAATCTGTTAGGTGAATATCATCCCAATACAAATTGTTAAAATCATATTTAGAACTGTTTTTGTCCCTGTTGATAAAATTGTAAACTTATCTGCCCTCACCCTAATTGTCTAGGGAATACTCCAAATATAACCTCAGTGCATCAAGCATAATGCCTTCATTAACTCAATCTTCCTAAAACATGAAGTTTAGGATTAGTTAAACAGGAGAGTATTAAGTCAAAGGAGCTGTAAACACTTGCAAGACACAACCACTCTGTTTCTGATTTATAGCCTGCTTGCTCCACGGGACTCTTGACTGCTGAAACAAGGAGGAACTCCACCTGCGGGTGGGGAGCAGTTCCTAATGACCATCTAGTAATCTTAAGGAGCAAGACTTCCTGGAGAATTGATCTGGAGGAAAGAAAGGCTGTTTCTAGGAGGAGCAAGTGAAGATTTCAGAGATCTGAGGGAAAAAATGGCTGGGATCCCTCAAAGTCAGGAAGCACAACAGGCCATTATCCATAAATAAATACACATTAAGAAATGTATCTAGGGCTGGGGATGTGGCTCAGCGGTTTAGCGCGCGCGTCTAGCACGTGCGCGACCCGGGTTCGATCCTCAGCACCACGTAAAAATAAAGGCATTGTGTACAACTAAAACCAATAAATAAATATTAAAAAAAGAAAGAAAGAAATGTATCTAGTGGTCAGGAGCAGAAGAATTATTCTGATGGTAGTAATCTGATTAAAAAAAATTTTTTTTTTGTGGGGGGGTAGCAAGGATTGAACTCAGGGACATTCAACCACTGAGCCACATCTCCAGCCCTATTTTGAATTTTATTTAGAGACAGGGTCTCACTGAGTTGCTTAGCACCTCTCTGTTGCTAAAGTTGGCTTTGAACCCTCAATCCTCCTGCCTCAGCTGCAGGGATTATAGGCATGCACCACCGCTAGTTCATCTGTTTTTGATTTTCAGAGTTAGGCAGTTCAATAACATTCAGCTACATTTAATTGAAGGAAGATTGAACACTTTTGCTGTTTAAAGAAAACCTGCTTTCCTTTTAATTCATCCTCGCTCCATTGCCCTATTCAACTTCTTGGTATTGTTTTGTATGTTGTTATTGAAAATTAGAACTCAGATGATTTTCCTACTGAGGAGGTCTGAACCCAACCTGTTCTCCATAAGTGAGTGCCCTGGTTTATAGGTGACAGAATGGGACACCAATGGGAACACTGAAAAGAGGACTTTTAAAATGGTTATTAAAGTGACCGGGAAGTGAACGTGGAGGCCAAGGAGAATACCAATATCTGAGGGTCCTGAGACCCAAGGGTCAAGAGGCAGAAGCTAACATAAAAAGCAGCCACTATTGGGTCAAAGAGGAGACTCAGTTCATGAGGAGGAAATCAGTTTTAGGTTAAAGAAGGAAGGAACACTCAAAGAAAGCTCTGTAAATGCACAGGAAAATTTGGCAAAATTAATTAGGTTCCAGAGGTCATAAGACAAACAAATTTGAGAAGTAGTTGAATTGGATGGAGCAGAGATGGAGAACACTGACTCAGAAGGACTGAGAAAAGAAGAGGTCAGTGGACAAGAAGAAGATTTATCAAAGCAAGATGACAGAGATCAGGTTGTGTACTCAGATGGTAGTAAATACCACTTCTAGGTCAAGAGTGTCAATCCATTCATCTCCAAAGTTCCATTATTTCCAGGATGAACTGGTCACAAAGGAACTGACTCTGCTGCCTGCAAGGTCTCAGTGTCTGAGCAGCTCTGGCCTGAGGTTTACAAGTGAAAGTCATGGGAAAGGACCAGCAGGAGCAGAGGACTTGATGCTACTCTTAGAAAAGATCAAGCTGTGTGATAGATTAGAGGACAGATTAGAGCAGACTCTCCCAGCTTTGTGCTCTCCAGTATCCCCCACTGACTTTTTCTATAACCCATTCTAAGGCTGGGCTCAACTACTTCTTTCACCAAGTCCTTTGTACTTGCTCTACTTTTCCAAAAACTTTTCCACCTATTAATCAACTGCACACAACTTAAAAATCAAATTATTCACTTTTTTTTGATAAATTGTTTTCCTTTTGAGATTTTTAAATTTGATTTTAATCTTTACAGAGACAGTGTTTTACACTTAAGACTCTGCTGAGACTCACTTCATGTATGAAGCCTCTCTCCATCCCTCCCCTTATGATTCACCTCTGCCTGAAGACAGCCTCCCTCAAGCCCCAACTACCCATATGAACTTTCATCATAGCACTTAGGATTCTTTATGGCACTTTTGTTCACAAAATTCTCTTTCTTAGCTAGAGATAAACCCTGTGAAGCAAGACCCTAGGTTGATTCTTTTTATTATATTCATATACTCTGCTCCAAGTTCAATTTTTTTTCACACCGCTGACAGATTTTTAAAGCTTAGAAACCACTGAGAACATTTCCATTTTCTTTTTAGAGACCACAGAGAACTTAAACGATGGGATTTTTATTGAAATTGAGTCTCAAGAAAAGTTGGAGCGATTAGGAGTTCTAAAAACAGAAATCTTTCGAAATAAAGAATCTGAGAATGAGAAGAAGGACATTGTCTGGGCCAAACAAAGTTATGTAGTATGAATATAAAGCATTATTTGTGAAAATATCACCATCCAAATAAGATTTTAGAAAAAAAGGGAGGAAGAGTTTCATATCTCTTTGTTCCCTTTATCGTACACATGTCACTCACAAGCCTTGAAGAGCTGAAAGAACTTAAAGAAGGAAGAATCATGGATTCCATGCTGGGAGTACTCAATAGTAACACGGAGAGCAAGAAATGCTTTTTAAACTCAATAATACTTACATTTATTAAAAGTTTTCTGGTATTTAGTGTGGGGAGAATATGGAGTCAACTAGAAAATAATCCATCATAATTTTTCCTCATTTACTGTATAAAACACCTTCCAAATAAAACATTCTTGCTATTATATGAGACTATCAGAACATCAAACAATTGTATACCATGTCTCTGCTGGTACTTACATATGGGCAGCTGGAAATGATGGTGTGACTGGCATGGTGGCTCTAGAATGTATTAACAATTGTTTTGTTTGGTTTGGCTCAAATATATATGTGCTCTTCTAATTTGCATGCATAATTACCTAAACGCCAAGCAATTATCCACTTTCCTCACAGGATGTGACAATCCCTTCTCTTCACTAATCTTTCATACCTCCACCCAGAGTTGCATCAAACAAGGGCCCAGTTACTGCCAACTGCCTTCTCTTAAACCAAATGTAGTTAGGGACATTTCTGTAGCTCTGGGACTCTGTCCTATTATGTCTAGAACTCTTCCTCATGAACCAATTTTTAAAGATCATGTCTTCACTGAACAAAATTGCATTCTGACCTTTCTGGAAAATCATGCATTTTTTAACTAATTTCAGCACATCCTTACATTTTTATTTCCCTCATAAACCAGTATTTCTCAAAAGGTTATCTGAAGATAATGTAAAAAAAATACAAACTTATGGATTCACCAGAATTTGCCTTTTAAACAAGTGCCATAAGGAAGTACTTAGGCACACTGCAGTTTGTAACCACTGCCATGCTTTGTTCAAATTTAACCTTCCTTAAAAAAGTAACTTATTGCTTTACAACACTGATGTACAGAAGAAAGGTATTTTTGAGATTACTAAATTCTCAAATGGACATACAGGACAAGCTAATGATATTCTGGTAATAAATGAAGCTTCAAAGACACTACTGTTAAACTTAGCTCTTCTTATGTGTTCCTCTCTATATTGTTGAATGCACAAGAGGAAAGGGGGTCTTCTGTGTTCTTCTGAGCTTCTTCCCAGAGGCTCAGAAAATTGGGCTGATACCTGTGTGATGGTATAAAGAAATCAATCAGACAGAGATTGCAAAAACGTATGTCTTATAGGACCACTCACAGCATGGTAAAGTCATGTCTTCAATGTGAGAAAGAAAAGGACAGAGGGAGAAGGTGGGGCTAAGAGAGTAGGGGAGGGAGGAAGAAGGAGAGAAGGAGGAGGAAGGGACAAGGCTGGAAGAGAGAGAAGAGAAAGTGAGGAGTCCAGGGCTGAAGGATTCAGCAAACACTGATTTCAGCAACCACTGTCCTTGAGAACTGTTCCTGCCTGATTTGGTACTCCATGCTCAGACTCCTCTAAGGCAGCAGTATCCAGGAGAGTGGGGGAGTTGGAAAGCAGGAAAGACACAGAGGGTCATGCTGTGATGATCTGGCCATACTTTTATAAGACAGGGATAACAACTGAGTTTTGTTGTGCTTTGCTTCTTTGTAGGGAGGGAATATGAGACTAAAATGAATGTACTGCTTGGCATTGCTTCAAACTTGCAAAGTCCATCATGTGCAAAATGCCAGTTTTCAAATAGCTCACCGATATACCCAGGGTTTTGAATGATCAGTTCAAACAGCATGTAGGCAATAAGAAAATTTACAAGTTATATGAATTTCTGAGCTTGTGTTTCAGAGAAATCAGGCTATCATTCTTGTATAAGTTTTTATCAAAGTAAAATGTAAAACCCTTTATATTTCTGAATTGAAAATCATTTTTAGAAAAATACTTTGCACAATAACAAGAAGATTAAGATTAAGGTGATTATATACAGAACTTGGTTGTATAGATAATAAAATTTAATAAAGTGTTATGCATATTTCATTACTGTGTTAGTGTTCAACAAGTCATGCCAAATGTTTATTATTGTATTGAACAGGTTAACTTACAACAGAACATGCATAGCCTCATTGTGCTGATGAGTCATGATACTTAAGTTTCCATTTATAAAGCAGAACCATCAGGCCCTCTTTGATGACTGGATTAATATTGGTAAAAGGTATTATAATCATTAATGATGGGAGAAGGAATCATTACCCTACAGAGATCATTACAGAGCAGGGAGCTTTGTATAAAATGACAAGAGTATAATATAATAGTCTAGTCTGTATCATGCTTGTAGGGATGTGCAAAGAAGTATTGTTTTTTTTTTTTTTTTGGTACCGGGGATTGAACCCAGGGGTACTCGTCCACTGGGCCACATCCCCAACCCTTTTTTTGTATTTTATTAGAAACAGGGTCTCACTGAGTTGCTAAGTGCCTCGCCATTGCTGAGGCTGGCTTTGAACTCCTGATCCTCCTGCCTCAGCCTCCCAGGTGCTGGGATTACAGGCATGCGCCACCACGCCCAGCCAAGAAGTATTGTTTAACTGGCAACTTTCAAGGTCAATAGGCAGCATGAAAAGAAGCTGTTTCTAACAGAAATGTGAAGCATAGTGTCAAAGCAGTTTCAGAAGTTTTTATGGAGGGCCTATCATAAGCCCAGAAAGTCTAACTTGAGAAATGCATTAATCCCTTCACCTATTCATACATCATATACATCCTGAACACCCATTGTGTGGAAGACACTTTGTGGGAAGTCAAAATTGCTAAGGACATTAGCTGATAGAGAAAACTTCACTGTGCTAAGATCTACACAAACTGATAGAAAAGGTTTAAGAAAGAGAAATGGCCTTTTTCTTTCTCACCAAAGGTCGGGATAAAAGCTTTGCTTATCAATCATGGTGACATATTGAAAAGATTCTTCTTTTAATTTGTAATGTTGTGATAATGTTTTTTTGGTTATATTGCTTACGAGATAACAGAATTCATGCTATCTCAGGATTAATTGTCATGATGATTGTAATAGGAGAGGCTTTTCTTTGTCCCACTTTCAATAGCTAAAGGGCAAAAAACACACCAGAGACAACTGTGCTGCCAAGAGATTTATTCACCAGCCTTTATGGCTGGTTGGAGGTAGAAGTACGGGGAGAGGGGAATGTGCAAGCTCTGGACGGAGGGTGGGAGTCTGATCACGCCTGCTGTGGTCTCTGGAGCTATTGGCTGGGGCAGCTGCCCTCGGGCTGGAGGCTCGAGTTGTCAGCTGGGGCAGCTGCTGTCAGGCTGGAGATGGTAAGTCTGGAGCTGTCGTAGTGGCTGCCTCCTCTCAGCAGGGAGGAGCTCTTGTGTCTGAGTAGGGATTTCTGGTGGGGGGTGTACCAGAGCAACCTTTAACACTATTGGCTCTTTTCCCAGGGAACAGGGTGAACTTTAAGCCTATTGGCTCCTGCCTGGGGAAAATGAAACCAGGTTGCTCCTCACGGAAATTTCCATGGGGGAGGTGGCTGTTGGCCCAAGCCTATCTATCAATAGCTATTCATAATTTAGGACATGGTAGTTGAATAAATATATAACTCCTATGAATGTGTGCAAAAAATTTGTGAAAAGGAAGAAAATGTAAATATCTTACTTCATTTTCTCCATGGTTATAAATCTAAAATATATTTGTGCATAAAGGGTATTTAAATAAGCCAGGCGTGGTGGCGAATGCCTGTAATCCCAGTGGCTCCAGAGGCTGAGGCGGGAGGTTGGTAAGTTCAAAGCCAGCCTCAGCAACTTAGTAAGGCCCTAAGCAACTCAATGAGACCCTGTCTCTAAATAAAATAAACAAAAGGGCTGGGGATGTTGCTCAGTGGTTAAGCACCCCTGTGTTCAATGCCCAGTATTTAAAAAAAAAAAAAAAAAAAAGAAGAAGAATATTTAAATAAAAAAGTCAAATAATCTGGTCTTTTTGTTTTTATTGGTAAGTAGGTATGCTGCTTATTAATTGAGAAGCAAAACAACCTGGATATCCAAATCTAAAGCATGACTCTTATGACTCATAATTCCTACTTGACTTTATATCCTATTGTCTAATGATTGCCTCATTGGAATTTTGTGAATCATCACCTAGTCCTCTGAATGTTGAATAGGTAGAAGGAAGCCTCCTGGTTTCTCCTGAGAGATTGCTTCTTCTTTGCTGTGGTCAACATCACCATGACACCTTAGCAGGGTGAGCATGTTCTTGAGCACGGGATGGCACACTGAGCTGGGAGGCTGAATTGGGGATAGTACAATTCCCTCTGTTTCTTAAACATCACATGGCATCTACTTAGTGAAATACTCAGTATCAGAGTCTGGCCTTTAAAACTTTCAGCCTGGCAGAAAAGCAGAACATTTAAGGGCATGGCTGCACAGAATGAACCAAGGGAAGAGGTTTAAGCTCAGAACTTTCAGCATTAATTGAGACCCCTTTTTAAAGTGACACTTGATGACTGACCTAAAGCAAAATGCTCTCCCATTTTGGTATCAGAAATCCTAAGATAGTTCCCAGGGCTTCTGTATTTTCTTTAGCATCAAATTAGATGGATAGTGTAAGAAGTACCATGAGTTTATTACTAAGAGCTACTATGGAGTTTCTGAACTCTGCAAACCAGTCAGTACCCCTTGAATTTTTCATCATCCCTGGTTTTTCCTTTATAAGCAAAGCTTGTGCCAACAGATTCCCCTTATACTATTACCTAAGAAAGAAGGTAAACTCTTCACCTCCTTGTTCAATATCCTCCTTCTTAAAACTCTTAAGAATAGTATTTGTTGATAGAACATCACATTTGGGTACAGCACAGGTGGAGGAAAGAGGAAAGGAAGGGGGAGGGGGAGTGGATTAAGAGTTGTCCAAGCCGGGCGCTGTGGCGCACGCCTGTAATCCCAGCACTTTGGGAGGCTGGGGCAGGAGGATCGCGAGTTCAAAGCCAGCCTCAGCAATGGCGAGGCACTTAGCAACTCACTGAGACCCTATCTCTAAATAAAATACAAAAAAGGGTTGGGGATGTGGCCCAGTAGTCGAGTGCCCCTGAGTTCAATCCCCGGTACCACAAAAAAAAAAAAAAAAAAAAAAAAAGAGTTGTCCAGGGAAACTTTGGTGGTTCAAAAAGAGGAGAAAGCTTTCTCTGTTGCCTACTGCCTTTTTAGATGTTGCTTTTAGGCATGAAAAGCCGAGTCACCTTGCAAAGGTGCAAATAAGCAAGACCTTTTTTTCTGTCTCTCTCTATTTTTCCGTTAACATTAGATGTACACCAGAGAAGTTCTAGATAGGTTAGAAATGCTTTGTGATTATATCTGATTCATGAGGAGTTAATGATTTTATGACAGAACTTTGAGGAAATTGAAAAAGAGAGCCAGCTAAAACAGAAGCTGCCTAAGCCACGTAAGCAGGATCTTTGAGGACACAATTGTGTGGTTCTAACCTGTTAGAGGATCATTCACTACTCTGTCTCTTTCCTCATCCCATGTACATTCCTGTGGCACAAGGGGACTTCATTTGCAATTTGTGTAATAATAAAATAAAAAATCACAAAAGAACCATTTATTTTAAAAATGCAGATGTGTCTGAATAGACAAGATAAGGAGGAATTTGTTTAGAGGTTGGAGGTAGGTGGTTGTTTTTTTTTTTTTTTTTTTTTTTTTTGTGTGTGTGTGTGTGTGTGTGTGTGTTCATCCACATACTCATTTTTGGAATTTATGATCCATTTTCTAGAGGGAAGGGCCCTTGTAACAAAAAGAAATATTTCTACCAGACACATTTATTTTCCTAGAGTGTTTTTAGGAAATATTCCTAGTACCTAAACCATATAAGTCCTGAATGGAAAAGATTCACATCACACAGCTCATTAAGAAATAATTATGTCCAGGTTTCACTGGAGTTTCCGGGGAAGCTGATAATCTCACCCCTAAAACTCAAATTTTACACAGAATTAAATACAGAAGCCTTATAAAAAGGCTTGAATTTCCAAAATTAACTATACTGTGCTCTCTCTTCTACTTCATCTACCTCTCCTCATATAAATAAAATTGGTAAAGTTACAGGTGGCAGGTAGTCATCTTCCTGTGATAAATATGATTAATGTCTACAGCAGCCCTTGTGAAATCTCCTTGTTTCATACTACATAGCTCTCATGACTGCTTGTGGATGGTGCTTGAGAAATTTTTTATTATCATCCTCATACCTGAGACTTCAGATTGCATCTGGTGACATCCTGGCCACTGATATAAATGTAGAATGATGCTGTCCAAACAGGACAGGTTAACCTCATTTGGCAGTTCTTAATTCCTTACGACCCATAAGATAACCCTTGCTATTCCTTCTCTTGTATATCTGCAACCATTTTTTTGGTCTGCTAAATCAAAGGCTATACATATTTTATACATGTACCCACAGATCTTTTATATTTATACATATATGGAGATATCTGATTTATTTGCCCCAAATTCTTGCAGTTTTTATCCATTCTTTAGTAATGTCATCTGATGACTTTTTTTTCCTCTTCAGTGTTAGGGACTGAATCCAGGGGTGCTCTACCACTGAGCTTCATTCCCAGCTATTTTATTTTAATTTTATTTTAAGGCAAGGTCTTGCCAAGTTGTGCAGGCTCAAATTCGTGATCCTCCTGCCTCAGCCTTCCAAGATGCTGTAATGACAGGTGTACACCTCTGTACGTAGCATCTGATGATTTCTTATTCACCTGTCTACTTTGATTTTTTTTTTTGAGCATAGATTGACTGTCTTGCTTTAGTCCATCAAATTAAGATGCTACAAATAGTTCAGTTGCTTAAGAGTCATTGTTATTAAAAATTCATTTTGTCTGATAGACCAACAATGCAAATGTGTGCTTCACTCTTCCTGACCCAAAATAGTATATGGATTTTGACAAAAATGGCAGCTATCTTTGTGGCCTTTCCATTTATGTACTTGTATTGCTCTTCTTGTACTTTTTAGTACTCTTAATATCTTGGCTTTTACTAGAAGTGGCATTTTGGCAGCTTTTACTCCAGGATTGGATCAAAAACATAAATGTTAACCCCCCAGACATGTATCTCTTAGATGTGGTGAAGTGGGAGAAAATGAAGTCTCCACTTTTCTGGAGAAAATTCAGATAGTTCTCCTCTCCTCTCTTATGTAGTGGTTGGGGACACCAGGACATCTGGGATAAACTCTGATTTTAAAAGACCCAGATTCCTTGGAATATATCCCTGAGGGAAAGAAAATGACTTAATTTTTAGGAATCCTATTCTAGTTTATAAGTACTATTTTGTGGGCTGGGGTTGTGGCTCAGTGGTAGAGTGCTTGCCTAGTACATGCGTGGCCCGGGTTAGATCCTCAGAACCATGTAAAAATAAACACATTGTGTACAACTAAAGCAAATAAATAAATATTTTTTAAAAACACTATTTTCTTATAGACCAGAACTATTTTTCTCTATTTTACAGATGAGAAAAGATAGACTCAGGGAGATTAAATTTCACACTTAAGGTTATATAGCTATTATACATTATTACAACTTTTGTAGGCAAAAATTTTTTTTGAAAGTCACAGGTAAATTTGCATGGTTCAATCTAATAGAAAGTCCAGGACCACAATGTGTATGGATTCTGTGCTCTTGAGTCTTATGACCATTGTTTCTTACTTGGATCTTTAATGATGATTTAGATCATCTCTATTTAAGGGTTACTTAAAATATACATAAGATTAAGAATAAGCTTATGATTCATGGTATTTATTAAAATATATGAACGATTTTAAAAGTATAAAAGTTAAATAAAAAACCAAAAACCCCATTTATTGACATATGTAATAAAATAGAGGGTGTTGTTTTGCTGAAAGAAAACAATGGAATATTTTTTTTTAAAAAGTTTTAGTTGTAGTTGGACACAATATCTTTATTTTATTTGTTTATTTTTACGTGGTGCTGAGGATCAAACCCAGGGCCGTGCACGTGCTAAGCGAGCGCTCTACCGCTGAGCCACAACCGCAGTCCAACAATGGAACAGTTTTTAAAAATTCATTACTTTAATGAAACATTCAGTTTAATAGTGTGTCCCTCAATACAATACAAATGAATAAAAAATACTGTTTTAAGAAATGTCTTCATTGCTTATTTACTGCTACACAAACTGTTGGAATCTTCCATGTACAAAGGTAAAATTTATAGAACACATCTGGCCATTTATGACAATGTGCCTTTTATAGCATTTGCTCTGTGATGACTCAGTTGAATTCTTCCACCACTTGTCTCTATTCACAGTACTTATAAAACTTTCACTCATTTATACATTAAGCCTCCACTTGGATTGAACCCATCATTGGTGTATTACATTTGCTTCTGTGGCTTTCATTTATTTTTTCCTCATAGGCCTAAATGAGTCCAAGTAGCTCATGACTCCATTACATCTTGTGGTTTTCATACAAATGAAAGTTTCAGTGGAGTGGCTTTTCTATGAAACTGAAGTCTTTTTACCATTTCTATGAAATGGTCTTTAATTTTGAATAGTCACTGTAAAAAAGGAGGAGGAAAAGAAGGAAGAGTTTGAGTTTGGTAGGATAATTAAATGTGAGTATTACTTTGAACACAGGTAACTCTTATTTTAATATTAGGACATGTTAACTTGAAAGCAATCACAAGGAATTGGGGATGGTTGCATTTGCCTGCAATCCCAGACATTTGAGAGAATGAGAAAGGAGGATTGTAAGTTTGAGGCCCAGCCTCAGTAACTTAGGTACCTTCAGCAATTTAGTGAGACCCTGTCTTGAAATTTAAAAAAAAAAAAAAAAAAAAAAAAAAAAAAAGAAGTAGTACTGTGGATGTATCTCAGTAGTAAAGCACCCCTGGGTTTAACCTCCAGTTAAAAAAAAAAAAAAAAAAAAAAGCAATCACAAGGGCTTAGGAACCTAATGCTGAACATATAATTCTAATAACACTAAGGACTATAATATCAAAGAATCCTCTTACAAACCCTAAAATGCTAAATACAATATAACTACATAGAAGCATATTGTAATTATGTATGACTACCTAGAGAAAGTTTAAAATCCTCCAGTGTCAGAAATGAAAAAAAGTTCTGAAAGCCATGTGGTAGGCACACAAGCTGACCATGCAGTGTCCCTGGTGGGCAGAACTAATTTTAGACTTAGAAATTAACAACATCTCTCTCTCTCTCTCTCTCTCTCTCTCTCTCTCTCTCTCTCTCTCTCTGCTTTGTGGTTGCTGTGTCCTGAGCTGCTTTCTTCCACCATTGCCCTTCTACCATGACATTCTGCCTCATCTTGGGCCCAGAGCTATAGAGTCAGCCGATAGTGGACTGAATCTCTGAAACTGTATAGTAACTGCCAACCAAGTACAATTTGAAAAACTGGATGATTCCATTCTCCTACTGTCCCACAGCTGACAATGTGACTAAACACCAGGATGCCAAAGTGAAATGCTTCTGAGACCTTTGTGTAGGCCTGGCTTACATCCAGTGTCCCAGAGCCTTTGGCTGCTAAGTGGTCACATCCTGGTTGGAAACATGCTCATATCAGTTAACAACTGTATTCAGGAGCTGGAAATGAAGAGGCCAAAAAGAAATGTGGTGCATTCAGTAATCTTTTGACATGACAGAGGCTTTATTTCATGACCTTAGATAATAAACATGAAAAAAAAAATATGCCCTCAGGGGAGCAGAGCTGTAAATGACTTAACTCTATTGATGTCTCCATGAAGTGAAACTATTCTTTTTCATTTTTCCCTTCAGAAGGTTAACTTTCAGAGGTAGAGGCATCTGGGAAAAAAGTGTGAGAAATTCTTCAACAAGAATTAAAAAAATGTTTTCCTGATATATTTAATAAACATAACAAATATGAAAAAATATACATACTTTTCTAGATACACAAAAAAAGAAATTAACAATAATATTTAGGGGTGTGCATTTTAAACCTATACAGAGACATGGAAAGGCATACACTTCTGTGAAAAAAGGATTAGGAAAAATCTCCATTGTCCCAGGGAGATGCAAAGGAAACTTGTCAAGGCCTACATTTTTGGGAACAAAATAATAATAATTAATAGTAATAAACTCTCACAAGAAATCAAACCCCCAAATTTACCTCATGTATAAATTTGAAGTCTGAAACCCCTAACTTTACTAAATGTATGGATGAATTTGGAACTTCCTGTGTGGTCCAGAAGTCCACCAAGTAAAAAATAAATATCAACAATTGAACAAATAAACTACTTTGGAGTGGTCTTCCAAATCCAAGGCTGCACAGAAAAATGATCCCATTGAGGTTAATCTCACACTTTGAAAATCGCAAAATACAGGAGGAAATAATCCACTTCTGTGAAAGATACCAGATTCAACAACCAGCAGGTTTACATACTCTTACATACATACCAACAAACAGCAGGTTTTCAAGAACTTCAACTTATAGCCTCATAAAATACCATACTTAAAGTAATTTAAGTGATGAGAAAGAATAGAAGCCATAGGAAAGTAAGATACCATGAAAGGCTGACTTTAAAATCTAGAATTTCTAAAAATTGAAAAATACAGCTGAAATTTAAAGATTTAACTCCCCAAGTAGAGAATTTGTGATCTTATATATGCAGATAAGTAAGTATATGCAGTGTAAGTCTCAAAAAGTTTAAGAAATAAGAAGTATGAGAGTCTGAAAGGTCTAGAGGAAAGAAATGAAGTGTCTACTGTTTATCTAACAGGAGTTTTCAAAAACAAGAAAGCAGACAGTGAGAGAGGCAATATTTAAAAAGGAACAACTGAGAATTTTCTTAATGAAAGACATGATCTTTAGAATTACAGAATGTCTAAAATAAAAAGAAACTATTAAGTCAGAGATTTTTTAAAAATGTCACTAAAAGGGAATATTAGTCAAAATGACACTAGAACATACAAAGTCAATGCAATCTCTATTAAAATACTAATGGCGTACTTTGAGAACTAGAGAATAGTCCTAAAACTCATTTGGAAGACTAAAAGACCCAGAACAGCCAAAGCAATTTTAAGCCAAAGAAAGCAATGCTGGAGGCTTCACAATACTTGACTTCAATTTATTCTACACAGCTATAGTAACAAAAACTGCATGGCAGTGACTCATAAACCAATGGTACAGATAGAAGACACAGAGACAGACCCACACATCTGATTCTTGACATAGGTACCCCAAACATACACTGGAAAAAGACAGCCTTTTTAACAGATGGTGCTGGAACAACTGGTTATCCATATATAGAAGAATGAAACTAGACCCTTATTTCTCACCCTGCACAAAAATCAACTCAAAATAGATTAAAGAAAGACCTCAGAATTAGACCCAAAACTATACAACTCCTAGAAGAAAATGTAGGATCATGGGGCTGGGGTTGTGGCTCAGCAGTAGAGTGCTCACCTAGCACGTGCACGGCCTGGGTTCGATCCTCAGCACCATGTAAAAATAAAGGCATTGTGTACAACTAAAACAAATAAATAAATATTAAAACAAGAAAGAAAATATAGGTACGAATATACTTTGTATACAAACAGTTGTATGTAAAAAGATGCTATATATGTGCACTATGAATTGTAATTATTATAAATAAAAAATAAATTAAAAAAAAGAAAATATAGGATCAACACTCCAGCTTTTATGCACAGGCAATGATTTTCTCAAGAGGATCTCTAAGTCTCAGGAAATAATGCTGAGAGTTAATAAATTAGATGGCATCAAATTAAAAAGTTTTGCACCCCTGGGTACAAAATAAAACAAGACCAACAAAACAAAACAAAACAAAACAAAAACAAACAATTCTGCACATCAAAGGAAACAGGAATGTAAAGAGAGAACCTACATAATGGGAGAAAATATCTGCTAGCTACTCTTCTGACAGAGTATTAGTAACTAGACTATATAAAGAACTCAAAAAACTTTATGCCAAAAGATCAAATAAGCCAATTAATAAATGGGTTAATGAATTAAATAGACATTTCTCAAAAGAAGAAATACAAATGGCTAACAAATATATGAAAAAAAAATGTTCAACATCATTAGCAATTAGAGAAATGCAAATCAAAACTACACTGAGATTTCATCTCATCCAGTCAGAATGGAGGTCATTAATAACACAAATAATAATAAATGCTGGAGAGGATGTGGAGAAAAAGGAATACTTTACACTGTTGGTGGGACTATAAATTAGTACAACCATTATAGAAATCAGTATGGAGATCCCTCAAAAGACTAGGATGGAACCACCATATGACCCCGCTATCCCACTCCTCAGTTATCTATCCTGAAGAATTAAAGTCATCTTACTATGGTGATACATGCATACCCATGTTTATAGCAGCACAATTCACAATAGTCAAACTACAGAACCAGCCTAGATGTCCATCAACAGATGAATGGATTAAAAAAAAAAAAGTGGTGCATGTACACAATGGAATTTTATTCAACCATAAAGAAAAATAAAATTATGGCATTTGAAGGAAAATGAATGGAAGTAGAGACCATCATGTTTAATGAAATAAGTCAAATGCAGAAGGTCAAGGATCATATGTTTTCTCTCACATGTGGAAGCTAGAGAGGAAAAAGGAAAAGAAAGGTGGGAATGGGTCTTCTAAAAATCAAAGGGAGATCAATAGAGGAAAGGGACCATGGGGTGGGAAGCAGGGAGGCAAGAAGGCAATGCTGAGGAGTGACATTGGCCAAATTATATTGTTACATTGTATGCATATATGTACAAATATGTAACAACAAATCCCATCTTTATGTACAATTATAATGCACCAATAAAATTTAAAAAAGAATCAGATAAAATTTAAATAATTTTAAATCTCAAAAAAAATGAAACTAGATTTTTCAACAAAAATGATTGAGTTTGGAGTCAATGGAATAAAATGTTGAAATTGTGATTTTATCCTCAACTAAATTACCATTCAATTTTTTGGCTAAAATGAGGCAACTGAGGCAACTGAAAATATTTTAAGGCCAGAGAATTTTACCATTCACAAGTTCTTGCTGAACAGGTCACTATTACTCTAGGAAGATGCAATCCCAACAGAGGAAGGAAAATGTGGGGAGGAGGCTGAGCATGAAGAAAGAGAGGAAGACACTGGTTTTTTACCTCTTGCCCCATTTCTTACCCACCCCCATATCAGAGGGGTGTCTTTGCCCCTTTCTATTCTTGTGATTATTTGCTTTCTATCATGAAACTTCATTCATGAAATTTCCTTCTAGTTTGTATCTTCTTCCCTGAGTCACCACAGGATTTAGCGTGAATTTCTTAAGATACTGGGGAACACGATTAATGAGGGGAATAAGAAATAACCTGTTTAATATTTTCAAAATATTATCCCTGTAGTATATTACATTAATTCTTCTGTATTAGCATTGAAATGAAAACATGAAATCTTAAATACTTCTGTTTAAGGGTTTGAGGCCACTAACTTGAGAGATATGCTCAATAACTTTTGGCCTTTTCACTCAAGGTTGTATCAATTGTTCTTAACAGCAGGCTCATTTTCATGGTTATAGGCTTGTCCTGAGTCAACAGGCCAACATATGTTCACTGTTTTGTCAAAAGTTTTTCATTGGAGGTGGGGCTTGTGTGTTGGAGATGTGCCCATGGTGTAATTGGCATTATTGTTAAAGGTAAACTTCTCAAGGAATCAATAACTATGCTTAGCATGCTTTCTGGGTGCAGAATTTATATTGACATGTAGGTCTATGGAGAGGTGTTTCCAGTCCTCCCTGTTCAATCATGTTTTTAACACTACCTGTGAAACAGTAGTGACGTTTTTATATGACTAAATGGCCACTTTAACCCTTTAAGAATTGACCAACTCTTGTTTGACTGGTTCTGGTAGATTAGTTTGGAAAGTTTGAAAAGAAAGGACCTCACTTTCCTGATCTCTGTTTTCATTAAGCAGTGGAGGACATAGATTGAAATTTAGATGACATTTAACATTGTGTGGTTTCACAGTATATGCTGTGTCCCTTGCCTTCTCCTGTTAAGTCACTTTTGTTTTGATACAGAGGGTGGGGAATTGGCAACTCAACCCACAGTGAGTAATGAAATGCTGCTGTCTGTGTACAGAACTGGAAACACTGCTAATCAGATAAGCTCCAGAAGGTAGGATACCCAATTGACAATACTTTTGTGTCCCTGTACAGGCTTTTTCCCTCCAAAAGATAACTTTTCACAATGTAGCACAAACTTCCTGGACTGATCTGATAACATTCATTCAATGAAATAATCATCATGGTTTGCATCTTACCAAAGTAGGCATAGAGAGATTAGGGGCAGCAATAACATTGGTAAAGCAGTCATCCTTTGTATCATAGGTAATCAGAAACTTACCAGGCCCACCATTTCTTTCCATGTGATCTTGCTTAGGTAGATGAGGTCAAATAGGGAGTACACAAGGGGTCCGTCCCCAGCACACAAGGGGACCATTATGACTAAGAAATGACTTTAACCCTGAGAGGGTTATAGGAAGACGTTAAGATTTTTTTTTTTTCTGTTAACTACACTCGATTGTCTTCATAAAAATGATATAGCTCATTGTTTATAATGTGCAGAATAGAACTCTTATTAAAATTTTGATTAAACACACATTTCCCCCTTTACTCTTTTCTAAAATCCCACTAAAATTACAGTAAAAATTTTAACATGGCAAAACTCCACTACAAAAAAGGTAACTGAGGGCTGGGGTTGTGGCTCAGTGGTAGAGCGTTTGCCTAGCTCATGTGTGGCCTGGGTTCAATCCTCAGCACCATGTAAAAATAAAAGCGTTGTGTACAACTAAAGCAAATAAATAAATATTTTATTTTAAAAAAGGGTAACTGAAAAAAATTGGGGAAAAACACTTTGGAAGCTGAGATTAGTGTAAACTGACTTCATAGAACCAAGAAAAGTAATATCTTAGAACTGGGGGAAGACTAGAAGCAAGTTGCTTTATACTGTAAAACTGCAGAAAGTCTGAAATTGGAGGTGCAGGTACCCCCAAAATCAGAGTGCAGGTAAGGCTAAAACAATTAATTGACAGCCTATGCAAGAAGCAATTGGATCACTAGATCAGCTTTTAGACCTTGGAAAACTGCCATCAGATGTTTTTTCCCATTCTGATAGAAGAATGGAATTTTAATGATCTGCAGAAATAGAACCAGAGGGATTCTGCTCTGGATGGTACCAGGAATGGCTGAGGGTGGGCACAGGAGCTGCAATTAAAATAGGCATGGTGATGGTGGGGAACTAAATGTGAATTCACACACCAGTACTGAGACTACCAGTTCCCTCTGAGAATGCTGGTGGCCAGAAGATAATTTCCAGGCAGGAGAGTAGATGATTTCTTGCAGGTAAAATTGACTAGCCCATGAGAAAAGTATAAAATTATAGATACTTGGTTGGAGCCCCAACAAAATTTTAGTGAGATCTCCCTAGAGCAACAGTTCTCAACAGGGACGACTCCTAGACATCTCCCTCCTAGACATCTGGCAATACCTGGAGACACTAGGCAGTCACATATGGAAGGAGAATGCTACTATCATCTAATAAGTAGAGGTCAGAGATGCTGCTGAACATCCTACAATACACAAGACTGCCCCCACAGCATAGAATTATCCAGTTCAAAGTAAAAACAGTGCTTCTGTTGAGTAACCCTGCTCAACAGCAAAGACTACAACTTGACAAACACAGCCCATACCCACAGGATCAAATTGATTTTTTGATGCCTATTCTTAAAAATGAAGGAAGTTTTAAGGATCACCAAACATTTTGGACCTGAGGAAATCCTGTAATTAGAGAGAAAAAATGTTAACAATCATAGAGGAAGAAAGGAAATGCAGAAGAAAGAGAATCAATGAAGGAACAATGTATGTTGTGTTGTAGATATATGCATAATACATATGTATGTTTTTCTCATTTTAAAAATGTTTATTTATTTATTTTTGGTACTAGGGATTGGA